>OZ010635.1:18536157-19736157 GCA_963932165.1 Pimpla rufipes
ATTGCAATCGTCACTTAAATATAATGGAAAAGACGACGCGTTTTTTTCGCAGCAAGCGACACGCGATATATTTTACAGAAATGAAGCAAAATTGCAGACGCAATTTTTGCAGAAATGAGGCAAAGAAATCTTTCGCACAAAGGAGGCAAAATTGAAAGGCGAAGAAATCTCCATTACTATGTCTCTTAAATATAAACGAAGGAAACGTTGTGTGTGCTGCAGATTCGCATGATAAACGGGGGTTCGCGACTTCTCGGCGCTGATAATTCCCGTCGAAACGACACCGAGACTGATCGAATTTATTTTCCGCCGTAATTCGATTACGCGTCGTCGACAATTTACGGCCTTTCCGCACCGGGTTCGTCCGCACCACCTGCGCGACTCTTTGCCGTCTCGCGCCAAATTTTTTTTGCAATATGCAGCGGGCAATTCGTCTCGCCAGTCGCGTGCGAAATTAACGATTAGTCATTTGATTTGTCCGCTTCGACCTGAGCAATCGGCGGTGCGTTTTTTGTCCGCACAAGCGCGACACTTGTCACGATCTCTTTCGCGCAAATGAGGCAAAATTGAAGGGCTATGAGACAAATCGATTCGCAACGTGGACTCGGCTTTAAGACGCCGCTACACCGGGCTACAAGTTGGACCCGGAGCTCCGCAGCAATAATTGGAATCCCTCGAATAATCTTGGTAATTTTTCTCGCGTCTTGATTTTCTCCGAAGTGGAAACCGCCTCCTTCCACCTTCCGGCGAATACCCGAGTCTTGCGTGCCTCGCTGCCTCGCGCGCGATTCTTCGTCCCAGCTCGTTTCATTCGAAATCGCATTCCTCACCGGCTCGCGTATTTCCTACTTCGTTCTCTCCGCGCATTCCCCACCGCCGCCGGGCTACATCCAACTTCTAATTGCGCTGTGTGTAAAACGCGTGATAAAGGGCCGCGGATATCCCCGCGACTGCGGCGGAGATACCGCCGCAGTATCATATTTTACGGTATTGTAAAAAAAAAAAAGAAATTACGGTATCTCGAGGAATTCCGCTGCGGCGGTTGAGCGCGTCGCGGAAATAACGCGGCTTTTGACGGCGAAGCGGCGTCGAGATTGCCGAGACTTTTAATTATCGATCGATGAAAATAATGTTTTTTGTCCAACCGAAGACGATTAATTTTTTTTTTTTACATGTTTTGGATGCATTACCCAGGGATAACTGAAGAATCGTATACACGATTATTGCCTTCTCTTTCGGATTCCTGACGTTTAATTATTGATCTCCGGAAAAAAATAATTCGTCCATCCGAAGGCTTGATTGAATTTGTTTCCTTTTTCCAAACATGTTTCGATTTATCATACAGCCGCGTCGAGATTGCCGAGACTTTAATTATCGATCGATGAAAATAATGTTTTTTGTCCAACCGAAGACGATTAATTTTTTTTTTATGTTTCGATGCATTACCCAGCGATAACTGAAGAATCGTATACACTATTATTGCCTTCTCTTTCAAATTTTTGACGTTTAAAAAAAGAAAAAATAATTCGTACATCCGAAGGCGAGTTAATTTTTTTCCTTTTTCCAAACATGTTTCGATTTATCATACAGCCGCGTCGAGATTGCCGAGACTTTTAATTATCGTTCGATGAAAATAATATTTTTCGTCCAACCAAAGGCGATTAATTTTTTTAATCATATTTCGATGCATTACGCAGGGATAACTGAAAAATCGTATACACGATTATTGCCTTCTCTTTCGAATTTCTGACGTTTAATTATTGATCTCCGGAAAGAAAATAATTCGTCCATCCGAAGGCGATTTAATTTTTGTCCGTTTTCCAAACATGTTTTAATTTATCATACAGCAACGATTGAAAACCGGTATGCACGAATATATTCGTGCATTCGAAAATTCCGCCTCCTTGGTTCGCCGAACCAAGCTCAACCTTTGAAGCCCCGAGCAAGCAGAAACGGCGCGCGGTATCCGGTACACGAGGTAGCAAACCCGGGTGCCGCGCGTACTTGCCCGGAGCGGTCCGCAATCTGTCCGAAATCGATTACTCGCTTCGCGGCGTAGGCGTCGAAAATATTTTCACCGGTTTCCCTGGGGGTAGCGCGAGAAAAAAAGTCTACTCGCGCTTGTTGATCGTTGTTGGTCCCGATATCCTCGACGTCGTTGAATAATTCCTCGCTGGTCTCAGTCCGAAGCGTCGAAATTTCCTGCAATAATCGGTTTCAGCGCCGAACCGCGAAATCGTCGACTCGAATAAATATTCAATCGGCCCAAAACCTGTTTGATCGAGATGAAACATTTATTTTTCTGCTGCCTTCCGACTGGTCGAAACATTTATTTGACATCTCGCGTCAACTCGGCTTCGAACTAAGTCCAGCCACACGGAGAGAACGGTTTTGCTATGCCAGCAAATCTTTTGTTAAAATAGTGACAACATTGCGTTATCTGCTAGGCTAACAATTTTTTTTGCTCGACTACAATTTTTTTTTGCTAGACAAAAAATTTTGTTTGCTAGTACAACAAAGTTGTTTGCTCGGTTAGCAGATAACGCAATGTTGTCACTATTTTAACAAAAGATTTGCTGGCATAGCTAAACCGTTTTCTCAGTGCAGTAGCCAACTTGTCGCACTGAATTATTACACACTACGATTTAATATCTCGCGTTAATTACAGAGTGCCACAATGAGGTATGAATTTTAATCGAATGTTTCTGACAAATCGTCGGCGCTCTTGGCGCGCAGTCGTCAAAGCGACCGCCCCGCGGGAGTGGCGGGTGTGACAGTGCTAAACGGGCAAAACGGGAGGGCGAAGATCGATGAAGACGAGGAGATCGAGAGAGGGCGTTACGAATTCAGAAAGGAAGTCTCGTTAATTGCAGTGGAACCGACTGCCGGTCTGTGTGACGTCGCGGTCGCGGTCTCCGGTACACGCGACCACCTGGACTCGAACGTCCGGACGTCCCTGGTATATCGGTGTTTTTTAATTAAATTCCCCGGACGAGGTAAAGAAAAAAAAATGTAGTCGCGGGGGTGGCAAAAGTGCGGATGAGCGGACGCGGTGTCGATGCGTTTTTAGCGCATTGATCATTCAGATCACGAGACATAAAGTTCCTATGAGTTGCACGAAGAATTCGCATCCTCGTCACGGACGTACCGAGGAACCCGCGACGTCGACCTGCGCTCGTCTCTATTTACAAATCATGAGCCAGCGCTACGGAATATACCCATATGGAAATAAATTATATGCAAAATATATAAAAGATGTATTCTAGACATAGAAGATATATTTTGTCCAAAAACTTCTATATGTCAGATATATTTTGTCCGAAAACTTCTATATGTCAGATATATTTTAGGATATATATGAAATATACGCGAGCGAAAAATATATCTAAGATATATCCAAAATATATTAAAAATGTATTTTTATTGCATGATCGTCCGAAAAGTTCTATAGGTCAGATATATTTTCGTGTATATTTCTTTTCCGCGGGGGTAATATAGCACCCGCTTTTCCATCAACGTTTGCTTTTATTTTCCTTGAGTGCAAAACCAGAGCAACGGCGATGCACATTTGAACGCTCTCCGATAGCGCGATTTTAATTAAGTTTCTGGGAAATGCCGGGCCATGCACGCGCGTGGGAAGATAAGGGTAGCGTCGCGCGTGAGAGATAAAAAAATGCCTTTGAAACACGAGTTTGAGAGCATTATTCACGTCGATGCGTTCTCGGCACCCACCGCTTTCTCTTTGTCCCGCGTCGCATAGCGCAAGAAACGCTGCGCGAAAGTTTTGCAAAATTCGACTGGACGGTGGTGGAGAAAAAGCGCGTGGACGCGACTGCTTTTCGCGTGACAAATTTAATAGTTTTTGCGTGGGAGATTTTTTTTGCGGATTTTTCTGAAATGTAAAAGCGGTAATTTTTTTGCGGTGGATATAAATGTAAAAATTTACGAGAAACAAAAATTGAGTCAGACGATTAAGGCCGGGTGATGCGATCAAAGAATACAAAACTGAAGGAACGAAAAGAGAAATTATTTTAAATTGAATTCTCGCAGGAAATCGGAGTGCGCTCTGCTGGCTGCGTCGTGTATAGAGCGCCACGCCGCCCGGAGTGTGTATAGAGGTGGAGGACGCATTCTCTGCGGAACGAGAAGTTTGTCGTTACCGTTTCTCGTCGTGAATGGCGCAGTTCAACTGGAACCGGGCAGTTAACCTTGCTGCGAGAGCTTTTCATCTGTCTCCCTCGTCTTTACGACCTGTTTGTGTCACGTTTTGTCTCTAAATTTCGGTCTCCCGTGGTCTGGGGAAGGTGATCCGTCACGGGTATCAGAAAATCGTTAGACGAAGTCGCCGTTAATAAAAACCATTTTTTTAAAATTTTAACTAGAAAAACTTTTCTTGAAACACATTGAAAAACTTTTCACCAAAATCGACGTCAGAATTTTTTTTTTTTTTTTTTCGAAATATCGACTTTTAACCTATACCATTGTTCTCAAGTCGTTCATATTCTACCGGGGGTAGAATATGCGAAAACACTGGTTACCAATCTTTTTTAATCGATTTTGAAAAAAAACCTTTTTGGCAACGTTTTTTTTTTTGTCAGAAATCATAGATCTGATTAATCTTCCGACACTTTGTTAGCCTGCCTCAAAATGTGCACAACTCTCGAATCCCCTCGCGCCGCGCGTTTCGACCGCCGCGCCAATCAGGAGGCGCGTTTCGACCGCCGCGCCAATCAGGAGGCGCGGCTCGATTCCCGCGCCACGTACCCCCTCCACAAATCCGCGTCATCCGTCGCGCATCCCCCGAGGTGCGGAAGAATACGCGCGGCGTCGAACCGAGAAGTCGAGTTTGCGGGAGATCTCGCCGCGCGTATGATATACCCGGGGCGCAAACTTATGCTCGGCGAAATGAACGACGACGACGAATAAGAAAGGCGCGCGCGTCGGGTGGAAGTTCGCGCTCGGGCCGGTAAATTCCAAGGTGCGAAACGCGCGTGAGACGCGAAGTTGGAGCGCGGCGCTTCGACGCCGCCGCCGCCGCTACTCAGGAGAGGAGAAGTTCTTGCTATTAGAAACTTGCTCCCCGTTCGTCGGCGGGTCGTGGGGTGCCCCCCCCCCCCCCCCACCGGTAGTAGCGGCGACGGAGCTTTATCAGTATGCCAAGCAAACGCCCCGTTGCCTCTGCAGTTCTCGCGTCGGGCGCGTATTCACATTAATCCTCGGGTACGCGCACCCCCTCCTCCCCCCCCCCCCCGCCCCGTCGCCCCGGCCCCTGTGGGGATAAATGGGACCATCCGGCGGGCAGGGTGAGGGGAGCCCCAAGGCAAAGGCGCATCGCTATTTCAACGCTTCTCGCGTGCTCGCACTTCCTCTGATCTTCCCGAGCGTGTGTATGCCGTGCATAGGACTCTCGCACCCCCCCCCCCCGATCTTTGCCCTCTCAGGTGATGCCTCAAACCGTACGGCCATGCCCGGGTGCCGCCGCCGGGTTAATTACACCCAAGTATGATCTCCGCGGGGGCGAGGGGGAGGGGAGGGGGACGCTTTGGGTTTTTGGAAAATGAAAGATTGGTGGATTGAAATGTGTGAATTATTTTTGTTTGGAGTGAGAATGGGTTTTATGCGTTGGGGGATTTTTCACAAATTTTTATGCTGAGCCTCTGATCACTTGATCCGATACTTTTTTCTTTTTGATGCCGCAAACCGTATGAATATATCAAGCACGAAGTTAATTACATGAATTCGTTTTGTGATAAAAAAACAAAAAAAATGTTAGATGTGATTTGTGCTTTTGGTAAATCAGGAAATCAAGTGTTTTTCATTTTCAACAATTTTGTCGATATCAATAGATATAAAAAATCGTAGATTTGAAGATTTCTTCGCCGAATCTGGAGGATACGATTCGCGAAAATATTATTTTTCCAGCTGGAGTCCCGGTTCAAAGATCGAACCGTGGGTTTTTTGTTTTTTTTTCAACATTTCCGGAATTGTGAAGTCATTCATGTGGCAACGAGGGTACGAGTCTTGAGCCATTTGGTACATTGCACCCGTGAAAGGGAAGAATAGCTGAAAACTGAAGTACTTCCTTCCGCAAGCCGGAGCGGGCAAAAAAATCACGCGGCGGCCGAGTGCGCGCCGACTCTTATCGCAAGAATGAGGCGCCGACGGAAGAACAAGAAGTAAAAATATAGAATGGGAATATGCGCGTGGCTACGGCAGCCGAAAAGCTGGTTGCTCACTCGGCGTTGCCTGCAATCACGGCACAAAGAATACTTTTCCTCTCGTGAAAAATAATCGGGCAACGGTTCGTGGTTTTCGCCAGAAAAATAAATCAATCGATGCTTTCTCCCCATTGTCAGTTTATCTGGTTCATGCTACAAAAAATATTCTTTTCCGAAATTACAAGCACAAGAAATACATTTTTCGAAAATTAAAGGTACTATAAAAAAAATAAAAAATTAGAAGTCACCAACATTTTTTTTCCATAATTAGAAATCACTAAATTTTCTTTCCATAATTAGAAATCACTAAATTTTCTTTCCATAATTAGAAATCACTAAATTTTCTTTCCATAATTATAAATCACGAAATTTTCTTTCCATAATTATAAATCACTAAATTTTCTTTCCATAATTAGAAATCACTAAATTTTCTTTTCCAATATTTGAAGTCCTAAAAAAAATTCCAGAAATAGAAGTCACAAAAATTTTTCTCTTCCAGAATTAGATGTCCCAAAAAAATGGTAAAATTTACTAACTTTGCTTTTGCTAAATTAAGAGTTTTCACATTCTCCATATTTTTCATATTTTTCGTATTAAGGTAGTCCTTGCGCCTGGTGTCGAGTTCGCATAAGTTTTCGAAAATTGAGAGACAATTGCAACCATTTCTCGATAATATAAAAATCTGAAAAAAATCATGCAAATTAAAGGCACTGAAAAGATTAATTTTGCATAATAATAATTCGAAAATGTTATTAACAAATTGATGAAAAAAAACATTGTTTAACAAATATTTCGATGACCCAAGTTTTTTTGTGGATGAAAATGATTCCTTCGTTTTTCTGAATACGTATGAATTTTTTCAGATTTTAGAGTTCACTTTGAATTTTCACATATTTTCCCTATAAAAACACACGAATTTCAAAGTGAACTCTAAAATCTGAAAAAATTCATACGTATTCAGAAAAATGAACGAATCATTTTCATTAAAAAAAAAAGTTGGGTCATCGACAAATTTGTTAAACAATATTTTTTTTTCATCAATTTGTTAATAACATTTTAGAATTATTATTATACAAAATTAATCTTTTCAGTACCTTTAATGTGCATGAATTATTTCCGATTTTTATACCATCGAGAAATGTTCGTAATTCTCTCTCAAATTACTCGAATTTATGCGAAATGAATATCGGTCGCAAGGACTACCTTAACGTTATTATCTCGTGGAGAACCTGCCCACCCGTTGATTTTTCGTTCCGCTATCCAGGACCGAAAATTCCGCCGATTTAACAGGTGCCCCCCCGGGCGCATATCCCGCCGAAATCGATAAGACATGCGGGGTAAAAGTTATAGCCGCGTAGATAGGATTCGTCATGGAGGTCCCCGCGCGATTTACATGCCGCGCCAGCGCGCGATAACCGCACACACCGCGCGCGGATCGTCGGAGCGCGCGCGGCGCACACGGCCGGAACGTTTTCGACACGCGTCAGCAGCTATATCGACAAAGCGAACGTATGCAATACGCACTCGCACGTTATACCGATTCGTGGGCAGCGCGCGCGCGGTTTGTACCGCCCGAGTGTCTGCCCCGAGAGCGTTGAGAATAGTGATGGGTGCGAGCGGGAGTTTCGTTTGCCATCGGAGCCGCCGCCGACGAGACCGTCGAATGTAATAGTCATTGTGGGAACCGAGCCCGTTGCTCGACCGTGATGGAATTGTTACGGTGGTGACGACTGCGGCGCACCGCGGGCGTATGTACGACTCACTGAATTGACCATTGATTGCCTTCGTTCCCGAGTTACACCGATGGATTAACGAGGGCGGCCGATGCTCGAACGGCGAACCAAAAAAAAAAAAAAAAAAAACGGGGGGAAAACAAAAATTCCCGTTGACGCATGCCGCACGCTGTGTGTACACCCGTCGTTGGAGAGCGAGCGCAACAATTCCCGACTTTTGCGCGTCAGCGAGATGATAGCCACAGTCATGGGAGTTAAACACTCGTGCGGAATACGTCAAAGTAGGTACAGTGGAGTCGCGGATAAAAAAAAATTGTGACATGTTTCGCGGTCGCCGTTCGAAATAAGCGAAACGGGCTTTGACGATTTTGAGTCGCCGAAGAGAGACACCTGAAATTCGTGGAAATACAATGGCTGGAATTACACATGAAATATTTTACATTGAAAAAAAAAAAAAAAAAAAAAACATTTCAGCACGGTGAAATAATGTATTTTTTTCTGGTGTAATTTATCGATGCTGTAACATTTGTTCCCGCTTTGCTCTTATCAATTAAAATTGACACATCTTATGGACCCCAAAATGGCCCCAGTGGACAATATTAATATTTTAATTATTTTTACATTGCCTCAACAAATTTTTTTTTTTTTTTTTTTCTTAAACTGCCTATCCAAATTTGCGCAAACAATATTGATATTTTAAATATTTTTGCATTCCCTCAAAGACTTTTTTTTTCTTGAACCGCCTATCCAAATTTCTACAAACCAAACTCCGGGCTCCTCAGTGAAAGTCAACACAGTGGATGAAATTTTGTGAATTCATTTTCCACATGTACTCAAATTCATCGCTCATTTTTTCCCATCAAAATGCATCAAGGGACCAGATTGACATCCCAGGCACCAAGCACATCTTTGCAACAAGATTCCTCAGGTATAGCAATGAATCACATCAAAGGTCAAATAATCAGAATGGGCCTTGTCGACTTTAAATCAAATTTATTTCCCAAATTTATTTTCCCAGGGTCCAAATTAACATCTTTGCGGCGAGACTCCGGTAAAAAAATGCATTTCCTCAAAGATTTTTTTTTCTCTTGAACCACCTATCTAAATTTCCACAAATAAATCTCCTAGCTCCTCAGTGAAAGTCGACACCTCCACCCACCCGGGGTTACTCGGTGTCGGCAGACGTACGCGCGAAGCACGTGTACATTGTACGCACAGACAACGGAAACTTGGAGTAGTCGCGGCATTGTTTTGTCGGGAAAGGGCGCGGGAACTACTCGTCGCGGTGCAGCCCGGTGCACCGCACCAGTGAAAGCTACCGTCTGCCGCGAAAGCCCCCGGCCTCTCGACACACCGCACTGGGCGTCGTCGTCTCTCCCGGCGCGTCGAAAGAGAATTACAACCGACTGCACAGTCGGTTCGGGGCTGGCTTCGTGGTGCGCGCGAGGAGCGCGAGCAACACACACACACAGACAGCCCGCGTCGTCGGTCGCTCGGTCAGGAGCATTTAGTAACCGCGACACTGATTGTATCCCCGTTCTTCGCTGCACCCACTTCCGACGTTGAACTTAACTTTGGCGTCGTTAACGTTTACGAGTGAGGGTGAGCGAAATTGGCCCCGGCCATTTAACGTTGCAAACTCCTAATCACACGCGCGGTGCACAACCGCGCGAATGTGTCGCGCGCCCCGGGAGGGAGTTTTTTTTTTTTGCGAGTCTCGCGATCGCGAGCTGCGACTCTCGGGCTGCCACTTGCCGCCGACTCTGTACTTTTATACTTTACGCTCTGGCATTCAGAGGCGAAGGCAACGGGCCGAGTAACGTACGACGCTTCCGAGCGGGCGGGGCGCAGACGTCGAGAAATGTTGCCGCGTGAATTGTGTGCTGAGGCGCGCTGCTCGGTTGATTTTGCTGTTTGGGGCACGAAAAATTGTTGAGGGAAGTTTTGGCGTGACGGTGAATTAATTCGACAAATCGGATTGATCGATCGATTATATGGAGTAATGAAAGAAATGTATTATATATATAAATAATATTTTTTATAAATATAAATAATATTTTTTATAAATATAAATAATATTTTTTATAAATATAAATAATATATTTTTTCATGCATTTTGATCATGATGCTTTTTCCCATTGTTTCGATGCTATTTTTTGTCACCCATATAAAGTTAGCAGAGCAAAGTTCCCAAAATGACGTTACTATATTGTAACGGAACGGCTATACCCCCGACGAGTTTCTCCGAAAAGTCGTCACTATTCGGGGAATCTCGTCGCGGAGCCGAGTGTTCGAGCTCTCCCCACTCCTCGCTTCGCGCGACGCCTCGATCATCGGAGGCAGCGAGCGTCAACTCACTCACTATCCAAAAATCCTACCGCACAGACGTGCCCATAATCCTAAGTCTAGCTACGCTCGTAGCGTGGTACTCGGCATTGCGCCCGCCTACCACGCTATCTCTGAGCATAGCCCAGGCTCACCCGTTAAATGTAAATACAGGGCTCGATATCGCATCGACACCTGTATTTTAATTGTCCTTCGTTAATTGTGATTAATTCACGTTTTTGTCCTTCCGTGAGCACGCCCAGCTCAATTAATCACAACCGTAAAAATGTCTACCGTGATCTGTCTACCTTTCTCCTTCCTCAAAACATCCCTGTTCGGTGATGATAAATTCAGTCGGACTCGAAGACCGGAGGGAATTAATTTTCTTATTCCGAAGATCGAGCCGAATGATTTCTGAGAACGCTCCAAAACACAATAGAATTATCCTCAGGTCCAGCACATGATCCCTGTCGCTTCCCGATAGCGGAGATAATTAGAAATTAGGATTTCGAGTATCCTAATTCGCGATTTCAATAAAATTAAATTTTATTGAAATCGCGAAACGTTACAATATATAGAAAGAATGTGCTTTTTATGTGCTAATTATGTGCCAAATAAAAAAATGTTGTGCTCCTTTCGATTTCCCAAAAAATCAATTTCAGAAATGAAATTGGGGTACGTTTATATGGGTTTTTTTTTATCGAAGATAAGGAACGAAAATATTAATTAAATATTAAAAAATCGTGGAATAAATGTTCATCAATTCATCCAAGTGCAAAGCGCGAAAAATCAAGATGTCATTACAGCTCGTCCAAAAAAAGAAAAATAAACCGCAAATACTCGACCAAAAATTCCCCCACAACCCTCGTCATCCATCGTGACGTAATCGTCGCGGAGTCCCTCCCGCATATAATCGAAACATTTTCGAGCAGAGCTCGTAGCTCACAGCGAGCCGCAAGTGCGCCGCGTGCGTTTGGCAAACAGGGCGCGGGTATCGGCGCGCAATTTCGAGTCAAGTGATATCCACTCGACAGTGTCGGGTGCGCGCGTCCCCGCAACTACCGAGCTTTCAGTGGAATAACAAAGTTATACGCGGGCGGCGGATTTGTGTGCGAGGAAAAGCGTCGAGCAGAGCCGTATAAACCAGCTTCGAGCGCGCGTCAGACGAAGCCGAACGCCGCACGTGAAGCATCGGCCAGGCGCTATATTGGTGCGTAAATACTAATGCGAGGAGGGCGGGCCCCGCAGTATCCTCGGGTTAGTAGTGCACTGCACAACGTAAGTGCCCGGTTGTCTAGTACTAACCGGTAGCTGCGCTCGGCTTGTAACAGTCGGCAGGTTTCTCGCTGCTGCACGGAGATACAGAGAGAGAGAGAGAGAGAGAGGGACATATACAGTAACCCCTATAATATACATAGACACACCATACATTTTCCCCTCACAGACTGCACAGACACAGAGCAAGCATTATATACGCTCTCGTTATGCACTCGGCCGGCAGCTGGCTTAGCAGTATAATTTCGGGCAATGCAGTAACTACGGAATTACTAACGGGAACACGTCAGTCATATCCGCGCTCCGCACGGGCGCGCGGCGATGCATTTTTCATGCTTTCGCAAATTGGCAAACGAACGCGGGCAACAAAAAAAATACAAGCGTTTTTGGGGTGGGGGTTGGAGAGAGAGAGAGAGAGGAAGTTGGAAGAACAGGGGAGGGAGACGGAAGTCGGGGGAATTAGAGAAAGGTTGACACAACATTACGGAGTAATCCGTAGCTTTGCAGGATAAACCGGCTGCATATAACCAGACTGTACACGCGTAGATCATTATTTTTGCTGTCTGGTTTGGATTTTCGGGGCAAACATCAACGATACGCAGCGGCTGATGGGCTCAAGCAGGGAGTTGGAGGAGCGAAGGGCCAGAGGGGGGGCATCAGGCTCTCTTTACGCCCAACGTCGGGAATGTTTTCCCTGGTGGACGCGGCGCGCACTAATATAAACACCGCGCGCATCGTCGACGCGCGCGCGCGCCGGGAGCTCGCGAGCGGCGAAACGTCCGGGGCTGCAAGTTTGCACGGTGAAAGATTAAACGGGCTTTCGACTAATGCTGAGTACACACGGGGCCCGCGCGCTCCGCGCACCGCGCGGCCACATAGCGATGGCGCCTGAATTATTTATAGCATAATTAGTCAATCGGGGATGTATGACTCGGGAGTGGATATGGAGCGCCGCTGCTACCCTCTACCGGCATGGATACGGACGTGGTTGGACTGTGCGGGCCCCCCGGTGGTGGTGGTGGTCGACTCCGCCGCCGCCGCCGCTTGCTGTATGCAGGAAATGCAAAATGATATGAAGTGAACACGAGCCGCAGACACGTCGTCTGCGTAGAAAGAGCGCGTAATTATGAATGTGCGGGCCTTGACGAGTCATATGCACTCGCTGTGTTCGCTATACTCTCAGTTTTGGGTGACGGCCTCATGGGGATGAAGCTTTGGGGTTGAGCAGCGCAGAGATGGTGAATTTATGAAAAGCTGCAACGTTGCAAATCGATGTTCAGCGTTTACTCGTAGGCAGCTTCAGGTCGAGAAATATGGAAACCTGGCCAGGCCTGGGTCAGGCCCGGATTAGTAGGCGAGAACCTGGTCGGGATCGTTTGTTGCGTTTAAAAACCGAAACGGATGGCTATTCTCCTGATAACACCGGATGGATGTCAAGGCATAGGTCTCATGTAGGAATCAAAAAGTACGCTTTTGAATGGGCACTCTAACTTTTGCAGGCGCAATACTAAGATTAGGACACAACAACGAATGCTTTTTTGGACATCATAAGCCTAAAAATGGAAACCCGGTTAGTGGACTTTAGTGTACTAAATGCTCACAAATGGACCCTTTGGTGTTGTCAGGGTTCGCTATACACCCAGTTTTTGGTGACTGTCCGACGGGGATGGAGCTTTGGGTTTGGGCAGCCCGGTGCGATTGTGAATTTTTGAAAACAGAATTTTTCATAAATTTATTTTTAGAAATGTATATTTATAAAGTGTATATAAGTGTACAATGTAAATGTAATATATAGTTTTGGAGACAAAGAAAAATGGTCGAAGTTGGGCGGTATAGAAGGTAAAGACACGCAGGAAGTTTCATGTGGGAAAAAAATGGAAACCTGGTCAGACCCAGATCAGGCCCTGATGAAGCCCGGACCCGGTCGGGATCAGGTACGGTTTTCGTTTATTGCACATTTCGGCTCAGAAATACGCGTAAGGTCGAGTAGTTAATGACACTCGGCCATTTCATTGCGTCGTGGCCATTTTTATGCGCGATATTTATAGAGCTATATTGATTTACACGTTGATACCTAGATAACGCACGTGTCGCGTGGAAGGTGAAAACTGGTATTACGGCCATTGCAGCAAATCATCCCCGGCGAACTTCGGTGGAAATGCACTGGCCGCGCGCGCGACGCGCTGATGGAGCGAAATCGTTATCCAGTTGATGTTATCGTTATCGCCCGTTTTCGAAAACGCATATACTCTCGTTCAAAGGCCAATTCCGAAAGATCAATAACCGCAGGGCGCAGCTGGGTGATAACGAGAAGATTACATACCTACTAATCTGCCAGCTGCCGCCGCTATGCGAACGACTGCGCGTGATCCTGCGATTTGCACCGGCGGATTTTACAACCGCGCTATAAATTCCGGTGATGACGCGCGGGTGCAAAATGTCGGCACGTGCGTCGGGTAGAATTTTTTTTAACCGACTAATATCGGAAATTTGGAAGTAGAATTCAATGAGGCTTCGAGATTTTCTGCTAATTTTTTTATAGGTTTTGTTTTATTTTATTCAATTTTCAATTTTATTCAATTTTAGAGTATTTTATTATTTGGTTTATTTTATTCAAGAGATTTCGAGAATTTTAGTATATTTTACACTACGCGTCGCTATATGGATGAGATAACTTGTAATCCGTTAGTCTCCCGGTCGAACAAAGGAAACTACACCGAGCGGAGAGCTCAGAAGATGCCCGAGAGCCTCGGTGTATATCTATACAGACGTGTACAACGCCGGCAAAGCCCTTCAAGCCTAATGGAAACGGCCCGTCAATACAGTGATTGAGTAATTAGCCTATTAACGGAAGCCGTCTCTGAGGAACGGAGACGACGGCGTGTGACGGACTGGCATTAATGGTCCGTGAATCTCAATTTATCGAATAGGGTTAGGACGCGTGGTATGTCCATCTTAACCCCGGTGTCTTAGCTCAGGTGGTGCGGCGATTTTGCGTTGCAATGAAATTGGCAAAGGGTTGATGTTCAAGAGGTCGATTTAACGTTAGACTTCATAAAAATGTTGTAAAATATTACAGCTTGATGTACAGTCACCAGGAATACCGCGAATTTTTCGAGTCGAGACGCTAAAAAAAGTTTTTAAAAAATCCCAGTGTATATAAGAAGTGATTGACATGAAGCGAAACTCTGGAATTTTTGGTAACTCACTCCAAAAATATTTTTTCCAATTTTTCCAATTCATAAAAATTGCCGGACACGTACAAATGTTTCTGGTTTGTTATTTTGAAGTTATCAAAAATACGAGGACTCATCCGAGTGTGCCAAAAGACGTACTGCAAAATAAAAACAAAAATTAAATCCCAGAGCCTCGAGTAAAAGACAAACCTCGAACTTTTACCCACAGAAAACCATTTTTACGATTTTTCGGATTTACGGAAAAACGTCGCAAGCGAAAATGTGCTAGAGTCGTAATTTTGCACCAAAGATACCGCCGCGTGTGCCAAATGTACCGCTGCAAAAAAAAAAAAAAAAAGAAAAACTCCAGTGCGCAAGAAGCGTTTCGAGTCTTCTCCGACGCTCGCGCGAAGATATTTCACGTCCTTCTTCGCACATTCCACTTCTGTCTCGCACGGCGAGGCTCTAAGTGCCGAGCGGTGGTACACGACGACGCTCACAATTGCTGCGTGCGCGCTATACACGTCCGCCCCGTGCTCTCGCCGACCGCTGGTACATTCAGCCGCCCTCGTCTTCGTGGCTTGTCGCTATCCACGAAACTGGCAACGCCCGACGCCGCAACGTCTACCGCGCGCGCTTCGCTGTAGTACATAGCACGAAGTACGGTGTAACCGCGAAAGGGGATAGTACCACCCGCATCTTTACCGGGACCGTGAGCTATACACGGACGATACCACCTCGACAATCTCGTTATACCTCATCCCCACTTTCGTCAACTTCGCGCACGATTTCGCCGTGTGCACGACCACCGACTACGCAGTTTCCGACGTAACATCGAAATTTCATTAGAGTAACTGCGAACTTCAATCAGCAATTTTTCCACGCGGGTTTTCGAAAAATCGTATTATGGGTACATTATATCGTTATATCGGTATTATGGGTATTATGGGTATATCATAGGTCGATTGTTTTTTTTTTTTCTTTTTTTTTACCGTTGCCGAAAAATATTCCTGCAATATGAAATTTAATATATACACGGGAAAAAAATCATTGATTCAATAAAACCGTGGATTGCGGGCTGCCAAAAACAAATGTAGTCAAATCAATGTCACTTCCAGTTCCTACAATTTCGGACGATATTGAAACGATAACTCCAAAATAGGTGAAAGAATATTTTATTGTTTCAATGTTAAATCGGATTGTGACAACGATAACGGGATTTGATTTAAAAACATTGTTTTTGGCAGCTCGCAATCCACGGTTTTATTCAATCAATGATTTTTTTTTCCGTGTACGAAACGTTGGTACCAAATTACGGAATAGCTAGGGATGCGTGCGGTACGACATTTTGTGTTAGTGAGAAAAGTGAAGTACTTTCCTGTAGTGAGAAAAGTGAAGTACTTTCCTGTAGCGAGAAAAGTGAAGTACTTTTCTGCAGTGAGAAAAGTGAAGTATTTTTCTGCAGTGAGAAAAGTGAAGTATTTTTCTGTAGTGAGAAAAGTGAAGTACTTTTCTGTAGTGAGAAAAGTGAAGTACTTTTCTCACTAACACAAGGTTCAATTTATTGAATTTTCAATAAATTGGTTAAACATGTCTTTTTTTCGTCGCTCTTCGAAATTCCACGATTGAAGAAAAAGCTTCCCGGGTGAAATTTATATGGCCCGTACGTTCGTTTCGTGCCGCAGGCTCCAACGAAGCGCCTGTAATTTGGCTTGAGAGTCGTGTACTCGTAAAATTCGACGGTGCATCGCGACCAATCGCGAAACGTCTCGCGGGCGGTGGGATCCTTTTTCGAGCGTGAGAGTTGAGCAAAGGTATTCAGTCAATTTCTTTGAGAGCGCGTATTTCAGGAGATAAGACGTGTCTCGTGATTGCCGAGCGCCTCGACTTTAATGAGACTGAACGGGAGCACCAAAATCGTGCGGAAATCTGAGAAAATTGATCCTCGCCTAGGGTGAAGTAGGATTTGGTCAATGTGGAATTGCGCCTCGTGCTCGACGAGCTTTTCCTATCAAGTGTACACTTATATTTTTTTTCCGGGCAACAAAAAATGTGGCAATATTCTAGGTGTTGGAAATGCCAATACTCTCCACTACCAGCTTTTCCGCCGCCAGCCGCAGCACCCGAAGCGGCGGCGAGAGAGGATTTCATATCGCGAAAATAATGAAAATATTATCGAGAAACGCAGAGCCCAACGCGTTTCTTCTGTCGTGCGCGGATATTGTCAACAGCACATATAGTGTTCCGTGTACGAAAGGAAACCGGACAATCTCGCGAGATAGCCCGGCGATACGAAGCATCATAATATTACATATCTGTACGCCAGACGGCAAAATCCTGTGGAAAGAGAGACAAAAATTCTATCTTCAGCCAACGGATATAGAATCTTGAAATTAAATATGAAATCTAAAATTATAAGCGTCACACGGACCACGTGAAAAAAACTTTAAAAAAATCTATATGCAAAAAAGACTCGACGATATTTACGGAACTATTCAGCTATTCCATCTCGCAACCACCCGGTGGACACAAAAAACTTATGGACAAAAAAATGAAAATTCCATCTTTGGCCAACGAATAAAAAATCTTGTCGAAAAAAAAAAGAAAATTCCATCTTCGGCCAATGAATAAAAAATCTTATCGAAAAAAAAAAAATGAAAATTCCATCTTCGGCCAACGAATAAAAAATCTTATCGAAAAAAAAAAATGAAAATACCATCTCCGGCCAACGAACAAAAAATCTCACTGAGAAACAATTTTAATTCTCATCTCGACGAACAAAAAATCTCATCGAAAGACATTTCATTAATTCCCATCCTCAGCCAACGAGCCAAAAATCTCCAAACAAAGTCTAAAACACAAATTCACCGCATCGGAATAAAAAAATAAATCCGAATCCCACGGCAGCCCGACGATGCAACCCCGTGTTTTCGTTGTACAAGCGTCTCTCGCGTTTAATTCGCGAGTAAATTCGTCATAAAGAGACAGAGTAAACACGCGGTGCTCGGCCATATACATTTTCTCCGCAATGCACCGTTTACGAGTCTGAGGGTTCGGTGTGGGACGTTGCTGCGAAGCGAAACGAGGTGGGGGGCGAGGGGGCGAGGGGCGAGGGGGCGAAGGGGCCGTGGGGGGTAGGGTGATGTTCGTGAAGGCGCAATTCTCGAAAATTCAAAGGTCGTGACGAGAGGAGCGTGGGTCGGTCGAGGGTCGGCGGGGTCGGAGGTCGGGCATATTACTCTGAATATGTTAACCGGGTTTCAGGTTGCACTGACTCGCGATCTTAATTCCCCGCATTCACTCTTCGCATATTCTCGGGTTTCCGCCGCGCGGGCGTGCGTTACGCCCGCGGTGGCACGTATGAAAGGCCACTATCACCCTGAAAGCTCTCGCCATTCATTCGCTTCCGCATTGCCGGCGCCACCGACCGTGTGCAACGCGCACCTGTTATATCAGCACCGAGTGGAGTAGTTATGTGTTTTCCTCCCCCCTCCGCGCGTCCGACGTCGGCTTGAACGATCGTGAAACGAGAACGTTCTCGGTTGGCACGAGAGGCTATGGGAGACGAAGGGAGAGAGAGAGAGAGAGAGTGAGATTATATCACTGCGTGCAGCATCGGCCTCTTTCATCGTCGACCACCATGGCGAGCGCACCGCTCGCCAGTTTATTCGCCTCATTTCGGCGGCCAAAGTGATGAGATGTACTGGGAACAAAACTGAGAAACAAAACAAATGTAACACACTCCAGACCCTCCCAAACTGGTCTCGCGTACGATATATCTGGCTTAACGTGGAGCTTCACGTCTAAACGCTGGATTTGGAATTGAACTACTGAAAAAAAAAGTCTTGGAATTTTTATGTACAATGGAAAGAGTTGATCGTAATTCCACGTTGAGAAAAATAAGCAACGAATTTTTTTCGGTTTCATCAAAGTGATGAGATGTGCCAGGAACAAAACCGAAAAAGATATACAAGACAGTTCAGACCCTTGCAAACAGGCTTAGTGTATTATTATACTTCGGGCTTATTATGAAACTTAAGACATCTGATCTCTGGACTTGGAATTTAACTTCTAAAATCTACGTTTTCAAATTTTTGTGCAATTGATCAAAAGAATTGAATATAATTCTACACTGTGAAAAATAATTAGGGGAAACTAATGATTATTTTTTTACAGAATTAATATTGATACTGGCACGAAAAACAGCTTATCCGCTCCTACATTTTTTCTTTCTTCGTACTCGTAATTAAACTACAAAAAATAAGTCTTAACATTTCAACTCAAATAATTAAAAGAGTTAATCGTAATTCTACACAGCGAAAAATAAGCATCGGAAACTAATCATACTTTTTTTTACTGTACTAGGCTAATCACACGCGCTGGCGCGCGTGCCTGAAAAACTTGCAAAAATAGACCTCAGGAATTTGTTCTTTTCAAAATATCGACTTTTAACCTATACCATCATTCTCAAGTCGCATATTCTACCCCTGAAAACACTGGTTATTAACCTTTTTTAATCGATTTTGAAAAAAATATTTTTTTGGCGACGAAAAAAATATTTTTTCTGCCAGAAATCGTAAATACGGCTCTGGACCGAAAATCGACCCCAATTTTTTTTCTTTTCAAAATATCGACTTTTAACCTATACCATCATTCTCAAGTCGCATATTCTACCCCTGAAAACACTGGTTATTAACCTTTTTTAATCGATTTTGAAAAAAATATTTTTTTGGCGACGAAAAAAATATTTTTTCTGCCAGAAATCGTAAATACGGCTCTGGACCGAAAATCGACCCCAATTTTTTTTCTTTTCAAAATATCGACTTTTAACCGATACCATCATTCTCAAGTCGCATATTCTACCCCTGAAAACACTGGTTATTAACCTTTTTTAATCGATTTTGAAAAAAATATTTTTTTGGCGACGAAAAAAATATTTTTTCTGCCAGAAATCGTAAATACGGCTCTGGACCGAAAATCGACCCCAATTTTTTTTCTTTTCAAAATATCGACTTTTAACCGATACCATCATTCTCAAGTCGCATATTCTACCCCTGAAAACACTGGTTATTAACCTTTTTTAATCGATTTTGAAAAAAATATTTTTTAGCGACGAAAAAAATATTTTTTCTGCCAGAAATCGTAAATACGGCTCTGGACCGAAAATCGACCCCAATTTTTTTTCTTTTCAAAATATCGACTTTTAACCTATACCATCATTCTCAAGTCGCATATTCTACCCCTGAAAACACTGGTTATTAACCTTTTTTAATCGATTTTGAAAAAAATATTTTTTTGGCGACGAAAAAAATATTTTTTCTGCCAGAAATCGTAAATACGGCTCTGGACCGAAAATCGACCCCAATTTTTTTTCTTTTCAAAATATCGACTTTTAACCTATACCATCATTCTCAAGTCGCATATTCTACCCCTGAAAACACTGGTTATTAACCTTTTTTAATCGATTTTGAAAAAAATATTTTTTTGGCGACGAAAAAAATATTTTTTCTGCCAGAAATCGTAAATACGGCTCTGGACCGAAAATCGACCCCAATTTTTTTTCTTTTCAAAATATCGACTTTTAACCGATACCATCATTCTCAAGTCGCATATTCTACCCCTGAAAACACTGGTTATTAATCTTTTTTAATCGATTTTGAAAAAAATATTTTTTTGGCGACGAAAAAAATATTTTTTCTGCCAGAAATCGTAAATACGGCTCTGGACCGAAAATCGACCCCAATTTTTTTTCTTTTCAAAATATCGACTTTTAACCGATACCATCATTCTCAAGTCGCATATTCTACCCCTGAAAACACTGGTTATTAACCTTTTTTAATCGATTTTGAAAAAAATATTTTTTTGGCGACGAAAAAAATATTTTTTCTGCCAGAAATCGTAAATACGGCTCTGGACCGAAAATCGACCCCAATTTTTTTTCTTTTCAAAATATCGACTTTTAACCGATACCATCATTCTCAAGTCGCATATTCTACCCCTGAAAACACTGGTTATTAACCTTTTTTAATCGATTTTGAAAAAAATATTTTTTTGGCGACGAAAAAAATATTTTTTCTGCCAGAAATCGTAGATCTGGCTCCGGACCGAAAATCGACTCCAATTTCTTTTCTTTTCAAAATATCGACTTTTAACCTATACCATCATTCTCAAGTCGCATATTCTACCCCTGAAAATACTGGTTATTAACCTTTTTTAATCGATTTTGAAAAAAATATTTTTTTGGCGACGAAAAAAATATTTTTTCTGCCAGAAATCGTAGATCTGGCTCCGGACCGAAAATCGACCCCAATTTTTTTTCTTTTCAAAATATCGACTTTTAACCTATACCATCATTCTCAAGTCGCATATTCTACCCCTGAAAACACTGGTTATTAACCTTTTTTAATCGATTTTGAAAAAAATATTTTTTTGGCGACGAAAAATTTTTTTTTTTCTGCCAGAAATCGTAGATCTGGCTCCGAACCGAAAATCGACTCCAATTTTTTTTCTTTTCAAAATATCGACTTTTAACCTATACCATCATTGTCAAGTCGCATATTCTACCCCTGAAAATACTGGTTATTAACCTTTTTTAATCGATTTTGAAAAAAATATTTTTTTGGCGACGAAAATTTTTTTTTTTCTGCCAGAAATCGTAGATCTGGCTCCGGACCGAAAATCGACCCCAATTTTTTTTTTCTTTTCAAAATATCGACTTTTAACCTATACCATCATTGTCAAGTCGTATATTCTACCCCTGAAAACACTGGTTATTCACCTTTTTTAATCGATTTTGAAAAAAATATTTTTTTGGCGACGAATTTTTTTTCTTTTTTGCGACGAATTTTTTTGGCGATCAATTCTGCGCTGCTGCGCTCTTATAAAGCTTGAAAAGGTTACGGGTGCTGCCCCGCCTGTCCTTTTATGAAATTTTTCAAATTTGACACCAAACTAATTTTGTTTATCACGGACTCTCCCGGCAACCAATCACATCTCTAATAGTTTGCTAACAATGCTTTCCGTTACTTATGAACTTTTTAAAAGAGGGATATGACCATTGATAATGGTACGAAAAACAGCTTACCAGTCCTATTATTTTCTCTTTTTTTTTTCGTCCTCAACTCCGAGTCCACCTTTTCACTTCTCACAGTCCAGCGATCAGAATCGTCCGCCGAGTGCGCAATGGTCTAATCTTAATCCGAGTTTGGCACGGTATTTCCATTTCCTCTCGGCCCGACATCAGCCCCGTCGATCGTGGAAATGGTGATACCTCCTCGTGAACGAGGGCGAACCGCGGACGGCGAGCGTCTCGCGTCTGGCGTCTCGGGTCTTCGCCTCGTTCCATCCGTTCGCCTTTCGGGGGGAGCGAGGACGAAGTCGGAGGAGGACGCGAGCAAAGGAAATCGTCGATGGCATTTTACCGTGTGGACTGCGTCGGAGGGAAAAGGAGGAGATATCTCGTTACCGGGGGAATATTCAGCGTGGACGAATTTAATTAGAAACGAGAGGGGATGAGAGGAACGAGAAATCGAGGAAACGCGAACGATCCTCGCGAGTCGCGTGGGAGATCAGCGTCTGTCTCGCTCACAACTCTATCCCGGATTTCCTAACTAGCCTCAGTGGCAGCGGCAGAAGCAGCAGAATCCGCAGCAGCAAAAGCAGAACCAGCGGCAGCGCACCACCCACCGCTGAATCACTGGTTCCTTCGAGTGCTGTCCTTAACGACCACGACTCACTCGTACTTCCTCCGCCCCCCCCCCCTCCCCCCTCGCCCAGCCGCGTCCGACATAATTTATTCCGCGTTTTTCGTCCGCTCGCGGCTCTCGCTTGGCGTGTCATGCGCTCCGCTCTCTCGTGTACCACGTCGGCTGCCGCGATTTACAAGCCGAGTTTTCTCCGACTAGTTAACAAACCGGCTCGCATAGAGTTGCAGCGCCGGGTCTATACGGGCCCTCGGTGTGCGGTGTGTGTAATGGCGCCTCCCCGCCTTCCTCGGCTACGACACGCGGATCTTGGCGCAAGTCGTTACGCAAGATTCAACGCGGACGCCCCGTTTGGAAGTTGGGAGTGCTGGAAAAACCTGCGATACGTCCTGGCGTCTTTTTCTCCTGCTTTGGTTTGAAGAGATTTATTTGAAATCGATGCTTGAGTATCTGTTGATGACAGCAGATGCACAAGAAAATGTTTTTATGGTGTCCATAAAATGTTTTGTTAGGGGAACGAAACTTTTGGCACCTTTGACAGTTGATCGGTTCAGATGACCAGCATATGGACATGTTTAAATTAAGAAGAAAAAATCTTAAGCTGACCAAATATTTGTTTGACTGAAAGTGGCAGCTGGTTCGTTGTCAGTACGATATTTAGTTATGGGAACGATTTTTTTTTGGTTCCTTCAAACAGCCGAAGAAGACCAACATATGTTTAAATTGAGAATAAAATATTGTTGCCCGAACATTTATTTGACTGACAGTGACAGCTGGATTCCATCGAATCAACCGATCTGCTTTCTCAGTGCAGCCGTAAAATATTATTCCAGTCGTTCCTCTCGCGTTCCCTCGAAAAGGGTCGCGCAGCGGAAAAGGGCGAAGCGCAAGGCGAGAGTAAGAAAGAAGACGAATCCCCGCGGCTCTTTAGGATAATCAAGATCCAGAGCGCGAGGCAATTATCGAATATCGATTAGCCAGCGTCCGACCAAGAGAGCTTTGCAGAAGGAACGAGAGAAAAAAACTGGAAAAAGAAAAAAAAAAAGCTTTCGACGAAGGCGTCGTGACACGTGAAATCAAATGTAAGCAGCGACGATGAGAATTGCCGCTTTTTCCATAAATTCCCTTCGAACAGCCCGGGAGGAAACGGCGGCCGTGCGCGTCGAGTATCCTTCCTGTCAACGCGTCGCCGGTGTAAGTGGAAAAATTCCTCGTGTGGTCAGACGATCCGGTGGAGGCTTCGAGGGATCGCGAGTTCTCCATCAGGATCTTGAGTACGGTGGCCCCGAGACCTAAGTCCACGAGGAGCGGCAGGGGACGAGGCTGAGGCTTCGAGGGAAGAGGAGGAAGAAAGAAGAAGGAGGAAGGAAGAAGCGAGCTAATCGCATGGACTCTGGAAGAGACCGGCAGCTCCCTCTCGCGTTTCCTCGCGTTTTCTCCTCGCGCCGCGACGAAGATGGATGATACGCACTTGAATCCCGGCAGCTCATTCGCCGTCGAACGTATTCCACTCCTCTCACCTATCGCTCTCTCTCCTTCCCTCTCGCCGTCTTCGTCTTCTTCCTGTTTGTTAGCTTCAGCCGATGTTTTTTCCTAGCTTCAGTCCCTCTCGCTCTGACCCACGAGAACGTTTTATCCGTCCTTCCATCCACCTCTCAAGATCGACGCGCTACGGGCAGAGCCGGAGACTCACCGGTGCGTTCGAGCGTGTTCACTTCCCCAGTCCACGCGCGGAGAAAGCCAAAGACGACGACGAGCCGAGGCGCAACCCCTTTTTTTTCCAATCACTTTGCCCCCCGCCCGCGTCGCCGATTCCGTGGATTTCTTTCTGAGTATGTCATCGAATATTTATACCTCGTTCGGCCGGTTGTTTTCGCTCTCCTCGCCTTCGTTCGTTTTTTTTTTTTTTTTTTTTTTTTTTTCGTTCGAGCCTCCCGGATCGCACTTGACCTCTCGGTGGATTTCGCGCCCGGAGTTTGTGTCTCAACGTGATTTATTCGCCTGCGCGAGAGGAAAAATCAGGTCGTGACTTTTGTGCATAAGGCGACAGAGATGCATTTAATGTGCTACGATGGTGGGGACGTTTTTATTAAATTTATGCGGGTCACTGTGGAAGGGCGAAAACCTGCTGATGGAATGAAATGCGGGTTTCGCGAAGTTTGTTCGCGAATGCTAATTCTCGGGTTTCATAGGTTTTTAATTAACGTCGATCCGTCGGTAAGGCGGGGGGAATATTTCGATGACGGATCCGGAGACAAATTAATTCCAACGGAATTTCTTTCCTTTCTATTCTTGTTTTTTTCCGCTGTCCCATTGCGGATTTTACATTACAGCCACGGCGATAATTTGGGATGGCCGTGATGAAATAAATATTTCGACGTTCCAGATGGTTCTGAATGGACGAAAAGTGGACCATGTTTTTTTTAAGGACCAGGAATCGCTATTCTGATAGCAATTAAAATAAGTATATTTCGAAAGCAGTCATTAATTAAAAGCGTCAAATAAAATGACACTTTGTCTCGAAGGCTTTCGCGCTCGCTCGTTTATTCGCGATACAATTAATTTGCCAATTAAGGCGAGTAACGCTTAATCACCGAGAAGGTTAAACAGCGCTCTGTATTCTCGTCGAATTGCGGGAAAAGACTTGGCAATTTCGACAAACGCCCCCGCGCGGGGCGAGTCGACGAAATGATTTTCTTTCGCGGATCCGTAAATTGGTATTCGAGAGTCGAGAGTTTAATCAAAAAGCCGCGTGTGCGGCGCGTGGTTGTCTTCCGCGAGATTTGCCGAGGAGCAGCCGGGGGTGGTCGCCGGGCTCGTCCCTTGCGGGAGCTCGCGACTTCGTTTCTTCCCCATATCCGTACTTAAGCCTCGTTCCGTCAACCCACTTCAGGGTTAAATCCGTCGGGGAGCCCTTTTCGAGTGAGCGCTCAGGGGTTTGCCGAGCCCGCCCACTCGCTGCGACGCGATTCATCAGCCCGGTTGACATTTTTCCCTCGAACGACCCGTCGGCATCTCTCGGGGCGAATGAGCCGGGAAAACCGACGTCGTTTTGGTCGCTTCGCAAAGTGTGTTCGACACACGTCGACACATTCAAGGGGTATTAAATCTGCAACAGGCATAAAAAAGTAAAAAAAAATCTCAATCTTCATGTAAAAAATGTTTAAAAGTAAAAAAAAAAGTGATTGGCCTAAACATTTTTGGTCAATTTTATAGTCACTCAATTTATGTCACATTTATGTCGGCAAAGCAAAGTTTACCGATCTCATTAAAAAAAATTAATTTCAAAAGCAGCAAAAAAAATCTTTGCCTAACAATTTTTTTTACTCAATTTTGCAGTCGCACTTAATTGTCATCCAAATTTTTGTCCTTCACGTCGAAACGTTTACGCCGGGAGAGCAAAGTTTACCGTTCGTTGAATCCCTCGCGCTGCTGGGGGTGATTTGAGTACCCGTGGAATCGCGTTCTCCACGCAACCGGAAGTGCCACTGTTAGTACCCGGCCATAGAGCAGCTCCGCAGAATCGTCGTCGTATATAGTTGGTACACACAGAGCGGGCTTAGCTCACTGCCCCAGCCCCCCCCCCCCCCCCCCCCCCCCCCCACGATGTCCGCTATTATCTCTTCCAAACAATTTGTTCGATACTCGCGCGCACTCGTTGCCCCCTCGCCCTATTTCCGTCCCGTCGGCTATGTACTACACCCCCCCCCCGCTCCCCCGCACGCAGAGGGGAAGCAAAACATACTATATCCTCGCCGCAATAATGTCCGGAAGCGGCTTCGGCTAACAAATCCAAAGAGAGCGCAAGCCGGCCACGGCGAGCGCAAACGGGAAGTAATGACTGCAGTAACGTTTATTTAATTTTTCTTTATCAGCCTTTCCGTTTATTCTTTTTTTACAGTTTTTTTTGCAACGTATCTCGGACACTGTCCAGAAACTGTAATATCAGCGGAGTGCGCTGCACGACAATAGATTGGATTGCAGGGAGGAGGCACGTGTGGACCGATTCACGGTCCGCACGTGCCACACGTGCGAGGTTTTCCCTAATAAAAATCTCGCGGCCATGACTAAAAAATATCGCCCCACCGTATTGCGCCCTCGGCTATGAACCCCGAAGCGTTTGGGGTCAATTTTGCCGTGTCCAATTACGAGTTGGTGGGATTTTATCGTAATTCCACTTGATTTATCTTGAACCGATTAACCAACAGTCACGTAATAGTTGCCAGGATTTGGAGAGACTCGTAATTAATGAGGATGACCTGACAGACGAAGGGATAATTTTCCATACTATCGATTCAGCGAGCTCGAAACGACGATGGAAAAAAAGTCCGGCCGTGTCTTATCACTCGAAGCAAAACGTTTTCATACAAAACGTTATCCCTCGTTGGAACTGTAAGTGCGCGATTAGCGGAGGCACAGCGGAAGGCAGAAAAGAGTTGTGGGGTGCTTACACTCTATCAAGGCGGCGGCACTGCCTAAGGTCGACACGGTCGTAAACCGAGGCACACGGAGTTTATGCGAAAAAACGAAGCAGTAAGCTTCCGGAATGCGGTGACGGGAGGGGGGGGGGGGGGGAGAGGAAGGTTTCGCGAGGGAAATGGGTTCAAGTGAGAGGCGCGTGGCCGGCCGTGCTTTGCACGCCGCAGTGCCACGTGACGTCCCGGGATTACCGTTGAATTAACGACGAGGCTAATTCCTGCCTTCCTCTGGTTTTGCATGCTGCGTCCCACTCCGGCTGCTCGCGCGGGGGCGAAGCTCGACGACGCTCCGCGCGGGTCACGATGTGCATGTTTCCGTTTGACGTAGTTAACGGTCTTGTTGGTGAGCTTCGAGCTCTCTAAGCGGAAACGGGAGCCTTCGACTCGACTCGGCGAAGCCGCTACGGCGAGTCGTTCGGCGCGACATGCGTGACGAGAAGTTGAATCGGGGAGAATCTTCGATAGAGAAGTTCCAGCCCGGTACGTCAACTACTGTACATCAACTGTAATTTGGAGAGTCGTTAGTGCACGACTGGTTAGGAATTCTGTTACGACCGTTGTGTACGGACGCCGCGGCGTTACCATCGATCCTGTGGCTCGTACTAATGTCTTTCGCGGGGGCCACGATAATTTGCGTAATAACGGAGTACAAATTTCTGAAAATCCGCAACCGTAAACCGACGTAGGCTGTGACAGACGTTAACAGACGTTGACGGACAGTCGTGCACAGGGCGCTCCGAAACGGTGGAGTTCCGGGTGACGATGAGAGGTACAGAAAGGTAGTGGACACCCAAAAGCACTCACGAAGTTCGAACGTCCTACTCGAAATAGTTTACAAATGGAAAGCGATTGAATTTGACCAATCAGAGCGCACCAATTATAGGTTGCGCCAAACGTAATGGAGATCCGGGCGACGAGAGGTGACGACCGTCCAACAGCATTCGCGAAGTTTGACCGTGCTGCTCGCGATAGTTTAGAAATGGGCAGCGATTGAAGTTGACCAATCAGAGCGCTCCAATTATAGGGTGTCTCAAAGATAATTGAAGTCCGGGTGATGAGGGGTGGGTGACGAGTACCCAAAAGCACTCGCGAAGTTTGACCGTCCTGCTCGCAATAGTTTAAAAATGGGACGCGATGAAAAATTCACCAATCAGATATCTCCAATCTCCCCCCACCGAGCCCGTCTGAGCGAGTCACGTGACGAAACAGAGCGCTCTGATTGGCCAAACTTTGATCGCCTGCCATTCCGAAACTAATAATAGCAAGACGCCCAAACTTCGTGAGTGCATTCAAGTGGTCACCAGCTGTCATTCGACCCACATCAGAACCCAAAATATAGAAATATCAGTAAAGCATGTCTAAGTATGCTGAATTTCCATTCACGTTGCGACTTTTATTCGACGGTAAATTCATCGATACCGATGTCTCGTAACAGAATAATATTCCGCTCGCGCCTCGGCGGCAGGCTGAGTCGGGCCGGGCTGTAGGCGTCGACGTACCGAGCATAAATATCGTCGTTCCGGAGTAAAATAGAGTACAGAGGCCTCGGGGCCCCGAAGTGTAGCACACCGAAGTGTAAGCCCTCTCGTAAATCGAGGACGTGCGACTATCCGCTAGGTGTATAACCTATCGGGGGTTAGAGCGAGAGAGAGAGAGAGAGAGAGGGGGCAGGAGAGAGTGAGAGAGTTAGCGTGATGACGAGGGTGGGGGCTCGTCGTGTGGACCGCAAAGAGCAGTGGCATGAGGTCCCGAATAAGGAGCCGCAGAGCGGAAAAGCGTATATATAGCGCGCGGCCTAGAGGCGAAGGTAAAAGGTGCATGGAGGAAGGGTGGAAGGGGTTGAAGTGGGGGGAGTGGGGGGGGGGGAGGGTATAGCTTTCGCGTGCGCGCGCTTTTCCCGCGATCTACATCGTATAAATTTTACTTAGGTGGGTTACGGCCAGACAGATACGTGAGTCGCATGGGCTTATAAACGGCGCATATATTGCGTCGATACTTCTGGCGCCGAATACATTAGGAACGTCTGGTGCACGTCGAAGCGCCTGCAAGTGAGCCGTCGTCGTGGTGCGACGAAGGTTTCGTCATGTGTCGCCGTTGACAGTTACGTTGTGCACATATCGCGCGATACGTTGATATCGACAGCCAGCATTACCGCGGCCCCCGTATCCCTCGGTGACCTTAAAATATACAATCTCAACGTCGAACCGGCTGAATCCTTAATGCCCCGTTGGACAAGAGACTCGCCGCGGAAACTAGTTCACCCTGGTGGATCGACTTCGACTCGCACCCCTGGTTTCTATATCGGTACATATCGTCTCTGCTTATTTGTTTTCGCCTGAGTGTGCGAATATAAATATACGGACGGGTATTTCCGAATTTATCCGGAATACCCGGATTACACGGAGTCCCTGGATCACCCGAACCATCTGAATTTTCCGGAATTCCTGGATTGGTCGGAATACCCGGAATCCTAGGATTACTCAGAATATCCATTTTTTTTAAATTCCTGCAACACCTCGAGTACTGAGAATAACCGGATTATACGGTTGTCACAAGAAGTGAGGGAAACGTTTCATCGGGGGGTAAGAGAACTGACAAAGCTATAAGAAAAATGAGACTCGACTGTACATTCGAAACACCAACAGTTAACTGTCAGACCGATTACTGTCTGCCAGTCGTACACGATAATTCCAGATAATTCGACAAACTTTCTCCTTCATATTTGCTGATCTATGATCGCGAGTCTCGATTACCCAAAATATGTCCGAATTTCCCTGAGCTTCTGAATTGCCCGGAATACCCGGAATCCCTGGATTACCTACAATATCGACATTTTCTAAAATGTCTAGATCACCTCGAATACCAAAAATAACTGGGTATTCAACCAACTGGGAAACTAAAAAAAAAAAAAAAAAAAACATCTGAGAAAATCGAGACTCGACTGTACATCCGGAAGACCAGCAATTCAGCACAACTCCGATTACTGTCTGTCGCCACACACGACAATCCCACATAATTTCGCAAACTTTCTCCGATCACGTGAATTACCTATCATTCATATTTGCTGATCGTCGATCGCGAGCATCGCGTCGCTCTGACCCGGAATAAAACACTTGCAAAGTCCGCGTGGCTCTGTGTATATTCAGCCGGCGCCCGTGACGCACCCGAGCTGCTCCAATTTTCATTACATCGCGCGAATAAAATATATATCCGCCCTCTGGAGGCGAAACTCGACAACGTGCGGAGCCGCGAGCTCGCCTCTCGGGCGGGAAGAAAATTTGTTTGTCCAAATGTTTCGCTCGCGCGGAACGTTTGAATACATTACAGAATAGTGCGGGGGGCTCTCGCCCTCCCGCACGACACCATAATACAAGCTTTTGCGTTCAACCCTCTCGCTCGCCGCTTCTTACACGCTCCCCGTCGCGGCGCTGTGTGTGTGTGTGTAAAGCGCCGGTACTTTGACTCTGCGATGCGAACGAGTATTCGCCGCTTGTTTAACGCGGAGTACGTGCTGTGTGTAATAGAAGCGGGGCACGCGAGAGTTTTGCCGATGGCGGAATGGACGAAATACTCGCTCGAAACGAGCAAACACGCGAAACAGCTCGAGACTAATTCAATGACGCAGCCCAACGGGTAAACGTGCGCCTTTTTTTTTTTTGCTCGGCGTCCAAGAACTCGTAAATGTAAAGAAGTAACGTTGTTTCGCGTTCTGGAACATATTCGCATATACCGGTGGGAATTAATAATTCGTTTACGCAAACGCGGGTACACGACGTCACTGTGCATAATTAAAATTAGTGTATTAGGCTGTTCGGGCGCGTTGAATTATTGCAATCTAAGATTAGACACGTGGGTTATTGAGTTTAGTCACTCGATTGGGGCGCTCATATCTTGCACACGTTTGTGTTTTTATTGGAGTCTATTCTGGATTCTGGGTTATACGGTATTTGGGACTAGGCGGGTTATTGAGGCCCTGTGCTTTCTTAAGGTTGTCCGTGAATTTAGTATTCATTTGGAATAAATTCGAGAAAAATGAGAGAATTGTAAACACTTCTCGATGGTATAAAAGTCTGAAAAAATTAATACACATTAGAGGTACTAAAAAGATTAATTTTGCATCATAATAATTCGAAAATGTTATTAACAAAGTGATGAAAAAAAAATGGTTTAACTAATGTTTCGATATGTATTTCATGTATTTTGAATATATTTTTCCGTATATCTGAAATATACTATTTTTCCATGAGGGGTCTTGCGTTAAAACACCGAATGAGTCAAACGCATCTCGATATTATTTGCCACGTCGATGTGTAAAAACCGCCTGAAAAGAAAATCCATATTATTCCGTTTTCATCGGGACGTCATATTGCCTCGATCCGGAAATTAAATTCGCCGTCCGGTGTCCTAAAAACTCGGCACACGACCGGATGTGTATTTTCTCTATTTTCGGTTTGTCCCTGATTCATCGATACTTTTTATCCTCGGTGACAATGAATACCCAGTAGTGGAATTTTTCGACGAGACATTATTAAAAATTGATTGGCGAACACCGGGGAAAATCAATGAACGGTTGCCCTTTGCCCTTTCGAATGACAAATCCCGCAACCCGCTGATCAAACACGCGGACTGTCAGCGGCGATATTGGCTCTCTCCAGATATTTTCGCGGAAGGTCGAAAATTACCCGACGGTTGTACGCGGGAAGTGATGCTGCTGAAAAAAGGTCGTACGATTGTGGCACAGAGGGAAAGGGGGGAGGGGGAGAGTGAGGAAAATGTCGGGCGGGACGTAGCGCTGCGACAAGAAGCCACTCGGAAAGTAATTTGCGAGATTCTATTCGACAGAAGAGCTTGCGCTGATGACACAGCCCGGGAATGGAAGCGCGAGAGACGGTAGAGAAAACCGCGTTTGCCGTAGAGCCCGCCGCCCGCCGGGCTGCGTCGCGCCAAGTGAGAAAAAAGATCCATCATGGATTCACGAGGATAACTTAAAACTCGCGTTGAATCAGACTTTCGTTTTTTTCTGCAGGTTATTTAATTGAAGCGACAGCTCGATGATACAGCTTCATGTCGACCGGTGGTTTGACAGGTTAAAAAACGAATGAAAATTGCCGTCTGCAATGGTGGTTGGAAAATTCAGTGGAAAAACCGATGACGATGGTCTCGAGCTTCCAAAATTCATGGATAACAAATATTGTTCCAAATTATTTTGCTAACCGGAAAAATTTTATTGCCACTTTTTCGCTAACCTAACAAATTTGATTGACACTTTTTCGCTAACCTAACAAATTTTATTGACACTTTTTTGCTAACCTGACAAATTTGATTGGCACTTTTTTGCTAAACCAAACAAATTTTATTGACACTTTTTTTCTAACGTGACAAATTTTATTGACACCTTTTTTCTAACGTGACAAATTTTATTGTCACTTTTTTGCTAACCCAACAAATATTATTATCCTATTTTCGCTATCTTGACATATTTTATTGTCCATTTTTCGTTAGCGCAACAAAGTCATTTTTCTCGGTGCTCGATTGGCCATCGTCAATTTACTTTCGATACTTTCCAGAAGCTGAATTTTCCAATGCATCAAGGAAAAATATTTTGACAAGGAGACGATAACAATATTACCCCAAACGGCTGAATTTACGAGCGCAAGATACATCCATTGGCTTTCCCCGAGCGCGCCAATATAATTTCGATCGAAGCGCCACAGTCGGCGATAAAATTGAATCGGATTGAAACAGCGGTAAGACGCGAGAGAGCCGGATCGTCAATGCCCGCCAATTGAGACCCGTCGAAGTTGCCGCTCGGAGAAACGGGATTTTCATCAGCACTAATCGAAAGCCTTTCGCGGGGCGCGTAATCCGGACTGCGCAAATATAAATATGTTGCCAGTCTTCCGGGCGAGAGCGTAAACAGCGTTCCGGGCTCTGAGCTTCGGATGCGCTCGGGGAACGTATCACAACGTGCGAGGGAAATTCCCGCGGGGATTTAGCGCTGAAATTGGGAGGACCCCGCGCCGAGTGTTCCGTAAATACACGAGGAGTCGACGACGTTTGCCGACCGACTTGCGGCAAAATTTGATTAGTCGCGAGGAGCACGCGCAGAACCGGAAGAAAAGCCCCTTGAATTCCGTGTGCTCAGTCGCGCGAGAATGAAAGAACGGGTTTTCCCGGGTTGTGGCTCGCCGCGCGCGGGTTCGCAAATAACGCCGGGATAACCCTCGAGTGGTGACGCGGAGTGCGAGCCGGGAACGTTTCGCTCTGAAACTGTCGCGAAATTTCGTCCCGTGTGTGGCGAACCTCGGCGGACGGGATCGACGGGGATTGGATGAATTTTATCGAAGATAAACGGTTGAGATTCAATCATTTTTCTAGTTCTTTGACTTTTTTTAAACTGGCAAAAGTGGCAACGAATTCACTGTCAGCAAATTATTTTGCTGATGCAGCCAAAAAATGTTGCTGTATTTACAAATTATTTTGCTGATGCAGGCAACAAATTTTGATGTATTTACAAATTATTTTTCTAATTTCGGCAACAAATTTCCCTGAATTTAGAAATTGTTTTGCTGATGCAGCCAACAAATTTTTACAAATAATTTTTCTGATGTAGTCCCCAAATTTGGCTGAATTTACAGATAATTTTTCTGATATACTCAACAAATTGGGCTGAATTTACAAATTATTTTGCGCATGTAATCCACAAATTTTGCTGAATTTACATATTATTTTGCTCATGTAATCCACAAATTTTGCTGAATTTACAAATTATTTTGCTGATGTAGTCCACAAATTTTGCTGAATTTACAAATTATTTTGCTGATGTCCACAAATTTTGCTGAATTTACAAATTATTTTGCTGATGTAGTCCACAAATTTGGCTGAATTTACAAATTATTTTGCTGATATAGTCCACAAATTTTGCTGAATTTACAACTTACTTCGCTGATCATTGAAAAAAAAACGGACTCGTCGTCACGTGTTATTCAACTAAAAACATAATATTTGCCAAGAAAAATGTGGCCAATACGATAAGTCGTTCTCAATTATGAATCTTCACCACCGAACGCGACAATCACGGTCCAACAGCTTTTTTCACCCGGCAACTCCGGCCGTTCGCCGTTCACTCGCGCTACTCCGTGATATTGTTGGGAATATAATATTCTCACGGCGCGAGGAGGAGAATATTAATTTTTTGTTCCCTTTGCTCGCGCGCTAACAGACGGCGCTGCAGCCGAAGCAGATTTTTCTCGTTTTCTTTATTCATTCGGCTATTCTATCTCTCGCGCTTCTATCTCGGGAGAGACATTTCGCTCCGTTGCCCCGTGTCCCTCGCACTTTCATTTCCTCCTTCTGTCCCCATCCCCCGAGGAGCCGTTGTTACTCCCCCCCGACAGCCGCGCAGACGGCACGACGGCGCTTTATTTTTTCAATTTATTCCTCGTAGGCGTATAATCCGAAGGAGCGTTTGCGCCGTCTGGGCGAGAGAATTTTCACCGGTGCTTCCTGTTTAATGAATAAACTGTCTCGATCCCTAACTTCAACTACTTTGCTCGCTTTCTAACGAGAGATAACGCCGCGTATATCTCACGGCGCGCGGCGACTGAGGAGCCGGAGTCGCCTCTTTTGTCGGAAAAGTGTTTCCATTTTTTTTTTTTTTGCGTAGTAGAGAACACGCTGTGTATAAATATGTATATATACATTTTTTAAATGCGGTTGTACGTGTATATAAAAGATAATCCTTAATCCACGGTTGTTCTCGCTTGTGAAGTGAGAAACAGAGGGAAACGAGGGCTCCGTGTTGGCCAGTTTGCTCGGCTGGGTTTTTGCGCGTGGGGCGAGAAACAAGAGGAACGAGAGAAGCTCCCACAGCTTGGCGGGTGGATGAATAGTACATTATGCTACAAGGGAGGGAAGAGCGCTATTTTCACCGAGTGCGAGGTTTGCTGCCCGAGCGGAGCGAGGGCAGCACGAGCACGAGGTGAAAATGGCGCTCCCTCCCGCGTAGCATACGATACTTTTTTTCCGACTAAGCTGAAATGCGGGAACCGGTGGCGGAGGGCGGCCGGGGGGGGGGTCCAGGGGCGAAGCCCCTGGTGGGGTCCAGGGGCGAAGCCCCTGGTGGGGTCCGGGGCGAAGCCCCGGTGGGGGGTTGGGGGGGCGAAGCCCCCCCACTGAAGACACAACAATTTTTTTAATGACACTTAACCTCCAGTCGCTCAATCATACACGTCTAAGCGTTTCCCGCCCGTTGCCTAATGGCGTCTCTCTTAGTCGTTGCGAGCGCTGCGGTGGTCACGCTGAGAACTGTGAGCGGGTCAAAAAAAGTGGGCAAGATGCCCTAGGGAGCTTTGGCCGCTATTTCTGCCCGCTGCGCATGCGCACTGCTCGAAGTCAGAAATCGACTATTTTCCTCCCGCTTTTCAGGGGAGAAAACACGCCATTTCAGCGCAGTCGGGAAAAAAATAATTATGGCAGCATGCCGAAGCGGTCGTGAAGTTCGGGATAGGCTTCGGGCAATATTCGCACCAAATGAGAATCCTCCCTGCCTGCCCATGAATATCGTACTGCTCGCCGAACGGCGAACGATCGAGCGGGCTGCGCACGTCATGAACGACGGTTGATTTTTACATCGAAACGTTCTAAGATTTTTTCACGATCCTTACTTTTTCAATTTAAGAATTTCCACAAATTACAGATTGACGTCCAAGCACGTCAAATATTTACTTGTGGGACGATTCGGTAATTTGCTCGTATCTTTCCTTGCAAGTGCTAAGAGGGGTGAACAAATTAGCTGCTGTATCTGCGTGAAACAGTATTTTAAAAAACTAATACAATATTAATTTGTCATTTAAAAGCTCTGGCGTCGGGTTTACGGCCGCTGGAACTGATACGCCGGTTTCTGTGTCGCTGTACTCGTGGCAACTTCGCCGATGTGTATTATGAGGCACAGTGGTGTTCATACACCGTTGGAGCAGTATAGTGTAACGCCGGCAAATACGCCCGCCGCTCATGCATTATTTAAGCGCGAAGTGTCTTGTTTCCCACGTTACTGTACACCCGGGAGCACCACCCGATTCTTTACGACTGCGCTTGCTTTTTGTTTACTGAGCACGGGGGTCTCGAGCGCCGGGCGCGCGCGAGGGCTATGGCCAACACCTTGAAATATGATTCGCCGCGTGCACCTGTGGAGCCAACAGACTGGAGATTCTCCCCCATGGAATACGGCTACCCACTCGTGTTTCTTCTGAACCCGTTTGACCCGCAGTTTAATCATTTTTCGACTGAAGGTAATGTTTATTCGATTTTTGTTTTCAGTTAGAAGCTCAGTGTCAAAGGACACTTTCGCGTGATTTCCTTCGCTATCGTTGTTATCCGCATTTTTGGAGATAACATTTTTTATAAGCTGGTTTAAACCCATTTTCAATTGATTCTTCATAATTTTTTTTCCAGAAATTTTAGACCTGGCTCCGGACATAAAATTTTCCCACAGCAGGTTTGAAATTTTTCTATACCCGTTATGAGTTTCCAAAACCAGTTTCGAAATTTTCCATTACCAGTTTTGAAATTTTCCAATACCAGTTCCGAAATTTTCCAATACCAGTTTAAAAATTTTACCATACCAGTTTTGAAATTTTACTAAACCAGTTTTGAAATTTTACCATACCAGTTTTGAAATTTTACCATGCCACTTTTGAAATTTAGCATACCAGTTTCTAAATTTTCCAATACCTATTTTGAAATTTTTCAATACCAATTTTGAACTTCGAAATATTTTGATACCAGTTCTGAAATTTTTTCATACCAGCTCTGAAATTTTTCTATACCAGAAACCTGATCGCGACCTAATAAATTCTTCTTAATAAAGTCTCATGAATGATCCGATGGGACAATCTACGCAGTGCAACTGTCCCACCGAACTGCGCACATACAGCAGCACCATCTGCCGCGCGCATGTAACTACTGAATTATTGTGTCAAATCAGATTAGTCCCTACACAGCCAAGTGCTCGAGCGTTCGTATTCGAGCTGCATCCCATTGCTACAGAATTCCGTGGACTTGCTATTGCCATAGAACTCGGCGTTTAGTACGACGCGAGGGTGTCTATTGAGCGCTGATGAGATATAGTGGTATATCGGGCGTTCTATTGCGCTGTTGTTTGCGTCCTGTATGCACTGTAGTCACGGACGTGTGGAGGTGGACAATCGGAGATTGCATCTCGACATTTCATAGACATGAGATCCCAGGAAACGAGGAGGGCGAGGCGGGCTCCGTGGGGCAGGTCAGTGCCGTTTGTTGGCTCGTGTCCGAGGCCGATAACAGCCACTTAGTACTGTCCCCCAGATATGTCCATCGGAGATGTCGCTGTATTTAGAGCTGTAACAAACGGTTTACGACAAGATTTCGCTCCCTGGAAAACGAGAAACAGCGCGGTCAGTGAAAATTGCGGTTTATGGAAAACAACCGAGGACAAAATATTTCGTAAATTTTCCCGTATATTGCAAAAATATCTCAGACCCCCTCAAAATGCCGGGGTACAATTGAAATGCCTCGCGTCTGAACGCATTTCGAATCACAAATACGTGGGAAACGTATATTTATGAAGCTGCCGACCGACGCGAAGTGGATCTCGCGGGAGAGGAGACCAACGTGTATAGCCGCCGAATTTTTTCCCCCGGAAATACATGTAAATACGGTTTACATATTCCGGGGACGGAGAACTCGTACGTGGCCCCTGGGGTCGGAGCACCGACGCCCGAGACCTCCAGGCCCCGCACAATATACCGTATGGTAATTACGTATGCAAAGAAATTCCGGCGTACGACTGTGCGGCTCCGAGACGAGAACACGACGTTGATAGGCCTGGTACGATGCACACATGCGCGCGCGCGCGCGCGCGAGAGCAGCAGGAAAATAAAATACCGAGAAAATTCAATCTCCGAAATTGGCATTGCAAATTTGTTGTTTCGAATTCGATTTGCTTTACGAGGAAAAATGATTTTGTTGGGGCTAAGAATAAGAGAGACTATAAACGGGTTTTTTGCGTTAGATCAGTAAATCATTTTGATAACCTATAGCACACTTTTTTACTAACCCAATACATTTTTTTTACTGACGAAACAAAATTTGTTACCAACCTAACAAAAAAATTCTGCTTTAATTGTGTCTACTTCAATTTGTATTTCGGTTTTCCAAGTTTTCGCCCGAAGGTCGAGTGTTTCAATCTTTTTCTTTTTTTTTCAAGCGTTCTCAGCCTCGTTTGAACATTATTTCGATACTGCCACTAAAATTCAATAATCCCAAAATAATCACACGCGTTGACTAACGCGCGTGCCTGAAAAGCTTTTCGTCAAAATCGAACTCAGAATTTTTTTTTTTTTTTTTTTTTTTTTTTCAAAATATCGACTTTTAACCTATACCATTGTTCTCAAGTCGCATATTCTACCCCCGAAAACAGTGATTACAAAAACTTTTTACGTGATTTAAAAAAAAAAAAATGTTTGCGACATTTTTTTTTCTTTCAGAAATCATAGATCCGTCTCCGGACCGAAAATCGTCAAAATTGGCCTCAGAATTTTTTTTTCTTTTTTTTTTTAATTTCACCTATAATAAGCTAATCAATTCACCTCTAATAGGCTAATCAATTTCACGGACGAGCTCGTAAAAGTGTTCGATACAATTTGTATCTCGATTTTCCAAGTTTTCGCCCGAAGATCAAGTGTTTCATTTTTACGTTTTTTTTTCAAGCGTTCTCAGCCACGTTTAATCATTATTTTGATACAGCCACTAAAATTCAATAATATCCAATTTGCGCCAGTTCACGGACAAGCTCGTAAAGGTGTTCGATTGCCGTACGGTGGCGCTTGTGCCAGCAACGAGGTCGTAATAACACGGACGAGCCAGGTGTCCGCCCGGTTGGCTCGGCCTGCAAACCCTGAGATTACAGCGTTTCGACTCCCGGTGCTTTCCCACTACTAACCCAGGGCCAGTCGCTCTATCTGTCCGAGCGTCCGCGACATACGAGTTACTCGTGGCAGCACGTGCCGCGGGAGTGCCGCCCGTGTTCTCCGCGTTCGCTCCAAGGGGTTACCGGGCAACAGCACGGAGCCTCGCCTCGTCTCTCGGCCATCCCCCACCCCTCCCCCCGCGGCCCTTTCGAGCAATCCTCGAGTCTTATTGTGCGGTCGGAAATGAAAACGGCACGGAGCGTGACCTCCGGGCTCGGGCGGACCTCGAATTTCCTTCGAGGCCCTAAGCGATGAACCTCCCACGCTCTACCCCGCCGCCCGCGCGCGTTCAAACAGACATTTTTCACGACGTTCCAAGGTTTTTCAAGGGGTCGAGTGGGCTTGAAAGACATTTCACTCGTTATTACCGGGCGATTTCGTTCCGAATTGCCGATTTTCTTTTTTTCTCACAAAAGACTTGCAGGCTTGTTCTACTGATTCTCTAATTTTTTACCAATAAACTTGTGACGTGCAGGGCGTTATTGCACGTTGAATAAAGATAATCCTTTGTGTGAAGCACGAAGGTTTATATGTAATTTGGTTTATTGTAAGTTTTTAACAGCCGTCCTACACAGACCCGGTTCTTGAGATAGAGGAGTAATGCTGGGTGAAGGATTGTTTAAATAAAGGAAACGTTATGTTCGTTCGAACAAATAAACATAGATCTTCAAAGGTCGAAAATAATACAATTGAAATCCGATTAGAATTTATGAAAGCTTCGAACGTGACGGCATAAAATAGAATGCTACGATTATTCATTTCTTGGCGTAAAAAATCACATATTAATAATCGGTATAATAATAATATGGAATTGATTTCGTGCTCTGGGATTAAATTCCCTAAAATCACAGGAATTACATAAATGGATACAATAATTCAGTATTTGGAAAGGAATGTTTAGTGCTAACAAAAGATTAAATAAAGAGAAAAAAAGTCCAATACTAAATTTAAACTTAAACTTAAACATAATCTTAAATTATCAAACCGAGACCAGAGCCTCGCCTCAAGTATTAAATACTTGGCAACCAAATTTCATGTATTCAAATTTTGTTTCACGCAGCTCACTATATATTTTTGGAAACCAAACGCGCCGATTGGCCGACAGTTTGAGTGTCTCTGATTTCTCTTTCTCCATCGCTCCTTACATTCCCCGGCGAAAGATTAATTAGCCATCATCCAAGTTTCCAGTGGCTGGCGGAGTCACGCGATAGAATGAAAATTAGTGTGTACACTTTTCATCGCGAGATAACGAGACAGAGAGAGGGAGAGAGCGAGTAGTTGGGTTGGTACAATGTAGACTCAGCGTGTCGGTCGGCGAGCCCATCAAGATTTCGCGAATTCGAGTATGACGAACCGCCGCGCGTTCGCCCAACCGGATGATAGCCTTTCGTTCGGCGACTTTCGCCTCCCGGAGGTCGTGTTACCCTCGGCCGCGTGGTGCGCGCGCACGCGGCCCTTCCGACTCGTTTTGCACCGTGGGCGACGCCGCTATGTGGCGCTCGTAACGAATGGGGCTTCGAGTTACGAGCGCCAGGGGGACGCGAGGTGGCCGCCGCGACGCCGTTCCGTACTGTCACTTATATCACCGGGAACGCTCAAATTAGTTCCCTCGCCACGGAGTAATTATCGCTTTTTTGATGTCCGAAACTCGAGATAACGTTTCAATCTTTTTCAACGTTGTTACTTTCTTTTTTTTTTTTTTTTGCTCTCTCCAACAATCAATCATCCCCTCCGATGGCTCGTTATACGGAAGAGTCTCGTGCTTACCAAATTAATCCACGAGTGGCTGCGCCGAGTTCGGAGAGCTTTGTGACAAATTTGGGTCACCCTACGGAGTCCGTTAATGAAAATAGTCGAGCGACTCTAGCGGATCGATATTTTCCTTTTAAAAATAATTATCGACGCTCCCGAGAAAATGAACGGCGACGTGAGAAAAAAAGTCGCGGGTTTAAGCTCGCGATTATTCCCGTTCCGACGGGTCGGATGAATTATTGACGCTGTTTCGCAGCGACTGAAGCAAACAATCGTCGTCCGCGGGGCTTTTTCGACGCTTCTGCGCGGTGAATATTACGATGGTGCACCGGCGACGCGCTTCGCCGAATACGAATAATGGAACTGCGTGAATTTGTTCAATTTTAATTTTCGGATTTAGTAATCTTCGCATGTAAAGTCGCTTCTTATTTGTCCGGCTTTTCGCGCATCCGAATTCTTGAATATTTCAACCAGAGTTGTAAATCCCTAATTTTTATAGAAATAAAATTGATGGTACAATTGGCTTTGTAATTATGTTTTTATCATAATAACTCGTAATGATTATAATACGATGTGTAAAATTTCAAATAGAGGCAAGAAATATTAATTTCCGATAAAACTTGAAGGTGATGTTATTGAAAAAATGGAGAAATACTGTTAATGCATTGTGAAAATAATGGAGGCCTGTGTTTGTCCATTTTTTCCACAATTTCTCCGAAAATTTAATGAAAAACGGTTTTTCTTACGTGTATTCAAAAGTTCACATATAATTGCATAATCGCTGCAAGACATTGTTATATAATCGTAATTAGAAAATAAACTGTTGTGTAGACTTTAATTCTTGAAGTAATGGAGACTTACAACACTGATTTCAACGAATAGCCATTCGAATGGCGTTCCCTGAGAAAAAGCTATTCGTTTTCGTTATCGAAAATGCGAAATATTTTACCAACTGGTTCTTTCAAGAGGCTTGTTATAAATATTTGGCACGGCAACTTGAACAGGACAATAACTACAATTGCAGCAATTACGCATTTTACGTCACAGCAATTACACACTTTACGTCGCAATAATTACTCACCGTCGAGGGAGGGGCGGCGAAGGGGGGTAGAAAAATGTACCACACAAGCCCGCCCGGCAATTTGAATTCAAGACTAACACTTCACCTTCCGGACGACGGATAAGGACATAAGCGAATCCCGTTCCCCGGGATCCCGGATTTGCATGAATTTAGGGCTACGTACACCGCGCGCCCCACGTATTACGTACCCACTTCCTCGCTCTGATGCCCAACTTTCATCCCTTTTCCTCGTGTTACATTTTTTTTTCTTCTCTTCCCGTTTTTCTTTTTTTTTTTTTCGCCCTCGCTCTGTCCCACTCTCGCCGCAGCCTCCGTCGCCGCTTCCGCCGTCGCGGCCTCTCCTTTTTTTTATTCTCATTCTCCATTCCCTTGCCTCGATTTAAGTGCCCCGGGCGCACGTAGAGCCACTTAATATTATTTTCCTCGGGCGGCCGGGTCTGCCTTTCAAAATCCGCCTCGTTGAGTAGGTCTTCGTGGTCGTCTGTGCTGGCGGTGAAAAAAAAATATATAAAAAAATAAAAAAAAAGGCAGAAAAGCGCACGAGAAGCGTGGAGGCGACTCTTCTCTCTCTCGCTCTATCCAGCGGGTCCGCAAAATCAAGGGTAGACCCTGATCCCGCCGGCTCCTCACGTGATAAAGTGGGAAGCTCCCGTGTAACACAAAGAAACGCGGCTAAGCCGGAGATGCCGCCTTCTCCGTCGCACCTTTTGCCCTTCTTATCCCATTCCCCGCGCCCGTTGGGCTTCTTACTTTTGATGGAAGCGCCGCACTCGACCGGCGCCCGGGGAGGTTATCGCGCGGGGGGCCGGACGAAAGTCGCGCGGGACCGTCGATTCGGCCCGTCGCATCGGTAAACCTGGACGCGTGCGCGCCTTTTCTCGACCGCACTCGAATTCCGCTATACTTTCCGCGTGGCTTCTCCCTCCGCTGACCCCCCCCCCCCCCCCCCGGTCTCTCTGTTTGTCCGCGGACCCGGGATTTTTCCACCCCCCTCGAGATCAACCGGACACTTTGACCCCAAGCGCCGACGTAGCCGATGCCTTTTTTCCCCGCATCTAAATTTCAAAATCCGGCCAGACGGATTCCGAATCTCCGTATGTTAGGAAAACTTCGATCGCTTGGAAAGGAGGATTTTTTGCCGTAACTCCTTTTTCCGTCGGACTAAAAGCTTTTTTTACGCTTTTTGAAATACTGGTGACTTTTGGTTCGATTTTTTTTATTTTGGACCTCTTACTTTTTTATTATTTTTTATTTCTTTTTTTAATTAATGTTCATTTTTGTATAAATCCTTCTATCAGAGCGTACGAAATGAAATATGTTGGTAAAAGCACGTTGAAAGTAGTTAAAACGTGACGTGATTTATTTGAGCATCGTGCCACTTGGTTGGTAAAACAAACCACTATTTATTTATTTTTTTTTGTTTTGTTTTTGTTACTCCCACGTAACGTACCGCACGAAAGGAGCCAGCGAATCTCGTTTCACGGTTGTAATGCTATTGTTAGGGAGCAATTTCACGGCATTACCAGTGTACGTTACATCGTTACGATTCTCGGCGCCGTCGTACGTGAGAGACGAGGGAACTTTCGCATTCTGCCGAGTGCTATAAAATCCTCGGCATCGACAATGAACGCTAAGGGGTATAGTAGTTATATATACATATATATATATGTAGCGAGTTGCGAAGCACAGCAGGAGCCATGGGCTTTCTACTTCTCAAGTTTAACGATTTGAAAGGTGCTGAGATGTAAACGCTCTCGGGGTCGGCCTGAAGGCGCGCGCGATGTGTGCCCTTTCTACGCGGCTCTCCTCTCGGCGCTCGGCGAAGTAAATGCAACACCGGCTTAGGATGCAGACGGGGCGAAAAACCCGTAGACGGAGGGAGCCGAAAATAGCCTCGTAGTCAAATCACGGTGCAGCGAGCGCGAGGCGGAGGCGAGGCGCGCACGGTCCAACAGCTTGTGAACATTTTACAGCCACTTCGTGACTCGGCAATCTGAAAAATTCGAAATCGCGTAAAAAGGGAAATCGTGCGGGCTTGAGGCGTACGTGCTGACGATCGATCTGACACGTTGACCCCCCCCCCCCCCCAGGCTGTACGTACAACAGGAATTTTTGAAAAAAAAAAAAAAATTCGAAGTACAACTCATGATTTATCCGACAATCAGAAAAATTAAATCGTACCGCGACTGCTGATTAAAAAAAAAAATTAATTGACATTTTCACAAGTGAAACGTTCTTCAGAACATTTTTAAATTTTTTACAGCCACTTTGTGACACGGCAATCTGAAAAATTCGAAATCGCGTAAAAAGGGAAATCGTGCGGGCTTGAAGTGTACGTGCTGACGATTGATCTGACACGTTGACCCCCCCAGGCTGTACGTACAACAGGAATTATTGAAAAAAAAAAAAAAAATTCGAAGTACAACTCATGATTTATCCGACAATCAGAAAAATTAAATCGTACCGCGACTGCTGATTAAAAAAAAAAATTAATTGACATTTTCACAAGTGAAACGTTCTTCAGAACATTTTTAAATTTTTTACAGCCACTTTGTGACCCGGCAATCTGAAAAATCGAGAACGCGGAAAAAGGAAAGTCGTGCGGGCTAAAGTGGACGATTGATCTGACACGTTGACCCCACAAACCCAGACTGTGTGACACGAATTTTTGCAAAAAAAATTCGGAGTAGCTGAATTACCTGACAGTCATAAAAATGAAACTGTACTACTTTAATTTTTGTTTTCTCTGATCGACATTTTCACAAGTGAAACATTTTTCAGTCAATCTTTTGTCATCCCTATAATTGCCCAATTGGTGATAAATCCCCAAATTCCCATATATATCACACCGCTCTCGTTACGAGAGAAACAAACACTTAAGCATTTAAGACCTCGCGTCCCGCGCGTCGTCAACGCGATTTTTACATCGCGCCATTTATGCGCGTTGCTTTGTTTTCCACCCCTTTATCAACTCCGCCCGCTCCTTGATACTCGGTACAAGAAAGAAAAAGTCTCCCGGGCCGAGCCACGGCATTTATTCTGAAAATGAGAAAACTCAAGATAATCATCCCTCGCCGGGGGTGGCGAGAGGGGAGAGGAGGGGGAGAGGGTCCGTTGTCTTCGTCGGAAAGTTTTGCTTTTTATTTCCACCCGGGCAACGACGGAGGCTGCGGCAGGTATTTTCCAAGTGAGCGGCGCCCGGAGTTCTTATAATGACACGCGAAGAGCGACGATTGCGCGGCTGCTGCCGCTGGATTCTCAACTGTTGCACATGGTTGATGAGCGTCCGCGAATCCACCCCCTCGGCGAGCGAACCGTCAGCGGGGAAAACTCCGGCACTGTCGCCCGGTGGCCCCGAGCAGCGCCCCCTGCGAAACAATTTATTACACGCATTACTTTTATTCAGCAAATATTCATAAATTTCCCGGGAATAAAAGCTTCTTCCTCCTCATCCCCCCCCCCCCCCCCCACCCCCTCCACCATCGTGTGCCACTGCTTTTCCCGCTCCATCTTCTCCTTTGTTGTCGGTACCTATATATACGCGTTTTCCGTGTACTGGCGCAAAAGGGGCCGTCGCGAGAAAACGCGACCGCGCACCAGCTGAATGCCCCTCGTGTTTCATAATTGAGAAATTGCCTCGTTCCTCGGGCCTCGGCGAGAGCGCCACTCGATCACTCCGCGGCCGTTCGCATTTATGACCTCGGCGGCCGCGGTAATGTCAGAATTTTTTTTTCTCGTATTTGTGTTGAAAAAAAAAAAAATGTTCCTGAAAAAAATGAATGAAGGAATCGCGCTCCGGTTCACGCGAATTTTAGAGACAGTCGATGAGGAGGATTTTTTTTTTTTTTTCGTTATTTATTTATATTTATTTCTGTTTTTATTTTCCTTTCCGAGGCGTAATTGAGAAATTGCCCCGTTCTTCAGGCTTCCGCCGGAGTGGAACCCGATCGCTTCCCGTCGTTCACATTTATGACCCCAGCAGCGCGCAGTAATGTCAGTATTTTTTTTTCGTGGTACAAAAGAACGAATGAAAATAGAAGAAGCGTGACGCGGTTCATTCTCGTGGGGTTGGAAGACTGTCGATAAAGCGGAGAGCATTTTTAACGATTCATCTTTATTTTTACTTCACATGGTTTCGGTTATTTATATTGTTTTAAATTTCGTCATTGAGAAAACGTCCCGTTTTTCAGTCTTCGGCGACGGCAACGACAGTTCACTTCTCGTACCATTTACATTCGGATCCGAGCAGCGCGATAAAGTCAATATTTTTTTGTAGTACAAAAAAAAATGAAAAAAAAAAATCGATGACAGTCGATAAGGCAGAGAGCATTTCCATCGACTCGTCTCTATTTTTACTTCACGTTATTTCATTTATTATTTATATATTTTATTTTAAATTTCATCATTGAGAAAACGTCATCTTTCAGTCTTCAACTTGAGCACCACCCGATCGCTCGTACCGTTTACACTCAGACCCAAGCGGCGAGGGTAAAATGTCAGCATTTTTTCGCAGTCTCGTAAAAAAAAAAAAAAATTTCAGAAGTAAAGAGCACGTAACGGTTCATTCTCGTCAATTTTCGAAATAGTCGATAAGAACGCGATCTTTTTCCGTTTCGAGTGCACCGTTTTCGGTGCATTCGGCGCATCGGGCGCCCGCCGTTTCGTCCCTCACTTATTCGCACCCAGCGTCGAACGAGCGGGAAATATTACTGACATTTCGTCGCCGTGTAACGGGGGCCGGGAGCTTCGTAAAAATACTAGTTTCCAATTTTTACGGTTGAGAATCAATTTTTCTCGGCGCTCCTTTCCAACCTCTCGATATTCCGGCGGATGAAACGGGCGAGAGGTGAGTATACCGGGCTCGGAGAGTACTACACACTGCACTCCGAATGTACTTCAGTCTGTGATGGCGCAGTGCACACTTTTCAATATATATATATATATACACATATCTGTCCACATATATATATATATATATATATATATATATATAAATACATATATGTATACATTATCGTGGGTGCTGTACTTACATTTCGCAGTCCAAGACGAGGAAGGACGAGGTTGGAGACGCTGCCGGAACGAAATCGATATCTCGTAAATGTTACACTCGCCCGCACACGGCACTCAACGTGAGTTCGCCCGGCCGTATTCCAGCATCGTGCCAACCCCCCCCCCCCCCCTTTCTCGCCCCATGCTCGTGGATAAACGGAAAATGACGCGATCGCTTCCACGAGAAGCCTCGTTGGCGCCATCAAACCGCACGGCGCGTTAATAGATACGCGAGGCGGTTTGGCGGAGGCCGCGCGGCGTGCGGATGTTCGCGGCGCGTTTCTCACCCTCGGCCAAATCGCACCCCGGTGTCTTAACATTTCATTGTATCACCGGCACGGAAACCAGCGAGACGAACGCTTTGCACGACGCCGTTCAGCAGTTTTACGAGCCACGAAAAAATGTGGGGTCCGTGAATCGGTGGATCTAAGATGTATAGATTGAGCCTGCGAAATTTGAGAGAATTTTCACCGAAATATTAAACATGATTTCTATTCATTCGGAGCACTGGGGATGTTTTTTTAATATTTATAAAATTTTACGAAATGTGAAGAAAAATATATTTCGAAAAATCGCGAGAAGGTTGGAGAAACGGAAAGCGATAAGTAGTCATCCAGGGCGGATGAGAGAATTTTCACCGAAATATTAAACATGATTTCTATTCATTCGGAACACTAGGTATGTTTTTTTTATATTTATAAATTTTGACGAAATGTGAAGAAAAATATATTTCGAAAAATCGCGAAAAGGTTGGAGAAGCAGAAAGCGATAAGTAGTCATCCAGGGCGGATGAATCGGTGAAGGGAATAAAAAAAACATGCCAAGTTCTTGCATCGTCCATTCGCGCTCCCGAAATCCGCCACCGGGCAGTGACCAAAAATTCGACGATCGCACGCGGCCACAGGCGAAACTTTTACGCAGTTAGCGAAACTAAATTTGTGTTTACCGAAATCGATATTTGACGCGAACTTTCGTTACACTCACGCCATGTCGGTGGGTTTGGCTGTTGGATTCGGTCGCACCGACCCACACACAAATCCCATTGTCCAGCGCACACGCGGCTCGATCGTTGGCTTCGAATTTTTATTTCGCGAGGCACAATGGAAAAATACAACACACGGCAACGGCGCATTTCCGGAAACGAGTACGTCGCAATTCCCCAATTATAAGAACAGAGGAAAATCCATCAGTTTCGAATACTTTTCACGAATCAAATAACCGGTTTCCAATTGCTATACAAAAAACATTGTGCGCGAAATGATTAACAACAGCAAACCTTCGCATTCAACTCTACAATTTTTCCAGCAATTTCAAATACGATCTATAGAAAAAAAAACAACGAATAACGATTAACACTCATAGTGATAAAATAAAAATGACTAATGGGTCGGAGCATTCAGCCCCCACCTGGGGCCCCGTAACTAAGGGTCTCGAGACCACTCGAAACCCTCGCCAAGTCTGTAAGGCTAATCCTCTAATTGCTTGGAATGTCGCGTACCAAAAATGTTCAGTGCAAAGGAGGCAGACGGAAAGGGGCGAAGAGAAGGGGGCGGGGGAGGGGGTCGGTAGGGGGTGGTATTCGAGTACGGGAAAAGGGATATACCACGGCGCGGCCTCGGTGTCTCCGTTGCACGTCCGGGAAATCCTCGACAAGTTCGAAATGAGGCGAAGCCGTGCCGGCGGCGTCGCTTGTTCGCGAGCGCCGAAATTAGCATATGGAAATGGCGAGTGTCGGTGCGAAGAGCTGCCGCTGGTCTGGTGCGGCTGTGCTTGGCAGCGGGGCCGCCGGTCCCGCGCGTCCCGCGCGTGAAAACGTCGCCGAGCGTTTCCAGCGCCACTGGTTCTGTGGAGGGGGGCGGGGGGGGCGAGAGGGACCAGAGCGGAGCATCGTGTGCCTCGTTGTGTCGACAGTCGCGTCCATGCGAACGTCGCGCTTTTCCAATCCTCGACGCACGAGGAGAGGAGCTCGAGCCCGGAGCCACCGGGCTTGCGACCCAAGCTGCACGAGGCTCAAACTCGGAGGGAACCGCAAGGGCACTTAGAACCCCCCACGCCACCGCCCCCCTCGCATCCGAAAAGCTGCAGATAAAATAAGGGAAAAAACATTGAGCTCTAATTTTACGCGCGAATCGTGACCGAGGGGAAGTTGAGGGAAATTTCCGGCGCGAGAGACGATGAGTTCTTTTCCCTCCTCTTCTCTTGGGTTATTTAGATATGGAGCATTTTTGCTTTCTCGAAAATGCGAGATTGCCCAAACCCAGAATATTCGGTGCGCGCGAGAAGCAGTGGGAAATGCGAAAAGTGGAGGGAAACGTTGGAATGGATTTCCATGCAATATCTCTCGGCGTTTTATGAAAATCTATACGCGAACTTCTTCGCGCCGGGCGATACACAAATTGCGGCTCGCGTTCCGCGGGATCTCGTGTATTACCGGGTATGCGGGGTTTTTATGCGGGGAAAAAAGTAGGCGGGCAAAACGCACACCGGAGAAAGAAAAAAATTGATAGCGTGCACATTTTCCGCGAACCGGATGCGTAATAGGTGTTTCGCGATACTGGAATCACTTAATGGGCTTCGTATCGCATCTGTTTGTTCAAATATAGCTTTGGATAAACGGCATCGATCTAGAGTTCCGTTGTACAGAAAAAGCAGGTTATTTGTGTATTTAAAAAAAGGGACCGAAGAACTCGATGGCCCATAGCGTAATCAATACGTTGAACGAAATACTACGAATCAAAGATACGTATGTAAACCGTGATGCAATAAAAACGTTACTACTAAAAAAAAAACCTTCTTGGTTCGTAAAATCAGAAACTGCACGATAAAAGATAAATAAAAAATATAGGTGCTTCCGAGGAAAATGTTGTGCAAAATCCCACGACACGATTTTATTTCTTCCTCCGGGATAATAAAGTTGACCTGATCCGCCAAGAAACCGCAGTAACCTTTCCGCGTCTGTCCTCAACACCAAAAAGCTCTTCGCAGCCAAAACAAAGTCCTCCCTTTCAGCCAAGCATAATGAGTCATGTGGACATTGTCGGTCGGTGGACGCTGGTCATTGTGATACATGCTTAGCTGCACTCCGTTGCATCCAGCCAGAGTCCGATGCATTCAGAACCAGCCACCGGTGTATACATGCATACATTGTTACACATATGGGACATTCCACATCGATTCGACCTGGGTCGTGACCCTTGACCCTTTTACGACTGGTCCCGCAATTTGTGATATGATTAACATATTTCTCAAAAGCAAAAACTTTAATTTATTTACTTGTTGACATTTTTAAAATGATCTACCACTTTTTAACACGAAAATATCACAGGACGCATTTTAAAAATCTGGCGAAGGTTCGTGCAGATTGGCATGCAGAAATTATGTTTGAAGTCCGGTGATTTTAAATTAAAAATCACCGGACTTCAATCAGCTTCAGTTCGACCGGACCTCAATTTTCTTTCATAAAATGTATGCGAAAAAAACGTGTAAGTACAAGTTTTTTTCAAGCGCCCTGTCTTTTCTATCGATACTGGAGTATTTACAATGAATTCAATTTGGCTAATTATTAATATGTGGTAATTTACGTGAGACGTCACAATAAGGAGCGGTGTGTCATTTGACCCCGGCCAGCCCAGATTCTTCCAGACGTCGCCGTCGGCGAGATTTTTTGTTGACAATACAGAGATATATACCTAAAATACATGCATCAGCATCCCCGTTCCCGTGGGTAGCGGTAGGTGGCAGGTACAACGACGCAACGCGAAGAAGCACACGTGTACACGCGGGGGTAATAGCAACGCGAGCGCGAATAATATTCGCGAGTAGTTGGACCACCGGTCGTGTGTGTCTTGCGGGCCTGCTTCGAGGCACCGCACCGTACACAGGTCTATGCATACACATATATGGGTATCCAACACCACCACCGCGAATACCGGTGCTCCTGTACAATAAACCATTCTCCGCAGGAGGCAAAACACGGCGCCACGTCGGTCCGGGAGCGGCTATAGCCGAAGCCCCGACGTGCTGCTTCATTATGCGGTGCGACGTGGCAAAGTGCCAGGGCCTTTGATAAAGGGGGTGGCCTCCGCACTACCCTCCCTTTTCCGTCCTTTCATCGTATAGGTACATACGTACCTATATATGTATATATATATATATGTACTTATGTATGTCCATGTATATATGTCTATACATCTATATGTATGAACGTATGTGTAAGTACAAACTGTACACCTATCTGTTCCTCTCTCCTTGCCCCATCCTCTGCTTCTCCATGGCACAGCAGCCACCGCCAACAGCAGCAGCTAGAACCTCGTGTACCATACCACTGCCGTTGGCTCTCTGTGCGGAGCACGGGAGAGCGCGGTTCTCGCACCCTCGTGCAGTATACTGCATAGCTCGTAAGCTAATTAAACTGTGCATACCGCTCGGCCCCTCTATGTGCGTGCGCACGTGTGCATCAGCGGTACGAGAGATTCAAGATTCCACGCGTTAGACACCAGCTGATGTCTGGATTACGCTGGGTACAGTAGCGTCCCGATTTTATGGACACTTCGGGACGGGATGCGCGCCGCATATTGAGGCTTCCCGGGCAACGAGATCGAAGTTGATTGTGTGTCGAGTCGGGCGCTTGTGGTTCCTTACTGTGGCGTGTACGGTCTTTTGTGATTTGTGGTTTTCTCATCTAACAATGAGCTGATTGATTTGAGGGATTTTCTTTTCCATCCACGTCGACTTTTCATGTTGTTTGCTCAAGTCAAACACTCAGATTGATTTTAAAAAGCCACTTTCAACTCCCGACTTTTTGTTTGCCAAAATTGTTCATCGTCGATTCGATTTATCATCAACTTTAGATGCTCCGCAAGTGCAACTTTGATGTTATCGTCGTGCAATTCACAACGCAAATACTTTGCGAAAAATTGCTCCAATGCCGCTAAGCACAGTTCAGACACTAACACAATATGGAGCAATTACGGCGCCAAGGCGGCCTAACCCAAATATATATAGCAACACCGACATTCCAGCACCACCATCCCAGCACCAAATGCCCCATCCTCACGCCCGATGTGATTCCACCGTGGCGTCATGATAACTTAATGCGGAAGCGCGTCGCTCCGTTAATTCCAGTGTAGCGTGAGCCGTTTGCGTGGCGCGCGTTTGTGCTGTCATCGTGGCACCGAATGTCTGTCCGAGAACCTGCGAAGGGGGCCTCGAATGGCTTGCGACACGAGACGGCGTTCGCGCTACCCAGCGCTGAATGGGAAACGGAGCCGGAATGTGCCAAGGACCGTCGGCCTCGTCCTCTCCAGGGCCAACGATTGTGCGGCGTCTTGGACGCCAAACCGGGCAGGGAAGATGACTGCCACATCAGGAGAAAACAATTTCAGCCTGGGCACACGACAGCGAGGCTAACGGAACTGCTCCTTGGGTCCTCGACATCGCGCAGCCTGAAGGTGAAATTGCTCTGCAAAAAAAAAAAGCGAGTGTCACGGATTAATGGATCTGAATCATTTATTCCAAGGCCGCGGCGCAAAACTCGCGCATCCCCCGGAGACGGACAGAAGGGCTGAAAACAGGGCGTAATAGGACTCGCCTTAATTCCCTCTGATGCGACTGGGCGCGACCCTCGCGCCGTCCCGGTGTCTCTCCGGCCGGGCAGGTTGAACGAGGTCTTATTCCAACTCCGGGGGGTCCTTGGGTCGGATTTAAATAATGCAGAAGTCGTCGCCCCGAGGGCGAGTTCAACGAGGGCCCTCGCGACGAGCGCCGCGACGCCGGCGGCACCCGCAACGCGGCTGGTGTATAACATTGCAGCGTTACACATCCACGAAGTGTGGAAAACGTCGCCGCGAAGTTTTACCTTCTGCGCGAGAGGATTCCCCGGGAATCTCTCGGAAAAAGCGATAGGTCGGAAAAGTCAAACGTTACAGCGGGCTTTTACGTTCTCCACACGACTACCGCCCCGTCCCCCCTCGCGTATCCGCGCGGATTTATTTCTCCCTGTCTCGTTGGAATTTTTTTTTTTTTTGCGGGGGAGTAAAATATTCGTGGTTCGAAGCAACCGAGATATTTTCTCGAGCTTTGGAATTATGTGCGAGGCGGGAGGTGGGCAACGAGGACGAACGATGGGAAGGGAGGAAGAGAGGAAAAATTGCAAATTCCTCGAGGTTGAGTGTGGGCGCTCTCGGGGTGCGCGCGGACCCTCGTGTTCTAACGGCGGAACCGGTTTCTGGAATAAGTTGGATCGAAGGGGTTCGTTGAGAGCCCACTCGCCGCCCCCCCCCCCCCCCCCCCCCTCGGACCCCCCCTTTGGACGGCAACCGGAGGAGCCGACGCGGGTCGGACGAAAAAAAATGTGCGAGGAGTTAATGAATCTGAATATTTTATCGCGGTTGGAATCCACCGAGTGGACTTGGACGAAGTAAGTTTAGCCGGGAGGTGGCTGCCGATGGTGGTAGTGGTGATGGTGGTGATGGTGGTGGTGGCTATGTTCGCGCGGGGTCGCAAAGAGCGTTGAGTAAAAAAAAACTTCATCGAAACTGCCCGCGCGATGTCTCGTCGTCGTGTCGCTCGTAAGCAAGTAAAAATAAAGAAAAAAAATTAGAATAAAGATAAAAAAAATGTGGCGAGAAAAAAGTGCGGAAGGAGAAAGGTTGGAAAATCGTGGACTTGGGAATCGGTGCAGTCACCTCTTTTAGCTCGTTTCGCTCGGCGACCCAAATTACGAGACTCGCGCGCCGCAAGGTTGACTGGTGGCTTCACTCGGCTCGAGTCTCTCCGGGGGCGGCCACGACACCCGACTTACTTCCACTCCTCATTTCGTCGCGCTCTTTCTCTTCCTTAATACACTCCCCCCTCCGCCTTGGGAAGCGGTACCAACCGGAACTTCGAGAGTATAACCTTCGTTTGTGGCGTCGTAATATTTGAGTGGAACTTCGTAGACGGCCCTAATTAAAGAGTTCGCTCTCTTTCCGGGGGCTGGAGATTTAGTTGCGCAGCATAACCTCCGGGGGGTTGTGCCAACCCTGAGGATTTCCTCCGTACTTAGCTTGAATTCTTCGCGGCTCTGATGGACCTGGAACACTAAAAAGCAAGAAACAGGGGAAAGAGCGTGGAATATTTTTAGCACTAAAAAGAACGCAGATTTTTTTTTATTTCGTTCCCATGGATTTTCTTTTTTACTTTGCTCAAGGTATAAATGGAAATAATAATAAGTATATATTTACCCGCGTATAGAAAATGTGTCGGTTTATGGCTCAGCCGCGTTTCCTCCGAGCCGAAGAGCCGTGGATGTTGGATGACAGGAGTCGATCGTAAGTCCATAAGCCGCGAGGTCTCCCCTGAGACACGTCTTACGCCCACGTTAGTGGCATTAAGTAGTATTAGCATTAATAAGTGTCGTAGTTAGGCATCGGAGGGATTTCGCGAATCTCCGCAACTTCGGACATGCGTCGGGTCTAAAGTTGCGAGGGTCGATTTTCTAAAATATTGTCGAGTTTTGCAAAAATTCTAAACGCTATTTTTCAATTACACTTTTGAACATCATCATAATTTTTCGCCTCAATTTCCTATAGTAAAAAAATTACATCCCAGAAATATGGCTCCCAAATTACACAAGTTTGCAAGACTGCATTACAGTTTTTATGGCTGCAAAAAAAATAGATAACTATTCGTTTGACAAGGAATTGTAATCCGTTTTCAGGCCGCGCTTCGCGACGGTTGGAACGATGATCGTTTGATTTTTTGTCGATCGGTGGATTAAAACGTAAGCGGCATTGTCGGATGGGGAGGAAGTGATAAATATTACGAATTAAAGGAGGAGGTCGAGGGGTGCAAAGTAACCGCGAGAAATGAGCGAGACGGAGAGCAGCAACGCGAGCGGTGGTGATGATGGCCGGGCGGTCCATTTGTGAGAAAGCAATTTTTCGGATCTCTTTTATATTTTTCCGCCGAAAATAACGCGCGTCTCACGCCCGGAATATCCTTGGGCGCCGCTCCAACTCGTAAGACATAAAGTATAGCGGTTCCCTCGCATAACGCCTCACACTGGAAGAGGACACGAAGGAAGAGCCGGTAAGAGCGCGCGAGAGAGCTCGAGATATTATTCGACGGAATTCTGCCATTTACGCGTCGTGAGCGCGTATCACGGTCTAAAAAGCGTTGAAACGTTCATTCATGCAAAACAATCGAAAATTCACATATAGCCCGTGTAGCGCAATGATTTTTTGGGTCACAAACTCTGCCCGCGATTTCGTATCGCGTCGCTTCTGTAACAAAGTTCGGAAGATAAGTGAACGATAAGCGAAAATATTTCAAAGTGACTTAGAGCACTGATTAGTAGCCATATGCTGGCTTTGATTTGTCTAGACACTTCATAGATTTCTTATGGCACGGAAAAAATGAATTTCTTGAGGACAAGATATCCGAAATTGAAGGATAAATATTTATAATAGACTGCTACACAATTTTCTTGTTGTTGTTGTAAAAGTCTTTCGAAAGGACATTGCGATGTTTAGCGAAGATTCTTGAAATTAAAGCAAGATTATAGCCGGACACTGAGATTATAACGGAATCTACTGTACACATGAACTACACGTGAACTCTTGAAAATTCCGTCTGACGAATGCGAGCAGCGCGATAACACCACGATAACGCAATTGGATAAACAAATGTCTCGTTACCAAATCTGCATAGTTACGGGTCGCTTGTGGCGACAGTCAGCTCGTCGCGCTGGCAGTTACAGTTTGTACACAGTTACAGTACAAACATCTGTTTAATTGAGCGTTCAAATTAAATCGATTAATCTGACTGATAAAAATCAATAAAGCATAGCACAATGATAGCCTCCCAGTGTATTGTGTGTCTTGCTTTCACCTTGAGCGTGTAAGAATCCACGACAAATATGCGTCACCGTATCACAAGGAATTGACAGTAACATTTTGGTATTTATTGTCCCCCAGGATAAAAGCTAATTCTGAAAGTACAATTCAGGTGGTCGACGCGAACTTTTTGAAGTTCCCTAAAGATTTCTTGTTGGGAGCCTCCACGGCTGCTTACCAAATAGAAGGTGCCTGGAACGTCAGTGGTAAGTGGTAGGATAATAAGTTTCTAACGCGTATTTTTTGTGACAGACCACACGCGCACTTCGCAGACTTATCCTTTTGTTGATAGAACATTATTTTTAAAAATCGAAAATAGTTTACTTTCGAAATTTTTTGGACAAACTGCAAATAAGTTGTGTGCGAACAAAAATACGTCGAAATTCTTGTTAAAAAAATCAATGGGTAAAATAACTCGCTTTTTTATGTAAATAATCACACGCGCTGGCGCGCGTGCCTGAAAAACTTTTCGCCAAAATCGACCTCAGAAATATACCATTTTTTTTTCTCGAAATATTTACTTTTAACCTATACCATCATTCTCAAGTCGCATATTCTACCCCCGAAAACTCTGGTTATTAACCTTTTTTAATCGATTTTGAAAAAAATATTTTTTTGGCGACGAAATTTTTTTTTTTCGGTCAGAAATCGTAGATTCGGCTCCCGACCGAAAATCGAAAAATCGACCCTAATTTTTTTTCTTTTCAAAATATCGACTTTTAACCTATACCATCATTCTCAAGTAGCATATTCTACCCCCGAAAACACTGGTTATTAACCTTTTTTAGTCGATTTTGAAAAAAATATTTTTTTGGCGACGAAAATTTTTTTTTTTCGGTCAGAAATCGTAGATTCGGCTCCCGACCGAAAATCGAAAAATCGACCCAAATTTTTTTTCTTTTCAAAATATCGACTTTTAACCTATACCATCATTCTCAAGTAGCATATTCTACCCCCGAAAACACTGGTTATTAACCTTTTTTAGTCGATTTTGAAAAAAATATTTTTTTGACGACTTTTTTTTTTCGGTAAGAAATCGAAAATTCGGCTCCCGACCGATAATCGAAAAATCGACCCTAATTTTTTTTCTTTTCAAAATATCGACTTTTAACCTATACCATCATTCTCTAGTCGCATATTCTACCCCTGAAAACACTGGTTATTAACCTTTTTTAATCGATTTTGAAAAAAATATTTTTTTGGCGACGAAATTTTTTTTTTTTCGGTCAGAAATCGTAGATTCGGCTCCCGACCGAAAATCGAAAAATCGACCCTAATTTTTTTTCTTTTCAAAATATCGACTTTTAACCTATACCACCATTCTCAAGTCGCATATTCTACCCCCGAAAACACTGGTTATTAACCTTTTTTCATCGATTTTGAAAAAAATATTTTTTTGGCGACGAAAATTTTTTTTTTTCGGTCAGAAATCGTAGATCCGGCTCCGGACCGAAAATTGCCATAATCGACCCCAATTTTTTTTCTTTTCAAAATATCGACTTCTAACCTATACCATAATTCTCAAGTCGCATATTCTACCCCCGAAAACACTGGTTATGAACCTGTTTTAATCAATTTTGAAAAAAATATTTTTTTGGCGACGAAAAACATATTTTTTCTGTCAGAAATCGTAGATCCGGCTCCGGACCGAAAATCGCCAAAATCGACCTCGGCAATTTTTATTTCAAAATGTCACCTATAATAGGTTAATCAATTTTGCGCTTGTCCTCTTACGAAATTTTTCTAATTTGACACCAAACTGATTTTGTTTATCACGGACTTTTCTGGCAACCAATCACAGCTCTAATAGTTTGCTAACAATGCCTTCCGTTACTCATGAACTTTTTAAAAGAGGGATATTGCGAAAATCGCGAAAAAAAATCGCCGTTACAGGTAGCCCGACAGCCAGAGAACGAATAACCCGCCAACAATCTTATATCGAAAATGCGAGATATCTTATCCAATGTTTTTTATGAATGATTTATTGGGTCTCAAATTTCAAAATTGCCAGGAAAGGGCATAAGTGTGTGGGACAATTTCGTCCACACCAAGAGCAGTCGAATAAGCAACCACGACAATGGCGACATTGCTTGCGACTCCTACCATAAGTACAAGGAAGACATTGCCATACTTAAGGAGCTGGGAGTGAGTGAAACCCTGGATAAATAATCATAGAAAATCTTATGTAATTAATTATTATTCACCGGAGTCATTAACGTTTCAGCTCGACACGTATCGCTTTTCCGTCAGCTGGACGAGAATCCTGCCAACCGGCTTCATCAACGAGGTCAACCAGGCCGGCCTGGATCACTACAAAAAGCTGCTGGACGAGTTGTCAGCCAACAATATTGAACCATTCGTGACAATGGTGCACTGGGATCATCCGCAAACAATAGAGGATCTCGGCGGATGGACCAACGAGCGGATGGTCGATTGGTTCGCCGATTACGCGAGACTTTTGTTTCGCGAACTCGGCCCAAAGGTCAAAAAGTGGATAACCGTGAACGAGCCCGAGGCTCATTGCCTGCAAGGATACTCCAGTGGCGTTCACGCTCCTGGAAAAACAGTTCACGGCATCGCCGAGTATCTGTGCGGCCACAATATCCTGAAGGCTCACGCCCGGGCCTACAGAATCTACCAGGAGGAGTTCAAGAGCGCGCAGAACGGCAGCGTGGGACTCAGCCTAAGCATGAACTTCTGCTATCCCAAGAACCCGCGGACCGACCAGTCCGCAGCCGATATCGCCTTCAACTTCAGCAATGGTTGGATGCTCCACCCCATATTTTCCACGGAGGGCGATTATCCCGACGTGCTGAAGGCGCTCGTGGCGCGCAACAGCAGGACCGAGGGTTACCCGAAATCACGACTTCCCACTTTCTCCGCCGAGTGGGTCGACTATATCAGGTACAAGAATCAATAAGAGAAAAAACAGGGCTGGTCTTTGCATAGTGGCCATCGGTTACTATGTTTGCGCAGCTCGGTGGCTAAGGTTGGACGACGTCATTTGCCCGACTCGTATGGTTTTACACTGTTCTATGGTTACGTATAGAGGGAGAACGCTTACGCAACGTTGTTATTGTAAGCCGAGAGTCGATTATTCAATCTGACCTTATTCGCTCCACGCCGGGTGAGACGAGTAAACAAGTCACAACTGTTGGGCGTAGATAATCGATTGTCGATAACTTGGATTGTTCAAGAGGCTCCGCCGACTTTTTGGGTCTCAATCACTATACGTCATTCCTGGTTGAGCGCGGAAACACCGGTGTGGAACCGTCTTTCTGGCGTGATCGTGGCCTGGTCAGGAGTTCTGATCCGTCCTGGAAGAGAGCCGCGTCTTCCTGGCTATACGTGAGTCAACATCCACGATTTCTTGGCACAGTGTGATTACCTCATGATGCGATTCCCCAGATCGTGCCACGAGGCTTTGGCGACGTTCTGCGAAAGTTGGCGACCGACTACGGCAATCCGACGATTTATGTGACGGAGAATGGTATGTCCGACACTGGCGCTACTGACGACTTGTCGAGGGTGCAGTATTTCCACGATTACGTGAAGGAGATGCTGATCGCCATCAATCGCGACGGCGTCAACGTCAAAGGATATTTGCTCTGGTCGCTTCTCGATAACTTCGAGTGGGAAAATGGCTACACGTAATACCAATATTGTGCATCACTTGATTAAAGTTTGGATACTCGATGCGGTCGCGTGATTCATACACTTTTTCAGCGAGAAGTTCGGCATCGTGAAGGTGGACTTCAACGACCCCGCGAGAAAGCGGACGATCAAGGAATCGGCGCGATGGTGGAAACGTGTTGCGGAGAGTCGGACTCTTCAACCCGTTCACGTTGGAAACGCAGTCTGAAAAATTCGGACAAAAACCGAATCTGATGCTTGCTGACATTTTTTTGTATGCCTTTTTTCGTACAGTAGAAAAACTCAAAAACCTTTTGCATCGTTGCCTATTATTACGACACCCAAACAAAACTCCTGCATTCTATAGCATTCGTTTTTATCGGTGTAAATCACGCAATTTGTATCACCCATGATTGGACATACAGTATGAAATTACTTTCCAGAATCCCTTTGAGCTGAAATCGTAAAAGAGCCATTTGCAATCAGCGCGCAATATTTCAATCAATCGTGAATTGAAAAGCGATTATCCCAATTGCCGGATGTACAAAGCCGGTCGTCGTATAGTTCATCATCTCGAGGCGCGTTGGAAAATTTTCGCGGCCGCGTTGCTTTCGGGGGATTCGCACAGACTTTAAGAGTTCCCCGGCGTGAAACATTTTTGAGCACCTCTGAATCGCGCTAAATTTCTGAGGGTGCGATAACGAGTCTCGGGGGGTGTAAAAGTCGCTTCGAAATTGCCGAGAATCGCCAGGCAGACAGAGAGAGAGACAGAGCGTTTCGATGGTACGATAGTAAATACGTTCCACTTGCGCGTCCTATTTTTTCATCGATTTTGGGCACAGCGCTGCTGACGCACTCAAGCTACAATTTGTTAAGCCTTTTACCTTTATTGTCACTGGGAACAATCGGGAATTAATTTTAATAGCCCGGCGATCACGACGCCCGCTCGTACGCGATACGTACATTAAAGTACGTATCGCGAGCGACATACAAGTTTTTTCGATACCAAACCTGGTGTTTAAAGGCAAAGGTAGCAATTTTTTCGTACTCAATAGGAAAAAGCGGCGGTACCCTGGACAGATCATTTTTTGCCGTAAATGCAATGGAATTCATGTTAATTACCTGATCATTCACGCCTGTTCGTTTGCACTTCACACTAAACTGCACATCGTATTTCACATCAAATTATATTACACCAAATTACACATTTCAGCACACCATTTTTTTTCTTTTTTGGCACGTAGCCTGCGTTTCTTTACCAAACAAACCGCAAGTTTGCTCCCATTCGGGGCAAAGGCAGCTTATTCGAGCTCGGTACGGGAAAAAATGGCGATATCTTATACAGGCTATCCTTTACCGTAAATTCAATGACAGACCGAGGCGACGGTACGTCTCCGGTATTTTCTTGCTTTCCGGGGGTCTTCGCGAGGAAACTTCGTTACGCGAACCTTGCGAATACAGACGAGACCGGGGAGGCCGGTAACGTTGTTAGTGGACTCGGTAACTGAATTGTCGTGACCACCGAAACGAAAGCAAAGAGTTGCCTTGTTTTCGTTCTTGTCCCTTCGCTGCGGTCGTGAGACAGGGGGGCGGGGCGGGAGAGGCTCCGTGAAGAGCGTCGAATTAGTACGAAAAGGGACAAACACAGACTTCACTGTATTCCTAACTACTCTTCCAAGAAACGGCGACCCCAACAGCTTAAACGAATAACAAAGGGCGGTCGGTGGACTCTCGCGGCAGCGAGACTCTCTCTGTATACCTCGCCCGGCATCGCTCTTGATGCTAAACCAAGCGGACGCTTTTTTTATTACAAACAGTGGAATCCGGTGAAAATTGTACTAGCGGTGCGGGAGCTTCTGGAATTTAAAAAATCAGTTCCACAGAGACGAACTTTGGTTGGAAAGTTAGCGTGACGTATTTTTTTTTATCATTCTCGGAATCTCAATATTTCCTGACTGAATTGAAGATCTTAGGAGTAATTTATTGCTAAGTTTATTCTTAATAAAAATTAGGCACCTTTTTAGGCGTAGTTATTTCTTACTTACCTCTTAGTTATCATATCAGAAAGGTTCAATTTCAGTAGATGAGGATTAAAAAAAATACTTTCCTTATTAAGTGACCGGTAGCCAATTGAGTCAAATGCTGGGTGGTACTGGCTGATGAGGCCTGCGAAGAACTCGAAACGCTGGCTGCAGGGTTTCAAATTTCGACTGGATACTACCACATTCATCGAGGGAAATCGTAGCACATGAAGGACTAGAACTTTTCGGTCTCTTTCACACTTGTTGCTGCTGCTGCTGCTACTGCAGCAGTAGCAGCAGCTGCTGTGCTCAAATTTAGCGAGTACTCCCACGGACTGTTTGATTGACTGGCTAGTCGATGGAGACCTGCAAAGAAAATATAAAAAAAGAATACCTTAGTTACGACTGGAGTCAATGAACGCTGCAAAAAAATATTGGTGGAAAAAAGGTTGAAGCGAGCTGTACGATAGGATCCCTGTGTTGACCCTCTCGGCAATCCTCTCTTTGATTTTGCTCGTGTGCCCGCCACTATATCCGTTTTCGCTGCGCCCCACGTGCACACCCGTCCGACTTGTTCCGTTGGCTTCATTGACTTTTTGACATCGTTGCTTTTTTCTTTCGTTCGCTGATTTTTTCGCTCTGGATTCGCCGGGTATTTGCGAACTTGGGTAAAAGAATTTAATTCCAATATTGGGTAGTATGGCTTCCGTAATGACGTCGATTGACGGTCGAATGAAAAGGGCAAACAAAAGCAACAGAGGAGGAAATTCAAGGGTTTCCTATTATATCTAACTTCATAAGATTCCAATCGTCCTTAGGAGTGCTTTTCTCACAGTAAGTTTAATTATACTGAATTGTGTATATGTTTTCAAAGCAAAATTTAAAGAATAAATATTATTCTCAACGATGAACAACCGGCTCTGATTTTAGAGAGAATCACGATTATCGCGCCGTTTATTCCTGGCCAAAAGGCGCTTCATCGATTTTCACGAAACTGCGGAGGATAAGGTTCGGGTCTATAAACTATAGATGAAGAAGATACGACGACTATCCAAACTGTTTCGAGACGAAAATGTCTTTCAAAACTCGTTGTTCCGATAAGATGAGAAGAATCGGGGAAGGCTCTGAGGGAGGGAAAAAAATTCCTCCAATCATCGTGCCTGATAACCTTTCGAGTAAGAAAAGGTCCTAAAATCGATAAAGGGAATCCCTCTTGATGGGCCAAGTCCCGGGCTCTCTTCAGTCCTGCTCGCTTATCTGTGACAAACTTTTTTTTCTAGCTGTCCGCTCCCCGTTTTTTCCCATCAGCTGTGTCGCAGCGACAGTATCGTTCTTTATCGTCCGGGGGACTCATGATGCTCGGAAAGCAAAATAAAATACGCACACACAAATTTAGATTTTACGGGAGAGATCGTCATTTCGTTCTCTCGCGGTTTCATTCGCGAATAGAAAAATATCCGGCAGAACATTAACCTACTTTCACTCTGAACTGCCTGTGGCCCCGGTTCTCCGGTTACCATATTCATGGAAGCTGCGGATTATCATTGATGACGTTCCAAAAATTCAATTGAATGCAAACTTGCGAACATCCACTCAATGGGATATCCTGATTCCCAAGAATAATACATTTGAATCTTAGAGGTGAATATCGAATTGGATAGTTACCTATTTTCGTTTCGAATTGACTTCAACCCTGTTTCTTCGAGGTCATCAAAAAACCTAAAGACCGTAACTGATGAGTCGCAAACCATCGGTGTTTGTGCGCAAATGGCTTCTGTTTGCGGCGTTTGACGTGGTTTCCGTGAGTGCACATTTTTCCCGCGGCGCCACTATCGGATTTCACTTTCGCGCCGCGTCTATTTAAAGTGCGGTTACTTGCGCAGATCCGCCACCGGCAGTCACGAGGAAATGATTATCCGTGTCACATATTATAATGAAAAAACGAGAACCCGGAAAAAGTAGCACAATAACGCGAGCGTGAATTATATGTCGAGCGTAAAATTCGCCTCGTCGGCCATTTATTGGCGTATGCGTTGCGACACGACCCGCGCGCGCGCCGTAAATCAAAAAGAGTAAATCAAAAAGAGCACAGACGCCAGGCAACCCGCGGCCAATTACCTGACAGACTGCCTCGCCGAGAGGCTCTCGCACTGTGTAACACGTAGAGAAGAGCCGGGAGAGAAACACGTCGTGTCTACCTTTAGCGACTTTATTTTGTAATTTCTCGGTCCATCGAGCAGCCGCGCGCGCTCGCTGCAACGAATCTCGCGATTCGTTGGGGAGAAATAATAAAAATTAAATTAGATTCGGTCGATGAACACCGGAAACGGTAACTGCAGCGCTCGTGGCAACTTGCGAATTTTCACCGCTCCATAGTCCGTCCCGGCCGGCGCGTTCACAAGTGATAGGTAAACGTAAACGTTTATTACCGGCGCTACGGGTAACGGTTAACCTTCTCGACTGTATGCTAATTGGCGCGTAATTGTATAATGAAAAAACGTGCCGATGTACCCGGGGCATTTTCCGAAGGCGTCCACGTCGCTCCGTTTACACGGTTGAGGTGTACGAGGTACGGGTAATTTAAACTCGTTGAAATCTTGTTTGCATTTTAGGAGTGTTTCAACATAAAAAATAGGCATTTGTAGGTTTTAATTGTATTTAATCTTTCGATATTTAATCAGTAAACGTGTTCAGTACAAGCAAGCGCCGGCAAATAAATACATATCACAGTATTTGTCATTAGTAATACAATATTGAATACGTATTTCATGACATAATCGATCGAGCAAATTAAATCAAATACACGTTGGGAATAGATTGAATACATTAAATATAAATTAAATATTTAAATACATTAAACAGATTAAATAAATCAAATATCAGCTACCAATTTTTCTGGAACGTTCAATAAACTTTCGCGTCTTGCTCAACGCGATTTTCTATTATACACCGCGCGGGCGAGAGGTAGACAAGGGCTCGCGGCTCTGACGCAATCGGTACACCAGTAGTTTCGCGGCCGGCGTTGTTTATAGAGCCCGGCATTCTCCCTTGTTCTCTATACTCTTGTTCCACAGGTAGCATTATACCTACGTATCGTAGCCTCCGCGTGAAAATTGATTTCACGCTATTAGCGACGCTACAGAGAGGCGGGTCACGACCAATTTACGTGTTATACCCATGCGAACGCGTAGCCTTCCCCGGTTAAGCGTGGAACAGTGAAACCGTCAACCGACTCAAATGGGCTTCGTGCTCCCGGCAATCTAGCCCGAGAGCGGAGAGTGAAATTTCTACGATAATAATAATAATAATTAAACTATGATAATATTAATACGAAAGTGATAGCGAGCCGCGGGCGTTCGAGCGCGTAGTCACTACATGGAAAAAAAAAGTAAAAAACCACTTCTTACATCTCCAAGGATACTCGACCGTTTTTAGATCTATTTCGCGGCAAAAAAAAAATCCGCACATCACAATGCGCAACATGGAAAGCGAACAATTTCCCTGTGCCATAGGTAGGCGGAAATAAATCTGACAAATGTTTCGCGTCGAATGATCGCCGTGAAATGATTTGTCGAGTCTCTCGTGGCTCCCGCGTAGTATCGGAGGCGAATAAACGTCGGGCCCGCGATATATGCATCGCATTGACTGAGGCGGGAGAGCTCGCCGAGTGAAGACGAACGCCCGAGCTTATCTGGCAGCCTGCAGAAAAGAGGACGCAGCTTACCCTCACGATTGCATCGTGCAGACTGGCACGCAGCTGTCCCGATTCCCCGACGACGAGCACGATGATACCGCTACTGCTGCAACGTGCACACATAGATATACATACATTCCTCTGATACACATACATACCCATATATATCCACTGGAGAAAAGTGCCATGAGTTGAGCGTCACGTACATTGCACGAGTGCATGGCCAATGTATACGGCGTGGGTTCTTCTTGCACGGTCGCACAAAGTCCGGGAGCGCGCCCGGACTGTGTCGCTACACTACACCGCTATTACTACCACCACTGCTACATACCTTTGGCTCTCTTTTTCCCTCTCTCTCTCTCTCTCTCTCTCTCTCTCTCTCTCTCTCACTCCCTCCACGGCCGTTGGTGATGCTGGTACGTTGCCAGAGTGCCATCGATCTCTTCCATTTCACCGAAGAAATTGCATACCTATCCCCACCGTAGCGCCCTCTACACACGCTGCGCGCTTCCCTGTTTCCACCTCGCCCACCGGATCCGGCCTCCCGTGTGTGCGTAAAAGTTTGCGCGCCTCGCCCGCGGTAGTCCCTATCCCGCACTTGTCTATCTCTCCCGCCTGTCTCACCAACATGCGCCATATATACAGTCGGCGCGCCACTCTATGCCGGAGCCATGTGCAAACTTCGTGCCCTCCGCACACCACCGCGACGCAGGGCCGTAAAGCCGACGCTCTATCGCATTCCCTACATGTCCACATATAGATATGCGTGGGCACTGATACAGGTATACGTGTGTGTATACATGAGTGTGTGTATATATATGTATATATTTATAGAACGCTCTGAGAGCAGTCGGTGCACCACACGGGAAACACTGAATCAATGCATTCGCCCACCGTCACTTCCGGCACGATTTACGCGCCGGCCAGCACGGGAACCGTAAATCCGAGAGATAAAAATTCACCCTCCGCCGTACACCACGCCGGAGGTAGATCTCCGCGCCGCGCGGCAGCCGATGCGGAGACTTTCTGATCCGCCGCGGTGGCTGCCAATACCGAGCGGGAACGTGCGCGGTGGGAAGAACGATCGTTTGATTCTCCTCATGTGATGCCACGGGTAAGCGCTGCATGTATGTATATAAACATATGCACCCACTCTGTCTTGACGCGGTCCCTCGTGGCAGCCGCGGCTGTAAATATTCAATAATACAAATATGGAAAATGCGCGTCGTTGAATCGAGCAGTATCGGCCAAACCGACGGATGCGAACGAAATTGTATGCGATTTTATTGTGGCACTTACCGTCACTCTCATGATGACTGCGCTCGTCGATGAAAATAATTGTAGTCAATTTCAGTGAGTCTTTGGAATTCATGTTTATTTAGTCGCTATTTTTAACAAATAAACCGCATCCGCTGGATTATAACACTCTAGCTCTCCTAGAAATTAACCAGCCACCTGAGGGCCTTCTTTCCTTTTTTTAACACTTTAGCTCTTAAGTGCCTCGAGGTTGGATGTAACAGCCGCTTTTACGTCTCATGTTTTTTTAAATCCCGTTGCGAGTAACTTAAGACTGAAGACACCACATCATTGTTACAATTTCGCCTCTGCACATTTTTAAATATTGCATAATATTTTTGCAGAGAAAAAGTGTATCCTGCTATTCACGTTTGGATAGCGCGACGACCATTCTTTCGTTGCTGATTGTCATTCCAGATCCACAATGTCGCCGAAATGCACTCAGTGTAAGAAGCGACCGGCGCGTAAATCAGTAAACAATAAAGCGAGCAGTAAATCGTCAATTGTGGAATATGAGAATAAAAGTGGAGGGAGGGGGGGGGGGACGGACTTTTTCCCCAAGGGACAAATTTGTTCAGCGAAAACGATCGACTGCCGCATCGTACGAAACGACATGGCCAGAGAGCTCGGCTCGTTTCGGGCAGCACGCTTTTATTCGGTTATATGTACGTCTGTATATACGTACAATATATATGCATATATACATATACATACACGTGAGAAAGGACGCGAGAGGGTTGACGGGGAGTTGAGCGGCGCGCCGGTCGCGACGATAACGATCGGCATGTTTTACGAGCGGAAGCGCAAAAGTATTTATGCCCCCGGTCCATTCGACGAACGTTATACGAGTGCGCGGACGGGAATGCCGCGGGGAAAGCTAAGCGAAGCTGACACGAGGGTAAACCAAACTCTCCCTCCTCCCCCCTCCCCCCTCCCCCCACCACCTACCGCCACCCGAATCCCCCGGAAATTGCCGTGGACGTGTAATGGACGTGAGTGCCCATACCCGGCTTGAAATCCGCGAGCACGCTCAGCGATTTTGCCCACTAACGACGCGAATTTGCCGCAGTCTGTCGTCGTCGTCGTCGACGTCGTCGTTGTCGTCATCGTCGTCGTCGTCGTCTTCTCGCGACGCAATTCCACGATTCCCTCTCCGTATGCATTCTCGTTGCGGTGTATACACACCGATAAGTGTATAGGTGCATAAAGCTCACGAGTATTGGCATGGAAATGGCGAGTATTATGGTATGCCAGAAGCAAACAGTTGTGCACTAAACTCTGTATCTCATTCGGCGAGCTCGTACGATGTATCGTTAAATTTTCTCGCTCTTGTATCAACGTAAATGTCTCAATGGCAAAAAGACTGCAATGCGGGCTATCATTTTCAGGAACGAGCAGCCGAAGGTGCGTTTATTAATACTTATCTTGTACGTCGAGCGCTCGTGACACGTGCTGACGCCTCGAAGTCTCCGCGGCGAGTGGGCGAGTCCTCTCCTCGCTTCTCTCTCCCCCCGGCCCTACGACAGTCGCGCTACGCCGCATCGTTGCGGCTCGGCAACGCCGGGCGAGTTTTTCCCGGAACCGGTTGACGGTTGGCGCGCTCGGCTTTGTTTACCACGCGACTGCCTACACAACGAACCTCTAACCGTGCTTGAAGCTATTACTGACAATAATAGTAATTCGCGTAAACACAAGTGGAAATTCCCGAAATTAATTGAAGTCAAACGTTTGATATTCCGGGAAGTATTATATCTAAAAAAAAGAAAAAAAAACAAATACCTTCCAGTATCGTGATACACTATTATCGTGCGACAGGGTATAACGATTGTTGAAACAATAATGGTAGCCAATTGAGTTCCACAACTTCCCCGATTCGTTCTACTTTCGCTGCAGAAATAGTCGCGAGACTCACTTAGAATGGAAATTAATGCCGGGTAATAGGAAAGCGCACGATCTATATATATACATATATATAGGAACGAAAATAAATAATAAAAACGAAGCCATCAGCCCTCCGAACGCGAGACGATAAATCGCGGTTTACGTACGATAATAGGATGCACCGCGCACGGACGATTGACCAGGGCGAGCTGCGAGCTCGCGTGACACGGACCAATCAGTTTCGCGGCGGTTGAATCGTCTTCCGTATATTTCCGTGGCTTCGATAGTTCGGTAAACGTAAATCCATATGGCAAAACGACAGTGTCCATATCCGTGTGGCTCACGGCAAAGAGCACGGACGCTGCCCCCGCGCGTGCGGTTCCAGCGTCGATCGCTAGTGGCGCCGTCGTCGTCTTCCCGCGATAGACCCATAAGACTGCGTCGTGCTACGACAGCGGCGGCGGAGCGGAGGGGCAAAGGGTGGAGAGGGGGAGACTCTCGTTCGACGTCATATTATAATACGACCAAATTGAACGACCAAGCGAGCAACTAATCCGAAACGCGACTATCGCACGCTGAGCTTTATATTATATTTCGTGCTATAGAGGGTTGTTGAAAATTCTTCGAAAGTTGCGGCTCACGGTTCTTGCGGGCGGTTAGGGAGAGAAAGGGAGGTAGGGAGAGGGAGAGAGAGAACGGCGCGCACGACCCGTTTGGCCACCCTCCGTGCGGGCTTAACTAACTTCGCGTAGCACTATCAACCGCAAACCTCGTATACTATTTCGTGTCCCGTGCAGGCTCTCGCGATACATATATAGGAGCCGGTGGCTCGACCGCGCGCGCTTCCTCTCGCATAATTAAGAGGTCTCTACAACACGTTCGCCGAAGCGAACAGACATACTGGCACGGGACCGGCACTGCCTGGCACACAAAACGGCGGATCGAGGCACGACCACTTATTGTCAGGGCTTCTGCTCCTGCTCTCACACTCTCTCTCTCGCTTTCTCTTTCTGTCCCTCGCCGTCCCATCGTCGTTGTACTTTATTAGATCTCGTGCATTGTGCGAGGCGCGCTCGATTGTCCGAGAGTTATTTCCAGTGACATTAAGCTGTGTGTATGCGGCCATCGATATAGACACAAGAGGACAATTCGGGACGTTTACCTCTTCATGTGCTGCGTGTTAGGGAAGGAAATTGAAGGGTGATAATTATTTACTACGGCCGAATCCCTGGTAGACAATGTGGGGCGTTAAATTCGGCTTTGGGCAGGGCCACCTTGGCCTTGCTGGGGCCTCAGCTGGGGACGACTTGGGTCGGATGTAACGCTACAGATTTTCTACTAGGGGTATCGTATGCGTTTTGTATACTTTGGATTAACGATATTCTTTATTTTGTCGCGAATGAGCCTCCCTCAATCTATCGGCGAAATTGGTATCAGGGGATTGAGAGATGTACGAGATAACACGGGGGATAACAAGGGCAGTGGCACTGCCAATGCAGCACGCGAAATTACATTGAAATATGTAATTCGATGACATGCACACCCCATTAAGCGGATCCCATCCGGTTCGCGACCGCGCTGGAGTGATTATGAATTTGTAATAATTATATGCACTTTCACAGAGTGAAACCCTGACACGTACATCATGCGATTTCGGAAATGCATTTGTTAATTCATATCATGTGAACGGGGATGAGACACTCGACGATATCGGAAACAGGGAATCATATCGACGAGCACTGTATTTCGGGACACTATGGAAAGCTTGAGAAAATATAATCGAATGAATATTATTTGCATGCTTTTTCATCGATTATAGGTCCGTTGGGAATTGTCTGTTGATCAGTTTTCAGCTAAAATGCTTTGCTGATAATTGCAGTCTTTTCCAGAGGCAATTAATCGCTGAAAAACTTGACTTCTTCCTCTGAACATAATCCCAATCGATCTCCAGTTTTGTATTGTTTAATACCATTGAACTCATTGTGATGTATTTTAGGAATTTCACGAGAACGGCAACGATATTCGACGCCGACAGTTGGTTAATAATTCCTCGACAGATAACTTGATCGAGGCTATTACAGTAACTGTAAATTATTCCCCCATTCCGCTTGCACGTCAATTCTGACATAAACTCGGCGCCCTTTCGGTAATTTCATCAAGCAACAATTACCAACTATCGTATCATGTGAATCATTCATATGTCTATACAGTCTTTCTAACAACTCTCATTAATTTAATACTCCCGTCATACACTCGTCTCGTGAAGGATTAAAGTGCTGCGCAGGAGCAGTTAATTCGCTGGATTAAACGCGCTGGGCGTATGAATCATGTAGCCGTGGCCCGGCGAATGATATGTAGAATATTATCGATGCGCGTGAATAAATCGGCGAATTAACAGTTAAAACCCGGCGCCGTATTCCTTAATGGAACCGGCCAATGTGGACGGCTCGGTCGACGTGATGGTCGGGCTCGCGCGCGACATGTTTATTCAGCAGTTTCCTGAAAGAGGCGGTGATGGAGGAGGAGGAAACCAGCCGCGGTCCACGCGAAACGCGGGCGCGAGAGGCGCGGAGTGCGGTTTCTCGCTGGCGGAGAGCGCGCGGCTATCGCTCGTTGTAAATCATCGTAATTATAATTTATATCGCGCGTCATCCTATGTTAATCATAACGGGGAGCAACCGTTGGCGCGGGTCTATCCGCGAGTCGCGCGCGCCTCCCTTTCCCCCCCGGCAACGGCGACCCACTCGCCCACTCGCTGGACCCCAAGGGATTTACGAGCTTCGAGCTACCAAGCCGGGGATCACTAGTGGCGCGTGGATTTTGAGCTCGAGTTCGGCCGCCCTTTTATATACCGTCCCCGTGTATACTCCACGGACTCCCGGGTTATTTTCTTTTTTTTTTCTTTCCTAAAAAAGTGCTTAGTGACATTGACTTATAACCGCATTAGTTGGAAATGTTGTACCTTCGACCTGAAAAAAGAAGAAAAGGAAAATCCTTCGTTAGAAAAGGTTGGTGATTCGGAAAACTCAACGGTTAATTAATTCTCCATGCAATTAACACTCGTAATTATCTCACAAGGCTGACAGTCGCAAGAAACGTCTTGAAAATACCTTAAAACATCGTGAAAACGCCTTAAAAAATCGTGCAAAATTATTTAAACGATTACCGACATTTAATATGGTTACATACGGTGGATATATTTTTTTTTTGCCTAAAAAGTGTTTAACGACATTGATTTGTAACAGCATTACTTTGCAATTTTGTACTTTCGACCTGAAGAAAAGGAAGAAAATAATTATGGATGCGAAAAGGTTGGTGATTTGATGAACGCGACAGTGAATTAATTTTCGAAGTAATTACCGTTGGTAATTGACGCAAGAAAATCGCAACGATTACTTGATGAGCGCTAAACGCATGACTCCCGTATTTTCGTCCTGTCGCCGGTGGCGAATAAAAAAACCGTCACCCACATTTCTTTTCAATCTTCTTTTTTTTTCGTTCCCTCCAATTCCGCTGCCTCGACGTACGCCGGGGGTCGAGAGGCCAGTTGTGGGTTCGCCGTGCGACGGGGATCCTCGCCGCGCCCCCTCACGGACACTACTCTCGTTCGAGAATAGCTCGTCAAAGACACGCGGTACGTGCGCGAAATCCGAAACTGGCACATATCCGCGATGCCCGCCACCACCGTTGTCGACGTCGTTTCGTATCGTTTGTTATAGTCCGCGAAATTCCAGTCGCCGCGGGGGACGGAACACCCCGTAGCCATTGAAAAGCCAGCCACACCGGAAAATCGGGTTAGCGCTTTTTTTTATATAGTTGCGGTGCGCGCGAGACGGCAACTCGAGTATCGCCGTCATGATATACGATACTAGAGGATCGGTTTTTGACGTGCATCGGTATAACAACTGTAAGGCGTCTATTTTTTGCATTAAGGCGAGGCGAAACCACCGTGAGTGCGAGACAAATGGAAAATAATTTTCGGACCAACAACACACAGAAACTAGACACATGCCAGGAAAAATAAAAGTTTTACACCAAACAGAATCGAAAGAGGTTACATACGGTGGATGGTGTAAAACTTTTCTTTTTTCCGGAAACGTTGGGCATCGTCGGAATAATGGGTTACAGTTTTTATTACCGACTGAGCAGGTTTCACCTCGTCTTAATTATACTTGAAAAGGTCTCTGGGCTGACTTTGGAAAATTGTCGTACTTGGCCCAGGCAGACATAACCTCCATTATAATACTGTGCGGCGTATAATTTTACGCTGTGAAAAATGACCTAGAAAAACTTTTCCATACCTGACAAAAAATGTACCCTGTCGGTAAGGTAGGTGCAAACCACCTGCCGCCATCTGGCAAAAATTACGCGAATTAACCACAACAAATTTTGACAGAATTCCGCCATTTCTCACACAAATCCGCCAAAAGTCAGTAGCCATTCTCGCAAACCACAAAAAATGCACAACAGCTAATAAAAATATGGTAAATTTCGCCATATCCTTCTCGCTCGTGCAGGCGGCGCTTGTGACCGAGAGTGTAAATTAATTGTAGTCTCCAGGCTGTTACAGCTGCAGCGGCCACTATATAAATACGTCCGCCATTCTCCCCGCTCGCGCGTCTCGTGTTCTCCCCCCGACATAACCTCCACACGCGACCGTCGCGTCTGCCGCGCTGCGCAGTATTTCTATTATATACACCTCTGTACAGTGGGATATCCGTCAACGCGATGCTCTCATCGTGTGACAAGAGGATGAACAACGAAACAAGAACAAAAACGCATTGCAGCGGCGCAAGAGCGATGGGTTTCGTCAGGTCGAAACGGTAAACTGATATTCCGACGAGCAAGTATGGCGGCCGCGCCGACGACGCGTTACAACCTTGTTTCGCCGCGTGGTCTCGATATTTCTCACTCACGCGCCGCTCGGCCCGGCCGTCGAGGCCGAGAGGGTTATTTTGCCTGCCCTTTGCAGTGATATTCGCCACTCGCGCGGGCAACACGAGACCGATGGGTTACGTTAGTTAAAACAGTAAACTGATATTCCGACGAGCCGAGTGTTTTGGCGCGCGTGTCAACCTCGTTTTCGCGCGGACACGATATCTCCGAGCCGTGTATACTGCGAAATCCCGCGCGACTGAAGCGTCCCCCGGCCTAGTAGTTTCGACGTTTCACGCGGAGCCGTCCCCGCCGCTCTGGCTCTCAGCAACCCGGCCGGTCAGCTCGTCCCGACCCTCGGCCATGAACACAGAGCCTCCTCAGTTTCCACGAAAAGCACCAATTTCGCTCAATTTCGTTTCCTGCTACAACCGAATGTCCAGAGGCGCAGTTTGGTTTTTTTTCTTTTTTTTTTTTTTTCGTTTTTTTTTTTGCTTTCGCTCCACCGGCGCCATTATACGTGTCCCAGCTGCGCTCGTTCTCGCGCCATGCTGGATTGGATTGTTTTTCGTTCGAGCGGCCCGGACTTTGGCGCTTTGACCGGGAATTCTGAAATCGGAAATATTGAGAGAAATATGTTTTTTGATTCCTCTGCAGCGCGTGCGCTCATTTTTGTGGACTTCCTGCTCGTGCGAATTTTATTTTCAAAATATCGAGTTTTAGCTTTATAGTATCGTTCTCAAATCGCATATTCGAATGATGTTGAAGTTTGCATCGTTGGAATGCAACGAAATTCAGAAAAAAAATTAAATCTAATTAACCCAAATGATGAATTTAGGTATAAAAAATCATCATAGGAACCAATTGCCTTGATTACTTTTTATATCTAATTTTATCATTTGGGGTAATCAGAATCAATTTTTTTTCTGAATTTCGTTCCATTCCAACGATGCAAACTTCAACATCATATATTCTACCCCCGAAAACACTGGTTACAACCTCTTTGAAACGGATTTAAAAAAATATTATTTTTGGTCTTTTACCTCTCAATTCGTAGATCCGAATATCGCTCGAAAAATAGGGAAACCAGCTCAAACGACAAAATAAAATAAAAATTGTAACGACGAAAAGACAAAAATCTGCACATTTTTCTGATAAAGTTACAGACTGTGCACACGACTATGCCAAGACTTAGTCAAGGAAACTCGTTAAATATCAAATAACGTCGTATCGCAACGGCTGGTAAGCCGATAAGTATTTTGTCGAAGTACGCATTATGCATTACCATCGTATTCCGTGCTGCACAGAGTACGGTGTGTATTTATATATCAATGTATACATGTATACATATGTACTTATATATTGTACAGCCAACAAACGATAGCCTTACAAACTCGTTATTGCGATCTGATGAACATAATCCCCTTACCTTTAGACGCAGCCGAAACAGCGCAACCGAGAAACCCACTCTTTCTGCTTTCCTTTGCGAAGTTTAATTAAACCACGGTAATTAAACTTTAGCAGAAACGAAAACTATAGAAGTTTCCAGGGCTTCGGCTGGTTTTCCTCGGGTTACCCAACTCCGCGCGTCGCCCGGAAAAATGTTCCTTCAAAAAATATTTCGCCCCGATGCATCGATATTCAAAAAGTTCATTTTTTCTCTCTCTGTATCAGAATGACAACAGGCTGCACATTTTTTTCGCATGGACAATCGTCTTCCATCGCTGAAGCGGAACCGGAGCTGCAAAAGGGCAGCCTTCAAAGTTCATCGATTCGGGGATACTGACGTGGAACATGGAAATGGCATTTAAGGGATTAGACGGGAACATCAGCCCGGCAGTGTCGCATCGGATCACGTGCGAATTCGTTTATATATATATATATATGTATATATCGAGCTCCGGGCCGGCCGAGCGTTAGAGACCGTTCGGAGCGTCGCCCTCGGGGCGAATTTCTTCTCGCCTCTTTGACCCGCGGCGTCGGCGCGACATTTCCAAGTTTCGCTATCCCGAATTTGTCAATTTTTTATTTTTATTTTTATTTTTATTTTTTTATTTTTTTTATTTTTTTATTTTTTTATTCGTTTATATAAATCCTATTGCCAAATCGTCGCTATCGCCGCGCGTTGATCGCACGAGAGCGAACGAGGGCAGAGCCGGACGTTAATCCGGGAGCTCGGGAATAAATCCGGCACACAATTTCAACGGCAATAACCATCGGAGCGCGCCGGGGGATCCGATCAATCAATTGCGTAGAAAAGCATCCACGGCATCTTGCGATCGTCATTACCTTCGGGGGCTGTGCGCGGACGTTTCCACGAATTTTCCCTCAGCAACACAACTTTCCACTCCAATTACACGCATCGCGGGACACGCGAATCCTTACTCGTCGCGGTGATGTAACGGAGCTTTACGCGAAATAATAATACCGTAAATAATACCGTAACTTAAACTACCGCAGCTGCGTCGCCGTAACGACGAGCCGGGCGGGTGATTTTGTCGATGCTGCATCGACTGCCGCAGACGATAAAAAAAATTCCGTGAACCTATAAATACGATATGCAGCGAAAATCTAAAAAAAAAGTGCGCGGGCTCCGAAAATATATTTGTGGCAGATTCAATTAAAACTCAACGCGGAAAGTTTTTTATCAATCCTCATCGATAAAACGCATATTTTTTTTTGTTCCAGTGCATCGACGAAATATACCGACGAGCGGTGCAAAACGCTAACGGGGCGAAAATACTTTGGCGCTGTGGAATTAGCTACCCGCGGCTCACGGAGATAAATGGTAAATGGTCGTGGGATAAAAAATTGCAAACGCGGGACGGCTTGTTAATTGTAAGTTTAGTCGCGGGTTTTTTGTAAAAAAAAATCGTCGAAAGGATTCCAATCGTCCCATTATTATTATTATTTTATTACAAAAAAACGAATAAAAATCTGTTGGTCGACCAAAAAATTGTTCACACCTACACTGAGAAAATAATTTATCAATGGTTAACCATTTTTTGTTAAATATTGCGAAAAAAACATTTATTTTCTATCACCAAATTTCTATTACCATTTAAGATACCGAAATGAGGTATTAAATTATTTGGTACAAATTATATTATAAATTCCGTAATAGTAAACAAATGTTTACTTTGCCATATTTGTCAAAACATTTGTTAACGATTAACAAACTTTTTTTCTCATTGTAAATAATACAGGGAGAAAACAAATGGCTTTTAAGTCTGAACGTAATTTTTTTTAATCGTCAGAGTTATAATTTCAATATTTGTTTCACAGGACAATCAAAAGGCGGATCTCCGAGGCCGCGTTGGAATATTTTGGTCCACCATATTTCCACTCCCGGCTGACATCAGCGGTCGTCGAGGAAACCATGAAACCAGTGCGCGCACCCGGAATCCAGGAGCCCCGGAGCCAGACGCGGTGCATACGTGTGCGATAAACGTTCGGGATTAAAACGGCGCGGGAGCGCCTCGCCAGCCTCGCCAGGAACCCGTCGCGCATCCCCGTGGCACAGTTTCTTGGCGACGATTTACCGAGATGAAAATGTTTTCCGGCAACGGCGCCGTAGGCGCAAACCGTGCATGAGCCATCCACTACCAGCTGCAACCAGGATTAGTGGCGCAACGCGATTATAGAAAGCTTCGGTCTCGGGGACAACGTTCGCGTTGCGCCGCACGCTCGGCGGCAGAACGCGCGATGCGGATGCGAGGGGTCGTCGCGCATATGCGCCGCGCCAACACCGGATGCGCATCTAAAAGCCACGTTTTCGCGGAATCCACGATCTCGTGGAAAACAGGATCGTCGCACACCGGGCTAACCAAACATGACGAATTATTTCTGAATAATCGCGACTTTCCGGCGGAGTTCATGGCTCGAGAGACGCAAAAAATGTACATTTTGTGAGGCAGTCGTTTTTACAGTCGTTAAATCCGATTTTTCGCTTTCTTTTTTTTTTCGTAAATAATCACTTGGTGATTTTTACCATGGTTTATGAAGGTTTAACCCATTGGGAATAAAATAGTTATTGATTTTTAAAGGTCACGTTATCGCAAAAGCCACGTTTTTGTATACGACAACAAAATACAACAAAATATTCAATTCTTCATATTAAAAAAAATCATTTGTTAACAGTTGACAAATTCTGGTCCTCACAAATCAACTGTTTTCTCAGTGTATGAAATAAAGAGCATATAGGATACCAAAGTAAGCGACTGCGACGAATAATTCCGGAATAATAGCGATACTTCCGCGAAGTTCGCGGCGTGAGAGGCGGAAAAAGGCGTCGCGGATTTCAGCGGAAAAAAAACGAGAAGTTTTTTCCACGTTCGGATTACACTCATTGATTTCTGAGATAGCGGGCGAAGCTGCTCCCGGAGCGGGCAAAACTTTTCAGACCCTTCGCGGCGTTCTCTCCCCGCTTCGCGAGATGAATTCCGACAATTTCTGCGACCGAAAGGGAGACTAACGATTGTAACCAGACGTCTTTCGGATTTCCGCACTTTCACAAACCCCAACCCCAGACACAGCCGCGTAATTGACTCGAATCCTTTGAGATGAAATTCCTTTACGGATTTACTTTTTTGCATTTGCGCACGGAACTCCCGGGATCTTCTTCCTCTTGTGCCAATTTCCAAAGACGAACTTTACAAACGTCCCTGGCGTGGACAAATTATTCAGCGAATATCGCGTAATTTTTTTCTGATGAAAATTCGACGATGGTAACAATTGCGGGTACACTTTTTTATTTGTATATTAAATTACACCAGTTTATATGGAAAAACTTTCAGTACTTGTGCATTAAATTCCAAGCTGACTATTTCTTACACTGCTGGATTAAAAATATTTGTCATCTGTACGCGTAAACTGGTAAATCCAATTTTTTGTTACGATATAAAATGAATGTACTTTTGCAACAAAATTAAGGCAAATTTATTAACATTGAAGTATTCTTGCAGTGAAATTAATAAATGTACTTTTATTACAATGCAATTTAGCGTTTTTACTACTGCATTATCGTACATCAAGCTTGTATGTTAAATTTAGTATTCAATTTTATGTATAAACATTTTCCAGCACTTGTGCATTCAATTTCCGGCAGATTTGTTCCCACTGTAAATTAACCATTGATCGACAGTGGACAGACCGCGAGGGCAACGTAATTTTCTCGTGAATTCGTTTTTTTTTTTAATTGGACAATACAAATGAGGTCCCGTTTAATACCATATTACCTTTATTCCGGCCATTATGCGGATCAATTAAAGCCGCACTGCCATAAGACCCGCGAAAACTCGAGGTCGTTCCACGACTCTGGATGCAGTTGTTGTGCATCACAGTTCAACCGCAGGCGTACATTACCCGGGGCTTACAGCTAACTTCTCATTAACCCAGATATCTTGGCAAACAAAGCTCAGGCTTTCGGCCCGAACATTTTAGGTGCGCGAGCTTAGGGGAGAGGTCGCGGTGATACAAATTCATTCGCGCTAGACATCGCGGTGACCGTTGAACGAGCGAATTCTCCCATTCCGGAACTCGACACACAACGACGGCTTCGCAGTTCACATTCGCGTTGACGCCACGCGAGCTCGACTCCTGCCAGGCTATCAAATTTAATCGCAACCGCTCCGGCTCCCTTTCTCGCCCAAGTTTTTACCTCGCTGAGTAGTCTGAGGGCGAATATAACGCGCGACGAGTCTCCTAAATATTAACATTTCTTTTGGCATCCTCGCGGTGATGCAGGAAAAACGACATAAATTACATGTGAGGACGTTACGAAGGTTATTAAAATAATTAAAAAAACAATTATTAAAGGTTAGTAAAATTATGCTAAAGTAAATGAGTATTTAAAAAAAAAATTTACACCTGCTAGTGCATTCGAAATAAATGCATAAATGCCAAGAAAAATGCCGATGGAGAAGGGACGATTATTATTGGTTATCGAAATGATTAAAAATAAATGAGTATCTTTTTTTTACTTTTTCTACATCTGCCTGTGCATTAGAAATAAATGCACAAATGCCAAGAAAAATGCAGATGAAGAAGAGACGATAATGAATGGTTATCAAAATTATTAGAAATAAGTGACTATCTTTTTTCACTTTTTCTACATTCGCATTTGCGTTATAAATAGATGTGAAAATGCTAGGAAAACAGCAGATATAGAAAAATAATTCGTGTGACTATATAAACATCCGCATAAATCGCGTGTATAACGTAGCTCGGTGTCGCATACGCGACGGCAAATTATCAGGTGTAAATGAGTATTAAAAAAAAATCTACATCTGCTTGTGCATTAGAAATAAATACATAAATCCCAAGAAAAAAGCAGATGGAGAAGAGACGATTATTATTGGTTATCAAAATTATGAAAAATAAGTGACTATCTTATTTTTTACTTATTCTAAATTCGCATTTGCGTTATAAATATATGTAAAAATGCTAGGAAAACAGGAGATATAGAAAAATAATTCGTGTGACTATATAAACATCCGCATAAATCGCGTGTATAACGTAGCTCGGCGTCGCATACGCGACGGCGAATTATCCGGCGAATTCACTGCCGAAGTCGCTTGCCAAAACAGACATAGTAAAGGGGAGAGTTCTCTTTCTTGAATGAATATAAAATCCGGGCGGCAGCGACGGAGCGACGAGCGCGAGGACGGGGGGCTCGTGGCTATAGCCATCGGGAGAGTCTTGGAAAGGGCTCGAGTTCAGCAGCGCGACGATAATGGCTGGTGGATGGTTGAGCGGAGAAACGGTTGAGAGTCGGTCGGGGAAGGAGTCGAAGAAGAAGTTAATTTAGGAAAGAGGATTCGCGGCTGGCAGAAACGTTTGTAATCCACGACAAAAGAAGTGGAGCTTCTTGTCCGCTGTAGAACTGCTTCGAGGCCAACTTATAGGAGCCTCGACGTGCATCAGGGGGTGGAGTGTCGCAATCCGAAGCGATAAAACGGTGACGAGAGAACAAACGAGGGGGCGAAAAAAAATTGTACTCGCTATAAGCCACCTCGCGTGAAACTTTCTCCCTCCGGTCGTCGTCGTAGTCGACATCGCGCCTGAGATAAATGTGGAACTACTGATGACCCGAATGAAAAAAGGATTTGAGAATCGTCTCGTGTTCCATTCGAATTGAAAACGCGACTCGAGCCGACCGGCAATCGCAGCGCAATTATCATTATTAATAATGTATTTTTCAAAACTTGCGTTCTGTGACCGATAATAATTTGCCGAGAATTTAATATTCGCTTTAAATGTTATTTAACGCAAAGGAGGTAATTAGTAATTAATATGACCTCCAACCGATTTTCCCGCGATGGCCGCGCGGCAGCGAAGAGATATTTTTGCGATGTAACGAGAGCAGCAAATAATGTTTGGAAAAATTAATTTTACAAATGCGTAGCGTCAGCGGGATAAATGATATTAATTATAACCCCGGGCCGAGGAAGTGGGGGTAATGTGGTTTGTGTATCATGCAAAAGCGTCGTCAATTATACGGATCCGCAAATCATATTTACCGCGGGGTCGTGGAGCTCGAGAGTTAATAAACGAAAGAATTTGTTAATTGTTCGCTCCATTAAAACGCATTCGATAAAATTCGTTGCAACGGTGGAGATTAATCTCGAAATGGAATGTGTGTTGCAACTGAATACCTGGAACGGAGTAACTCGAATCTGGTTTCAGGGAGGAAATTTTATCTCGGGAGTTTGACAATAAACATTTATGCGATCTTCAATCGATCGCATAAATGTTTATCGTCCGGGGGATATTTTCTTCGATACGAAAATATCCGATGAATATAATTTGATCGCGATTTCCTGATCAATTTTGTTGACGATCGAAAACACGATGTATTTCGGGGTTTGGGGTGAAATTTTCATTTTCCCCGGTAAATTATCGATAATTGCCACTTCGATGTACGCCATTCGATTTCAAGAATAACTCACGAATCGATTGATACCGAAATGTATTTTCGAGCGTCGAACAATCCGCGTATCATCCAAGCTGATCGATCCTCTCGCTGCATATACTCGTCGATGTAACCACGACTGTAAATTCATCCCTGAGCGACCTGACGTGCGACTTTGAAGCCCCGTCGCATCGAACGGGGTTGTCGTGGCACCGTCCGTCCGTTCGACGTCGTTACCCGTGCTGCTCGCTGGCCTCGTGCGGTTCCGTGCTGTACACCAACTTAACAGGAATTCGATATTGACATAAAACGCGACGCGAAACATCCGCGGGATCAAGTTGAAAACCAGTGGTCGACAATTTGATAGTCGAGTACGTCGGAGAAGTTGACTCTTTGACTGACGGCATTCCTGGAACGCTTTGAAACCGATGAACCGTCGTGTAGGACGCTTCTTGACGTGCACGTTGAATATTAAAAAGCGGAAAACGTTGTATTCGAACGGGAAAAGTTGTTTTTACACCTACAATTAATAATTTCACATATAAAATTAAATGTTCACAAATAAATTAAATGTTTACAAAAAAATTAGATGTTCACAAAAAAATTAGATGTTCACAAAAAAATTAGATGTTCACCAAAAAATTTAATGTTCACAAAAAAATTAGGTGTTTCCAAAAAAATTAAATGTTCACAAAAAAATTAAATGTTCACAAAAAAATTCACATATAATTAAGTCTTTTCACCAATAAATTAAATTTGCACACAGAATTATGTAAGTTAGGTTTTTCCCGAAAAAAATAAGTTTACACACAATATTAATTTTTGACAAATAATTAAGACTTCGTAACACAAAATGTCACAAATAATCGAGTCACGTCGGCAACAACGAAATTCACAAATAATAAAGTCGTCGCAACAAATAATTCCACATTTAATTAGGTTTTTGCAACAAATCGTTCCACAAATAATTACGTTTTTGCAACAAAAAAAAACAATGACGAAACAAGACAAAAAGCTGCCCATACCTTGCAGCTAATGTCTATTTACATTTCGAGACAACTTCAGCTCCGGCACAACCGACCGCGAAATAATTCACGTGGCCTGGCCGTAAAGCAAGTTGGAAAATCTCGTGGCCAGATACCCGCGAAGGGTTAAACGATTTTCCCCGCGAAAAAAGCCGCGGCCCGCTGCCCCGAGATTGAACTTTGATGATTGGGACTCGACGCGCCGCTCCGTCGAATATCGGAGCGTAATCATCTGACGATTTCCTCCGTTGCTCCTGCGGATTAGCTAATAAAAACCATGGAGGATGGCGGCGAGTGGGGAGAAAAAAAGTGCACCTTCATTCGGCTCGCGATGAGAAACTCATAAAGCTCGCTCCTTCGCCCCGTCCGGATCCTCCTCGAATACCCGCGGTAATCTCGAAAGTTCGATCCACGTCCAGGGAACGCGCGGAGCGAGAGGGAAAAAAAGGCGAGTAGGGGAAAGCGAAAAAAAAAGGAAGGAAATATAACTTCGCCGTATATATAACGCTCCGACGAAATTCAATCTGGCGCGATATAACTAACGAAGGAATAAAACATTTTCTTGTCTGCCTCGGCGTACCGGTTGAGTCCCGGGCGAGCGGGTGACGAGATTTCCTAAGACCTTCCTGCGGGCGAATAACAGCCGAGTTTGAGCGTGCAAAAAAAGGATCTCCAGAACGACGACGAACGAACCGTGATTTCCGCACGAGTCTGAGAAATGACGTCATCGCCGACCCCCGAGATGGATGCATATTTCTCGCGCTGGGTAATTCCAGGCGAGGCTCCCGGAAAATTCTCTTACGCTTTCAATCATTATTCGATACCGTTTGATACCAATTTGCAAAATTGAAAAAAAAAAAAAATTGCCACACGAGTAGTAATTTATTGATAACACAATATGGGCTGTACATTTGTTTTTTTTTCTACCAATACTATTTTACAAAATTGCTGTATTATCAATGGACCACCGTCCAAGGTTCTTCAGCCCTTGGCCAAACGATTTTCGCAAAATTAGCAAAAATATTCTATGGACCAACAGCTCTTTTTTCAATTTCCAGATTTTTTTTTTTTTTTTTTTTTTGCTACAAAAAGCATCAACAGCCGTCAAATTTCCGTCGCAGTGCGAATCCTCGAGGCAGAAAAACCGGTTACCCGAATTTAAACCGAATTAGTCCGCGATTTATGGATCTAATTTATTTAGTTAAGTCCCGTCTTAAAACGTCTCGCGTACGGTCGAAGCTGCGTGAGACTGGCAATCGGTGGAAAGATTTCGAACTACCCGCGGTTCTCTCTCTCAGTCAGCGTCGTATTCGAGCAATCACAGGCGGAGTGTACCGTATCATCGGCGTGTCCTATAAGTACAATCGAAAGCTCGCGTCGTTAACGGTATCGATTCGAGGAGGACACCGCGACGGTCGTGTGTGCGTCTCGGTCGAACGGTCGCGTGACTAATTGATAGAATTGCGGTGCCGGGCGTACGCGGTACGTCTGTCGTGCGCCCCCCCGCGGTAATAGCAAAGCGACTCGCCGAACGAACGACCCGGACGGCACAGACGGCCCCGCGGTCCTGACGATACCCCGCGCCCGTTTACGACCGATTGAGTTACGCGGCTCTCCGGCTCATTCCTCGAAGACTTCGCTTATTTTCCGCTGTCCACTTACGGCGCCGGCGAATCTATTTTAACGACCGGCCGTAAAAAGTTCAACATGTTACGAATTGTCGTTTGTGGTCGCGCGTGATGCGGGAGGCTGGATCGAGCGCGCGGTTCGGCCGTCGAGCGACGGGACTTCTGGATCGCGGTCGAGCGGGATCGAGACAGATATATATGTGACACTTGGGGGGAGGAAATAATACCTTGGGATTTTTTTGTAATTACGATCGCGGATCATCGATATGTTTGTCGTCTAATTTTTTAAGGGCTGAATATATTTCGTGTTCAAAAAACTTTTTGGTCACACTTTTTACCTCTTTAAAATATTGACTTTTAACCTATACCATCGTTCTCAAGTCGTATATTGTACCCCCGAAAACACTGGTTAGCAACCTTTTTTAATCGATTTTGAAAAAAATAATTTTTGGCGATTTTTTTGTCAGAAATCATAGAAACGCTCTGGACCGAAAATCGCCAAAATCGACCTGGGAAATTTTTCTTTTCGAAATATCGACTTTTAACCTATACCATCATTCTCAAGTCGTATATTCTACCCCCGAAAACACTGGTTAACAACCTTTTTTAATCGATTTTGAAAAAAAATTGGCGATTTTTTTGGTCATAAATCATAGATCCGGCTCCGGACCGAAAATCGCCAAAATCGACTTGGGAATTTTTTCTTTTCGAGATATCACCTATAATAGGCTAATCAATTTTGCGCTGCTGCGCTCTTATTATAAAGCTTTAAAAGGTTACGGGTGCTGCCGTACCTGTCCTTATCGAATTTTTCAAATTGGACACCAAACTGATTTTGTTTGATTTGAAAATGTATTTACAATATTTGATTCGTAAATTTCATACATCTTTGTATAGTAAAAATGTTGTAAACTTCATATAACATTTTTAACAGTGTACGAAATCGAAAAAAAATATCGGTGAAATTGCGCCTTCGAGTAAACAAAGAATAACATTAAACAACAAAGCAGCCTTTGTACCATTTTTTGTTGTGAAAATGTTTCGATAATCTGATAAACAAACGCATTTGTCGGTTCCTTTTGTAGCCCAACAAAAATATTTCGCTGCGTCTGTCGGAGGCACGAAATTTGGTGGAAAATAAAAAGAACCGTCGCACGAGGGACACGGACAATGGTCAGCGCAAACCGCTGTCTGGACGTTTAAAGGAATTCTAAATAACGTAATATATTAAATTACCACTGTGTGCTTTGCGCTGCGTAGGCCGGGAGACAGAGAGAAAACGAGGGACGCGGAGCTTGCCGTGCAGCGACATCGCGGTTGTTCCTCTGTGAAGCTCCGCCGCCGCCGCCGCCACTCGACGAGTATAAACCACCGTAAAATCCGTCAACCTCTCGAAATTGAATTTCTGCGCTGTGGGCGCGCGCGTCGGCAGCGGCATTTGCGTTCGGAAATTTCGTACGTAGCACCGAAAAGTGTACCGACATATATATACAAACGCACGGGGTGCGCGCTAACCCAGTGCGTCCGATGTTGGTTTTTCCCCGCGCGCAATATACGAGCGGCAATACCGAGGCGGAATGCAAATATCCCGCCGTGCAAATCGAACAAATCAAAATAATTGCACTTGCAATTATTCACTTGCATTATTTATCGAGCAATTACAGGACGAGGAGTCCGCTATAATTCACCGCTTGTCGCGCGGGCCGCTTCCATGCGAAATACCGACCGAGTGAATTAATGGTATATCTATAATTAAGAGTGGCCAATTATAGATCCTTTCATTTTCCGAAGCTCCGCGTCAAACGCGGTACCTCATTTTTCGAAAAACCCCCGCGGGCTAGAATATGAAAGGGTTAACGATGCTAATTATCATTTCCGAGTTATCTAAAAAAATATACGTATATAAATTTATAACATATTCATAATTCATCCATGTGGCTTAATAACGCATTTGGCAATTAGTTAATTATCATCGAACGGTACGAGTCGCAAAAAAAAAATTCCTCACTGTTTGCGTTTCGCCATTTAGTCAAAAGAGCCCATTTAATACAATTTCCATACTGCTTATGCCACATTATCGTATTTTTATTACCATTTTCATTTTTACCCTCGTCAAAATTTCAACCTCTCTTAAATCCCTAATTTGTGCCATTCGTTGAATCTTCACACTGTCCCGTTTGAAGAGCCCACGCGTTTGTCGAAGCAACGCTGAAGTTTCTCGGTTTCAACGCACGACAGTGAGGATAATAAGTCATAAAAATAAAATGCTACATAATTCACCGGCCAACGTGAATCGGAGGTCCCGGCGGGGATTCAGTCCGGTTGACCGAGGCGGAATTTGAATATCTCTCTCCGCGAGTGACCTTACCGACCGAGCGAGATCACCGCATCTTGATATCGACCGAGGCGGAGAGCGGAGCAGCGCAGCCACCTCTCGCCGTACATCGAAGCGATGCAATTCCAGAGGGATTGAACGAGAGGAACTCCGGGCGAGATAGGAACCGAGGCAACGAATGCACAATATAACGTCCATAACCCGGCTGTATATCTCCGGCAGCCCCTCCAAGAGGATGTTTACAGCTCTTAGAATAAACATGAGAATTTTATAGACCATTCGGCCGCGCGCGCTGTGTACTACACAGTCGCGTTGCGGCGGTGTGTAAAGCTCCGGGGGGTTCGTGCGTCGCTCCCGCTTGATACTCCCGGGGATGACGACGCTGCCCGTGAACGGTTTACGATCATCGTGAAGTAACTTTTTAAACGCTAAAAGTTAAAGACGACGCACAACGAGCGCGATGACGTAAGTGGCCGCCGCGTCACTCGCGCGAGGCGAGGCCAGTTAAGTTCTTCAGCTTCGCCGCTTCATCCCCGTTTTTCTACCCCCCCGTCGGTTGACTTTGTTTCGCCCGAAGCACCGCGCGCGCGCTCAATTTTTATACTTGTACCAGTTCGTAAAACGTGGAGAAAGGGTAATCAGCCGGTTTACGAGACGCCGGAGGCTAACGCGACGACCGCTCGTGAGATTTTCGTGCGGGGTTTTCGTGTATTAAAAAAATGCACCGTGTACACGAAGTTACGCGAAAATCTACGCCGGAATGTGTGTGTACATGTTATTTTGGGTAGTATGGGGCATTTCACGTCGATTCCATGCCGGGTTTGATCCTTGATACTTGGGATTGGACCTGCGATTTTGTATATGATTGAGAATTGGCGTAACTCTTAAACGCAGTGAAATTAAAAAATTAAAAAATTTAGCTTTAAATTTAAAAAAAAAACAAAAAATGGAAGGAGCAGAAGATGAAAAGTTATTTCAGAATTTTTACAGATTTTAGAAATTTGGCGATATTTGTGTTTTCAAACACCGTATACGATTTTTCTTTATCTATACACGGAAAGAAATATCATCGATTCAATAAAACCGAGGATTGCGGGCTGCCAACAACAATGATTTTAATTTAACTCCAGTTATCGTTGTCACAATCCGACTTAACATTGAAACAATAAAATATTCTTTTGCCTATTTTGGAGTTATCGTTCCAATATCAGACAAAATTCTAGGAACTGGAAGTGACATTGATTTGACTACACTTGTTTTTGGCAGCCCGCAATCCACGGTTTTATTGAATCAATGCTATTTTTTTCGTGTAGATAATAGAAAATTATATTTTTTATTTGGTGCTTTTAGAGTCAATCATAAGAATTATCAATTATATAAAAAATTGCGGGCAAAATCTGAAGGGTGAAGGAGTAGATCCAGGTCGAATCGGCGTGGAATGCCCCATATCTATATATATAGTATGTATAATAATAAATATACAGCGAGATGACGATAGGTAGTATGAATTTTGGGAGCCTCAGCGACGAGCGTTTCGCCAGGAGGCAAAGGAGGCGGCGAAGAGTAACAGTGTCTGCAGGAAATGTGAAAGCCCCCGAAGCAGGAGCTGGAGCAGGAGCTTAATTGGCCGAGAATACCCGCTCGCGGATGCTTCGCACCGACCCGGGGGGGTTATGACTGCTGGCAGCACCTGCTCGGACTGTTGAAGGGGAAGAAAAAGCTGCTGTTGCCGCTGCCGCTTCCTCCCACACGCGCGGCACAAGGCGTCTATTCGTGAAGAGAAAATAATCGAGCTACCCGGGGGGGGGGGGGGGGGGGAGGAGGGGGACCATGTGGATATTACCGCGATATTGCTCGAGATATTCCTTGCCACTGTTGCCTTGGCGAAGATTTAGGCTGCGAGACATCGGAGGGTGTATATTTCTGGCTCTCACACGACGGCGCGAAATCGTCGTAAAGATAATTTACGCACGGATATCATGGAGTCGTATTAAATAGCATCACGTTGGAAATGCGTGGCTCGATTTTTCGCTACGGAATAGTTTACGAATTGTCGTGTGTTAGGAATAAAAATTGCGATAGTCTGAATTCTGAGACATAAACGGTTAGTGTCTCAGAATCTTTGTTCTTTTTTTCGGTTCCAATGAGCTCAATGCGACGAAATCGTTGAGCTAACCAGGAAGCTTCAAGAAAATATGTTGACTGAATTTGAAGGCATAAAAAGATGAGTGTCTCAATTTTCGTTCTACTCTTCTTTTGGTTCCAATGAGCTCAACGCCAAGAAATCGTTGAGCTAATCTGGAAGCTTCAAGAAAATATGTTGACTGAATCTGGAGACATAAAACGATGAGTGTCTCTGAATTTTTGTTCTACTCTTTTTTTGGTTCCAATGAGGTCGACTCGAAGAAATCGTTGAACTAATCTGGAAGCTTCAAAAATATATGTTGACTGATCCCTGAACCTCGAAGAATGTTTGTCAGATTTTACGTTTATCCTGTCAAAGTTTCACTAACAGCCCAATAAGACACTCGAGCCGGTAAAGACAAATCGCACATGTTTTGGGACGAGCCACTTTAACGCGAATCGTTATCGCATTCGGGGAATACGTTAAAACGATAACAAACGGCAAACAAATGAGCGTACCAAGGCGAACAATGGCGCGTAATTAACCAAAGTAGTAAATACGCGTTTCATTAGTCGTGAGGGAGGGGCGAGAGACTGAAAGGGTGGGAGGGACTGAGGGGAGAGGTTAAAGAGTCTGGGCAAAGCAACCTGTAGTTTCGAGTATCTGTTGTCCTTATATTTTCTGCTTTTATGTACATCTACTATACATACATAATACATATATAACATTAAATATTGCGGGAAATATAAGCGCCAATTTCTTCCTTCTCATTACCTACAGAGCACTCGTTCTTTTCAGAGATCGTCGAACGTCCCTTATTATTATTATTATTCTTGTTGTTGTTGTTATTATTATTATCATTATTGTCATTATTATCATCATCGTTATCGTTATTTTTATTATTTTTATTATTATTGTCGTTGTTGTTGTTGTTGTTGTTGTGATGATTATTCTCGGTGAAATGATAATAATTCGCGCAGTGCCTATACAGTTTCACCTCGAGTCGTTGCTCGCGACCAAACCGCGTTTTACCTGCGTCACAAACACATTTTCAAAGCGCGAGCCTTTCGAGTCCCCGTGCCCGCGGTAATTATGTGGCGATCAACATTATTCACGGCAGAGTGGCCACTGTGAATTAACGTAATTAGACTTATTTCGTGTGTATGCGTCGCTGTGTGTCGGTGGATTTCATTAAAACCTGATCGAAATTTCTAGTTGCCAAACACATTCTGCAGTGAATAAACAAATTGCAATTAAAATAAATGGTTGATATAACAACAACAGCAGCAGCAGCAATCATAATAATAATAATAATAATGAAAACAACGATAATAATGATAATAACAATAATAAAAACAACGATAATAATGATAATAACAATAATAAAAACAACGATACTAATGATAATAACAATAATAAAAACAACGATAATAACGATAAGAATCGAGTTACTACAGATTCCATCGGTCTGCGAGAAGAAAACATTTATTTCAAAGTTCGCGTCCGCCAGACTCAGCCGAACCCAACCAGTCTCATTTCGCAGCGTAACATTTCTTCCCCGCAAAGTCTCGGGCATAATGTTTAATGTATAAACCGTACACAGTATATACACAATATATATATACATATATACAAGTAATTGATCGCTCGTGGATTGAAATCCTGCGGCTTAAGTTGAAAAGTAATTAACTTTTAATCGAGAAAGTTCGATAGTTCATGCCGAGCTTCGCATTACTGCACATTCGCCGGCTTCTCCTTCGGGCCACTCTTTTCTCTCCTCCTTCGGGTTTTCCTCCCGCAACTCCGTCGAGTTTAGTGCATCCTCGCGCGTATCGCACGAGTTTATACGGACAGCGCGCAGTTTTCATCCCGCACGTTCGTCCGGGGGGTTTACTCGGTCTCTCTCCACGACGCGCGAGGCGGCGGCTGCCACTCAGCGTGTCTAAACTCTAAACGATATAGCCGAGGAGAGCACGTGAATTACGTCTATAAGAGTCGCGCCGCGTAGTCCCGCCGTCAATCGGAAGGAGAGCTGAAAGCTCGCGAGCGCCCCGCGCTTCCCGATCCGTCGTGGAAATTCACTTTCGACCGATCGAACTCGGCGCCGAAATGTCTTCGGACTCGAGAGAAATTCGGCACAAACAGCCGCGATTTTCGCCGTGAACCGCGTTGAGTTCTCTCGCTGTTGCCAATTTCAGCGACGAAATGAACGACCGAGCTGGAAGGAAATTAATGGTATCACTACGCTCGAATTTCTTAATTGAGTATATTGCAATCGGTAAACGGAATTATTGAAACGCGAATGGTGCGGACAACATTTTTTAATGTGATTGATAAATTTAATATGCTGAATATTTAACGATGAAAAATTATTCGATGGGCTTTGAGTATTTCCAAGAAGAGAGAAACGTATTCCATGTATAGAACTTTTCGGGGCTACGTATTGATTATTAATCACATAATTTTTATGTGGAAATATTTTGAGCGTGATGTACGTCAATAGAGTTTTTTAAGTTGGTTATTTCGCTGTGAAACCTCGGAACTGATAATCATAACCGGACGTAGATATTTTTGATACTGCTCAGAAGACATTATATATTTAATGTGGAGAAGACTAACGATGATTTCGAAAACGAGATAATTTTAACGAAATTTTAAATAATTAACGTAATCCAATTTTAATACTTGACGTGTTTCGAGGTAAAAAAAAAGTATATCTGGTCATAAATATGGATCTCTTTCACTTCCCAGAACGGATTAAATAAAAAATGTAAATTAATAATTATTTCGAGAATGAGATAAATTCAACGCAGTTATTATTAATCAATTTAATTAAATTTTAATCTTTGGTACCGAGAAGTAAAAAAATATCAATATCTTGTTATAATTGTGGATCGTGTTTTTTTTTACTTCTAAGAACACATCAAACATTAAAATCCGGAGATTAATAATAATTTCGAGAAAGCGAGAAATTCGACGAAGTTATTATTAATCAATTTATTTAAATTTTTATACTTGGTGTGTTCCGAGAAGTAAAAAAAATCAATATCTTGTTATAATTGTGGATCATGTTTTTTTTACTTCTAAGAAAACATGAAACATTAAAACCCGGAGATTAATAATAATTTCCAGAAAGCGAGAATTTCAGCCCGGGACGTCGCACTCGTCGTCACGATTATTGCAAAGCGGACCGAGCAACGAGATGAGAAAAAGTCGCGCGTGCAGACGTCAGATCGCTCGCGACTCCGAGAGCGAGAGACTCGATATCGTGTTTTACCGCATCGACGGAATTTCAAGCATTTTCAATTCCGTTTCGTCGTGGGGAAAAGGCGAGCGCGTCGGGTTTTCCTCTCGTTCGCTCGTCGACACCGTCGACGCAAGCCGCTCGACATGCAAGTGGCCGCCTCTCCGACACAGCAGAAGCAAAAGTCTGTGCGCGCCGTGCAACGAACCCGCGGCGCCGTAGCGCTGGCTGCCCTCGCAAACCGCGATTCCGCAGCTGCTGGCGAAAATCCGCAACGTAATTTTGCGAATTTTCGCTGAAATCCGATGGTCCTGGGTGTTGAGATCGGAATTACGGATGAAAATGAGCCTAATGAGCGTAAATTTTGGCCTTGCGAGCGTGAAATCCAGAGGGGATGTTTCCGGTCCCAGAACCAAAATGCGAAACATCCACGCCGAGCCCAGTCGGTATCAAAAACTGTAATCACCTTTTTTTACGCATATCTGCATTTACAGCTAAAAGAAGAAATTCATCGAATGCATGAATTTTCTCCACATTGCCGTGATATCCACATTCGATGAATTTCTTCTTTTAATTGTAAATGCAAATATGCGTAAAAAAACGTTCATTACAGTTTTTATTACCGCAGTCGGTATTTCACACGCTCTTAAGGAAAAATGCTTTGGCTTCGTCCCAAAAAAATTTCGTGAAACTTCAGAACGACTGCATTAAGGTTTTTTTTCTGTACGTAGTATGCAAATCACTGGTATTTAATTATTTTTTTATTTTTTATTCTAGTGTCCGAACCAAAAACACCCTTGAGGAAAATTGCTTGTTTTTGCACTAAACAAATTTATACATATATTTATACATTTTTTTCCGGCGAGTAATAAACAAATTGCTAGTATGTTTTCAAATTTTCATACGTAACAATGAATTCATTATTCTGACCCTCATTGCATCAGTCGATAAGGGCGTGTTTTTTCAACCACGTGGAAAAAAAAAACACGCACCCATCGTCAGGTTAATTGCACCATAATATTGCTTCCAGTGGCCCTCGCGGCAAGGGCCACTCGAATTCAACCGTCCTTGGCTCAAGTCAAGTCCACGATTATATTGATTCATCAATATAATCGTCAGCCCTCGACACGATTTGAATTTGCGAGCGCGCGCTGGTTGCACGGCCATTCATATCGCCGGCCTCTTGAAAGGTCTCTAATTGCATGTGTACAGTGTATCAGCAATACCATCGGGGTCCACCGGCCGCTAATTGGCAGCCGCATTCGTGCCGGACATATTTCAACTCGAATGCTCTCATTCTCGGTATTTCGTAATCAAACTCCTCGTCAATTTCGCCTCCCTTGTTTCGTTTTTTCATCAGTACAAAAAGTATCACTGTCAAAAATGTTTGCAATTTCGCTTTACTGCAAACACCATTCATCAGCTAACATATAAAAATGGAATAAAAATACAAATAAATAATCCGGGGTTGATATTAAAATGCACGTAGTCACCTGAATCAAATGGGAAAAAAGTATCAACGTTCAAAATATTTGCAAACACGCATTACCGAAAACATAAATCATCGGCTGACGTAGAATAAAATTACAAATTTCTGTATTAAACTTATTTATTTAATAAAATCAAGGCACTCACTGCCAATCAATTCTCAGGTTATTTTTTTTGTACACATAGCAAGTGTACAAAAAAAAATCTCCCACACATTTCAACAAATTTTTCGACTTAACAAAAATTTAATCTGAAGCAAGAAACACAGAAGGAGCGACAACAACGAAAATCTGCATTTACAAACGTCTTTCTACTCCAGTGTTCTCGTTGCACCGTCGGACAATTCTCGTGCAAGTACATAGCGCATGTATAGAAGGAGATTCCTCGAGATGCCGTGCGGCGTATGGAGGGAAGAGCAGAGAGGTGGATGGACCAGCGGGATGTATGTTCCAACAGATTCCTCCGGCTTACCGTCCCCTTCCGTCGCTTTTATCCTCGTGTAGAAATCACTTTGGCCCCGGCGAGTACGGCGCGCACCGTGTACACCCATCCTCCATCTCTCGCACGCTGCAATTATCTCGGGCTCCGTGATCAGACTCCTCGAAACGATGCGCCATGCTGCAAACTACGTGTCGTCGGCAAATAGAAAGAAAGGAACACACATAACGGAGGCGAAACGCGCGGGAGTCTTACACGTTGCGGGTTATCGTTGCGCTGTATCTCGGATAAATCGCCCCGCGCTTCGTGTCCGATCACGAGCAGAATCGTGGTCAGAAGCCTTTTCGATGAGATTCCCGTGCAGTGTACCGCACTGAAATGCAACCCCCGGCGATGACGGCTCGACTGAACGAGGGATAACAACAATTGCGAGCGATGTATTGAAAACTGGACCGGTGGATTTGTCGAGATGTCAAGTTATACAAATTACATTTTCAATTCGAACACAAATTTAATTTCAATACCAGTGCTGTAAGTCCCCATTACTTTAGGAATTAAAGTTTACACAACAGTTTATTTTCTAGTTACGATTTTATAACGATGACCTGTAGCGATTATAAAATTATATATGAACTTTTGAACAGTCGTAAGAAAAACCGAATTTTTAATTAAATCTTGGGAGGAACGCTGAGAAAAATGGACGAGCACGGTCGTCCATTATTTTCGCATTGCATAAACAGTATTTCTCCATTTTTTCAATGAGATTACCGTCAAGTTTTATGGGAAATTAATATTTCCTGCCTCTGTCTAAAAGTTTACACATAATTTTATAATCATCACGAGTTATTGTTGTAGAAACGTAATTACCAAGTCGCTTGCAGAATCAATATTATTTTTATAAAAATTAGGGATTTACAACCCTGTTCAATACAAGTTAAAAATCAATTTTGGTAAGTCGTCGTCACTGACCACTCGAACGGTACGACCCAGTCCATTTTCAATTTATTTAGCGGGCTATACATATATTTTATTACGCAACGAAATCACTAGGATAGACCGACGACATTTGTATAAACTGATTTTTATTGTTGCTTTTTGTGTTTGGCCTTTTAGATTAATTTAATAACAGTTCGACCGTGCAACGAGAACACTGAAGTAGAGCGACCTTTATAAGTGCAGATTCTTGTTCGTTTTTTTTTCTTTTTTGCTTTTTCCATATTTGACTTTGTAGATTATTTTCCGCCTCGCTCGAAGACAAATAGAGTGAATGTAACTGGCAAAAAGATTTTTCCTCCAGGTCACGGGAAAAGAAAAATAATTATACGGAAAGGTAATGCAATTTCAAGAACCGGTTACTTATTTCCCCGCGTGTGTGCGTATATTATTTGCCGGGAGCAATGTTAGGCCGCACAATGAGTGAACTCGAGCTTACACTTCGCGAAAAGCCGGCTCGTTGCATTTATTCCGGGCCTTCGACGTATATTCAACAGATGTGCAGGCGGACATGCACACGACCGGCGAGTGCGAAGCGCGCAGGGAAAAGTTTTTTCATAGGTTAAAAATTAATTAAACAAAAAGCTGCGGCCACGCGCGACTCGGGGAAAATTGCACGTAGATAATTAAGGCTAAATCCGGAGTGGCGAGACGAGAGAGCCGCCTCGTTTTTAGTTTCACTCGTCGCTTAATTTTTTTTTTTTTTTTTCTTCTTTTCCTTGACATTTTTTTTTTGTTTTTTTGTTTTAGCCACCTTGACTCCGGCCTCCACCTCTCCTATTAGCAGCGAACTTTCCAATTCAATTTCCACGCCCGTCCTCTCACAAAGGCTTATTTACGAAACGTTTACCGAGCGCAGAGGGTGGCGAGTCGGCGGCGCGGCCTCCGGTTATACGTCGCGCGCTACTTTTTCCTTTTTGCGCGCCCCTTCGACTCTTCTGCTACTTATTCCTTCGAGTAACGACAAAGCGAATTCACGAGGCGCGCGGGGGTCGCTGGCCCCGCGAAGATATCAAAATAATTGAAAAAGTTTCAATAGACTTGAACGTTATTTAAATTGCCCCGCGCGCGCCGCGCGGGTCTCGCGCTCGTCTGACCCAACGCGGAGCCTCACCACTTGCCGCCAACTTCCATCTCCGCGGCCGGACGAGATACAACTCTCGCGTATCTACGAATGTCACTGTCTGCATAGGAATCGCACCCACGAAATTATATATTTGATAACAAAAAAATCGACGTTTTTATCCGAATTTTTATATTCTGCTTCTTGCCGAAATGAGTGTCACCAATTTTTTTTTTTACGTATCAATCTTCTACCTATTCTGTCGTTCTCAAGCCGCATAGGGTGGAAGTACCGTTTTTGGCCACCTTTAGTCCAATTGTGGCCACCAATTTTAAAAGGATTTAATTGTTTGTTGTTAAATAAAACAAAAATGGGCTTGACAATCTTATCAATTTGTATGAATACCTTCGACGTATCAGCATTTGAAAATGGTAAAACAAATATTTCAAATTAATTACAGTGAAAATGGCCACAAATGGTACAGTGGCCACAAATGGTACTTCCACCCCATTCCAGCCCCAAAAACGCTGATCTCAACTTTTTTTTCTTTGATCTGGATAATAAAAGATTCTACTTTTTCCGATATCGGAATTTCGAAATCCGGCTGCCGGTCTAAAAGTGCTGTAATCGACTTCACGATTTCTTTTACCCGAAAATATCGGCAATTCTGTCGACAGTGGAGACACTTGAGTCGAGCAAGTAAATATTTATCTCGTGCAGTGAGCACAAATGTCGATACTACGAAAATACAACAAGAAAACCCTGCACGTATGAACCGTTATTGAAGCCTTTGACGTTTCCATCGGAAAGAAAGCCAGAGCGCTGGGTGTAACGAAATAATTGCACGTCGCGATATAAATGGACCTCAGTCGAGCGAGTGTGTTCGATTTTCAATTAAGACGTTCGCGTGGCGCAATATTGCGGCTGAGTGAATTCTGCCCACTTGCATTGCAGCTAATGCAAGCGCTATATATTTCAGCGACGACAATAACGGTCTTGGCTAATTATCACAAATGTTGAGAGAGAGCGAGGCAGAGGGAGAGAGAGACAGAGAGAGAGAGAGAGGGGGAGAGAGAGGGAGAGAGGGAGGGAAGGAGAGCCAGGGAACTTGAAAGCTCGATCGGAATACTCGCCGTTCGTTTGATGTGGTCTCTGTAGAAGGGATCCTTTGCACGAACGTCGAGATTGTATCTGATTACCAATATAACACGAATCCACCAGCCGAGGGTTCCCGACGAAAGGCTGGCTTTGTGCAATTTAACTACGATCACATGCATTACGTAGTTCACATAAATTTCAGGACCATTACAATAACTTCGCGTTATTCGGACCCGGCAATTGCGCTCTGCCCGCCCCCTCCGAGATAAGAATCTCGTAATTATCGCCACATTCGGTGTATGATAAACTCGATTTATTCGCCGCGCCTCTCCGGCGACTTTTCCAACTGCCCCGATCTGAAATTGCGGCCCACTCGAGATTTCACGTGTCGAGAGCAAAGCGACTCTGTGTCCTCGTGATATTTCACTCCTGAATTAAATTTTCATCGGAAATAAGACACGAGAAATGTATTCCACATTCGAGACATCGCGAACGGGTGGAAGGAGGGAATATTTTTGGTCTGACGGCAACGAACTATTTTCACTGCAGAATAGGGGTTGGACTATCTTTAAAGGTCACGAAATTAATGGAGAAATAACCAACGAAAATAAAGTGGAAAAAGATGACAGTAAGACAGAATTTCGCTTACGACGTAAAATTGGTATTTCAAAAATCTATGTTTTAATAAGAAATTCGAATTAATTTTCAAGTTTTCGAGAAATAACTAAAGAAAATAAAGAGAAAGAAATGCAGCAAGACAGAATTTCCCTTACGACGTAAAATTAATATTTAAAAAATTCCTGTTTTAATAAGAAATTCGAATTAATTTTCAAACCAACTCACAGCTCACTACAAATTCGAGCTCAAAAATCGTGGCTCCCTGACGCGAAGCTCATAGTCGGGAAAATAATTCCCCAATGCACATTTCCCAATATCCCAAGCCACCGGCAAAAATAAACGCGTCGCCCCGAGCCTCCCGCACGTTGCTTACGCTACTATCTCCTCATTTTCCGTCTCGCTCCTGTATATGCAGGAGAAATTGAGCTTTGAGAACCGGGTTACGCGCTCCGCGGGGGAGGGCGGTAAAAAGGTTCGTTGCGCTTCTGGTCTGGGGGAAAAGCTGATGCCGCGGGCTGAAACAACGCGGCAGGAAAAGATACAGGGAAAATGAAACCAATGGCGGGAGGGGGACAGAGGCGAGGGGGGGGGGGGAGGGGGGAGGGGGGGACACCGGATAAAAGCGAAGGATGGTCGTGGAGCACGAACCGCGAGAGAGGCAACGAAATCCAATTCTTTCGCTGGTTAGTGCTGTCCGTTGCACCTGGGGACATCTGGTGAAACTGGCAAAGGTTTACATTTCAGCGCGGAGGAGGTGAAGGGGGGTTGGGGGGGGGTGCGACGGGAGGACGTCGTACGTATGAAAGACAGAGGGATGGAGGGAAAGAGGGAAAGTGAGAGGAGGGAACATTCTTGCCTTGGCACTGCACACGAGAGTGAAGTACCGGTGCTTGTTGTGCAGCCGGAGCACCGGAGTAGGTACTTCTCGGTGTTGTAGTACGACGCGCGGGCTGCGCACCGCCCGATCGATACCCGAGGCATTCGCCAAGTTTTGCGCGGACGAAAACGCGAATCCGGCGTGAGCGAAACACAAAAGCGTAATGCGCCATGGGAGTTGGGACCTTTATGAGCTTGTCGGGTGCTTCGAGTGAGCCCCGCGCGATTTCGGACCTTTTCGATAATCGGGGATTGGTAATTTCGTCGGGGTAAAATGGTTACTGGAGTTGGTACGCTTTGGATCTTTGGGTTACGATTTTTTTTTCTTTTTACTGTAATTGGACACATCTTTTTGTAAATATAGTTGGTTATTTAATTTTTTTTTTACCAAATTTTGTTGCCGGAATTTTTTGTCAGCTAATTATATTAAATGTGACATACGAGTTTCGTAGAATAGACATTTTTTTGTGTTAAGTTTTCTAATTTTATACCTCGCTTGGGTATTAAATTGAAGGCGCCTGTTTATGTAGAATAGCTTCATTTGCCTGTAATGGAAGCTCGTACTGAGTATTTTTAACTGTGCATTTTATACACGACACCGGTGTCGTTACTTTCACGCAAAATACTTACACCAGACGGTTTGACCCTTCAACTGGCAGGACCCCTTGAAATACAATATTTTTTTCATGCGCCCAGCACTTTTCTAAATCGTGACTGTGATGCAAAGTTTGTGAATATTTTTTATATTCTCCTCTTGGTTCTCGCGACTGCTGAGTCGCGAGCTAAAATATGTGTGACGTTTTTTTTTTCTGTATAATTAAGCTTTTGGTGTGGAACCAGAACCGTTTTGGTACCCGAAACGCCGACGACTTCGGACCATTCAATAATCCGAAAGGTAATTTTGTCGGCGTAAAACAGACATTTCGCTACTAATTGAAAATCCCAATATATGATTTCTCAAAATACTCAGGATTTCACTCGAATAAACGTTAAGCTTTGGTGATAAAAAAAGGTTTCAAAATTATGGCAAAACAGTCGGATCAACTTTTTTTTTAAATCACAGCGTGAGTGGATTGACAGAGAATTTCTTATATTTGTGCTGTTGCGTAGTTTCCGAGCAAATTTTGTTCGAGTGCGCCGATTGCTTCAGGAATTTAATAACTCGCAGGACTCCGCAGTTTCTCGGCTCTGATTCCGCGTGTCGTCGTCACGAGTATAATCAGAAATACCGTGGATAGTTGGTGAGGTTTATTGTCGTGACACCATAGTGGCTTATGCGCATTAATACGAGCCCACGAAGGGGCAATTTTAAAGTTTCATGAATTCACTCGCCGTGAAAAGTATGCGCGAGCTATGCCGTGATTTGGTTGTCAAATATAAATATGTACCGCTCATAAACCGGCTGGTCCTCGATGAAGAAGCTTTGACTAATTTACGGGGCTTCCGTGCTCGGATCATCAAAAGCATTCTTGATACATCGCTCGTGAACACAACTTCCACTAAGAAAAAAAGTATTGTCGTCTATAACATAAATATAAATTTCCCTCTGAGGACAATAACTTTACTATGGTTGCCACAGCTATAATTAATTATAAGCAGTAATGAAATTAATACCTTGAGCAGGTAATTATTTATATAGCAAAATCCACTGCATCTATCGATCCGTCATATTCATTTTTCTCGGTATCAATTTGATGTTCAATTGTTAAAGAAAAAATTAATTTCACTATGGTTACATAATCAGCAGCAATTAAATAAATGCACTGTGTAATAATTTGTACAGAAAAATTCCCCGATCAATCATGTTAATTTTTCTCGGTATAAATTTAATACTCAAGTGCTAAAGAAAAAACCAAAGTGCTTTAACGTTCAATTAATTATTTAATTCTTTAATGATAATTTAACTAAAACCACATGCATATTTTAATTGTCATCAGTTTGAATAAAATTAATAAAAAATTCCAGATCGTTAACGCGATTTTCGAGTGTTTTTTTTTCAACAGTCGCTTCGACGACTAAATACCCGGTAACAGTGACAACACATCACCGACGAGAAACTGCGCAGCGTCCGGTGGGATCGCACAACAAGGATAATCAAGAGTCACTATATCACCTCCCTTCTGTAAGCAGTGTTAACGAACGCGTGTACACGATACAGTTTCCGCCACTTTCCGCGATGCGTACGCCACACACTATTCAACGACGGACGAGTCGTCCCCCCGCGTCGTACTCGGCGCTCTCTTCTGTCGCCCGTGGCCTTCGATGTCCACCGGCGACTCGTCCCACACGAGCATTCGTCCTCGCTCTCCGCTCTATTTAACGATGCACCGGTCCCGTGTTCCTATTGTCCCTGCGATACAGAGCCCAGTCGACTGTGGCCCGGAGCCACGCGGAGCGGGGAAACCGCGCACCGCCGCCAACTATTTCAATTCGGCAAACAATTCTTGACACCGCCGACTTTGGCTTTGCCGATTTCGCCCTCACGGTTTTCGTAACAGGGAACGTATAATTTTTCACGTGGAAATACTCGGGAACTTCGGAATTACGAGAATTAAGCTCCATTCATGATTTAACTTTTATTCGACGTAACGCAGCAGTTGATTTTAGTTTTTGGTAAAAAAAAAATCGTTTAAAAATTTAATTTTTTGTACGATGAAAAACATTACCGGTTGTGGCCTGCATGAAAAGAAAAATAGATTAACAATTTATTCGACACTATGTACACTCAGAGAAATCTTTCTGATGGGATCTATTCGAAATAAATAACATTTATTTGAACAAAATAAAAATTTAATTTAATTAAATAAATTTTGTTTGATCCAAAGAAATCCTATTAGGCCGGCCGTTAAATAGATGAATTTCTGTAATGGCCGGCCTAATAGGATTTACTTGGATCAAATAAATTTTTATTTCATTCAAATAAATTTTACTTGTTTCGAATAGATCCCATCAGAACTATTTCTCTGGGTGTATATTTCTCATGTTTTTTAAAAATATATATGAACAAGTTTTTAGCGCAATATGTGTATAAATCTTTTTTTTTTTCGTGTGATTGAGAGTTTGGGAATGTTTTGAATTTCACTCTAGTTCAACATGATCCTCCCTCCAAGTATTTCGAGATAAATTGAATGGATCCCCCCCTCGGTTCTCCTCAGGTTTCCAGGTTACTGTTAGTATCGTCGCAAAGCCGGACAGCCAAAAAGGTTGAGCGATCGCAGTAGTTGAGGTATGCAAGGGGTGTGCGAGAGAACCGAGCCGGTATAGTCGACTAACTAACTCGGCAGACGCCCCGTCGCAAGTTTCTCAACTGTAATTCCGACGAGATAGTTGCCACGGTATTACGCGAACTACGCGGGACTTGGCCTAACTTCATTAATGATTACGGCCTCCCGAGGCTTTAGATCTCGATTGTTTTTGAGGAACGGAATGAATTTGTGTGTACGAACGGCGAGAGCCAACGTCGTGCGAACCGGCGGATCGTCGTTTCTGCAGGATGAAACTCCGCGCGGAGTGGATTCTGCACTAGTAATTCGGCGCGCGGTGTGAACTCCACACGGCGGCAAAACTCTCGACGCTTCTAATCTCCGCGTCGTGTTACGTTTGACGCTTGGGTCTCGCGACACTCGGAAAGTGATTTTGTTGGGTTAACAAACTTTCGACGAATCAGTTACAGCATCCGTTATTCTCGAGCGTAGCAAAAAGATTTGTTAACGCGGAAAAATAATTCGTAAGCCTGGTAAAGAAAATTTGTTGACCCCGGAAAATAATTTGTGAACCTAGCAAAAGAATTTGTTAACTCAGAAAAATAATTTGTGAGTATTGCAAAAAATTTGTTAACCCAAGGAAAAAATTCTTGAACCGAGCAAAAAAATGTATTGACCCCGGAAAATAATTTGTGAGTCTAGCAAAATGGAATTGTTAGCCCAGGAAAATAATTCTTACGTCTGGTAAGGAAATTTGTTAATCCAGGAAAATAATTCTTGAACTAAACAAAAAAAAGTCCAACAAACATTTTTTTAACCTAGGAAAACAATTATTGAGTCGAACGAAAAAAATTATTAATCCAAGAAAATAATTCACAAGCATGGCAAAAAAATTCGTTATCCCATCAAAAATTTGTGAGCGCATCAAAATAAAATTGGTAGCCCAGACAAAAAATGTCTGAGCCCAAGAAACAAATTCGCTAGCCCAGAAGAAGATATTCATGTTGCCAATGAAGTAAATCCAGTCGGCACCGTATATAAAGTCCCAGTCCGATGAGTCAATGCCGTGAAGAATTATTGTCTACCGAGTTTGCATCCTGCAGAAACGATATTCTTCCCGGCCGGACAAGCTCGGGGAAAGCCTCGCAAACCAGCCTCGTCCGGGAGCTGAGAATAGAAACTACGGCCGCGTCCGAGGTAACGAAATGGAACGTCGCGGCAGCCACCCGAGATTCATCTTCCGACGGTGGAAACATTCCTCGGACTCCGTGGGCGAACGTCAGCCCTCGCCCTGTCCCACTTTCCAAGGGGACGTCCAATTCAAGGGAGACAGCGCGAATGCACCGCGACGGACGAGGTGGAGGACGGACAAACCGCAGAGCGCCTCGAACTATCCAACTTTTCTCACTGCACTTTGCAATCCCATTTATTTGCCAGCCACGTTCTTGTGTACCATTAAGTTGTCGCTTTTGGATTGTCGCGCTTTAGTTCCGGCGCATAACCGAAACCCCGCGCGCGACGCGAACCTCTTCCCGCGCTCTTTACAAATTAATACACAACGCACTTTCACATTGAAGAGAATTAAAAATTCCACTCGCGAATTTTGCGCGGGCGACGCGGCAAAGTCGCGCGCAAACTTTGCAATCTTTTCACTGCTAAATATGCGAATAAAGATTGCGCACTTTGCGTCGAGATATATATATTTTTTTTTCATGAATTCGTAACGAGAAAAAAATTCCGCTAATAAATGATCAATTGTGTTTTATGAGACTCGTCAACATTTTTTTACGCGCAGTTAACAAACCGAGAGAATTTCTTAACCATCGATGAAATAACATTTCGTGTCCACAAAGTTGGCTCGAATGAACGGGTGAACAGGATTTATTGCTGTGAAATAAAATTTCATAACCGCGGTAAAAAATCATGAAGTTGCTTTTGGATTGTCGCGCTTTAGTTCCGGCGCATAACCGAAACCCCGCGCGCGACGCGAACCTCTTCCCGCGCTCTTTACAAATTAATACACAACGCACTTTCCCATTGGAGAGAATTAAAAATTCCACTCGCGAATTTTGCGCGAGCGACGCGGCAAAGTCGCGCGTAAACTTTGCAATCTTTTCACTGCTAAATATGCGAATAAAGATTGCGCACTTTGCGTCGAGCAATTTTTTTTTTTTTTTTTTTTTTTTTTTTTTTTTTTTTTCAATGAATTTGTAACGAGAAAAAAAAATTCGGCTAACAAATGACCAATTGCGTTTTATGAGACTCGTCAACATTTTTTTACGCGCAATTAACAAACCGAGAGAATTTCCTAACCATCGATGAAATAAAATTTCGTGTCCACAAAGTTGGCTCGAATGACCGGGTAAACAGGATTTATCGCTGCGAAATAAAATTTCATAACCGCGGTAAAAAATCATGACGTCAGCCTGCGCGCGATCCACAATGTTGGCTCGAACGAACGAGCCAACCGGATTTATTATTCCCGTTGAAATAAATCCTGAGAAAAATTCGCGAGTCCACATTCAGCCTGGAGTAAAACACAATCGACCTGTGAATCGACAATTCGCACTCGCGCCGAGTCCTCGTGTGTCGCGCGCATGAATCGCGCGTCTTTGCAGAAATACGGGAAAAATTTTCCTCGATGCCGCGAGTAGCGCGGGATGTGAGGGTGTAATGAAAAATGTTTCCGGCAACGACGGCGCCGCGGACGGTGCGCGCGGTAATCTTACATAAGGCCACTGCGAATCGTGAGTGAGACGCCGGAAGTAATGTTATAGATGGGGTCTGAAAAGCCGCGTCGAGGGCGCCCGTGGAGCATTTTCCACCGTCTCGTACATACAAATATAACATGTATATAAAGCCAACGGTGTGTAACGCGAGCGGAAATGCGAGAAACGCGAGTTCGCACTAACAAGAGGTACGAGAGTCGTGTCGACCACGCTGGTCCGGCTCGCTACGGTTGAGTCCCCGACGCGAGCGCGAGAAAACGCGTCAGCTTTTTGCGTCGCGAAGTCCGTCTTCCTCTCGCATTGTCGTCGCGTTTCACGCGCCTCCGGTGTTGTCGCTTCCAACGCGAAGTTCCTTGTGCAGGAGACAATTTGACCCTTTGAACTGCGACGAGAAACCCTTGAAGGAAAATATTTTTCTCAAGCGCACTTTGGAGTCAAAGGAGTGAAAAAAATGTTTATGAATGTTTTGAATTCATAAAAAATATTGTATGGCTAATCACACGCGCTGGCGCGCGTGCCTGAAAAACTTTTCGCCAAAATCGACCCCAATTTTTTTTTCTTTTCAAAATATCGACTTGTAACCTATACCATTATTCTCAAGTCGTATATTCTACCCCTAAAAACACTGGTTATTAACCTTTTTTAATCGATTTTGAAAAAAATATTTTTTTGGCGATTTTTTTCTGTCAGAAATCGTAGATCCGACTCCAGACCGAAAATCGCCAAAATCGACCCCAATTTTTTTTCTTTTCAAAATATCGACTTGTAACCTATACCATTATTCTCAAGTCGTATATTCTACCCCTAAAAACACTGGTTATTAACCTTTTTTAATCGATTTTGAAAAAAATATTTTTTGGCGATTTTTTTTCTGTCAGAAATCGTAGATCCGACTCCAGACCGAAAATCGCCAAAATCGACCCCAATTTTTTTTCTTTTCAAAATATCGACTTGTAACCTATACCATTATTCTCAAGTCATATACTCTACCCCTAAAAGCACTGGTTATTAACCTTTTTTAATCGATTTTGAAAAAAATATTTTTTGGCGATTTTTTTCTGTCAGAAATCGTAGATCCGACTCCGGACCGAAAATCGCTAAAATAAACCCCAATTTTTTTTCTTTTCAAAATATCGACTTGTAACCTATACCATTATTCTCAAGTCGTATATTCTACCCCTAAAAACACTGGTTACTAACCTTTTTTAATCGATAATGGAAAAAATATTCTTTTGGCGATTTTTTTTTGTCAGAAATCATAGATCCGGCTCCGGACCGAAAATCGCAAAAATCGCCAAAACGTCGGAAATTTTTATTTCAGAATATCACCTATAATAGGTTAATCAATTTTGCGCCTATCCTCTTATAAAATTTTTTCAATTTGATACCAAACTGATGTTGTTTATCACGGACTTTCCTGGCAACCGATCACAGCTCTAATAGTTTGCCAACAATGTTTTCCGTTACTCATGAACATTTTAAAAGAGGGATTTACACAAAATATTTTGTAATAAATGAAAAATTATTTATAATTTCGAGAAAAAAAAAGATTTTCTCGTAGATCTCGCGACTCGGAATGAGATGAAAAAACTGAAATCGCTTATTCCGTGTTTATTTAACTTTCGGTGTGGAGCTGATTTTACAGTTATCTCGATGAGAGGGGCAATGTTTCTTGGAGCCGCTAATCAGCGGTTGATCCACGAAGACGCGAATTTCCGTGTGAGGCTCCTGAATGTGATTGAAGACGATTCTGCCGGACTCGATGTGTCTCCTGTAGGGCTTGGAAAAAACGCACTCCCATCCAAATCCTTCCGCTATTTTGGCAGTGTAACTAGAAAAAATAAAAACCACCAATTATACTCCCAAAGAGAATCTAATAACTACAAAGTAACTATTAATTTTTCAGAAAAAAAAAAAACATTTTTATAAAAAATATAAAACTATCGAAGCATAACTATTTTTCATATCCACAAATAATAAATATTTGCCCCCAAAAAAAATACCGAATCGACAGCCGTCACTTTAGGGTTGCCACAACAATTTCTGCGAGTCCCCCGCCGCCTGTAAAATCTTTGGCTCACCTGCTGGTGCAATCAATGCGAAACACTTGGTACCCGCAGTCCCGCGCCAGATGCCAACTCTCGCTCACGAGACGTCGACCGATTCCCATGCCAAAACACCGTGCGTCGACGCTCAGGTGGCAGCAGTCGAAGACCTTGAGGGTGCAGTAGCGGTCCCAGAGTCTCGGCTGTGCCGTCACGTGCGCGAAGAACTTGATGAGGTCCCGGGTCGGTCCCTGACGGCAGCAACGCTCGGCGAACTCGATCATCCTCGCGGGATCCCAGGGGCAACAGCCGGCGTTCACGGCCGCGCCGACCACGCAGTTGTCCGGCGTCTCCGCTATTATCGTCATACCTTCCCGCAATTGCTCGCGCATCAGGTGGATCAACTCGGGCGGTGGATCCGCGCAGCACGCCAGACCGATGTTCACCAGGCTGGGCTCGTTTTTGAAGTAAGAGTCTCGCATAAAGTCGATCAGACGATCGAAATCCACCGGATGTGCGATTCGTATTCTGACGTTTGAGGCTGCCTGATCGATAAATCGAAATAAATTTAAGTGTGAAGAAATCAATTTATACATTTTTTCCACTTTGCGGTATTTTTGAACAGTGCAAAAAAAAAGTATTATTGTTGCAATTATTGTTGAAAATTCGACGACTAGTTTTGATAATTTTGGTTATCGATTGAAGATTGCATAAATAAATTTGAGGTTAGATTGAAGTATTAAAGCAAAATAATTTTGTACAATTTTTTTCCACTCTGCAGTATTTTTAAACTACGAGAAAAATGATTACTATCATTATTATTATTATTCCTATTATTTGTTATAAGTAATTCGATTACTTATTTTAATACTTTTGATTATCGATCTAAACATAAACAAAATTTGAGGTTGAAGGTCGCACCTGGCAAGACGACCCGACTGCCCTGATCGTCGTACGAATCCTCATTTTGCCCTCGTTTCGAATCGACTTCCACGTCCCCTTCAACGATCTCTCCATCGCTTTGTACACGAGAAATCGTGACATGTCGCCTCCAGTACAGATATCTATGTCCCCGTTGTCAGCAGCCGCGATGTATTCCAGATCCTAACCACCCTGATCCATCAAACACGCGACCCCACGAAGGACAAACAGCTCCGTGAAGTTAGCCGACCAACTTTGCCATTTTAATTTTTCTTTACGTCGTTTCATAATCGATTCATAAAAAAAAACAACTACTGATTATCAACGTGGATTATTAACTACTATAAATTAATATCAATCCATTATCAAACAATATAAAAATAAATAAAAATTCGTCAGCTAACTTCACGGAGCTAGGAAACTCCTGAAGAAATCCCCCTAAAAAAAAAACAGAAGCATCTCGCTGAAGCCAGCAGCGACCTAAACACCCGATACCACGTCGCACACCCCGGCGCAAAACCCCGCGCGGTAAATAATTGGTGAGCAGAGCGGAAAAGGATTAACAAGGCACACCAGAGTCGTCGGGGGTGTCCGAAGACAGATTCGAAGAAAGGCGAATCCCGGTTAACCCCGGAAGCCGGTCGGACCCGCCGGGCTCTCCGCGTGCGCGGCAAAGACGTCCGAGGATTTACGACCTGGCCCGAAGCGCTGATTTCGCCCGCTCGTCGTCTTCCCCCCCTCCACCTTCGTCGCTTCCTTCGTCCCTTTCTACGGCTGCCGAACGAGAGGATCACGTTTGGCGAACGCCCGTGAGCCGAGCTGCAGCCACCACCGTCGCCGCCGCCGCCGCCGCCGCCGCGCGTCGACCCAGCTAGCTGGAAGCCGACCAGACGATAATTCAGCACCTTCATTCATTCATAGCCGTTGCGCGAAGTGATATGGGTGGCAGAATGCAGACTGGCTGATTTATGTATTCACGCCGCGCGAGGCGACCCCACTCGGCCCTCACCTCCCGCTCCCCCCTCCTGTTCCCTCACCTCCCGCTCCCCTCTCCCTCTCCCTCATCTCCAGCTCCCCCCTCCCCCCCCCCGTCCTCCCACTCCCCTCTCATCCTGCCCATGTCGCACCCTCTGCATGCTCACTCGGTCCTCATGGTTAGCTGCTGCGGCTTATTGTTGATGAATGCACAGGACCCCGGGCTTACCGAGCGACGAGCCGGGGAACCACCAGCCGAGCGAGAGAGCGCGCGAGAGCACTGCCCACGTGATAGCGGGGCGGAGGGGTGAGCGGATTGTACGTGTACGTGGATAAATATATGTATGTGGGATGTGTGAATACGGGGCGTTTCACGGCAATCGACAGGGTGAACCTCATATTATTATTATTATTGCTTCCTGATAGAGGAAGCTTTGTTTTCGTGGACATTTTTTCTTAGATTTTCATGTCGGTACACTCAGAATGGTCTAAAACGTCGAGAAAAATGGTTTGTACGAAATGTCTGTATGTGTGTGTAATAACTGCCTAATTTTTAAATAATTTTCTTCAAGTTTGGCACGCACGTTGGCTATCATTGAATATCGTTTGTGATTGTGGTTGACGTGAATCGGTTAGGAATTTCAGATTTTACAGAATTTTGAACATTTTGAAAAAATCATTTTCACGCTATAATTTCCGCAAATTGAGAGATATCGGGCTATGATTTTGTACGTAAATGGACTACCATCGGACCATTATCTGTACCAATCGCTCTACGGATATGAGAAAGGGAAAAAATGAGGATCACGATGCTATCGATTAGCCATGGACTTCCGAATATATATATTTATGCTTTTTTTCGAATTCTCCATTCAAAAACATTTTCAAAAAAAAATCTGAAAGTATTTCTGGGCTTTTTCGTATTGCCATGCAATATCTCGAAAGGAAAAGAAATATGAGAATCACGGCACAGTCGATTAGCCGTGGATTGCCCCATATATATTTATGAATGTATATATGTATACAGATTGGCCGCTGCTGCCCGGCGTACACGAGATATTCCCGGGCAGCCCACAGATTCGCGTGTAACGTGCACGAGGCGTCGCTCTCCTCGCAAGCCACGCGGCTTGCATCAATTACGCCTTTATTCTCATTTAACGTGGTATCCGACAAAAATTGCAATTTATCGCTGCAACAATGCGTACATTATTAATATCCATTAATCAAGGATGTGCCAGGATGGAGATGGGCAAGACAAACGGCGGCCGGGCTGTGTGGGTGCGACGCACAGTCGGTGGTGGTTTTCATCGCATACAGAGCCGGTGACTCGCGACTCGACCGTCAGAGGGCGCCGGGCCTGTATAGTCTTGATGCTCCGGCTATCGCGCACGCGACGCGTCGCTGGTCTCGTGCAATGACAGCGCGGTTGTGTGTACTGCGTGTGGACCGGGGTTTCCACGCAACCCTCGGGTTAGTTTCCTTTGACGCATGTGTGAAAAAAAGCGATTTGATAAATTGCTGGAGAGACGTTTTTTTTTTTATGCACGTCGGGACGTTCGCAATGGCGGGTAATGTGAAAGGATGATCGCGCGGAATGGAATTTTTGGTCGGGGGGAAAAGTTGATTTTACTCGTTGGAGATAATAGGAAAATTAGAAATTTGAGAAAGTATTTCGACGCTTTTTTCACCGGGATATCGTCGACCCGGCTTCGGACTGAAAGTAGCGAAAATCGAGCGCACAGAAATTTTCATTTCAAAATATCAATCTTTCACCTAAAAATGTTATTTTTTATTTTTTGACGTCAGGACTCATAGATCCAAAAGTCGCTAAAAAAAATGGCAAAAGTTCTGACATTTGGCACAAACAAAAAATGTCTCACGTTACCAACCACCAACGAATAGATCAACAACAACATAATTTTCGCCTCATGAACTTTCCACGGTAGGATCATCTTCAGCTGTTTATTTCATAAATAACATTAGTACACTTTTCGTCATTTTATTCAAACATAGCCAACAGCATTTTTTACTACCACACATTTTTTTTGGTACATCATTCACAGCATAGTAAATTCATTACAAATACTTAGTGATTACTAGAAACTCATCGCGTCTCTGTAGAAAAAAATCGTTGACTGCCGTTAACGAAGAAAAAAAAAATAAGTGGCTGACCCGAATCAATAAAACCAACAAACCCTTATCAACCAATCATTTCCCTTCGCACAATTCCACAGCGTAAATTTTTTTTCAAGACTATCATACACGACTCCTACTGTCCTTTGGTCGACCCTTCGCCCTTCCCGAACGCCTGACCCACCGCGCTCCCGACATTCCTCGCGAACTCGTCGAGCTTCCCGAAGAAGCCCTCGTAACCGGACTTGGCCGCGTGACCACTGGCCTCCTCACTACCGCGTCCCTTCTCCCTCCGTCCCTTCGCGCCCGCCTCAGCCTCCGCGAACGCCGAATTCTCGGTTCCGCCCTTGCGAAAATCGCCCTCGCTGGCCACGTGCTTCTCGTCGTAGTGCCCGTGTTTGTGGAATCGTCCGCCCTGACGATCGTTGTCGTAGAAATCCGCGTCCTTCTTGTACTCGTCCCGGTGGTAGACGTTGTGGTAGCCCGCGGCGTTCTGGCCCTTCTCGCGGTGGCCCTCGACGTCGTAGCTCGCGCTCTTCGCCCCCGACGACTCGTCCTTTCGCCCTTTGAAGTGCTTCTCCGTCTCGTCCCTCGCCGCTTTTTTCCCCGCCGCCTTCGCGTACTCCGCTCTCTGACTCTCCTTGGACTTCTCACCCTTTGCGCCCTTCACGAAGGCCTCGGCGCTCAGAATTCCCTCCTCGCCCTTCGCGCCACGCGCGGCTTCGCCCGCGGTGGCCACCGTGGCGCCGGCTTTGCCTTTGAAATCCCCGCTCGTCGGTCCGTCGAGCAAAGAATTTTTCCGACTCGACCCGAGACCCGCGGAATCCATCATGGTTATCTCCATGTGGTCCACGCCCGGCGGCCGAACCCCCGTGTAATGCGCCGGCAACATTTCCGCGTCTGGCTCGAGCGGACGCGAAAAAACCACGTAGTCGTTTCGCGCGGTCGTCGACGACACTTTATTCAAATCCGATAGCTCCGCGGCCGGCGCCTCCACCTTCTCCACGTATTTATCGGGGGAGAAATCCTCGAAGTCGTAGTCGGCGCTCAGGTCAAAATTGTCGTCCGGGGAGGCCTGTTTTACCGGCTGAGCGTTGAGACAGGCGAACGCGCAGGCCAGCAGCCACCCCCTCGAAAATCTCTTCGGCATTGTTTTTATTTTGCTTTTTTTCTCGTAATTATTTTTTTTCTCGCAGCTTTTTTGTTTTTTTTTCTCGCTGCTTTTTTATTTTATTTTCTTGCTGCTTTTTTGTGTTTTTTTTTCTCGCTACGTTTTGTATTTTTTTCTCGCGGTTTTTTGTTGTAATTTAATATAATTTAATTTAATTTAATTTAATTTTTGTGGAATGAGAAATAGAATTTTCGTCGCTCACTCAACGAGCTGCTCTGGGCTTGTGAGGCCGACTGACACTGCAATCACGCAGCCCGCAATCCGTGTCTTTTATATATATCTCTTGCTACACAATCTCGTCTCGCTCGCGCTTCGACGATTGTGCACGGGAGTCGGGCTCTGGAATGCAGAGCTGCTGGAAGGACGACGGCTCGCTGCCGTTTGCCGCCCGCTGGAGTCGCGTTTTGACGCTGGTGCTGCTGCTGCTGCTGCGCGCGGTTCGACGTTTCGACAATCGCGCGCGGATTTCACGAGTGGCTCGCGGCTCGCCCCGTTGGCCACGCAAGGTCGTGTCCCGTGGACCGATGCCACCGGCCGTGCGCGGTTCGCTGCATGCCTTGACGATTGTCCACCGAGATTTCGTTTTGTAGGGACAATGATTTTCGCAATAACCGATATCCGATTGCTCGTGAATATATCGCAAGAGCCGAGAATACGCGTGGCGCCCGAGTCGATAACAATTCCGTTGTACGTGGTCTCGAGTTCTCGATGAATTTTACGGCGGTCGCGAGAGCACGAGGAATGACGTGTTTTCGTTTTTCGAAAAAAAAATGTGGGTTACGAAGAAATCGATGAACAATGACTGAGTACGGAACGTGATAAAATAAAATGGCCTGTTATTCCTAATACAGAGGAATCATCGCTTTCGTTTTGTCCTTTTATAGTTTGGTTAATTTATTTATAGAACCGAAAAAAAATTCCAACAATAAATTATTAAAAATAAATTAAATGATTATGATAGAAAAAATTAAATTGTATTGAAAAAAAATTAATTTTATTGGAATTTTTTAATTTTATTGAAATTTTTTAATTTCATTGAAATGTTTTAATTTCATTGAAATGTTTTAATTTAATTGAAATGTTTTAATTTAATTGAAATGTTTTAATTTAATTGAAATGTTTTAATTTCATTGAAATGTTTTAATTTCATTGACATTTTTTAATTTTATTTAAATTTTTTAATTTTATTGAAAAAATTTCATTTCATTGAAAAGTTAAATTTTAAGTTGTCAATTAAATGATTCAAAAAAATTCCAAAAATAAATTAAATGATTAAAATTTATTTTGACTAATTTATTTTTAGAATTTATTTTTTTCGGTGCTTTGAGCCTCAGGAGATTTTACCCAGGATCCATTAAATATGCAATACAATATGATACAAAGTAATGATTCCTTATTTCAACCGGATGGCAACTCAGCTGCCTCAAATTTGTCCCAGTTGACCAGATTAATCACCTAATCAGTCATAAAACAAAACAACCGTTTATCGTCTTCGAAAATTGCCAACAAAAAATGAAATAACTCGAAAATTCTTATTCCCAATCCCAGAGACCTCCGACCATCCCCAACCATCCCTGCCCTCGATCCACCCACCCGGCTCTCTAGTTCCCAAAACGACCGTGACGAATCGCTCGAATGTCCGAGAAGCCGTGTTGCGTTAATTCAGATCCGGCGTCCCTGATCGATGCACGACGCTCGGGCGTCCGAACGTTGAGAATTGCGCAAAATTCGGTGGACATAGCGCGCGCCACCTCACCGCGACAACAGTGTCAATAACGCGCTCCACGTACTTGAATTATCGGTCCCTAATGACCGTGGACGATAATTCCAGTCATACCTCGGCGTTCATGTATGTTCAGGGTCTCCCGGTGCACCGAAAGCCGCGTTTCGCTATAAAAGATCCGGCGAATGCAAAACTTCGTACAGACTCGCCGAGTCCAGCTGCGAAGTCAGACACAGTGGTCGATTTTTATTTCATTTCATCGATACACATAGTCGAACGAATCATCATGACCCACCGTATTTTCATACCGATCGTGTTGAGTGCGCTGGCGACGATCGGTAGAGGCGTCGACGCTCTGCCAACGTCAATGGAGAAGATGACGGTGTCGAGGATGCGAATGGCGGATCTCGAGTCCTCGGCCACTGGATACGTCTACAATAGCCAGAGGGGACAGCCCGCGTCCTACGTTCGATACACGAACCACGGTGGCTACTACGACGCGCCCGCGCCCATTCAGTACGTGACTTATCGTAAGCCCGGAGCGATATTGCACTCGGGCCCGGGTCTGATTGCCGCTGTACCCGGGTACAACGGTGAGGCCGTCGCTCATCCACCGGGTTACGTCGTGCCCGTCCTCGAGGCACCGACGAAAGCGCCGCTCGCCCCTTATTACGTTGCCGCTGGAGGTCCGGAAAAACCTCTGCACGTTGAGATTGTCGAGGACGAGGACAACGAAGGACACGAGGGTCACGAGAGTCATGAGGGTGGTGATGATGATGATGATGATGATGATGGCGATGACGATGAGGATGAAAGTGAAGAAGACGACGATGAAGACGAGGAGGTTCAGGGAGGTGGCGAGGATTCTCACAGCGAGGAAGAATCTTCTCGTGGCGAGAAGGGCGACGTGGGCTACAAGAGTCGCCATAGCTTTGATAATGGCGAGAAGGGCGAGCATCACAAAGACCAACAGGAGGGTCAGTATTTATTTTCAGTGTACATTTTTTTATTTTTTTGGGAACATTGGTACAGTGATATTTAGAGGCTGTACGAGTTTTCATATATATTTTGTAGATTTTTTTTTTTCGAGATTTATCTTGAAAGGTTGAACATTTTTGAGATTTTTTTTTGTGCTTACGATGAAGAGAATTGTGATTAAAATTCATATTAATTTTTTCACACGATCCACAGGTGGTTACAGCGACGATGAGATTTCAAGATTTTTTTTGCAATTCAGGAGAATTTTTTTTGGGTCTCGGATGAAGCGAATTGAAATTAATTTTTTTTTTTTTCACCCAATCCACAAGTCACTGCAGAGAACATGAGATTCATTTCAAACATTTTTTTGCGATCCAGTATAATTTTTTCCAAAGCACCTGACAAAGCGAATCGCGACTGGAACAACAATTAATTCGTTCACCCAATCCGCAGGTCACTACAGCGAGGACGAAGGTGAGAAAAAGTCCCACGTCGACGCGGCCGGCAATTACGGCCAGCACGACGAGGCGGAAAAGTCGGTTTCGGGCGAGAGTCACGGGGAAAAATCCTACCACAAGAAGGGCCATAAGACATCGGGCTACCACAACGTCTACAAGAAGGACGAGTACAAGAAGGACACGGATTTCTACGACGATGACCACAAGAGCGGCCACTATGACAAACACTCCTCGTCGGACGGTCAGCACTCGGCGGCCGAAGGTGGTTACAAGAAGGGCGAACGTCACGACTCCGGCCACGCGGAGAGCGAAAAGGGCAGCGAGGGTCATCACGAAAAGGGCGACGAGCACAGCGAGCACAGCGGCCACAAGAGCGCAGAGGGCGCTGACTCCTATCACAAGAGTCGAGCCGACTTCGCCACCAGAGGCGCCACCGAGGGGGGCAAAAAATACGGCTACGAGCGCGGACACAAATGACCCCTCTTCAGCATCGCTCTTCGTATCCCAGAAAATGTTTAGCCCCTGTTGTTTGTGTTCATATATTTTGTGTTTACACCGCCGAAAGGTTTTATTCGGATTAAACGAAAATGTTATTGCAGCCCGGCAGTTTTATTGATTTATCCTGTTATTGACGTCGGGAGCGAAAGCTTTTAATGATTTCACGATATGACGACTTGTTATTGAGCCCCCTCCCCACTCAACCCCCACCCCCCGTTCTACTCTGCCCTCCACCCCGTCGCCCCGTATTCGCCAATGTTTGCCAATGCTGGCAGGACGATCGTTTAATCGATCACCGTTTTACATTTGGTTTCTCGCGGTGCCGGCGAATGGGAAATTAATAAATGCCCCACTGATGACGAGATTGAAGGGGGAGTAATTATACGCGGAATTATCCCCCCCAGACATCAGTCAAAAGTATCGGGATGATTATTATAGTCCCGCCGATTATTCGGGGAAAATAAATGCAATGAGATTTTTCGATAAGTGCGATGATGTGATCGTCGAAGCAATTTGCGAAAAAATGTTGTCTGATTAGCCATATTTAGAAGAAATTACGTCTCAACGAGATGTATTTTTTTTTTCGATAAACCGTTTATTCGCGACTGATGGCCGAGAACCGTGACATCCAATAATTTCCATGTAGCCGCGCGGTCCATCGTACAGAATACACAATCGGATTTCAATTTTTCCGCCAAAATTGGACGAGTAATATGTTTCTCATCGCCGTCCGCTACATCCAAACAAATATTATCCGTTGATATTACGGTATCATGTTTTCAATTAATACTCCCTCGCTGTAACTATTGCGATCGTGATACCTTAAAAAGGATTAAAAGAAGCATAAATCTCAAATTCTATAAATACATATATTTATTTATTCATACACGAAAGCTTTGCATATTGCAGACAAACTGAGAGTAACAAAAACAATTGAATAATTAATGCCAACGATATCCTCGTCTCCCAAAATTCGATGCCCCTTTTTGAAGGACCAACTTTTGTGAACGTCGTATCCGTCCTTTTTGTCATGAGCCGAGTGATGTTTGTGATGTTCCTCGTCACCTTTGGTGTCCTTGTGTTCCTTGTGCTCATTGTGATGGGATCCTTTCTCATGTGACCCTTTTCCCCGTAGTGACTTTCGTGATGTTCGCCCCCGTGACATCCGGACTTGTGACGTCCGCCCTTTTTGTGTTCGTGCTCGCAATGATGTCAACCATATTTTCCCTGAAAATCCTCGTCAAAGTCATCGTTCAAGAATTACTTGTTCTTCGCGAATTCGTGAGTAGTAACAAAAACAGTGAAGTATAATTAATACAAAAAAAAAATCCACGTACCGCTCCCACGACTCAATGCCCTTTTTTGAAGGACCACTCTTTGTGATCGTCGTGTCCGCCCTTTTTGCCATGAGCCGCGTGATGTTTGTGATGTTCCTCATGACCATCGGCGTCCTTGTGTCCCTTATGTTCATTGTGATGGTTGCCTTTGTGATGCGAGCCCTTCTTCCCATAATGCTCCTCGTGATGTCCGCCCTCGTGATGTCCGGACTTGTGATGTCCGCCCTTCTTGTGGCCGTGCGCGTGATGATGTCCCCCGTACTTTTCCTGGAAACCCTCGTCGAAGTCCTCGTCCCAGAATTTCTTGTTCTTCTTGTACTCGTCGAGCTTGTGAACGCCGTGATGTCCCTTGGTGCTGTGACCCTTGGCGTAGCGCTCCTCCTCCTTGTACTTGTGGCCCTTCTCGCCCTTCTCGCCCTTGTGATGCTCCGCATGATATCCCTCGTCGTGGTGATGATGCTTCTTGTGTCCCTCCTTCTCGCTGTGATGGCCCTTCTCACCTTCCTTGTCGTGATGTCCCTTCTTGCCCTCCTCGTGACCGTGATGACTCTTGTAGCCCTTCTCGCCCTTCTCGCCGTGCGCCGAGTGATGTTCGCCGTGATGTTCCGCGCCTCCGCCCTCCTTGTGCTCCGAACCCGCGGCTACCAGGTCGTCGCCGTCGGCGTAACGGAAAATCTCTCGGGCCCAGGAAACGCGAAGCGCCACGCACAGCCCCAGGAGGCACAGGATCAACGTGAAATTCATCTCGCGTCGCTCGTCTCGCGCCCCGTGTCAACGCGTTCGAACTTGGTATCCAGCTGCAATGCCGCCCGGACGCACGGAGCGCCACGATTTTATATCGATCGCAGGAATAATTGGCGATGTCAGGGCACAAACAATGTTGCGCGACAGGTTGCGAAAGAGGCCTCTCCTTAACCTGCTTATAAATTGATAAGTCGCGATTTCCCGACAACACGGGCGTGCGCGCGCGCGCGCGCCCGCGCCTGTCCGGGCGGAGCGCACGAGCGAATTGCGCAAGTGCGCTTTGAAATCACGACGAAACTGTCGCTCGGCTCGGATGCAGACAAAGTCGATCAATGTGAAAAAACTACATTTGTCGTGAGGTAAATAATAATAGTAGCAACAACAATAACAACAACAACAACAACAACAACAACAACAACAACCACAATAATAACAATAACAACAATAATAACAGCAATAACAATAATAACAGTAATAACGATAATAACCATAATAACCATAATAACAGTAATAATCATAATAACCATAATAAACATAATGAACATAATAACAATAATAACTATGATAAAATCGTAATAACAATAATAACTATAATAAAATAATAATGATCACTCGTTAATACATAAATCCTGACAAACGGAGTCTACGAATGAATCCCGTTTAACCAGTAAACGATTAATGGGACATAAGCTACGGGTATTGCAACGGGGGAGTTTGCGAAACGCGCGTTGTCTCTCGGTGTCGTGTGAATGATTCGGCGTCGGCGGCGCTAGCCAAACGAAATCGATTACGCAGTAACACCCGGAGAGTGAGACAGACGCGGCGGTAATGCCGCCCGGTCGCGAGTATATAAAAGCATAGCCCGAAACGTGCTTGGTCAGTCGATTGCACTCGTCGATTTCCCAAAGTCCGCACAAGATGACCCGGAGCAGCTGTGGCCGTAATTGGCCGAGCCTGGCGCTCGTCCTGCTCGTCGTCTTCGTGGCACTCGCGACGGCCCGCGAGACGCGGCGCGAGCGACGCGACGACCTCGTGGCCGCGGCGAGTCATCACGGGCATCACTCGGAGTCGGGGGGCGGTCACAAGCATCACGCCGATCATCACGACGAGCACGGCGAGAAGGGCGATCACGGCTATCACAGTCATCATCATCATCACAAGGGCGATCACGGCAAGCACGGCAAGGAGCATCACGCGGGGCATCACGAGGAGCACGGCGGGCATCACAAGAAGCATCACGACGAGGCGGGCAAGTACGGCGAGCATCACGAGCACGGCCACGGCCACAAGGGCCACAAGTTCGGCGAGAAGAAGGGCCACAAGAAGGGCGAGAAGACCCACGGCTATCATCACAAGGCCCACAAGGACGAGTATCACAAGGAGCACAAGTTCTACGACGATCATCACAAGGGCGGGCATCACGAGAAGCACGGACATCACCACGGCCATCACGGCCACAAGGAGGGACATCACAAGAAGGGCGGCAGCCATCACTCGGGCCACCACGAGGATCATCACGGCAAGAAGGGACATCACGACAAGGGCCACTACGACGAGGATCATCACGGGCATCACGGGAAACACGGCCACGAGGCGCACCACTCGCATCACGAGGAGCACGGCAAGAAGGGCGAGCATCACGACGGCAAGAAGTGGGGATTCCATCATGGAAAGCATTAGACTGCCGGCTGATGAGCCACAGGGACGAACGATGACCGCGAGGATCCTGACGGATGGGGCTGAAGACACGGAAGTCGCCGCTACCACGGGGATCGTCGTTGATTGTTTTACGTCTCTCTGTTACGATGATTTTATTTTTGTTACGGTTATTTCAGCTTGTTTTGCGCCTGTTATCCGTTGGCTGGTTGTCTAGTTGTCTAGTTTAATGAAACTACCCCATTATCGATTATGAATGTTGATTCCGATGAAAGACTGTAATTAATAAAAACAAATATATATATGTATACAAAGAAAAGAACCTCTGTGGAAATGCATTTTTTGTTGCTCCGGCGATCCGGAAATTCTGCGCGCGTTATGATTTAGTCGAACGCCACAAGCGGCGAGCTACAATGCTTAAGCCTCGCGTAACGAGATGCGAGCGGCTAATGGCTTGTACAAATTAGCATCCGATACGCGGAACGACGCGACCCGCGTTGCCATTTGGCTATCTGTCTTCGAGCGGATAGGCCGCTGGTCGGTGCGGCTCGAACGACTGCTAACCGCGTGTAATCCTGACGGCAAAAGCTGCGTTAATTACGGATCGACGGTGGCAACGTCGAAGATGAAGCGTTCGGTGATGCGTGATGTTGGCATATCGTGCGGGTCTGTGGGACGTACATTTTTTTTTTTTTTTTTGCAATTTCGAGGAAGGCGACGTCATTAGTCATCAGCGTATAATGCACGAAAAATGTGCTAACTGAAAATTGAATTAATTATCAGCAGTGCGGACTGATTCGTTCGATCAGAAAATTCGCTGTTGCTAATTTTTGTCATGTTGCTATTTTTTTTTTTTTTTTTTTTTTTTTTTTTTTCGAACCAAAAAGTAACGTTTTTTGCAATTACCTTAAATGCCTAATTATTTTTGGATATACGACATCTAATTAAGTGAACGAATTTAACGCTTACGTTTCTACAGACTCGAATTTAAGGAACAGAATTGCTTAATTAGGAGAAAAAAATGCCAATTATTATGGCCATTCGGAGCCGTCGGTAGACGCAAACAGTAACGCTGAAATCTCTCGGCGGTTAAGACGGCGTAATTTTTTAACGACGTATCGGTCGTCTCGCAATAATCCGCTCTTCCGCAAGTGTTCGAAGCTCGTTCAGCGCGCGACGCGCAAAAAAAAACTCCTTAACAGAATCACGGATTGTTCGTCGCATCGCTCTCGCCACTCGGGTGTGCGCAAGAGAGCACAGAGTTGCACAATGGCCAACGGCGGAGCGTGGAATTTCCTAAGAGCGCGCAAAACGCGGGCGCGCGGCGATTGCGCCGAAAAAGTGTGGACCACCGTGAAAGCACGTGGTTGCGGATAGGAAAGTGCGCGTTCAATCAAGGTACGCGTGGAAAAAGCGTGGCGCTCTAATGCAACACCTCAGACTCGACTATTTATCTCCCACTTCATCAACGTTTTTTTTTTTTTTTTTTTTTTTTTTTCTTTTTCGCCGCCCCACCCTCGTCGCACTCCGGGACTCCAAGACCCACCAGAGTGTCCGATCCTCCACCACCCGAGGATCGACGAAAAATTGGCAATATAAATAGAGGTGGACGGCCGAGTCGAGCCGTCACATCACCCGAGCCGGTGTGGTGAGCGACGTTCACCGAATCGCAACCACGCCAATAGCAACCACGATGATTTCCCTTCCACGAATATTACCGAGGGGATCCTGCGCGATCCTCCTCGTGGTATTCGCCGTCGTCACCGTCGCCACAGCCCGCGACGTTCCCCAGCGTCTTCTCGGCGATCTCGAGACCGCGGCGTCCGGACATCACTGGGACAAGGGCGGCGGCGACGAGCATCACGAGCATCATCACCATCACCACGGCGACAAGGGCGAGAAGGGCTACAAGAGCCACCACGAGCACGAGGAGGGCAAGAAGGGCCACCACGACAAGGACCACCACCACGGCCACTACCACGAGGACGAGGGCCACAAGAAGCACCATCACCACGACGACGGCTACCACGGCGAGCATCACAAGGGCGAGAAGGGCGAGAAGGGCCACAAGTTTCACGAGAAGGGCAGCTACGGCAAGGGCCACCACACCAAGGGCCACCACGAGGTGAAGAAGCTCGACGAGTACAAGAAGGACAAGGAGTTCCACGACGAGCATCACGACGCCGGGCATCACGAGAAGCACGGGGGTCATCATCACGAGCATCACCACAAGAAGGGCGGGCATCACAAGCACGGGCATCATCATCACGGCCACCACGAGGATCATCACGGCAAGAAGGGACATCACGAGAAGGGACATCACTATCACGATCACAAGGGCCACAAGGAGGCCGACGGTCACGACGATCACTACAAGCATCATCATCATCACGGCAAGAAGGGCGGCCACGAGGACCACAAGAAGTGGTCCTTCAAGAAGGGCCACTGAGGTCGGGCGATACCACCAGCTGCTTCCAACGGGGAACCGGCGAACCCCAGAAAAAATATCGACCGAGCTGAACGTTCGCCGCGACGGCTGAACACTTTTGCCGCGCGATCGATGCTTGATTATTTTTTCCCGGTCTCGGTGACTCTCGCTGTCTCTCTCTCGACCTGGGGGCGAATGAGATCACTGAGACGCATTTGTTTTGTTGATGTTTGTGACTGTACTGTTCGTTGATTATTTTCCGATGTTATACCTGACCGTTGAATAAATGTTGTAACGATACGATTTGACTTTGCGATGGAGCTCGAGTATAATGATCGAGCTGGTTTGATGAAAATTGACCTGCGTTCCCGAGTACCGCATTTATTTTTATTCATAATTCTATGATGATGAGCTTTGGGTAATTTATATTGGGTCATTATATTTAGGCCACGAGGACCACAAGAAGTGGTCCTTCAAGAAGGGCCACTGAGGTCGGGCGATACCACCAGCTGCTTCCAACGGGGAACCGGCGAACCCCAGAAAAAATATCGACTGAGCTGAACGTTCGCCGCGACGGCTGAACACTTTTGCCGCGCGATCGCTGCCTGATTATTTTTTCCCGGTCTCGGTGACTCTCGCTGTCTCTCTCTCTCGACCTGGGGGCGAATGAGATCACTGAGACGCATTTGTTTTGTTGATGTTTGTGACTGTACTGTTCGTTGATTATTTTCCGATGTTATACCTGACCGTTGAATAAATGTTGTAACGATACGATTTGACTTTGCGATGGAGCTCGAGTATAATGATCGAGCTGGTTTGATGAAAAGTGACCTGCGTTCCCGAGTACCGCATTTATTTTTAATCATAATTCTATGATGATGAGCTTTGGGTCATTTATATTGGGTCATTATATTTAGGCCACGAGGACCACAAGAAGTGGTCCATCACGAAGGGCCACTGAGGTCGGGCGATACCAGCAGCTGCTTCCAACGGGGAATCGGCGAACCCCAGAAAAATATCGACCGAGCTGAACGTTCGCCGCGACGGCGGAACACTTTTGCCGCGCGATCGCTGCCTGATTATTTTTTCCCGGTCTCGGTGACTCTCGCTGTCTCTCTCTCTCTCTCTCTCTCTCTCGTCCTGGGGGCGAACGAGATCACAGAGACGCATTTGTTTTGTTGATGTTTGTGACTGTACTGTTCGTTGATTATTTTCCGATATTATACCTGACCGTTGAATAAATGTTGTAACGATACGATTTGACTTTGCGATGGAGCTCGAGTATAATGATCGAGCTGGTTTGATGAAAAGTGACCTGCGTTCCCGATTACCGCATTCACTTTTATTCATAATTCTATGATGATGAGCTTTGGGTCATTTATATTTCTCGAACTCATGTCCGGATTTCATGGTACTCTGGTCGTTCGTTGGAGGAAAAGATATGTTATGATCGTTAATACCTCATCGAGTCGGGGCTGTGAATAGCGAAATGGCTGATCCGTTGGCCACGCATTGATAGCTAATAATTGGATAATACCCCGGTGAACCCGCCACGGTTTTCGTTTCATCGATGTAATTTCGAATTCTGTAATAACGTAATGGAATTTGAATGTAGCTATTGCGCCAGTATTTCGGCAGCAGGTGGGACGGGGGGGGGGGGGGGGAGGGGTCGGAGTGAATAATAATTCACGTCCGATTTTCTCTATTGCCTTAACGCACGGAAACACACATAAAGCCAGGTGAACCAGATTCGCAGCGGGAATTAATGCGATTTCGCGATTGCATTAACTAACAATAAGGCAGGGACGTTGAACACGGTGGTTCCGTGAATTTCGCGAAAAATGTTCACTCGTCTTTTTTTTCTTTTTTTTTCATCGATATACCTGTAACTATAACTTAATGATTGAAAAGTATGAACGCAGCGAATTCGAAAAATTCGCAGGGCCCGAAAACAACGAAACAGAAATATCAGTATCAAGACGACATATTTATTCAACAACAACGTCAACAAAATCGTTCCTATAAACACTACGTTACTTTTAAAAAACTAGATAACAAATCGCGACCGCGGTCAGTGCTTTCCATGATGGAATCCCCACTTCTTGCCGTCGTGATGCTCGCCCTTCTTGCCGTGCTCGTCGTGATGCGAGTGATGCGACTCGTGGCCGTGCTTGCCGTGATGTCCGTGATGATCCTCGTCGTGATGTCCCTTCTTGTGATGTCCCTTCTTGCCGTGATGATCCTCGTGGTGGCCCGAGTGATGGTGGTCGCCCTTCTTGTGATGCCCACCGTGGCTGCCGTGATGACCGTGGTGATGTCCGTGCTTGTCGTGATGTCCGCCCTTGTGATAGTCGTCGTAGAACTTGTGCTCCTTGTGATACTCGTCCTTGTGGGCCTTGTGGTGATAACCGCTCGTCTTCTGGCCCTTCTTGTGGCCCTTCTTCTCCCCGAACTTGCCGCCCTTGTGGCCCTTCTCGTCCTCGTGATGCTCCCCGTGATGTCCCGCCTCGTCGTGATGCTTCTTCTTGTGGCCACCGTGCTCCTCGTGATGTCCCTCGTGATGCTCCTTCCCGTGCTTCCCGTGGTCGCCCTTGTCGTGGTGATGATGCCCCTTGTGGCCCTTCTCGCTCTTCTCCCCGTGCTCCTCGTGATGATCCGAGTGATGTTTGTGACCACCGCCCGACTCCGAGTGATGTCCCTTGTGTCCCGACGCCGCAGGCTCGAGATCCGCCACCTCGCCCTTCAAACTACGTCGCTGCCGGACGTCCAACATCCCCGGATACGTCGCGGTGGGGACGTTCAACCCCCGTGACTCGACCTTGGCCTCGGTCGGTAGGGTGATGTCCGTGAGCGCGAAAACGCAGAGGATGACGCCGAGAAGCGACATCACGAAGGTTCTCGACGGACCGAGAGAGCCCATGATTGGAATGGCGACTCGCTGGATCGAGTGATCGCGGCTGCAATGACTGCCGGGATATTTATAGGATTTTCCACGTTAATCCCGAGGATCCCCTCCGGTCGGTGAAAATTATCCTCGGTATGTGGCTGGATTACACTACACGTACTTCCTTCCTACGGCGATTTTCAATCACCACGGAAGACCAGCCATGTGGCACGATTCCCGTCTGCGTCACGAAGACGCAAGAAGTCAGCCCGGGGACTCTCGCTCTTCTTACGACGCCGTGCCGAGCCGTCAAAGCGCAGCTCGGATTCGTGTAACAGAGCGCGACTGTTGTGTACTGTCACAGCGAGTTGGATAACCCGAGATCGATCGCCGAGCGAAGTAACGAGCGTTTAGCGAGGGGAAAAACTAACTACGCTTTTCTCCGGCTATTGAACAACGATTCTGTGATGTGACGAGTGAATCGAACTTTTTTTTTTTTTTGCTTTTTTTTAAGTGAGATTCCTTTGTTGCCGTAACACGGAAGAGAGTAAAAGTCCGGTCGAGGAAATGACGGATCAATCGAGTGGAATGGTTTGGGATACAATTTAGGTAATTCGATACGCGAGGACGAGAAGTTGCGGCGCGGTAATTAAATAATTAAAACGAGAGATGTCGTGATACAATTTTTTTGGGAATTGTTTTATTAACGCGATGCGAAACGCGAAAGAAATTTTTTAATTTTGTGCTTTTTTATCAGTCGTAAAAATGTTAGTAGGCTACGTTTTTATTTTTGTTTCTTCTTTTTCATCACGTGCGTCGCTTTTGTTGCCGAATCATGGCGCATTGCGAGCCAAGATTCGCTTTTCTCCGGCTATTGAACAACGATTCTGTGATGTGACGAGTGAATCGAACTTTTTTTTTGCTTTTTTTTAAGTGAGATTCCTTTGTTGCCGTAACACGGAAGAGAGTAAAAGTCCGGTCGAGGAAATGACGGATCAATCGAGTGGAATGGTTTGGGATACAATTTAGGTAATTCGATACGCGAGGACGAAAAATGGCGGCGCGGTAATTAAATAATTAAAACGAGAGATGTCATGATACCATTTTTTTGGGAATTGTTTTATTAACGCGATGCGAAACGCGAAAGAAATTTTTTAATTTTGTACTTTTTTATCAGTCGTAAAAATGTTAGTAGGCTACGTTTTTATTTTTGTTTCTTCTTTTTCATCACGTGCGTCGCTTTTGTTGCCGAATCATGGCGCATTGCGAGCCAAGATTCGCTTTTCTCCGGCTATTGAACAACGATTTTGTGATGTGACGAGTGAATCGAACGTTTTTTTTTGTTGCTTTTTTTAAGTGAGATTCCTCCGTAGCCGTAACACGGAAGAGAGTAAAAGTCCGGTCGAGGAAATGACGGATCAATCGAGTGGAATGGTTTGGGACACAATTTAGGTAATTCGATACGCGAGGACGAGAAGTTGCGGTGCGGTAATGAAATAATTAAAACGAGAGATGTCGAGACACAATTTTTTTTTTGGGAATTGTTTTATTACCGCTATGCGAAACGCGAAAGAAATTTTTTAATTTTGTGATTTTTTATCAGTCGTAAAAATTTTAGTAGGCTATGTTCTTTTTCTTTCTTCTTTTTCATCACGTGCGTCGCTTTTGTTGCCGAATCATGGCGCATTGCGAGCCAAGATTCGGCGAATCTAACCATTTGCCGGCGTTGCAGCGATCGCCGAGCCAGAATTGGCGCCTGGCGGGGCGCGGGCGGCCCGAATCGCCGGTGCACGCGTAAACATTTGTAGGCCAGCGGGAAATAACAACCTCATTGTTCGCACTAAGAGCACCACGAACACGACCGTCACGCAGCCCGGCTCCGGTGTAATTAATGTAATTGGAGTGGCCCGAGAAAGAAAGGGGTGAAACGCGAGCACGTATTTTCACGAGCGCGCGCACCGCAGGAAAGTGCATGCGATAGTGCAACGGGCTGTAACGAAATCTCTAATTCCCGGGCGTAGCGCGACTGACAAACGCGGACCGGCACATCGGCGAAGCGCCACACGTGTGATTTAATTTTCGTGCGCGCACAATACGCGCGGATCGTGAAACGTTTTCCAGAATTCTGTATCATTGAACATTGAAAATTGAAATTCGAAATTCTGTTTCATTGAAATTCGGAATTCAGCATTGTTGTCATCAGACGTCGTATTATTGCGCTATTATTTCGTGATCGAACTTGCCCTGGGCTGCTTGAATCAGACATGAAAAAATCGGATTGGCTAGCTTATGAACTACTAGCAATTTGTAGTGGCTTACGCGCTTCGCGCGCTCGCTGTATGCTCGAATCAAAATTATATCGTTAAGTAAATTAACGTGAACTTAACGATCAAACTTTACAAAATCGAGAATTTTTATTTTTTTATTTTGTAAAATTTGAAGACTCTATCCGGTGATAAAATTTCGCGCTGATTCCGAAAAGCACCGTTGTTTGCCCGAAAAACCAAAAAATCGATAAGAAAAATGCAAAAAATGATTTTTCACTTTTTTCGAAATTTCCTCACTTCGCTAAAATTGAGGTTACTTTTTTTCGATCGACCAAACCTGGGCTTTCTTTTTGCGTTCGAGAGAAAACTCTATAACGAAGAGAATGCCGCAAAGCGGAACGCGATATCATTATTTCTGAATTTTTAACAGGATGTTAAAGTTAGACCTTCAAAAATCGCAAATTTTTAGAAGGGATACCTTTCGTTTTTTTTTTTGCGATTTTTGGGGGTCTGAATTTAACATTCTGTAAAAAATAAAAAATAAAGATATTTCGGGACAGACTTGAATTAAGGGAGGCAAGCCTTTATTATTTAGGGCAGACATTAAATAAGGGGGCTGGGACAGACAAACAGACATACAGACAAGCAGACGAACAACTTTCCAAAATATATATAAAATATATATAAGATATATAAGATAAGAATTTTAAAAAAATCAAGCGGAAATTGATCCAATCAGTTCTATTTTTATTTTTTTTTATGATTTTTGAGTAATTGTGAAGAGTTTCGATAATCGTACACCAAAAAGAAATTGCGTGTTGCGTATTTACAGCAACGTTTAACGTTATTTGATCGATACCATCCGGACTTGCGGTGTACGCCGGATATAGCCGGGTATTGTACATTTCCGGTGACATGTTTTATCGCCCCGAGAGATGATTTGAAAAGGTAATATACCACTACGGGATATGCTTGAACCTTTGGGCGTTTTGGCGCGCGGGTATTTCCAATAATTCGGGATAATTAATCGTCGCGCCACTCTTTGCTCGTATTTGCGAAGCGCGGATGCGCCGCTCGGTGTCGATAAAGCGCTTAGAGAGCAGCGAGAGCTGTTTAATATCCGCGCGGATGTGTTGTGAACCGAAAATTAAGGAGAAACGCACATCGACAGCTGTCGGGAGCGACGCGGTAGGCAATTCGTCATAATACATTTCTCCGGGGAGAGCATACACTGACTTATAAATCAATAAGTTTCAACGATGTTGAAATTGGAGCAGGTACTTTAGGTGCACGCGAAAATGGGCGACTATTCTACACACCGAAACCTCATAAGACAAACACTTTTGTGAATTCTTTTTTATTAATGTTCATGTTTAAATGTCCGAAGCGCGGGCCAGTTTTTCTTAAAAAATATTCCGAATTTTTTTAATAACAATTTTTTTGTGACTTTCGTAATAAAATGAAATTTGTAACTTTCGTAATAAAATGAAATTTGTAACTTTCGTAATAAAATGAAATTTGTAACTTTTGTAATAAAAATAAATTTGTAACTTTTTAATAAGAAAAAAATGTATAATTTTTTGTAAAGAAAAAAATGAACTGTCTTTATTTTCCATTTTTACGAAATTGTTGAATTTTTCGTACAATTGTTCCAACAAATTCTAATTATTCTCCACCTCACTCAGAATCGCAATCTCCACCTGCCGATCCGGAAAACATTGAATACGTTGCGTAAATATGTATATTAAATAAGAAAGACAGTGTAATTAAAATCGTTACGCTGTTTCGATTGAAGTCCTCGGCGTGCTTATCCGAATGTTCAAAACCGCATTACAGACGCGTCTGTCGATGTGAAGGAGGGACGAACATATTTCGCGCCCAGTGTGGCTGACGATGTGGAAAATTAAAATCAGCCTGGCTGATAGAACACACTGCGAGGAGGCGGCGGCCGCCGAGTCGCGAGAGCCTCGACTCGTCCGGGACGCCGCGAGGCGAAAGAAAACGAGATAACGCGAACGCGTCACTGAAACGTCAAAATCGAAAATCAAATCCTAGCCCCCTAATTCGTCGGATCGAGCCGGTAGCCCAGTCCGAAGTCAACAGTTTCACCGTGATGACCGCTTAATCGGCTACTGTTAGTCCGCAAATGCATATATTACGGGTGTCCCCGCGGCAAGTCGATATACACTAGGAAGAGTGTGTATTCGTCTATTGACAAAATCCACGCAGCAGCCACCGGCAAATAGATGAAGCGCCCCGATCAGACCGGCATTAAATACCGATAACAAATAGGCCAACTGAGTGTCGACGTGAAATTCGGTATATTTCGTGCGAAACGCTCACACGTTACGATCTCATACATCACTAAACACTATATCAAGAACGAGAAGTAAAATAGTAAAATATATTTTTCTTTAATGTACAAGTCTTCGGTAATCCTAAATCTAGTTGGTCCCCATGGAAATGAAGCGCAAGCGAAATATACATAAGATACGCTAAAAAAAATTCGGATGTCTCGGATATTTCCTCGGATGTACAGGGGATGTCCGGAGATAGCCGAAACATCCTCCAAAAAAATTACATCCGCCGCATGAATCTCCGAAAAATTCCATCGGTTATACATTTTTATAGACGCTTCTTCCACGCAGGACCGATTGACTCCATAAGTGTATGTACACGACGAACATCCCCAGCACCCTCGGGACGTCCGACGACATCCGGCCGAAGGTCGTCGTCCAACGATCAGCCCTTGTGTCCCTTGCTGAATCCGTACTTCTTGCCGTCCTTGTGCTCGCCCTTCTTCCCGTACTTGTCGTGGTGCGAGTGATGCGACTCGTGGCCGTGCTTCCCGTGATGTCCCTTGTGCTTCTCGTCGTGATGTCCCTTGGAGCTGTGGCCCTTCTTCCCGTGATGATCCTCGTGATGTCCCGAGTGATGGTGGCCGCCCTTCTTGTGGGCGCCCTCCTTCTTCTCATGATGGCCGTGGTGATGCCCGTGCTTGCTGTGATGTCCGCCCTTGTGATAGTCGTCGTAGAACTTGTGCTCCTTGTGATACTCGTCCTTGTGGAACTTATTGTGATATCCCTTGGTCTTGTGGCCCTTCTTGTGGCCCTTCTTCTCCCCGAACTTGCCGCCCTTGTGGCCCTTCTCGCCCTCGTGATGCTCCCCGTACTTGGCCGCCTCGTCGTGATGTTTCTTCTTGTGGCCACCGTGCTCCTCGTGATGTCCCGCGTGATGTTCCTTCCCGTGCTTGCCGTGGTCGCCCTTGTCGTGGTGATGGTGACTCTTGTAGCCCTTGTCACCCTTCTCGCCGTGCTCCTCGTGGTGATCCGAGTGATGTTTGTGACCACCGCCGGACTCGGCGTGATGTCCGTGATGTCCGGACGCCGCTGGCACGAGATCGGTGCCGGCAATGAAGGGCTCCGTCACCTTTTGCTCGTCACCGCCGCTGTCACCTTTGCTGTCACCCGCGGGCGCGGTGACGACGAATCTCTGGAGGGTCCTCGTGTCTCGCGCGAGGCACATCGACAGCCCGAAGCAGAGCAGACACGCGGATATCGGCAGCAGCCTCCTGACGCCCGCCATCTCGAACGAACGCGATAACCAAACTGAGAACGGGAGGCGCACGTCGTGACACTTAAATAATCCGCGTTACGGCGAGAGAATTTCCGGGTATCGGGACATGACGTCTCGTTTCCTTCTCCCGTCGACCAACTTTCCAGCTGCGTTTGGACCACAATCGAGAGCAATATAACAACGCGGTCGCGGCGCGCTGGAAGGAGCGGGGTGAGGGGGAACGGGGGCCCGATCGAAACTCGCACTTTCACGAATATCGATGCTGCATCTGCCCCCGGAATGTTCCGTCGAATCGGTGCGCGCACTCGGGCGAGACCGTAATACCGATTTCGATATTCGGCCTGGACAAATCTCACGTTTTTTCGTCGACGAAAATACCGCTGGTAGGTGTTTTTGGGGGGGGGCTACGCTGCTCGGTTGCGGGTGTTGCGGAAAGTGGCCTTTCTAATTACAAATTGCAACCCTGTTCTGTTGCGCTGATATTTAACTAATTTTTTTCTTTTTTTTTTCAAGACGAATCGGAAATCATAAAAGTTAAGACATTTCTTTTTCAAAATTAATTATTTGTCAAATTTTTTTCTTTTTTCAAAATTAATTATTTATCCATTTTTTTTTAAATATTAATTATTTATCAAAATTTTTTTTTAATATTAATTATTTATCAAATTTTTTTTTTCAAAATGAATTATTTATCAAAATATATTTACCAAAATATATTTTAATAAATAATTATTCCTGAAAATGAAACATTTTTAATCAGTGTTTTCTATAGGGAGATAGACGACTTGGAAACGATGTGTAAATTCCAAAAATCGACACCTCGGAAAAGAAAGAAACAAACTCGGTCCTTCGACTTTGACACTTTTAGACCGAAAGCCAGAGTCCTGAATCCTGAAAGACAAAACAGAGGGATTTTCCTCTTCTCAATTTCCCGAAGCGGTTTGCCTGGCAGCGTCAGAGTCGCCTGTGGTACCGAAGGACAAATATCGTCTCAATCCCGTCGCGGATTTGCTCGATTCAAACATCGTTAAGGGCGACTCTGTGCGGCGCGTCTCGCGGCGAGAGGGTCCATTCCAACACGCCCGACGTCTCAAAGACGCTCGGCATAAGAGCCGAGCGTTCCGCTCGGGGCCACCGAGTGTTCGCTCCCTGAATGCCCCATCGCCGTCGGGCGTATAGCCGTACAATCCGCAGCGAGGGGAACCGGAAGCCTGGAGGGACGATTGGTTGTCACGCAAACAAGCGCCGAGCGGATGTCTTCGTTAAGGGAGCCGCTGCATGCCGGTCCTAAGAGTATAAACTGCGCCGGAAACCTCGCGTCGAACGGCCCCCGAATACACTTGTATTCCGGCTGCAGCTCACCCAGAGCTCCGGCGATCCACTCTCGAGGGATTTCCCGTTACGACTGCGAGCCTCTCGCCACGATCGTCTTAATGCAAATTTCGGAACTCTCGTGCCAATTGGCGATTGCAACCCGCACACTTGCGCCGCGTTACGGGCTTGAGTGACGCTGCTGTGTTTACGCGGTTGTTATATGTTGTCGTTTATAGGGTGCAGTTTACAGTTTATATGTGATTGTTGTGCGTTGTGTGTTATACGTGTATAACGACCACGTCAATTTTCCATTTACGAACTCGCCGCACGAACTATATGGTGACAATGAGTCGTTATGGTGACAACGTTGCTTCGGTTTTCGTGGACTTTTTCCGCTAAGCTTTCTCCGTTCTTTGCGCTCGATTATAATGAGTATATAATATTGACCGATTCCATGCGATTGTATGCATTTTTTGCTTTTTTATGTATTATACATTATAATTTATAATAGTGGCATATTTCTATTTACGATTTATGTAATGCGTCATCAATATATTGATTTTCAAGAGGTTGTCCACTGTCAATAAAATAAAACAAAATAAAATAAATAAAATACATAGTGTAATCCCAGGGAATATGGACCACTAAAATGTTCGGGTCTATATCTTCTACTTTTATACTCTAGGAAAAAATGCTGTAGCATTAAATTCGGCCCAATTTTTCCTGCCAGGACCGACTTGGGCCGGGTGTAATACCGCAGATTTTCTACCAGTGTAAAGATGGATTTCACTGCGGTGACTGAAGTAGGTTCCCGGGAACTCACTATACAAAGGCCTGGCATTGAAATATTTTTGAGATTCCTTTTCATGGCCGTTGCACGGTGGTTCATTAGATTCAACCGTTTTTCGAATGACCCACTCCAAAGTCATCTGATTCCTGGAAATCGGTGCATTCTTCATGAAGCCATATTCAATTTGAAGATTTTTTTTATTTATTGGAATTATTTAATTGGCCGGCTGTATAACGATAATAGAAATCGATGCATCCGAATTCAATAAACACCGGTCGATATGCCCAGAATTACACTAACAGCTTATACGTAGTAGTCGATTAGAATAGTAGATGAATCGCAAGGACGAAAATGTGAAGCAAAGTGCGTCCCGGCTGATGTGGAATATTTTGGGAACTGCGCTCGTTAGCATTGGCCATTAAGCGGATCACACGATCGAGATGATATTTACCGATGATTGAAAAGGCAAAATCGTTAACGCGCCTATGCCTACGTATGATTAAGGGCCACCCGCGAAATAATTGATCGACGCTGTCGGGCGTCGAAAAAAATTAGTGACGATCGAATGGCCCGGTGACGCTGTAATTGGCGGGCGCGATCTGCGAGTAGTGAATTATTTCATTCGAGCGCACTTCAGGCGCTCGCTGATGACGGATTTCGATGCGCTGGCTGGCTGGAGGATATAACGACGCCGATACCTATAACGATGACGTATGGAACGGTTATGATCGACATACATTGCCGGGGCGCGCGAAACGAAAATTCGGGCCGAATAACTTGCCGGCCGATGTGTGTAATACCTTCATCGTGAATTACGGGCCAGGGAGCGCGGAGTCAATTGCGACGGGGGTCAAACGCGACACTGGTCGAGAGGGAGGCGATTTTTTGTGGTGTTGGGAATTGGTAGATTCGGCTTCCGGTCGGAAATTGGCGAAAGCGACTTCTCTCCATTGTTTTTTTTTTTTTTACAATATCAACGTTTGACATCTACCGTCGTTCTCAAGTCGCATATTGTACCCCAAAAACACTGGTGTTTCGACCCATTTTTACTTGATTTCGAAAAAAAACACTTTTTTCATTGTTTTTTTTTTCAGAATTCGTAAATCCGGCTTTCTTTTTTTGTTCCAACATATTTTACCCCCGAAAACATTGGTTTCAACTCATTTTTATTTGATTTTGAAAACAAAACTTTTTTCATTTTTTTTTGGTCAGCATTCGTAAATTCGGCTTTCAGTCCAAAAGTGCTAAAATCGGCATCTCGATCTTTTTTTTGTTCCAACATATTTTACCCCCGAAAACACTGCTTTCAACCCATTTTTATTTCATTTTGAAAACAATACTTTTTTAATTTTTTTGTTTTGCCAGAATTTGTAAATTCGGCTTTCAGTCCAAAAGTGCTAAAATCAGCACCTCGATCTTTTTTTGTCCCAAAATATTTTACCCCCAAAAACACTGCTTTCAACCCATTTTTATTTGATTTTGAAAACAATACTTTTTTAATTTTTTTTTGTTTGTCAGAATTCGTAAATCCGGCTTCCCGTCCAAAAGTGCTAAAATCGGCACCTCGACTTTTTTTTCCCAACATATCGACTTTTGGCTCGTCACTCCAAAAAGTTTTGTATTTCTCGCGGTTTAAATTCGCGGCGTTGACGACGATTTTATTCCATTTGGCAGAGCTATAGTGAAGGGATGAGAGGTGGCCGAATTGGCTTTGCAAGTGTGGCCGTGAGTTGGCGCTGAATAATCGAGACAAAAATTGGTCGCGGAGCTTACGAGGGACGAGGGAGACCGGCTGGCACGGCGGTGCAACCGCAGCAGTCGAGAAGACATCTCGAAGGAACCGCACTCGCGGCAACCGGGGTCGGTCCGTATGGATTCCAGCACTCCGGTTGGCCACCGAGCGCGGACCTTGCCAAGTTCGATCTAGACCTCCAAATACTCGTAACTGGGATTAGATTAGGCGGCGTGTGCAGCCGGTCTGGTCTCTCTCGCTGGCTCTGCGAGAGTAGAGATTGCCTTGTAAGCGAAACCAGAGACATTCGCTCACCCGCTATGGGTGCGGATACCCCGCGAAGAGTACGACGCGCGGTGGTCCCATTGGCGAAGATCCGAACCCGACGTTCGTCTCCCCGACTCGGCCACTCGGCGTCTCTCATGCATCCTCGACACTTTAGCACTCCCACCGCTCGACTAATCTACGCGCAAACCGACTCTCTGCCCCCTTCGATCCACGTCCCTTTCAGCGGGATCGAATTCACCCGTCCTCAAACGACGCTCGCTGCCAACTGTATAATGGAATCGACTCTCATCGTCGCGGGATGCTCGAGGGACCGAATTACCGAATTACCGGGATTATCGCGAGAGAATTCGAGGACATCTTATTAGCGATTTGTCATGTCGAGGCTTTGGTCGATTTTTTATTCGCGGAAATTGTATTTCGCCCGATCGCTTAATTTTTCGTTTGTATTTTATATTATGTTTTTCTATCTTAATTCGTTTTTCTAGTTTTATTTTAACCGTGAACGTAAATTAAGAATTATTTTCGTTATTTTGGTAATTGTTTTATTTCTGGTCTGTATTTTATATTATGTTTTTCTATCTTAATTCATTTTTCTACTTTAATTTTAGCGGTGAACGTAAATTAAGAATTATTTTCGTTATCTTGGTAATTGTTTTATTAGTTGTAAGTTTTATACGCACTGAAATTATGTTCCAGCAGTCACTTGATTTTCTGTCTGTGTTTTTTTTTTTTTTGCTTTTATTTGAATTAATTTTTGTAGCTTAATTTTAGTAATGAACATTAATTAAAGAATAATCTCCGTGATTTTAGTAATTATTTTATTAATGTTTTAAGTTGACTCGTGTTAATCACGATAAACATCCGTTTCTCGAGTGTCTCCCGCGACGTTAATTAAATCTCTCGGCGAGGAGAAATGCGGTATTAATTACCACGAATTGAAATCAAGGGAGACCGCTTAAGGTTATATATAGCGTTGTACTCGTGAGGAGCGCGTGCCCGTATCCTCGGCGAAGGGAGCGAAAGAATAAGCTCCGATGTCTAACCAACCGTATGTTCATGAACCCCTCGCCACTCGCCGGCCGAGACCCTCCTTAGTCAATCCGACGAGTCGACGTCCCCTCCGGGGCTTCACCCAAACGATATTAAAACTTGATATTTCTTTCACAGATTTCCCTAATTACAGCGGCCAACCGGCGCTACGCAATTAGTTGATGGCCCGACTGAAAGCCTCGCGCTTTGCCCCTCCGCTAGTTTCTGCAAATGCGGGCAAATGTTAATGCGAAGATCGCATTAGCGTAACGGAAGCATTTTTTTTCGCGAGCTGAATACATCATAAAAATTGTAAAGTAAAATATTGTAAAAGGCTAATTAAATTCGATGATAAAATTATACTATATCCACGGTAAAAAAATTGTACCATAAAATATCTCTGGTTGTTTACAGAAATTGGAAAGTCGGACGAAAAATATTTCTTGAAGTTCTCAGTTTGAATTACTCAAAAAAAAACAGTAAAAATACAGGCATCAATGAAATGTCCCAAAACAAAATAACAAAAAACCAGTCAAAACAATAAGCAAAAAAACACAGTAAGGAATAGTACAATCAGCGCATTACAAAAAAGTACAAAAATTAAATAAAATACAAAGAAAACCAACACTCCACAAAATCGTAAATTCATTCGCAAACGCAAAAATTCCCCGAAGGCCGATTTGAAGCTGGCAAGCGATTCTTGCAGTCTCATAGCTTCGGGTAAAGAGTTCCAGAGGGTGCAAGCCACCCCAACGAAGGATCTTCTAAAATACTCTGTCCGGAAATGCGGAATCACGCAGAGAGAAAAAGAGAGACAAGAATCGAGCCGCGATGTAAACGATGTCCCGGCCGCAATTACGATCGACAACAATTGGCCAAGCCCGCAATTATGAGCTGTTAATGGTACGCGCGCGCCGGTCGCGAAAGCCGCGCGTAGACCATCGAGCGAACTTTCCTCGTTATAAATAATTGCAATATACAGGGGGGACACCGCGAAGCTCGCTGCGCCGGCCGTCGTCGCGTACCCCACGAAATGCAGTCTCGAATGACCTGCGACGATTTCCGCGCGCGCTCACAGCAGCACCGAGTGCGGATGTACGTAGCGCGCGGGCGGACGTCGGACAAGCGAGCTTTAAAAACTGAAATACGACGTGGCAATTGCGCTCGCGCGGGTCTCGCGTGACCGAAGTACTTTTTAACAAACTCCCAAGGAACGACTCGGCTGTCGGCTTAGGCAGAACCGCGGTGGCCGCGCCGTCCTCGCTAATAGCGGTAACCGGCCGTGTCTGTCGACGCTACACGCGGCGGCAGCGACGCCCGGGGGGCCAGCGAAAATTCCTTCGCTCGCGCGCTAACCACCTCGATCTAACGGTGTCACCCCGTCGGAAATAGCGGCCGACCGCCGCCGCGCGGTGTCTCTCCTTCCTCCGGCGTCGTCAAGCGGGTCGCTTCGAGTGCGCGATGGCGTGAGGAAGCTCTCGCCAGGTGAAGTTTAAGCCCCTTGCGTGGCTCCGCCCGATCTCGCAGCACATCCTGCGAATAAAACACGTTGGCGTTGGCGTTAGTTATGAAGCAAATGCTGAATGTTGCACCTCGAGTGCATCACTGGAAATATGCTACGGGTATTTACGTCGTTCGATTGCCTTGAGCTTTGATTGAAATTATTGTAAATTTAATTTGCGCCACGGATATTCGTCTGTGTTACTAGAAAGTTTATAATATAACTAGGAACAATGCGCTCGCTTCGCTCGCACTCCTTGCTTTTCATTTATCTTTTCTTGTGGCCAATACAGCCATTCATGACAGTTCGAAATCGACGCCGCTTATAACGAAGCCGCTACCGACTAATCAGAACGCTTGAAAAGCTGGCTTCAAGATTTCGATATATTTCGAGATATTTACGCCATGTCTTTTTTAAGAGGGGATTGTTAAAAATATTTGTCAATTAAGGGGGGATTGTTAAAAAAGATGTATGAATTAAGAGGGGATTATTAAAAATATATATCAATTAAGGGAGGATTCTAATAAAAACGTGATCATTACGTACGATGAAAATAATTAAATAAATATTAGACGTTCTGTAACAAGGCAACGATTTTATTTATCCGACTTAATAACTGAACAACTTGACTGGTAGATATGTACATTTTGTGTGTTTGCAGGACGTGCAACGAACGGGCTGTAGATTTTATTGGGTGATAAGTACTGTTAGTAATATTCGCCGCCGCCGTCGCCGTCGTGCGAGTAAGAACTCGAGGACCCGTAGGAGCCCTCGTCGCCGCCTCCGCTCGAATACTGCTCGTTATAACCGTCCGAGTTTCCGTAATTCCCGCCGTCGGAATCGCCCTCGCTGTACTCCCCGGCGTCCCCGCCGTCGGCGCTGTAATGCCCGCCGTCACCGCCGTCCGAGTACGAGACGGACTCGCCGCTTTCGGCGCCCTCGTCGCCCTCGTCCGCCTTGTCGCCACCTTCCGCGACGTAATGCGTGTCGACAATCGTGCCTGTGAATTCACAAAGGCGTCTGTAATATCCACCTCGTTGTCACATAATAAATCAATAAAAATCCACCCTCTTCAAGCGCTCAAAAAAAAAAAAAAAAAAAAAAAAAAAAAAAAAAAAAAAAAAAGAAAAATCCTCATCATTTTCTGCTCGCAAGAAAAACGGGTTTTAACAAATACTTCACGGGATAAATGATTAATTGTCTCAATTTCTCTCACGAATCGTCGTGTAAAAAAAAAAATTAAAGATTAAAGAATCGAACATTTAAAAATCTACAAACTTCAGCCCCTCGTTCGACTGGCTGCAAAATCATTTTTCACGTCCAACGAAAAAAAGTTTTAACAAATACTCTACAAGATAAATAATTAATGGTCCCAAATTCCCTCACGAGTCGTTTCGCAAAGAAATAAATAAACAAAACCTAAAAAAAAATTGTCCATTTTTTAAATCCACAAGATTTAGCCTGTTCGACCAGTATAAAAAATACGAGTAGACATAAATCATTTTCACCGCGCGAGGATTAAAAAAAAGTGTTTATTTTTGGCGCTTTAAGACGCGAGCTCGACGTACCCGCGCCCTCGTGATCCCCGGCGTCGTTGCCCTTGGACGTGTGAGAGCCACTCCTCGCGGCTTTGCCACCCTTGTCTCTTCCGCGTGCTTTGCCGAAGGCGGTGTGCTCCTCGAATCCGTAATTATCACCGTCCTTCTTGTGGAAGGTGTCAAGGGTCTTGTAGCCGTGGTCGCCCTTGCTGTAAGTCTGCTTCAAGTAGCCTTTCTCGCCTTCAGCGTCGCTCCCGTACGTCTTGTAGAAGCCACCCTCGTCAGATTTTCCTGAAAACAGCGTCGTTACATCCTCACCCTGCGTCCTGCCAACTCTTCCTCTCCGCGCCCGGCTGGCTCGCCGCACGCGGCGAGCCAACCAGACGCAGCCACTCCCGCGGCGTTATCGCCATTCCAAACACGCTCGGGGCGCCCTCTCGCCCACACCCGACGCCGCCGCTGAGTACTGCGCTATATACACCCCGAGTACATTATCCGCCCACGCTAAATTATTCACTAATCAGAAAATCAATTGACCCGTCGATAACAACGGCAAAACAATTGGCGTCAACACGCCGCTCCACAGCCGGCTATGATTGCGATGTTTTCGTTGGGGAGAAAAAAAAACAACAACAACACGCGCTGCGTCCCTTTCGTTTCGCAAGTGGCTCGATACACGTGAAGTGAATTAGGAAAAATCTCGTCTGTTTCCCCCGTGGAAAAGTGGAAAGTGTATTGCGAAGCGGTGTGGATTCGTCGTTCGTGGTGATTAAATTTGCAACGAAATGTTCAGTCGTAACGATCGTAACTCTACCACCGGATTTCCACCGGGACTCGAAATTGGGTCCAAAACTGGACTGGAAAATCGAATCAGTTGCGCCCCCACCCGACCAAAAGCGCGTAAGCGATTCGCCGGGACTCGAACTCTGGGACTTTATGCAGTTTTGTTTCTAGTTCCGACTCCTTTCAGTCCGCGACTCGAGTCCCCGTGGAAATAGTGCGTAAATGTCCCGCCAGGCTGCCCAAGCTTCTCTGCCGTCTCCATTGCCTACGCGTGAGTAGAGATGGGTGATGTTGAGAAAAAAAAAATATCGATTATGAAGAATCGATGTTTCTCAAAAAACATCGGGACATCGATTATTTTACATCGGTAAAGCAGAAAACAGTGAAGTAGAAAACGTTCAAAATAATATCAGCAAAATTATTTTATTGGTGTAATAAAGTTGCTCAAGATCTCAAGGCACATTCCAGACATGGTGATGTCTGTTAAATCAGCATAGAATGATCATGATTCATGAAATGATGAGTACCCGTTGGCGGTAAAATTTGCTCGTATACCTATTCGATTTTTTGTCGATGTTTCATAAATAAACATCGAACATCGATTAATCGGTTTTGAGAAACATAAAAAAATCGATTATTTGAAAGAAAAAAAAACATCGGTGCTCGATTAATTCGTTTTGAGAAACATAAAAAAATCGATTATGTGAAAGAAAAAAACATCGGTGCTCGATTAATCGGCAAACATCGCCCATCCCCATCCTCGAGAATGTCTACGTTACCGGCCGTGTTCTTCATGCGTTTCTTGTCGTTGACGCTCTTCCTGGGCGAGTTTCCAGCCGACAGCAGATCGCGAACTTCCGAGGCCGGCGCGACCATCGTCGCCTCGTCATCCCCGTACCCGGAAATCGTCGCGCGGTCGCCTCGGCCGCTCGGTCGCGGCCGAGCGTCCGAGGGCGATGTCGCCGCGAGCAGAAGAAGCATCAGCGCGGCGATCGTAGGAAGAACCCCGACGATTCGATTCATTTCTGCGGTTTCGCGACGTTTTGCTGCTCGAACGGCGGCGCAAAAGTTTTCCCTCGGGCGGAGCGCACGCAGCCGGCTGCTACACGTTACGACTAATGGCGAACGGGAAGCCTCTTATATTCGCTTTGACCACGAGAGCTCGGCCTGCGCTTTCCTCACTCGTCGTGAATATACATCCGCCGTGAATATCGGCCGCCTACGCAATATCATCGCCCGTTCGAAATCATTCTGCAACGGCCGAACGCGAGCGAGAGAGAATCGACACGAAAACTCGTTATCGATCGGCGCGCGACCGGCCGAGCGTGAGAGCGAGAGAGAGAGAGAGAGACGGAAAACCCACCGAACCGTCTCGATACTTACTAACATCCCAACGACTCAACTCGACTAGACTCGACACTCGTGTCGCAACGATCATCGTGTTCGGCGGCTCTCCGCGCGACGTCGTTTCCCGAGGACGAAGCCGAGGCGACGACAGCTCCTCCCGCGCTCGCGCGCGTCGCCTGGGAAATCGGCGATTCGATTGCTTCACGCCTCGGGATTTACGTAAAGCCTTTGGCCGCCGCCGCCGCCGCGTCCTGGACCGCCGCCGCACCGGCCGAGTCGTCGCAGCCGCCCGTCCGCTTTGTAGGATTATTGCCAGACGGATTGGAACCGAGTAGAAACTCGATGGTTTTGCGGTCGGGGTATACGCGGCGCGCGGCTGTGCCGCGAAGCCCGCAGTCGGCAGTCGAGAAACGCGATTATGAGGTTAGAACGGGCGTGGAGGTGGCGTTATTACGGTTGGCGCGTGAGCCGCGTGAGAGAGAGAGAGAGAGAGAAACGAGAAAGAAAGAACGCCGCGCGATTGGGGAAGATATAATGCAACGATAGTAACACACACACACAACTATGGGCATCAAGCGAATGGATATCGATTGGCGGTGCCTCGGTCGTTGGCCGATCGGTGTGACGACAACGCGCGCGCGCTTAGCGCACGAGCGATTCTTGCCTTTTCACGCGGCGGCGGCGGCTGTAGGAATCAGCGACGCGCAAGAAACCGACGGGACACGACAGAGACAACGAGAGACAGCGACGCCCGGCGCCGGGCCAGAATCTCACGCTGACGCAACGCGCGTCGAACGTTCTGGCGCTTCCCCCCCCCCCCCCCCCCCCCCCTCCACCACGGAATCGTTAACGCCGCGCGGAGCGATTAAACTCGCGCCAGCTCGGGGTGGAATCCAATCGGATTCATCGTCTCGCGTAGCCGGTGGTATTACGCCCTCGCGGGGTAACAAAGGGTCGTATCTTAACTATATACAGCGTCGTCTCTCCTCTTCACCTTCTTCCCCCCCCCCCCCCATTCACTCCGGCGCTTCCGACTCTTCACTCCCTGCGCAATGATGTATTATACGTGAGATCCTTTCCGAGTGTCTCGAGCGTAATATCAGCGCGCTGGCCGCCCGAGCTTATCGCTTGGGAAACTCTCCGGGCGCTTCGGGGGCCCTTATCGCGTGGAATATCACGAGCGGATTACAATTGACCGCACCAATGTGGAAGGGAATTTGTTTCTGGTGCTCGTGACTTTTGTGTTGAAGGGATGTACGAAATAATTGTTTTCTCGTTAGCGGTTGGAAATTATATTTGGATTCGTAGAGCTTGCCGCATTCGTCGGTTGTGTTTGGTATAATGAGACCGCGGACCCTAGCAGATCGAACAACCGTGAAAACAACCGTAAAAACGGAAAATAAAACCGTATTTCATACCCAGTCGGAATGAGACACAAAACCAACCGTAATTCTTGTCAACAATCCGATCGAAAAACCAACCAAGCTTTAGAAATCTTGGTTGGTTTTTGGGTCGGATTGAGAAGAATTATGGTTGGTTATGTGTGTCAGATCAACCCGGTTGGAAATACGGTTGAAATTCGGTTGTTCGATCTGCCAGGGGAGGTGCATATGGAGTCTGGAGATCGCGAGCGATGATTAATTGAGAGGATCGACAGACAATGCGAATTTCCGGGGGCTCGCTCGTTGGAGAGAAAACATTTAAGTCGCGGGGTCTCTCGTGATGGGCTGAAGGGTCGTCAAAAAGCTGGATAGACTTTGTAGACTGTGGGTCGCGCGATCCTAGAGCTCTTTGTCTCTCGCTTCTCCCCTTCCCCCTCTCTACGCCACGGGCTTCTTCGGAATTAACTAATTCGCCTCTAAGAGCCAAGCACGACGGCTCGGCGCCGTCACGGCAAGCTGCTACTAAATCGTCGACTTTTTATCCCCCTGTCGGATGGCAGGAAGGGCAGGGAAGGGGGGGGGGGGAAAGACGTAGCGTATAGCCTCTGCTGGCATTGTACGCTTTTCTCGAGGAAGAAGAGAGCGCGAAGAGTCCGAGAGCGAGAGGACCCGCTCGCCAGGATGATCGTGCTAAAACCGTGTGAACCACTTCTCTATCCCGGTGTCCTCGACGTTAAGCGCCTTAGATAGTTGCAACGCCAGCTAGATTTCACGGGATAATCCGGTAATTTGAAAATCTCAGATAGAATGTAACACCTCGGGGCTTGTACGAGCCAACTGCCTTGGCTCTCGAGGGTGGGGGGAGGCGTGGTAGTTGAAGTCAATTTTTTTTTTAAGTACCACCCGGAGATATTTTTTGACACAGTGAAAAAAAAACGTAGTGGGTGCGAAAGGAAAGATTTTCCGGGCTCCGGGTTATGCTGTTCATTGGATTAGAGCTCGCGAAGTAGATGACGAGGGAATCCTTTGATTAAACGGGAAGACGAACGTTGTGAGTGCGAGAGAGATGGAAGTAAGAAGCATTCTATATCTTGCATCCGAAATTTTTCACAATTAGCCACGGATTAAATGTCAGATAGAACAAAAGTACTGGGCTAGAAGTTGACCTCAATCCTTCAGGAATATTCGAGGATACCGTTGTCGATTTTTATTTATTAAATTGCGGTTACACTTTCTCTTACCGACCGAGCGATCACGTCGGTCAGTGAGGGAACCGAAACACCATCAATCATTCATATCTCCTCTTCCGCCCCTTTAGAGTACCAACAACCGATAAACTACCTCTTACACATGCAAGATAAACCCCTAGATCGAGATTTGTATTGCTAAGCGTTACAGGAAACATCCTTTCCAACAGTCGGTTTATTCGTCGGTAACAACGCATCAAGCGACTCAACGAGACACCGGACGCCGCGCGCGGCGCTCACTAAAAACTCTTCCCACGCTAGATAAACCTAGATTAGAGATTTGTACTGCCAAGCGTTGCAGGAAACATCCTTTCCAACAGTCGGTTTATTCGTCGGTAACAACGCATCAAGCGACTCAACGAGACACCCGCCGCCGCGCGGCGCTCACCAAAAACTCTTCCCCCACAAAACTGCGACCCACACTCGAATCGACAACCAACCAGCATCCTCTCTCTCCATCATCGCCCCGTTACCCACCGAGTCCTCAGCGCCTCGCGCGCCCGAGGGACGTTTGGTCAATAAAAAGCTCTCGCAGCACCCGCGGAGCGACCAGCACGATGATACGTAGAAAAGTGCAATTTTTTCGATGTTCCTAAGAGATCTCGAGCGAGATAGAAAAAGAGCGAGAGAGACAGCGACGAAAAAAACAAGAGACGAGTAACACACAAGAGGCCGAGGAAGATGCCGAGTGGGGGGGAACAAGTGTGTATAGGGGCGCTATGAACAGGCGTACAGTTCGCTGCTAGTGCCTTCGATCCTTCACCGCGCGAGCGACGGAGACCCCGGAGTCCCCGAGAGTCTCTCGCCGCCGCGTACCGAAACACCCGAGAGGGGGGTCGCCTGTTTGGTTTCCTTCGGGGGGGGAGATAGGTCAACCCCGTCGGTGGGTTCCGACTATGAGCCGCGGCGCCCCACCCCTCGCGATGCACTCTAATTCCATGGTTCTCGTGTCAATACCGCTTCGTTAGTGACACAACGAGAGTGTAGTGTGTAGTTGAACAACAAAAAAAAAAACAACGCGATGCGCGGACGACACTGACAGGACACTCGTGAATATACATATATACATATATATATATATGTACATATATATGTGTGTACATATATATATATAACCAAGGTAAGATCAAAACTTTCACACGTTGCGAATAGCTTTCATTCACTTCTCCTGTTAAATCAATCGGCGAACTCGGCGTACATATATATAATATATATATATATATATCGAGCCAACACGCGCGACGCACGCTGCGTGCTGCATCCTCTCGCTGTGCTCTGCACTCGCGGCTTACGCCGCTGCTTAACCTGGCACGCGCTCCGCCAATTATTGCCCGAGTATCGACTTCTCTCTCTCTCTCTCTCTCACACTCTCTGTGTCCCCCGTCGTCGATCGTCGCGGCCGTATATCTCGCTCGATGCATCGCGCTCTTTCGATTATCAACCGAAGCCCTCGAGAGCCGTAGATGCCGCCGTGACACACCATCAGTCCCGCGACTCGCGGACTCTCCGGCCGCTCGCGGTGCCCACGGCGAACAACTCCTCGGTGTCCGACTCGTTCTCTGACTCGAATAACAATGTCGATTTCGGTGCCGCGGCACGACGAGCGACGCATCGCGCGATTTATCGCTAACGACGCGTAACTCCGCGGCTCGGCAGCACCGCGTCGCACGCAGGTGAATATAAATCGGCCGTAAAGTGCTCGCGCGGTTGTATGAATATTTACGCTCCCGAGGACTCGACACACACGCTTCGAGAGCGCAGTATCTCCTCGTCGCAGCCGGCTTCCCCGGGCCGTCGTGCACGCTTCTATAATTAGACGATAAATCATTTTTTTTTTCTTCTTGTTTTTTCTCTCTCTCTCGCTTCTTTTGCTTTATGGAGATTCGCAGAATGCTGTGGAACCTGTTGCGATATTATTATTATTGTGGTTATTGACGGCGGGGAAGGTTGATGAGTGTTGGGAGTCGCTGCTGATGCTTCTTCCGCAGGAAGCTAGTGGCAATGGTGGCAATCTGCGATTTACCTGCTGACGTTGGGATTATTGATAGCGAAGAAGGTTGAGAGGATTTGAGAATAGTTGGTGATTTTGCAGACAGCAAATTACATCAATGCTGTTTTTTTTTTATTGGTTTGGTTGTAGTTTTTGGATGGTGCGAATTTGGAGTTAAACTGTGTATTTTTGATTTTTTACATGAAAAGCATCGCCATGTACGCCATACCGATGCGATCCGCCTGCCCTGGCAACGACACTGAGGAGCCGGAGGAGAATACTCGCCACCGTCACGAAGTTCCGAGGCCTCCGCCGCCGGATTGCAGTAACTACGACATAGTTAAAGCTACGCAGGTAAAGTCTCTCGTTGTGCGTTTGTTTGGAATTCATTGTACATGGGGAAATATTCGTTTTTCTACAGTATGGAGCTCTGCAGCGAATCACCCAACTGGTGGACGCCGGAGCGGACGTTAATCAGCGAGACGCTGAGAACATTACGCTGCTTCATTGGGCGGCGATAAACAATCGACCTGAAACTGTAAAGTACCTCATTGCGAAGGGAGCCAAAGTCGACGCTATGGGCGGAGTGTTGAATTCAACACCGCTCAACTGGGCAACAAGGTTCGTTTCTGCAGAAATAATTTACAAACTTAGATTTTTCTTGCGTTATCTTGAATCGTTGATACGCTGAGTAAAATGCAGTAAAAAGAATACAAAATTAGTGCTGTGCGTCAAAACAAATTTGAGAGATTTGACGCTCTTCGCAACAGTCAATGTACACAGAAATAATTGCAAAAATCTATCACTTATTTAATCGTCTCGCGAAGAACTCGAACGTCCTTAAGACGTGACAAAAGAACGAGGTGAGTGGAGCATCCGCACGAGCGAGTCTCACAGCTTTTCCGCGTTTGTCGCTCTCAGCAAAAGTTTCAGCGCCAGAGCGACTGACGACTGAACCGAAAGAGACCTAGAGATAATAAACATCGCCGGCGAATATAAATTTCTAACGAATAATTCACGGCTCTACGTTCTCTCTACACGACGCTGTTTAATCAATGAGACCCGGTAACACGACTCGACACTCGCAGCTCAATCAATGACGAGCTCGGACACCGTGCAAAGTTGGCGCGCCGCGAAACGCCGAAATCTCTCGCTAACGCGTTACGTGTAATTTCAGGCACGGCCACTTGGCGATTTTCGTGATACTCATGAAAGCCGGAGCCGATCCGACTCTGCGAGACTCCGAGGGCTTCACTTGCATGCACTTGGCGGCGCAATTCGGCCAGACTGGCATAGTCGCTTACCTCGTGGCGAAAGGAATTAATCCCAATACTCCGGATCGAAGTGCCATGACTCCTCTCATGTGGAGCGCGTACAGAACCAACAGGTACTTGATAAGCCGGGTTCGCCTGCAAAAGTCTCGGGATTTGGTCCGAACTCGCAATTTTTTACTTTCAGCTTAGACCCCACGCGCCTTCTTCTGACTCTGGGCGCGTCTCATTCGCTCACCGACAACCTTCACGGCAATACCGCCCTGCATTGGGCCATTATCGCCAAAAACAACACCGCAATATCCACCCTAGTCCATCAGGGGGCGTCGCTCGACGTGCCCAACTTCCAGAATCAGACGCCGATGACCCTTCTGGGGCCTCACATTGGGGCTGCCTGGCTCGGTCACAAGGTCAGCTACGAGATAAGGGAGAGACAGGGCCGAACGAGAGCGTGGTGTAGGGATAAGGTAAAATTCGGCGATTTATCCGTTTATCGATTTATTCGAGTTATTAATTAATTTATCGATTTATTCGAGTTATTAATTAATTCATCGATTTATTTGAGTTATTAATTAATCTATCGATTTATTCGAGTTATTAAATAATTTGTCGATTTATTCGAGTTTATTAATTCATTTATCGATTTATTCGGTTTATTAATTAATTTATCGATTTATTCGGTTTATCAATGCATTTATCGATTTATTGGAGTTATTATTTAATTTATCAATTTATTCGAGTTATTAGTGAATTTATCGATTTATTCGACTTATTAATTACTTTATCGATTTATTCGAGTTATTATTTAATTTATCGAGTATTTATTAATTCAATTTTGTTCTCCTTTGCAGCGGATACGTTGGCTCTGCATGGCCAGCACGCCCTTCATAGTGTTTTACATAATTGGAATAATTTTTCAAAGCGGACTGGATTATCTAATAAAACTAGGTGCCTTTCTTACTCTCTACATCGCCGTTTATCTGGCGAAGAACGGACTATTCGACGAGAGGCTATGCCACATTCTACCGATGTCCATTTACCTAGCGACTAAGGTGAGTCGCCCGCCGCTTTGGTTAACGAAGATTCTCCCGTGATGTCGTGAAATCCGTCGATAAGGCTTCGCACGAGCGGCGGATGTGCCTGCGCTTTTTTATCGTACGTCCTCTTATCGCGGAAACCCGATGACGATAAACGTACGATAACCCAAATACACAAGCTGACGAGCGCCTTATCGATTGTTTATCGGTGTCTTCGGTGTTTCGACTGTTGACGCGTCGATTTTCATGTTTTCCTGTTCATATACTCAATTAATACGTCTAACCCCTCGGCAGTCCGGCGATCGCGAGATCAAATCAATCGGTATCGAGTGCAGATGACGCGATACGCGAAATTTATATCGCTGCGTCTCGATGTTCCTCGATCGTTCACAAACGAAAAATATTTCCGATGCAACCAAAGTCGCCGGACTGCGGGGCGGCGAAACGGCAACGGCAGATGTATGCGGCATGTGAAACGTTCGGCAATGTTAATTACAGATGTGGATATATATCACGTGGGTATTTTGGTTAGGCATCCACGCAGCGTGGTACCTATGGCTAATGCTAGCCGGTGGCTCGGTACCGCTGTGGATATGTTTCTTCAAAACGTGGCGCGGAGATCCCGGAATTGTCTCGACGACGCACGAGGACAAATTGAATGTACGTACAGCGTCCAACAGCGCTCGCAAAATCCGTCGTACCCAAAATCTGCGAGCTTGAATCTCGCGACTGTCTCGCCGAATTCATCGCCGTCGATTAAAATAATCAAAGCAGTTATACTTGCAGACTATCATAGAATTGGCGGAGTCAGGACGCGGCTTCGCGCCTCAAGGATTCTGCACGAGTTGCCTGGTGCGAAAGCCGATTCGCTCCAAGCACTGCTCGAGCTGCGATCGTTGCGTCGCGCGATTCGATCATCACTGTCCGTGGATTAACAACTGTATCGGTAAGCGCGACGCAATTCGTCGACTGCGTAGCGTCGTTTTTTATTTTTTTATTTCTTATTTTTAGAATTTTTTTATTTTTTATTATTTTTTTCATCGCTTTTTTCGCAACGCCCGAATCAAACGTCGATACGAATCCACAGGTGCGCACAATCACAAGTACTTCTTGGGATTCCTGGCCTCCCTCCTCGGTCTCTGCATCGTCGTGCTCTCCGCGAGCGTTCAGTACTGGCAATTCGAATGCTGGACGAATCTGACGAACGGCCACAGCGCGGACAGCTACTTGGTTTCCGCGGCCACGTGCGACCCATGGGTCATGTGGGTCACGGCGAATACCGCTCTACATTCGCTCTGGGTCGGCGCTCTCCTCGGATGCCAGATTTACCAGGTTCGTCGTGCTTCTTTTTTTTTTTTTTTCCGAAATTCGGAGAATTTTTTGCGTCGAGTCGTGGTTACAGTTTTTTTTTGGTACCGATCGAGCGGCGAGTTGATGAAACGCAACAGCTATTTGCATAAAAAAAAAGGTTATGCAATGCAGTCAGATTTAATGCATCTGGTTCAAATTTTAGACAGATAAAAGTGGAAAGTTTTTACCTCGTTGGATCGACGATTCGGCGATCGACGCGATCGTAGAATTGCCCGATAAAATGATCAAAAAAATGATATACTTTTGTTTTCCAATTGCAGATCATGGTGTTGGGTATGACGACGAACGAGCGCATGAACGCCGGTCGTTACGAGCACTTCAAACAAGGTAATCCGTTTCATCGCGGCGCGTTACAGAATTTGGCAGACTTCTGCAACCTCAGCTTTTGCGGCGTGAAAGCCAAACCGAGCTCGGACTGGCTGCACAGTTACGATATCAAGCAGAGTATCGAGAAGCTACCTCTACTTACGGCGAAAGGCAACTTTCAATATGTCTAGGGTATCATTAACGAGTTATAAACAACAAAAAATGTCTAGAAATGCGTGTAAGTGTAATTTAAATGTAGCCACCAGATGCTGAAAACACCATATCACTCTTGACCGGCGTCCGTATGATATTTTTTTTCTGTTTTTTTTTCTTTCTCGTGCTACCAAAGAGTTGACGTGGGACATTCGTCGGCAACCTTCACGCGAGACATTAATTATAGCAATGAGAGGGATTTTTTTCCCCGCCCGAAGTAGCCGCAAACCCAGTAGTCGCGACGTTTTCGAACTGTCAATTTTAGAGAGAATTCTTGGAAAACTCGACGCGATTAGTCGAACCGACTTAGCTCCTGACAAGAGACCTCGAGAAACGCGCTGCGCCGACGACTAATCGTCTTCTGATCTCTACTCTCGAAAAACCAATTGCAGCACCTCTTTACGTAACACAGAATGGACTACAGTCCGCCGCGATTTATAACAAATAAATCGTGCGCGTCGCGATAAAATCTGTGAGATGCAGATTAGCGTTTGTATCGAAACGTAGCGATTGGAATGCGATTAGACCGTCGACGAGCAGAAATAGAGAAATAGCTCGTCCAGCTGGAGGAGACTCTGAAAGGGCGAGCGCTTGTGTAATCGCAATATGCCACGTAGGGATCGCGCGATCCTAGTAGCGAGAAAAAAACTGCTACTTTCCGTTCTATGCGTGTCCCAATTCGTGCCCTCGACGGCACGAGAGCAAAACGCCAGCGCGACGACGACCTCGACGAGAGACTCGAGCCGAGGAAAATCGCGCTCGCGAGAAGCAGAAACAAGCCTGAAATCAAAAGTTGATACTTAGCCACATTTTTTTTCACCGTTAAGTACAATCAACGACGTAGACGTTATTCATCGTTCTTCGTTCTTTTTTTTTTTTTTTTTCTTTTTCTCTTTTTCCGTCGCACGGACTGGAAGTCGACGCCGTTGTCGAGTCGTGCAGGTCGATATCACGCCACGTGATGGCACTGGAATCATGATAATCCTCTGTATACAATACGCGTTGCAATAATTTGTACATACACACACGACTTTCGCACGTAGATCTTTCGTTGTTCTTCGTCGGTATCGCTATTATTTATTTACGCACAGAACGAACAAACAAAACAAAATTGCATATACAAAATAAATGTGATATATCCTCTATCGTTTCGACGAATCGCCTTGTGAGCCGGCCCGATTATTACTCCACCCGAGATATCTTCGTCTACGCGCGCGTATTCGTTCGATTCAGCAGCATTTTTCTCTTCGTTCCTCGCGAAAAAAAAAACCGCCACTTCCACCGTTGACAACCCGCGATCCTGGTTTTCGTCGTCGTTGTTTTGCGCGCGCGAAACAACGAAGCCTCGATGCGTTATCAGCTCTGCCGCAACAGACTTCGCTCTACATTCCAATTTCTAACCGAGTTTCTTACCTTTTACAACGGTTCAAATATCCACTCGCACATCAATGAGTGTTTTTAGTGACTTACAATGAAAAATGAAAAAAAAGGCATAACGCGCGATGTAAGGTTGTAAATTATACTTTAGCAATACAAATTTTTCCTATTTGTATATCACTTTACTGTAAGTACATAATCTGTCATAATTGCGTGTCTTTTATATTATATAATAATTGAAAAAAACAAGAAAAAAAATAACAATGGCAATGTCTACTACCTGACCACGGCTTCCGTACATAAAGTAGGTCTAGCAAAAGTCTCTCTCTCTATGTTCAGTATTAACATTAAAAGAATGAAAAAAAAAAAATGATGAAAAACAAATGTCAATACTCGTTACTACTACTAACTAACTAACTCTACTACTACTATTACGGATTCAACGAACGTAACGACTCGAGCATTAACGAAAGGGACAACTTTATTATTATTATTAGGTGTACTTGCGTTTAGGCGAAATTATTATTGGCGGTCGATGTTCCCTACTTAATCAGCCAAGAAGCTTTCGAACGACTGGCTATTGTATTTTTTAACGAACAATCTTCGATGGTTTTTCATTTTCTAGTCCGCAATACGCCGGCAGCCCGTGATATCGCACCAGCATGATAATTAATCGGTCGATGATAACAGAGACGGGCATAATTTCGTTCGGATAATACATTCTGTTTTTTTTTTTCTTTTTTTTCATCTTTTTTTTTCGGAAAAAAATTGTGTCACGCGAATGTAGAGTTATTCGAGTTGGGAAACGACGTTGGGAAATAGCTGACAAATATATTTCTAACGAATGCGCAGCCCTCGCTGGATTCGCCCTCGAAACTATCCCGAATCGGCGAGATATTTTAATAAATTTCATAATTCGATGTGAAACTACGTAAGATTGTGTCATAACAAACAAAAAATCAATTTAAATAAAGCTACTAATGAACAAAACTCGAATCGTACTGCAGTTGTACGTGCACTGTGATTTTCGGAATCGTAGGAAGCATTTAGTGAAAATGAACAAAGTGGAATATAATCCACGAGAAGAGAAAAATAATAGTCAAAGTTGTACGCAGCACAGCGGACAAAGTGGAAACGACGGGAAGAGTCGCGAGCGCGACGATTGCAAACGGCTTTGTAGAAAAATTCGCCACTAACGCTTGGCGCGTACGCGGAGCGCAATTAGAATAATGCGATTCTAGAAATTAAACTGCTGTATCATACGATTTCCGAGAGTGTTTGTCGAGCAAGAGAAACATTGATCCGACATTCTCGAGCTGTATTTTAACCCTCGAAATTCATTGGTGTAAATTACGCTGTAGAAAACGAGGCAGACAAAAAACCCTCGTTTATCCGCTCGTAAGCAATGAGATTGTAAAGATATACTTGAATCAATTAAATTCATGTAAATGATGACAAAAAAAAACAAATAAATAAATGGTTCGTTTGACAATTAACCCCGGCGAGCGTCTTCAGTGTCCTTCCAATCCAGACGCAAAAACACGAGAGTGCGACAGTTTCTGCTCGCTGTCAAATTGAGACTGACGTCTCAACGAGACGTCTTTGCGTTTCGTTCATCGTTGATTTGTTAACAGTTTTCGTCGATTCTCCAGGCGATCTTTTTAGCTTTTATCATGACCACCGAGGACGATTGTCCCTGCACCGATACCTCGGACGCCACGTCTCTGCCGCTGGACATCAGCAGCTCCGCGCTGAACTCCTCGGAGCTCGCCGACGTCTCAACGGGAGAATGCGTACAGACAAGTATTTCTCGCTTGAGACATATTTACCTTCCGTGCAAACATCCGCGGCGATAACGCGCCGCGCTTGAGAATTTATCCCCGCGAAGTTCCGGGACAAAAAGGTCTCTGTTGTTCGGGCGACAGATAACGACTGCACGTGCCTGCCGGATGAGAAATTGCCCGCGGAAACGGCGCGGGCCTCGTCGCCGCCGGCTGTTAAACCGCCTCCGGCGAACCACCAACCGCAGAGGGGACCGTTCAAGGGGACGCCACACTTTCAGCCGGCGTTGCAGTGCATTTGTCACGCATACAGAGCGTAAGCCGGACTCAGTAACATTCGTTGACTTCCGCGGAGACCTGCAGGTTTTTTACTTGACAATTTTCCAGAGATCAATTCGCCGCGCCCGACAAGCACAGCAACGCCGAGAGGTAGAGCGATCGGGCCGAAGCCGACGCGCGCATAATTAATACAATTATCGAGGCCGAGTTCTCAACGTCGCTTTTACAGATTCAACTGGAAGTGGCCGAGACGCGAGTACGCGAGAAAGCTGGATGAGGTTTGCGAAGTTAAAGTCAAACGGAATCACTATCGTCATTACTCCAAGGTGATTGACCAACGAGCTTCGTTGCTCCGATTTTTTTTTTACAATTTTAACGATCGGATTAATGCTCCAATTTTACATGTTTTTTTTGTAACTTTTAATGCATCAGCCGTACGTGAGAGGCGACGGTACGGAGGGAATTCCACGCAGGAAGAACGCGGATTTCGCCGAGGGCGATCTCGGACCTCCGAGGTACACGGATACCAAGCAGGAACTCGAGGAGATATCGGAGAGAATCGATATTTACTACTTCGACCACGGAAACTCGGCGTTGGTATAGATTGACTTTTATCACCAATCGATTAATTTTTATCGAGATTTTTTTTTTTTTTTCAACAAATCTACGAAACAGATATTATCGCACAACCGACTCGCCGCCGATACTCGCGACCGAGAGATGCGCGGAGAAGACGGACTCGGCGGCCACGCGATTCTGGGCGGAGATCTTCGGCACGATCCACATCGGTGTCTCCTTCATCACCGCCTTCGTTCTTCAGCTCCTGAGATTCCTTCTTTTCAGCATAATCCGACCGTTGACCGTGGGGATTCTCCAGTTGTTCGCCGATTACTTCGTCAAGCCGCTCCTCTCGATACTCTTCAACGCTCTCATACAGCCGATTCTCATTCTGCTTTACAACGTCGCGACTTCGCTCCGCGATCTCTGCGAACCCGTGGCTGAGGCTCTCGGTTTCTTCCTGCGCGAAGTCGCCGCGGTCTTTCGAGCATTTCGAATAGTCGAGGTAAACCGCATCGACCACGCGACGACGACGACGACGTGCACGTGACGCGCGAGACGACGAAGAGAGGCGCAAACGGGAGAACGAGGAGTCGACGGCGAGACCGCAGAAACGACCCGTCCGTTTAATATTTCCCCGGGAAGCGGCGCAACAGGCACTTAACACGCGTTTATTAACACCAGGTATATATTTGGTTTTATTTTAACTTTACAATATCATTATTGTTTCATGTTTTTCCGCTTTCTCGTGTGGTTTTTTTTTATACAGAACAAATGATCTCTTATAGCAACTAACTTTGTCAATAATAATCAATAATTCATCCTTCGTCTCTCTCGTATATCTTACCATTTAATAAATTATGTACAATCTCACAAACAACAAACGGAGGAACCTAATTACATCATGTAGTTGTTCACACTTCGCTATGTACAGGTACTACTTGATTTCCTTCACTCTCTCTCTCTCTCCCTCTCTCTCTTCTTCTTTCGCTTTTTTTTCTTATTTTCTTTCGTTCTTTTCTCTCTCTCACTTTTTTTTACAGAACCGCGCCATCAATGATCTACCGCGATGCGCGCGCGGTCTCCGTTAACGCACTCTCTGACTCTCGCGTCCGCTACTTGAGAAAAAAAAGATGAAATAAAAAATAAAAAAAAATAAAAACTAAAATCCAACAAACCGCCTATCGTCACCTAGTCTCAGGAACTGCAACCTCTGATTTAATTTGCATCGTCGTCTAGGTGCTGGTTGTTGTCGGAGTCTCCTGGGCAGCTGGGGTTTGCGAAGGCGCGGATGCCGAATCGCCTGGAAAAATACATTTTTTAGTCACAAAACTAAATTTCAGTCTGTTAGTCGGTAGATTTAAAAATCTACTGACGATGCATGTTTCTTACTCGGTTCTAATTTGTTTTCAGGAGGATAAATATGAAATATTGACGTTAGATGCATTTTTTTTACTCAGTTTAAATTTCTTTTTAGAAGAATAAATATGAAATATTGACGTTACATGCGATGTTTAATTAACAGCGCCACTGGATTGGTTTTTTCATCCGAGGCAGCGGTATTACCGACTCAACGGGAGTCGACTTCTCATTGAATTGAATTTATTTCTCTACAGCTCGAGTGTCCAGATACGTCGGGTGAGAAGAAGGCTAAGCTTACCCAAGAGAGCGGCCTCCAGGTCTCCAAGGATCTCGGTTTCCTTGGGATCGATAAGGTTGAAGCGTTGATTAAGGAGCGTGAGGTGAGCGAAGACACAATTGAGGTGAGCGTGGAGCCCCAAAAGTGCGACCTCTCTGAAGTGGCAGTGGTAAATGTGTGCCACTACATGGTACAGTAGCCGCAGGATCTTACGCACTATTGATTCGAACGAACTGGGAAACTCGTTTGCTAAACGAAGAAAAGAAAAAACAGACAAGGATTTATCCTCGTGCAACGACAACGAATAATTCTCAACGACACCATCGAAATCTATCAATCTTGATACATATATATTTTTCTGTGCTTGTGATGCGTAATTTGTATTCTGTAAAATCATTCATAGCTACATAAGTCTTACCATATTTTGTAGGAAATATAGTCTCGTCGCTGACCGTGCGCTGTATAAACGTCATGACGTAGTCTATGTACTGTGGCGCAGCCACTCTCGTTTTCTTTCCCTTCTCGTCGAACCACAAATATGTTCTGAAAAGAAAAAAAAACATATTTATAATTCCATACATTTTATAAATAATTTTTATGAACGTCTGATAGCGTGAAAAAAAAAAATTGCTTCTATCCAAAACGATGGCCACCAGGATATAATGTTGATAAGACTTGACCGTAAAAAAACTGCCATCGCGTAAAAACCCGGATTTTCGCATGATTCCCTTTTACCGCGCAAATTTATACCAGACTCGAGTATTACATCTCGTAAAATTACCTTAAGCCAGGACCCGTCATATCCGGACATCCCGTCGAGGTACAAAACTCGGATATAGTGCCGTAAAAGAGATTTATGTGGTCGAACAGTGCTAGAGTGTGAGATGCGAGCCACTCGTTGTAGTCGAGGCCGGGCGGAAGGTCCACCAGCATTCTCAGGTCCAGCTCCGGCAGCTGTCGCTCGAGAGCCGCTTCCTCCAGATACAATTTCGGGTCTTCCGTTGTCCCGGCATCCTTCTCCTTTCGTCGGGCTTTTCTATAAAGGTACAACCAAAAAAAAAAAAAAAAAGAAAACGGTTCGACCGGTTAGCCATTGTCTGAATCCGTCGTGTGTACGTTCTACGTTCACCCGTCTTTTACGACCCACTAGTCTCTAGCCTCAGTGCTTCACTATTTTCTTGCTTTTATTTTTACTTTTTCTTGCTTTTTTGTGGGGGATGCTCTGGCAATACCGAACACGCTCTCCTTCCATCGAGACCAATGAGCGAGAGAAAGACAAACAGCTCCACGTATCATCCACAACGGTACAAGTACAAATGCGGCAGTACAGATCCATCTACTAGCGACTAAACCACCACCCTACAAGGCCGTATATGCTATTCATTTAAAAACAATCAAGAGTCATCCACCAATAGACACTTCTAGGAAACAATTCTAACGGAGCGCAAGAAGCCAGCAGCGGATATGAACAAGCAACGAAGTCGTTCGAAATGAATTTTCAACAAAGTGGGAGAAAAGCTTATCGCGGACATGAGTGTGAATATTATATTTATGTGTAGGCAGTATATACATTTTTTTCTATTGTGCAGCCACAAAATGCATACAGCTTCGCCGGCGAATGCGTCGATTGAGCAGCCGAAGGGACGTGTAAAATTCTCGCTAATTCTGTTACCCTATTTCTCCGCTATTTCTGGGTGTTTCTTTTTTGTCAAAATTAAACCCTCTTTATTAAAAAAAAATCACCATAAATTTTGGAGAAATTTTTAAAAATCTAGAATAAAATAAAAATTAATTTCGTAAAATGTAAGAGCCAAAAATAGCGAAAAAAAAAACGGCCGTTCGTCGCCGGGCGAGCGAAAGTGGTGTGGCGATTCGCCTCGCCGGCCGCACAATTGCGCGCGCGTTACATGTACACAGTATTTTATATTGCGAGCTCCGAACGAGGAGCCTTGAATGAATATTATCGTCATAGAACGACGACGAGCGGGCGTTCGGTGTGAAAGAGCGTGTGTCGCGCGAGCGACGCATAATCGACGCGGCTGGCTCGTGTCTGCCGCGCGATCCTCGTCCCCCGCCAGCCTCTCCCCCGCACCCTCCCCCGGCCCACAGTCTGCCCTCCTCTCTCGCTCTCGATTTTTTTTCTCTTCGCCTCTTCACTACCTGCTCGCTGGTGCGGCGACGGTTAAAGTCGCGTGGCTGCTGCCGCGTTCGCGATTAAAAATTTCCAGCCGGCAGCTTCCGCAATGAAGCGTTCACCGAGTGGGGCTGAAGTGCGAGGCGCGCGGCAGCCACCCCCTCATGTTCGACTGGCACAAACGCAGCTCTGGAGAGACCTCGACGACTGAAGAGAACGAGGAGGCCGCCGCGTATCGTCGGCCGTGTGCAGACGACGATGCCCGGTGAACAGGAGACAGATTTTTTTTTTTTTTTTTTTTCCGAGTGCTCTCGGCGACAGTAAAAGAAGAAGAAGAAGGAAAAAAGGATACTGGTCTCCGGAGAGCTTTTAATCGCGCTCTTTCGCCAAGTGGATATTCAATTAATTGACGCATTGCGCCGAAGCACCTGCCACGCTACTTGACGATGGCTCGTCGTAATGTTTCACAGTCAATTGAGGCGAGAGTACAGCGGTTTTTTGCTTTCTCGAGATACGCCGGCTGTGAAGACGAAGCTAATGGCTCGAATGTGGATCGGGTGTCGTGGTGAGCGGGGCGAAATGGACCATTATTTTTTGCCAATGATCCTAAGGTTTTATTCGAATTTAAGGTTTTATTCGAATTTAAGGTTTTATTCGAATTTAAGGTTTTATTCGAATTTAAGGTTTTATTCGAATTTAAGGTTTTATTCGAATTTAAGGTTTTATTCGAATTTACGGTTTTATTCGAATTTAAGGTTTTATTCGAATTTAAGGTTTTATTCGAATTTACTAAGGTTTTATTCGATCAAACCGTATTTTAATTGAATCGAACATAATTTTATTTGGGTCAGCGAAAATTTGAACAAAATTTGCATAAAGCAAAAGAAAAAATGTATCTGAGAGAAACGAATTCTATCAGCCCGGCCAAAGTAAATTCTCTCGCCCAATTCCGCGCCAAAGTAAATTCTCTCCCTCGAACCTTCCGCTCAAACAGAATTATTTCCTCGAACGCGCCCGGCCTAATAGGACGCGTTCGGCGCTCGGCAATTCCACGCTCGAGCCCCCCCCCCCCCCGGGCGCCCGCGGAACGATAACGTTTCGCGGCCGACAATCGCCCCGCCGGTTATCGTTCACCTTCCGGTTGCGGTCCCGGGGCACAATCGGCCATTTCACGAGACATCCACGAAAGCGCGGCGGGAGAAACGGAAACGGAAACTGGCGAGCAAACCGCGCGAGAAATTCTCGGAAAGATGGTTTCTTTTTTTTAGCAAAAAAAAAAAGAAACAATAATAATAATAACAACACCAGTAATAATAATAATAATAATAATAATAATAAATTATTCTCAAGCCGATTCTTCGCATTGACCGTCACCTTGGAGTTTAATAAAATTCCTGGAGATTCCTGACCAGGCTAACCAGGCATAATAATAATAATAATAATAATAATAATAATAATAATAATAATAATAATAATAATAATAATAATAATAATGATAAATTATTCTCAAGCTGATTCTTCGCATTGACCGTCACCTTGGAGTTTAACAAAATTCCTGGAGATTCCTGACCAGGCTTTAAAGACCAGAAGAAAGTGAAGGTGGTGGTGGAAGGGGGTAAGAAAGAATTTAAAAAATGTCTAAGTGAAACCTTGGCCCAAGGACGTCACGCGCGCGAGCTCAGACCGCGCGCACTCGGGTCGCCCACACTTCTCGCCCACTCCGCATTTGGGGGGAGGGGGGGGGGGGGGGGGGTGAGGGGGTCTCTATCTTAATTAGCGGGAACTTCGTAAGTCATGTGTAGCCTTCGAAATACGGCGATATAAACGTAGTCACGACAGAGAGTGAGAGAGAGAGATATCTTTGGGCTGAGAGAGACCGAGAAGGAGGGCCACACGAAGTGACTTGAGATCACCGCACGAACATTTCCGAGTCGGCCGCGTGTTGGCGACTCAGCCGGGTGGGAGGTGATCGCTGGTAGAAAATCTGTAGCATTAAATCCGGCCCAAGGCGGGCCCAGCTGGGGCCATCGTGGGCCTGATCAGGATTTGACTAGGGCGGGATTTAACCCCACAGATTTTCTACCAGGGATCGCTGGTAACACGACCAAAAGCTAACATGACGATGGTATTGTTTTTTTTTTTTTGGGACTTATGTACAGTGTTTATTGGAAATTGGTCTCGTCCGGCTGAACACGTTGAGCGGTGCAGCAACGATTTTTTTTGTTGCTTTTATGAATAATCGATTTTTATTTAGCGTCATAGAAATTATAAGAAATTAGTAGAAAAAAAAGAGAAGAAGAATTACACATCCACCACGATCCCAGCGTACAGGAAGCTGTGTGTTAGAGTATTTTTTTTTTTTCATTGCGCATGAAAAAAATAGAGAGAGGCAGGAAACATTTGAGACGTTTTTTCGCGAATGATACGGATTTTTCGATCGTAAATGGTGGCCACGCGGATATCGTGATACACCCCGAGAAGCCCAACGGGGTTGGCGCCAACCGTCCGTTCCTAATTGTATCGACCATCCTGTTAGACACCGGGGCCACCGTTTACGAGTGGGAGTTTTTACCGTACGCTTTGTGCATGAGGCGATATTGATCTGGGCTTTTTTTTTCTTCTTTTTTCGGACACAGAAACGCAACGAGAAAAAAATGTACTGCTTTGCGGAATTATGCATTTGTTTGATACTTTATGCACCGAGAGATATTTACATTCTGCGAGTGTCGCGCTCGCTGCGTCTGTACATTCGACCCCATTAACTACCCGTATACATTTGCCCTCTGTGCACAGAACGAAAAGTGTGCGTTTGAAGACTCTACAGTGGAGTCTCTTATATAAGTTCATTAAGTTTTTCTCAAAGTTTTGTTTTTCCCCCAAGTGGCAATTTTTACATTTTTATTGGCAATTTCGTGAAGAGCATTTTTTATTACAATTTATGTAATATTTACAGGGACAAAGTGGCGAAGAAATAAAAAATTCTGATTTCGCGATTATCACTGGGGGGTAAAATAATGAAAAAGGCTGACGTTACAATAGCCAGTGAAAAATGCAAAATTCATGAAACGCCATCGTAACTCGCGCTGTCAGCGAAAAAGCTCGTAAATACCGCGAATGAGGATAGAAATTGCGACTTTATCGACAGTCACGGTGAGTTACGATATTACACGGGGCAATTGACAAAACGTGCTCAGCGCCGGGATCCACAGCCAATGCCGCGGCACGTTGCGCTTCGCCATAGCCGTTTTCGATTGTTGAAGCAATAAACATGTTGACTCAGCGAACGCAGGTGGGGCGAGGGGGAGGGGGCAGCATTTGCCGTCCATCCCGACCGGTACTTATCTCAATGTGTACATGTCAAATAGGCCCGAAATCTCGCCACGCGTGACTGTATCGAAAATTAAAGCCGGGGGGCTTCCTATCTGAAGTTTCATCTTTTTCTTTTTTAAATGCACGTTTATTCGAAAAATCGATTGAATTTTTTTTTTTCCTCGGCAAATCGTCTTCGAAATTGTATTTTATTAAAAACTCCAATTGTCCTCCAAACCAGACGCCCCCCAGAAAGATAAATTTCTCGCACGAGATTCCCCGCTCACCCAACTACATAAAAAATAAAATAAAATAACCCCAAGCTTTGTACAATTTTATCGCTCTTCGTTCAGCAACCTCAACATTTTCCTCGTTCTACAAAAGCGCAGCGTGTCTGTATATTATTAACGATATAACCAAGTCGAAAAATCGATTCAATATTTTTTTCTCATAATGTTAATTATTCATAATGTTAATTGTTCATGTTTTCTCATAATGTTAATCATTCGTTACATTCCAACGATGCAAACTTCAACATAATTTTTTCTCGACAAATCGTTTTCGAAATTGTACTTTATTAAAAACGCCAATTGTCCTGCAAACCAGATGCCCCCCAGAAAGACAAATTTCTCCCACAAAATTCCCCGCTCACCCAACTACACTGTACAAAAAAAAAAAATAACCCCAAGCTTTGTACAAATTTATTCGCTCTTCGTTCATCAGCAGCCTCAACATATTCCTCGTTCTACAAAAGCGCAGCGTGTCTGTATATTATTAACGCCTACAACCAAGTCATCGTCCCGTACGTTCCCGCTCATCCCATTCTCGTTCCCGTTTATATCGCCATCACAGATGCGCACAACAATTATGCATACATTCTCGTCTCCTTAAATCATCCCACACTACGGGCTGCCCTGACTTTCGATTTTTTTCATTTTTTTTTTTTTTTTCAACTCACGCGACCAACTCCCCGAAGAAACGTATTTTCCTGTGGCAGGTGTCGAGGAGCGAGAGTCGGGAGGACGCGGAGCCGCCGCCGCCGCCGCCGCCGGTGCTCCCGGCGCTGGAGGACGAGTGATGGACGGGAGTCGTGGGCGCCGAGGCCGCGGACGAGGACGACTCGAGGAGGGCGACCGCGCCGCGTGCGGGCGATCGCAACATTGCGCTGATGCTCGTTGCCGTCGTGATGATTGCGGCGCTCGCGGCACCGCTCGAACTTCCGGACGCCGAATTTCCCGCTGAACTCCCGGCGACGAGATTCCCCGCCGTCGTCGTCGCTCCAGCGTTCGTCGTCGTCGTCGGGTTCTTCGTCCCGGCCTCCGAGGATTCTTCGCCCGCGCCGACGACGATTTTTTCACGGGCGCTCGGTATGCACCAAATCTTGCACGCTTGTCATTTAACGATTAAACAGGAATAATATCGATTCTCGTACGCATGAAAATATGCGCGGAGTCGCACTGTGACGAGTCGGAATAAACCCGGCGTGACTCTATCTCTCCGGCCGTAGATTCATCACTTTACATAATCGCGAACGGCCCGGGGAAAATCGCTCCAACGACTGACGATCGGACGACCGGACGATCGATCGATGTTTCATTGAGGCTGACGACGGCCGATGTTATTTTGCTGATCGGGCGCGCCGATTAGGCCGCGTTATCGTCAACGTCAGCTAGGCCAGCGAGATTATTACTGTTGTTGTTAACTCTTTGTCCAGCTATTTAAGGCTCTTTTTATTATGATCGTCATTATTATTATTATTATTATTATTATTATTATTATTACGTGTTTTTTTTTTTTAATTGCAGTTATTATTATCAGGCGTCTTTGGTTGATGAGCGTGAAACGTCCGCTTGTTCTGTCCGTTAGGCACTGATTTCGGCGATATTTTTTTCGTGTTTTTTTTTTTATTTGTTTTATTTTTTTTTTATCGTCGCTTTATCGTCAACGTGAGAAGATCCGAGATTATAAACGTCGAACGTCGGAGTCGCTCGTGGACTCTGGAATAAAACGGGCGCGCGGGCCGCGAGTGCAACGATCTCGGTGACTATCGAGCGGGGATTTTCGGAGCGTCGATCTCTTCTCTCTCCTCGCGTCACTCGCGGACATCAGTTGGAGGGAGCGCAGCGCGCGCTACGTGTGCAGGATTCGCGCTCTCTGTTTCTCCGTCTCTCTCGCTCTCTCTCTCTCTCTGTGTTCTATCGCAGGGCTGCGGAGGAAGACGACGTCGAGCGTTTCCGGAACTAGGTCGGACGAAGCTTTGGGCCTAACCTGGAGTCAAGATTACACAAGAATGCCGGATTAATCCCGGGCGCAATTAGGGATAAACAACTCGCGCTCACGTCTAACTCGCTGCTCCTTCTCTCTGTTTCTCTCTCTCTCTCTGTCTCTCGTACGAGGAGTCTGGATTTACGTACTTTGGGATTGTTACACACGCCTCGCGCTCACTCGACTTCACCGCTCTTATCCCAACGGGCGACTCGTCCCGCGACGATGCGCGCGGAAATCGAATTGAGTGTAATTTTATTTTCGCGCGATTGCTCATTTCGGAACGGAAAATTGCTCTGTTTGATGTCTCGTTTCGTCTCGTATGATTGCGACTCTGGGGTCGATTCACTGGTGAATTGAAAAATGGAGCGGTGAATATAATCATTTTCGACATGGTCCATTTTTAACCGATTGTGATTTAGAGAATTTTATTTTAAATCGCAATCAATTGAAAAAATTGTTTGTTTTATTTACGATTTTCGTTGCAAAATTGTTGTAAATATATAATATAAGTTTTATAAGTCGTTTAATATAAGTTTTTATAAGTCGTAAAGTTGGAAGTGATGAAAAATAACTGTCGAGTAACAACAAAAAATGTCGCGCTTTTCCCTTTTTTTTGTTGTAAAAATCATTGTTGAATGTCATTGTTGAATGTCATTTGTAAATTGTTAAAAAGTGTTTTGCTCTTTTTGTTAAGTTTTATCTTGAAATAAGGCGTGGAAACTGGACGACGAGCGGACAGCGAATAAACTAACAAAATTCACCGCACCGGCAAAAAAGGCGCCGCGAGGATGTCGAATAACAGTCGCGACCAACAAAAAATTAATAATCGCTGTACTTAAGTCTCGTTTTTTTTGTTGGGGAATTCAGTTATAAAATTGGAAGTGATGAAAAATAACTGTAGAGTAATAACAAAAAATGTTGCTTTTTCCTTTTTTTTTGTAAAAATCATTTTTCTGTCTTTGTTTTAGTTGAAACATTTTTTGTCTTTTCTGTGATGAGTCATTGTTGAATGTCATTTGCAAATTGTTAAAAAGTGTTTTGCTTTTTTTGTTAAGTTTCATCCCCAAATAAGGCGTGGAAACTGAACGACGAGCGGACAGCGGATAAACCAACAAAATTGACCGCACCGGCAAAAAAGTCGCCGCGAGGATGTCGAATAACAGTCGCGACCAGCAGCGAGTTCACGGGATAAAAACGCGGGGTCTGTTCATCGGTATCTATCGGGCGCGCCGCTTTTTTTCACCCGCGTCCGTGGATTAACGGGCTTTGCCGGACCGCGAGAAAAACGAGAGGCGCCGCGATGCAAATGTGCCAAAGTGATCGACCGCGTCGCTGGTTTGCACGGTAAATGTATCAAGCCCGAGCCCGAGAGCGAATCGACGCGCGTCCCGTGCGACGAGACGAACGGCGGAAAAGCGACGAAAATGTGTGCGCGCGAGCCACGTGGCGCAGTTTGAAACTTCGCCGAACTCGTGCCGAACCATCGGTGCGCGGAAAACAAAGTGCAACAAAACTCCTTTTCCCACGTCAATTTGGAAACGATTTGTAAACTTGCCTACGGTGATGCGCGCGCGCGCGCCTGTTCGACAATTCGTTCCCGGAGCTATCAGCGAGATAGAATTTCACGGCAGGGTGAAATAAATCGAATAAAAGAATTTCCGCCAGGAATTTTACTCTGATGAAATTGAGCTCGTGAAAAAGACCGGGAAAAATACGCGTCGAACAGGCTCGGATCGTTCGGGACCACATTTTTTATATACGCATGTTTCTTTTTTACTGCGTTGTTAAAAATCTGGTGATAGAATCAACGCAATCTCGAAACTTTCAGCATTTTTTTTATTCAGTGAGATATTTTTTTCCATTTTTTTTTTTTTTTTCAAATATAATTGCATTTGCGTGAACAACACATTTTTTAAAAATGGGTGAATGAAATTTAATCACATTTACAAAATGTAATCCGTGGTAAAAAAAAAATCTATATTAATGGCAAGAAACATTTACCGATTTGCGTCTGATTACCCGGAAAATGAAAGTGGACCTTTTAGCAACAAAAAAAAAAAAGAAAAAAAAGGGTGAATCAAGTTAAATCACACTTTAAAAATATAAATCGTACTAAAAAAATCGTTCTTAATGGCAAACAAAATTTACCGATTTTCGTCTAGTTATCTCGAAAAATAATGTGTTGAAATGTCCACACCAATCGCCTTTAACGCGCTGAATATTTTAGTCTTATATATATTTTGGAAAGTTGTTTGTCTGCTGTCTGTTTGTCTGTCCCAGCCTCCTTAATTAAAGTCTGCCCTAAATAATAAAATTTAATTTTTTACAGAATGTTAAAGTCAGACCCCCAAAAATTGCAACAAAAAAAAACGAAAGGGGGAGCCCTTCTAAAAATGTGTAATCTTTGAGGGTCAGACTTTAACATCCTGTAAAAAATTCAGAAATCAAGATACCGCGTTCCGCCTTGCGGCATTCTCTTCGTTATAGAGTTTTCTCTCGAAAGCAAAAAGAAAACTCAGGTTTAGTCGATCGAGAAAAAGTAACCTCGATTTTAGCGAAGTGACGAAATTTCGAAAAAAGTGAAAAATAATTTTATGCTGTTTTCTCATCGAAGTTTATGTTTTTCGGGCAAACAACGGTGCTTTTCGGAATCAGCGGGAAATTTCCCGTCGGATAGGGTTTTCAAACTTTACGAAATCGAAAAAAAAAAAAAATTCTCGATTTCGTAAAGTTTGGACGCTAATTTGACGTTAATTTCCTTATCGATCTAATATTGATTCGAGAATATAGCGAGCGCGCGAGTCACTACAACCTGCTAGTAGGTTATAAACATTCTGTAGATTGAACAAGACTACATAATGGTCGGTTCGGCCAAGAAGCCAAGCCGCGTTGTATATTCTCCTCTCCTCTGTGTTATTGGTTTTCCGTCAGATTACACCTTGAGAGAAACTTTCATTTTTCACTTCACGGGCGAGAGAGAGACGGAGAGAAAGGGGGGGAGAGAAAGAGTTTGAACACTTTCTTCCGTTATGATAGACTATCAACAAACGAGCCGTCAAATATCGTTTATTCAATGTCAATGAGCGAAGATAAATTCATGAATGAAAAGAGCCATAAAAAATGTGAATACATTTTTTTTATGGTTTCCTCATTCTTGCTCAGTGGTTACGAAGTTTAATCCATCTTTGCTTCCTCATAGCGGAAAGTTATAATAGTAATAATAATAATTCCCACAAAGTTATAATATTGGCATATAAAAATTAGCGATCATTTTGCGAATTTTACAATTTGAACCCAATTTCGTCGAATAGACGAATCGAAATTCTGGGTTCGCAGTGCGAAAAATTTTGCAAAGAAATGGACGGGTTTATTACTGCTTTGAGTGCCAGATTTCATCTCCGTAGCTCAAAGCATTCCTCGAATAGCTTAAAGGGGATAAATTACATTTTCTTCTATTCATTTCGCTCCCACAAGCGCGAAAAAAAAAAAATAGTTCAAGCCCCGTTCTCTGGTGTTCTAGTTCAATTTCAGCGTTCCGGCGTTGAAATGCCAGCTAAAAAAAATCTTTTCATCCAGCGACGCCGCCTCGACCAGTGAATAAGCGTAACCCACAAATGTAGCTCCCTGCATTATCGACATTCGCGTCGAGCTCGAATTTATCGCGAATTCCCACTCTCAGGTGTCTCGATTCTTTGGCAGCGTCGTCTATAAACGTTAATTACGATACTCAGCGAAGCAGCCGTAGGCGGCCTCGGGCGTTGCGAAGAAAATCGCGAAACTTTCGCCCGCCTCGTGGCACTTTCTACCTCAAACTAGCGGCGCGATTTGCGGGGAGTTGGAGCGCGAAGCGCGCAAGACGAGAGTACGAAGCTCGGTAACCCACAAAACGCCCAACCGGAGCTTCCCAGAAGAATTCACGAAAATTGACATTTTTTTCGTTTGACAAAAAATGCAGAATATTTTCCTAACCCAATAAATAAACGAATTTGTTGTCACTCTCTTTCCCTAACCCAAACTGAGATTTCAAATGAAAATTATTTCAAGAAAATAAAATATTTTATTATTATTATTATTATTATTATTTTATTATTTTATTTAAAAATAAAATTATTTAAATTTCTACTTTCATCCTCTCCGTGCGAATTTCCAACGAGTCGTGTAAAATAAATCGCACACCAAAACTTCGACAAATCCCAAACAAAGAAGAAAAAAAAAAATATACACTTTCCGAGCGAGAGTTCTCGGGATCTTCGCGTTCGTGCGCGAAACTACCGGATAAATTCAAGTGTCCTTACGCGCTCGAGTGTGAGTGACGAAGCCAGCGAGACGTGGAAGAGCATGAGGGGAAAACACCGAAGAAGGGAGGAAGAACAAGACCAAGAAGAACAAGTATACGAAGAAGGTCACGAAGCTTTTCGACTTCGGATTATCGAAGTTTCCAGGTGACACGGAAAAACTCTCCACTGTCCCCGGAGTCTACAGGATGCAGCTCGCAGTTTCACCGATTGGCCCGGAGACTTTGCCAAGTGTGATTCTTCCAATTTTCGCTGTTTCCTCGGCTCCCTCCATTTTCTCAAAGCGCACGCGCGGAATTTTGCTTTTTTCTTTCTTTTCTTTCTTTCTCGTGCAAATATTTAAAATCCAGACTGTACGTTAAAAATGTATTATTATTATTATTATTTATTATTATTATTATTATTATTATTATTATTACGTGTTGGGAGCCGTCGGCTCGCCGGCGAGGCGCTCGAAACGCGACTGACCTGCTGCGAGAGAGGCGCACGCGACGCGATTTGTGCGGCCGCACGACCGGCGTGCGCCGCGTGTGCGTTCGAGGCGCCCTTCTCCTCCTCTTCCGCCGTTCCTCTTCCACGAGAAGAGAGCCGCCCGAGAGGCAGGAAAACAGCGTTCACGGCGGCACGTCGGCTGTGTATTCCACACAGCCGCAGCAGCAGAGCACCAGCGGAGCGGCCCACACGAATGGCCCTGGCACCCCCGCAGCAGCAACCGCTGGTAGCTTGGCGTAGGGCACAGAGTCCCGACGGACGGACGGAGGGACAACGGTAGAGAGACACAGACACGGACGGAAAAAGATGCGGCGGCAGTGGCGGCGGCAGCAGCGGCGGCGGTGGCAATGCGACGGTGGTTGCGCCGCGACGCCCCCCACCGCTCGGGATCAGCTGTGACGGCGACTCGAGTCAGCTGACTGCGAGCGGCCCCTCTGGCACCGCTGCGACAATCGATACTCCACTCTCCTCGCCTCGTTGACGTGCCCTCCTCGTGCGGCGCGCGGCCGCCACCGCCGACGCCGCTGACGCCGCCGGCAACTCTGTCAGTAGGCGCTCACCCCACCCCGGCCGAAGGTTTTTAATTTTTTAATTTGCGTTTTTTGAGACTGCGAATGATTTTTTTTTTTTTTTTTTTTTTTCTTTTTTTTCGGGGGTCTTTGATTGAGGAGGCAGCTGGGAATGCGAGGAATGTGGGGGATGACGTGGTGATTCTTTTTTGTGGGAAAAGAAATGGATCGGTTTTTGGGTGACTAATAGTTTTGTGGGTTAGAGTGTTAGTTTGTTGTAAGAATGTGGATGGGAGGTGGGGGAGGTGGGATTCGTTTTGGGTAGTAAAAATAGATGGTTTGACCTGAGGTAATTCGCAGCAAACGTGATCTTAGGGGTTACCTTTTTTTTAGAGAGAAATAAATTGGGCAAAATTGGGCGGGGTTTTACCGATACGAAAAATTCTTATCGGTAAAAGCAACAAAAATATTGTTGGTTAAAACAATGAAAGTGCAGAGAATGTAGAAAAAAAGCAGGCGTACAAAAATTCGCAGAAGGATGTCTTGGCTTTTCAATATTTGTGTGATGTTGAAGTTTGCTTCGTTGGAATGCAACAAAATGCAGAAAAAAAAATTTCTAATTTTATCATTTGGGTTAATTAGAATTCGGAAAGTTATGGCAACTAGGCTATGATGACTTTTTATACCCAATTTCATCATTTGGATTAAGGAGAATTATTTTCTTCTTCTGAATTTCGTTGCATTCCAACGATGCAAACTTCAACATCATATATTTTTCCCCCCTTTAAATCTGTTTTTCCCCACGAAAATATGGTTGAAGATGCAACGCGCGAGTTAACCCCGGGCATCGGTAAAAGCCTCTTAAATGAACTTTAATCCATCGAACGGGAGGGAAAATATCAAGAGGGCCAGAGGCTAATTACGTAATTACTGGCCAAAAGACTGCATTGCGCCGGGAGTTATTACCCGCGACTGTATATGCTCGACTACGCGTTTCCGCTAAGCGGAATCTTCCTCGAGGGGAGATGTTTACAGGGACTCCTGAAAAACACCCCTTCGCCTCCTTCCTCTTCGAGGACGAGGGCTTAACGTGAAACCGTTTCGTAAGACTGTTGGCCACTCCCCAGGGGATACAAAAGCGATTTTCTATTTTTCTATCCACCTTCTTTCGACATATTTCCCTTGCGTTTTGTCTCTCACCACGCATAGCCCAACAAAAACGACGCATCATGTGGGCGTGTTTCTTCTTTCTCTTTCTCTCTCTCTCTCTCTCTCTCTCCCTATAGAAGTCGGAATATCCCTCGCACGTTAAGCCCGCGAAATCTGCGAGAAATTCTATCTGAATCACCGGCTCGATGCGGACTTTCGTCCAGGATAGCCGAACGGAAGATCTCCTTTGACGGCGAGATACGCATTACATGTTATATAAAATGGACGTGCACGGTGGCTCCGTGTGTCACTCGTCGAGCGCCGGTGGGAATCCGAAATCCCGAGGATTCGCGGGCACCGCGCGACGCTCGCCGACGTCCCCGACGTGTGGAAAGTGGATACAGCCCACTCTCGTGGTATCTGAAAAACTCGCGCGGAAAGACACGAGAGCAGAGAGCAACGCGCACTAGGTGTTTACTCCCCGAGGGGATGCAGAGCGGCTGCGAGAATCTCGGGCTTAAATTTACCGCGTCTACGTGGCTCTCGTGTGGCCCGACGAAAAAAAAAAAAAAAAAAAAAAAAAAATTCCCCAACAAAAGCTGCGCGTTGTCTTGCGAACTGAGTGACCTACTTTGTCACTATTATTTTTTTTTTACTTTCGCATTTTTCATTCTCCCTGAATACTTCATGGGCGAAGTTTCTCACCGACATTTTTTGCCCCCCACCCCCGCCCGCCTTCCCCCCGCACCACGGAGTAGGTAAACAAGTTTGGCGTGTGCGTTGAGGGAAAAAGTAAAATATCGTCGGGGTGGTCGGAATTTTTTGTTCGCATTTTTTGCGCATTGTTTCGGGAAGCATCGAAGGGTAAACAGATCAAAATTCAAGTCTTCACTTTGTTGAAATGTTTTTTAAAAATGAGGTTCATAATTTCACCACTTATTGACCAAGTCTTCACTTTGTTGAAGTTTTCTTTTTTAAAATTAGATTCACGATTTTACCGCACTTATTGAGGGAAAAAGTAAAATATCGTCGGGATGGTCGGAATTTTTTGTTCGCATTTTTTGTTCATTGTTTCGGGAAACATCGAAGGGTAAACAGATCAAACTTCAGGTCTTCACTTTGTTGAAGTTTTTTTTTAAATTAAATTCATGATTTCACCAGTTAATGACCAAGTCTTCACTTTGTTGAAGTTTCATCTTTTTTTTAAATTAGATTCATGATTTCACCGCACTTATTGAGGGAAAAAGTAAAATATCGTCGGGATGGTCGGAATTTTTTGTTCGCATTTTTTCCTCATTGTTTCGGAAAACATAAAACTTCAAGTCTTTACTTTGTTGAAGTTTTTTTCCTATTTTTTATTAGATTCATGATTTCACCACTTATTGACCCATTTATTCGCAATATCTTTCCAATTGAATTTCCAGTAACCATTCCATACGTAAGACGAACGGCAAAAGTGTCCAGGCTTATGAAACGCGCGTCTGCTGTTCCTGAAGCTTTGGCATCTCAATGCGGCGCGCGATGATATCGCGCGCGAGCTAAATGCACAACGGGGCGTGCAAATGATATTTTCCCCTGCCGCGAAACTGTGACGATGGGCACTTAGCGGGCGAGCGAGAAAGAAAAGTGGGAAGGAGGCCGAGATTGGCGCCGCGTCGACTTGCAGCATCGAAAGCATCAACACGGGCGGCTAGCGCGGGTTCTATATGCGCGGATTGCGACGGCGCTCGGATCGATCCTCGAAGGCGCCCGTGAGGCGCGCTTCTTCGGCGGTCGAGGCGTCACGGTGACGACGCTCGCCACTCATCTCTCGCCCGTGGACCGCACGAGCAATGAAGTTGTGTTCCCCATGTTTGTTTACCTCGTCGCCAGAGCACTCGCGGCGTCTCTCGTAAAAAGGGACGGAAGCTTCGCCCCTTTTTCCCCGACTCTTCGCGAGACGGAAAACGGAAGGGATTTCTTTCCGATGTTATATATCGTTCCTATTACGTCGTATCGTATTATGTCGCCGAACACAGGACGCTGCATTCTATGGGCGATTCGGAAAAACTGACAAAAGGCCTCCACTCTGTATGATGAATACAGCGGATTTTATCCGATTGTCGTATTCCGCATGGAAATTCGTGTCGGTTTATTATCCGCTTTCGACGAGAGCCCCGAGGTTGCTTCGCCGAGGGTTGCGGAAAATTGCGAACGAAATTACGAGAAAAAGTAGTGATATAAAAATAACTTTTTCTCCGCATTAGGAGATGCGTTCGAGTGGAAAGTGTGTCAGAGTTTCTCGGATAATGAAGACCTCGAAGGGTGGATTTGATAGGACGGACTGACGGGCATCGTTTTCCAGCTACGGTTTCCTCCTTGCCTGGTTGCTGTAACTGACTGACGTGGCTTCTATATATTCATTTACTTTCATATATATCTATATATATGTTGATATCTATTTTTTTAATTATTAATAGTATATGTCTGGTACTGCGAAAAATAGGTTCAACACTTAAATGTTTAATTGTTTAATTGTTTTTATTTGTTTTTAATTGGTAAAACTTAAATGTTTTCCATACCATCCTCAAATGGCTTCAACAATCATACAGTTACCCGCGAAAACAAGAATCGATATATTGCGCTAAGTAGCGAATGCGCCAAACGAGATGAGAGATGATCGGAAGCTCGATGTTTGGTCTAGTCTGATTAAACTTGTACAACCGAGGGTGATTTCCCGGCTATATATACAGGAATAATGGGAAGCCTGCCACGTGCCCGGTAGACTACGCGACGCGGACTTTGTGCCCCGGGGGTTGAATTCCCAGGTCGCAAGGTCCCCTTGTTTGGATTAAAGGGGCTGCAGCGAAAGGAAGAAGAGCGAAGACAGGGGAAGCTCCGGGAGAGGAAGATATACGTTGATAGAGCGTCAGCAGTTTCGGATAACGTATATGGAACTCGAGGCCACCGCGGAAGACGCGGAAAATCGCGGGGAAGCGTCTCGGTTTCCTTGAGCGATATGAATGGGAACTGACCCTTTTGGTCCTCCATTCGCGCGGCTGGCTGGAGCAAAATAGAGATCGTGTGATACTCGAACCCGCCGGCGCACGATTTTTCTTCTGTATTCTCTCATTTTCACCTATCACGGAGAAAAGTGTCCGGTATCGGTTACGAGAAATTCTGTTTTGTCGCTGTAAACGTGGTACAGTAGTTTGGGACAAATGAGTTTTTTGACGCGATTTATTGAAGCGAGTCATATTTGTTGTTGAAATTAATATATTTATTCTATAGTACAAATAGTAATGTATTTCTGTATTTTTATTTATTACTGTTTCTTTTTTACTATTTATTTTTGACTGCTGACTGTCTTCAACGCTATCGTTGTCATTTTTTATTTTTTTTATTTCATAAATAAAAATGTATAATTTACCAGCCCACTTTTCTCCGCCTACAGATTCAGATAAATCCGCCCAGCTGATTTGCTAACCGACGCGAATATATCGAGACTAGCCTTGGAAACATGCGACACGTCTCGTTTCGTCTCCTGGCAGTAACGACCATCGTTAATTGGAATTTACAACGAAGGAACAACGGGACAAAACAACGTTGACAGGAATGACGAGACACGCCAGGGGGTGTAAATGCTTAAATTACATTCAAAATGACGCGCGCCGCTCGTTTAATTAAGTTAAGTACACCTGGCTCGATAATGTCGCCTGTCGCCTTCTTCTCCTGGTTCCCCAAAGGAAACACGAGAAGCAACGTCGTCCGGCGGACGACACCGTTCATCGATATAGCTACGAGTATCGAGCATCCGAATTAAGGAATTAATTTGAGCTATCGATCCAGCTCGTTCGCTTGGACAGAGAGGCCGAGGTGAGAGGGACAACAAAAAGTCTTGTAGAGCACAGAGAAGAGAAGAAGTTTCACATTTTTCACAGTGTTTGCCCTATCACCATTTTTAAAGCGCAAGAATTAATTTAATTCTGATAGCGTTAGGTGGAAAGATACTGGTTCAGAAATTAATATAACTGATCATTCTTTGCAACTTGATCGAGATGCAAGTATCTCTTGAACCCTGAACCAACGTTGATGCTATAAATTGCGAGGACAAAAATTACTGGACGATATTCTTGTCTCTCGATGTGTGTTTTAAAACGTGGAGACTGAGTGAAAATCGATCGTCTACGGATATTGTCCCGATGCGTCTCGGATGTCGTTGGGGTTCCCAGAAATACTACATTGATGTCTCTCATCGTCGCGGGCAACGTCCATCGAACGTTCAATATGCCCGCGACGTTGGAGGCGATTGAACGCTAAAACAAATATTGGCTTGACCTTAATCGCGCGCCGTATGAATACCGGAAGTGTGAGATGCTCGCGACAGACGCAGTATACGGGAGGTGGGTGCACGTCGACGCTGGGTGACGAGGGTGGGTGGGCGCAAACGTTGGGTGACGACGCGCGTATGGCAATGTACCCTCATCACTACGGCGGAGTCTTCAAAGTCAATACTGAGCGCGAATAATGTTACAATTAATCGAGAGACAATGTCCTAATTCGGTACCAGCACGAAAAAGTAATTTTTAAAAATTATCATCGAAAAACTTGAAACATTCCGTCGGTCTATCAAATTATTATTGATGTAGTAAACAAATTCGTAGTTGATTTTTTACAAGTATTTTCATTTAAGTACTTTGCAAATAAATAATAAAATAATAATAAATAAAAATAACTAATAAATAAATAAATAAATAAATAATAAATAATAATAATAATAATAAATAATGGCAAATTATAGCAGTTTAATTTTTTTCTAACATCTCAATATTTTCTGTTTAAAAAAATAAGCATACCTCAAGTTCTGTATTTCAATTTCGTACAGAGCTAAGCCATCATAACTACCGAGTTGACGGTATATGCAGAGGAGATGAGGAGACCATTAAATTTCCCATAATATCCGAACAGCGATCCAATAAACTACCGCGATCGATTTGCTCAACCCAGAGTGCATCGCGTCTGAAATACTAGATGGATTCTGCCCGGTGTACCCGGTGCATCGAGCATGAAATGTGATCAACTTATTGTGCTGACAAATACGCAAACAAACATCTTTTAGAAAACAATATAAACAGGCTGCTTCGAAAAGATACAATTCCTGTTGAAATGTCTGCTGCGTGAAAATTCCTTTTTGCGTATTCCTCGTATATACGCATTGAAGCATATATTGAGAGCGATGACGACCTCAAACCTACATCAATTTTTTATATCCGCCTGTGCGCATGAGTCGCGTCAACTGACGCCTCGAGAGCGCATCGAGCAAGACTATGTGTTGGAGAGCTATAAACCAAGGTGCTCACGCGCTTCGTTGTATGTATACATTGACGCAATTACGTAAGCCAGCGTTTACTCGGCAGGGCGCGCAACTGTGGCACGTGACGAGGCATTTCTGTGTGTACGAACGCGTTATGGCACCGAGGAGGCGCTAGCGGTTCGCGATTGAAGCAGAATAAATCCTCCCTCAAATAATAATAAAAAAGAACTGGGCCACAAAAAAAAAAAACAAAAAAAAAAACTTCATTTTTCCCGTATCATTCACGTCATAAATCGTCTGGCGCCAGACATTCATTCTTTGATTTATTTACAAATTACAAAAAAGTGAATTTAAGGTAGATAATGAAAAAAAAAAACGAAAAAATCGTGACTACTCTACGGGTGAAAAATGGCCAAAGGGATGACTAAAAAATCGACTCGTAACTGACCTGCAGAAGCACGTAACAGTTTCCTCGGTGGCGAAGGGCACCGAGCCACTGATGGCCGAGTACTTAGTGACCTTTCGGCTAGCGCCCAGCCCGAACATCGCCATACCCGCTGGGTTCTATCAATTTCGGGACACGAAACTCGAGGCGCGAGAACGAGCAATCGATGGAGCGACGACGCGCCACGAGTTGTTTTATATCGTGCCGATGATTCCAGCGGAGTCTCGGGCGACAGTCTGACACCGCGCGCGCAGCTTCGTCGAACGCGAGGAACGTACTGATACACGTTTTCCCGGTACGGGCTCCTCTCGCGTGTATTGTGAGACGATACAAGTAACACCGCAGCCACGAGGCGTAATCGTATAGGCTGCTGGGTAAATTCTGAGAGCGTGAGAAACCGGATCTGTAGAATTGTTACGCGCGTAATTGTCGAGCGGACGATGGATTGGTCCGGACGAAATTTTTAATTACGCTAAAATGATTCTAAACTTTTTTTTAACTTGAAGAAAGATATTTTTACAAAATGTCTTTGATGCCCTCTTTTTGTCTTCACGACTGATATATGAATATTTTATATTGAGAATCGGGCCAGATGGATTTATAAGTAGATGAAAGCGATCCAACATTGAAATAAAATTCTAGGTAATTAGAGAAAAATGTTCGTGCAAAAATATCTTGATGTCGTTATTTCATTTTTATTTTTAATTTATAATGTGGTGGTTGTATATTGAGCACAAGGGGCGAGTAATGGTGGAGATTTATCGGAAAATCCTCGTGGTAAGGGACATCAAATACTACATGAGCTTAGGGGCTGCAAGGTACCAGGTAAATAGCTATGGAAATAGCTGTAATGCGCGCGAGGGGCTTCCCCGGGTTGGATATTGGCACTACGAACGACGAACGAGCTCACACCATTGTTTACTCCACGCTGTATAGAGAGAAACACAGCGGACTAAGGTGGCCAATAAATTGCGAGTGGCCAACGGCTGCGCGACTTATTGCATACACCAATGGTTAATGCAATTATGAACCGGTATCTTTTCTCGCGAAGCCGCACAAGTCTCCCCGCCCCAGCCTGAACGCCACGACCGTGTAATATACAAATTACCCTATAATTAGAAATAACTACGAGATTCACACACGGAAAGTAATGTTTACTCGGTAAATTTTACGCTGTTTACAGAATTTATAATTTCTTTCAAGGGTGTCTGAAAATCGTATGATAATTGCGAACTCTGCGAAACGCAGATTCTGTGGAAGATTTTGTCCACATTTTTCAAGATTGAAAGAGCATAGAATAAAAAAAAATTCTAATTTCACGTATCGATGCCATAATTTTATTATTTTTTCAATCTCGTATAATATTTTCAGAATTGTAAGTACAGTTGAAATTACGACATGTGTCGTCCCGAGATAAAAGTGACGTCAAAAGGTGGCGTTAATAATATAGGTTCAAAAGCGGCGACGTCGTAATAATAATAAATATAAAATTCACTGAGGTTTGCTCGCGATGTAGATAATGCTTGTGACTATACGCGAAGTGGAGAAGTAGCGACAGGTGGAGTGGAGGAAAAAAACAACGTGAAAAAAAAAAAAAACGTAGCGAGCTTCCGGAGCAGCAACGCGTAAAGATATGTATGTATACGAGAGATAATTGTCATTGGCGATGACGCTGCACCCGACACGACGAATTCTCCTCTCGGTCGCCCTGGAAATTATCTTTCCAGCACATACATCCATATACGTTATGTACCCCGCAGTGCGTTATATACGGGGAGTGCTCTAACTGGTGGAAATCCACCAGGATTGAACAATGCCTGTCTAAGGCTGAGCGACGATGAGTGAGGCCAGAGGAGAGAATCGAGGGCTGAGAGAAACGGAATTTGTATTACTATATATAACGAGTACAGATGAAACTTCCAGATAAACGAGACCACAGTTATTTTAGAGTCAGGGTAGTTTCGGAATAGATCAACGGGTTTTTTTAAGGACTGTAAAAATATGACAGTGTCGGTTAATGTAGTGAAGATGCTTGAAATGATTTTTTCACGAAAATTAAGATTCTTCAGGAATAAAACTGGAAGAATAAACGTTTACAGATGAGAGTTCCATTTTCGATCTTAAAAATCCCGTGACTCAAGAAAAAACACGTCACGTACTACTTCAAACTCGAGGAGAGGGTGAAAAAATTAGCTGTCACCCAGAATTACCAAGACGAAGTGGTAGCAAAAATGTTCTCCTCTGGTGTAAAAATGTACAAAAGCTGGAGGAATGTCATACAAAAGACACAGCGCTCTCTATTATTACGGTCTACATACCAGCTGCAAAGACCCGAGCAAAGTGTACACACAGCGCGTGGCGAGGGAAATAAGATTAGTCCGAGGCTGCGGCTGGGACGAGGGAACAAAAATCCATTATCTTAATTTTTAGATTCTGTTAAACTTTATGCGAAAAAACGGACCACAAGGTTTACGCGCTTTACTTGCATTTTTCGTAATAAGCCAGGAAAACAAACGTTATAATTTTGTCATGTATTTCATTAAACACGGCAGCTTTTTAGACTAAAATAACGTAACACGAAGCAACGCGGATTTCTCTGCTAATTACACATGCCGAATGTCAGTTTATACGCCGTACCCGAACGCAATGTACATTTTTTCACGAAAAAAAGGGCATTTGCATAAAGAAATTCATGAGCGATTCTGCACGTGAACCATTCAACCATTTTCATTGCTTACATTGCGGAAATCGACGATTTTTGCGAATTACAGCGCAGTCGTTGAAGTGAGTCTAATTATCCGTGTTGTCAATAATCAATTATCCCTGGTTAATCCTGCTAGTAGCAAGGTCATCAATATTCGTCGCTGCTTGTTGACGGTAGCAAAACTTTAACAATTCGTCGAATTACTCACCTTAGAATTTGTATTATTTTTTAAAGCACTTTAATCTAATAGTGCAAAAAGGAATTTATCATTTATGTCCATTTTTGTCAACAACAACAATAGTCGAGGCCGTTCGTTGTCTCGAAGTTTCTGCTACCGCGATGATTAGTCCTTTGTGAGTCAACCAGTCATTCAAAAAACTGCCTTGTCATACTGCCCTTTCCCGTCCGCTTGGATGTCCATATCGAGTCATATCACAGGAACCGATTTTGACATTGATTCCATACAACACGACAGCCTATTACGCTGATACAATCTAACCCGAGGTAACCCAGCTTTCTATGCTAATTGCACATACCTCGAGTTTATGGATCGCACCAGAGCGCAATTTATATTTTTCCCTCCCGAAAAACTGGACATTTGCATAAAGAAATTAATGAGCGAAATTCTGTACGTGACGGCGTTCAACAATTCCCATGCTTACATTGCGGGGGGTCCTCGACGAATTTCCGAATTACGGGGAACCCGTTGAAGTGGGGTGATTATCAATGTTGTGAATAATCGATTGTCCACCGCGATAATAGCGGGGGTGGTGAAGGGCCGAACACGAGCCGGACTATTTTGTGCAGAGCCGTCGCGATAACCGACAAACAACCCCACCGCACTGGGGCAGCAGCGGCGGAACCCGCCCCGTAACCTCTGGCGCCAGGATTGAGTGTCGCTTATATACGCCGAAGATTTCGCACTGGTAATTGCCAATGCCAATTACCGAACGGGAAAGCCATATTGCAGATTGGACTGGCCGTATGCGCGGTTGCAGCCACGAGCGTGTTCATCCTCGGCTTTGACGTGCCAGGCGCAAATTGCACGAGTATATAAATTGGCTCCCCTGGCGGAGATTCGACGTAATAATAAACTACAGGAACGGTCGGGGAATATCAGGAATATCTATAGAGACAAAACAATTCGTAGTGCACGGGAGTTATTTACGTGTAGAAAGGGTATGGAACGACTGTTGTTGGATTGTCTGGACGTAACTGCGAAGTTTAAAGGTGGGAAATAACTTGGACAGGTGACTGTGGCGCAGAAACGTGGCGGGCACCACTAAAGCCAACTAACGAACAAGACAGAGGCACCGAGTTGGTGGCGAATGAGCGGACGAGGCTCAGCGACGGCAGCAACGAATTGATCTTCGTGTCCAACACACGAAGGCCGGAATCTATTTCGGTCTATCCTCGCGGTGCGCGAAGACCGTGACTCACGTCGGTATAGACCGCGATCTCGGTACGCTTTTAATCCATTCACGAATTTTCGCCTCGTTAGGATCGCCGGACCCGAGACGATGGCATTGCAGTTGTTGCGGGCTCAAAGTTCGGGGTCGGTGAACCCCCCCGGTTGACTTGTGGGGTTCTGGTCGGTGGACTGCGGTTCGCTTCTGCGGAGTCTACTTCACCCTGTGTTCGCGCGGATTTGGGACCAGTGGATTTTGGCTGAGGTAATCCTAGATTATATTGGCACAGTTAGATTTCGTCGTATTATTTTTTTACATTTGTTTTCTCTTGGATTCAAAGAAATCGTGGTGAACTATGAAACGCGAACCATCAATTCGTAGACCATGCAACTGTTTTTAGGGGGAAGCGATTTGGTATAAATTACCATATTTTATGGTAGTCGAGAGAGAAGAAGTTGAATTTTACTGGAATTTCTTGCGGAAGTCGTTGAAACGGGCAATCATTCTGACGGGAGCAATTGAAAGAGTGGGAACCCTGGCATATGACGAGATATAGGTATGCATTAGTGGTAACGGTAAGAAATCCGCCTGGGACGTCGATGAATGTCAGCTAAATGCAAAACCCGTGAATATCAAAGGAGAAGGAGGGCCTGAGAAGCGAATACCCTCAGTGTCCTTTATTGTGCCGCCTCCCGCGACACTTGTGACGACGAAAACAATGGGGCCTTCGGGAGCCCAAAAGTGGGTATCGACCAATCGACCCGGTGTCTTCCAACCGAAGTCTCGTCCTCTACGCGACATTCTCGCCCGTTCCAAAGGAATTACAAACTCGACGATGACGACACAGAACTTTGTTCTACATTTGCGTTCTTCCCTTTTAACTTTTTTTTCTCTCTCATGTCAGGTTTCAATCCTGGCTTGCAATGTGGCAATGGGTCTTGGGGAATTTACAATGTCCTTTGAGTATTATAAATGAACGTCCCTCTCGTCGCGTGTTCCGGGACATTAGGGAACCTAGTTGTGTAACTATGTAGAACCGACGATGCCTTCTGTGTCGAATTAATTATGATGAAACAAAAGCAAAACCGTCTTGCGCCTCTGACGTAGGAATTTGCGAGGTGGCTGAGAAGGATTTAGACGCACGTAACAGCAATTTTCGTGTAAACGGTAAAAATTGGGACAATCTTGCGCTGTGACTTACAAATAATCACAAGTGATTATTATTATTATTATGATTTATACTAAACCCTCGAAATTTCACCATATCGTCTTTATTATAGTCTACACTATCTGTTTTCACCCCTTTTTGTGATTGACTTTGGAAAAAAAAAGAAATCGCGGTTTTTTAACTCATTTACAGAAATAACATTTGTGCGGATAAACAAATATCGTTAGATATGAAACTTCACGACAGATCGGGACATAAACCTATATTATCAGATACCCATAAAAGCTTTTTTCAGATAACGGTTTTTTTTTCACTTTTTGTAATTGTTATCTCCATGTTCAGCATCGCCATATGTCTCTCGTCCACGGACTGCGGTGACGTTGAGCTCGCGACTTTGTTTTCCCGAGACCTTCGTCACTCCTGACATCGAATCTTTTTTACCTTGGTCGTCACACACAGGGCGTAGAGCGAGCGCGGGGACAAAAAACGCGCGTGACCGCTCGCTCGCCTCGCTCGATAGGTTATGCAACGGCACCGCTCGTCGCCTCCGCCACGTTTGCGGATACCTTGCGATAATGTTGATAAGCGTCTCCCTTAACTGTCCGCGCGTACCCTGTGCCTTCTATATATTTCCACTTTTATAGAGGGCACTTGGCCGGATGCTTACGCAACCAACTCGCGCTTCCCGGAAATTAGGGGTAACGCAGGTCGCTCTTGTTACGAAGAATTTAAAATGTTTAACCCCCAAAGTACCAACGTCATCAGCATCAACATTCGCCGCTGCCACCTGGCAGCAGTCTAATTTTGGCTCGTTACATTTCTAACCTGCGAATTTTGATCCTTTTTTGTCATCTTTTTATTTTTGAATTATGCTTTCATAGCACAAAAACGAATTCATTATCCCTGAGGTTTTTGGAATTTCACTTACAGGTAAGTTCGTTTAATCATTAACATATATATTTTAGTCAGACATTTGACCCACGTTCGACTTCACTTTTGATGATCTTTTCGGAAGGTGTGCTGCATACAACAGTGACAGAATTTCACTAGCTAAGTTCATTTAATCATCGAAATATATTTCAGTCATCTATCTCCTTCTACGCTCGTCGCTTGCGTCGGTGAACACACTGAATCTTCCGAACGGTGGCAAATGTTTGCGACGCACCATATGTTAGCTTGTCGGCGGTTGCTACCCCGTTTCGCAGGCGAGCGAATATATGATAACTCGCGACCACGTGTGACCTGCCCCTATCTTCTCGTAAAACTCGAGATAAAACCGCTGTGGGGTGACCGGGAACACAATGAAAAAGCAGATAGTGTGTTGCCTGCTCGACCACCTGTGCGTATGTGTGGAGCGTATAAAACGGGCAGCACCACCGACGGCGATCGTTATTTCGTCACGGTGAAGCAGGCATCAATGCGGGGATGCGAAGGAAGAGACCTCGATAGTTAGAGCGCGGCTCGGGACCGATTTTCCCGGCCGCTAAATTCGAGACCCCCTGGAAAATCAAAAATAGATGCGTGAAAGGCATCGTCACTGTCTCTATATACGCGGTACATTCAAACTCTACCGCTATCTATTTCCCAGATCGGACAGCCACACGAAACTCCTCACCGATAAATTGATTTTCGTAATAATAATAATAATAATAATAATAATAATAATAATAATAATAATAATAATAATAATAACAACAAATACACCTTTACTTTTCAGCCTTGTATCTCGCCCACGATTAAATTAATCCGTGGCTGTCGGTGCATAACATTCATATAGCAACGAAAAAAGATTTTCCTCGAAAATACGAGACGCCCTTGTCAGTCAGATACCCTGTTTTTCACAACCTTTTTCCACCCCATACAAAATAAATAAAAACTCGTGTGACAAATAAATCCGGCAGAAATTTGCAGAAAGAATTATTTACTTGACAGACGTTTACTCACGACGAAAAAAGGTGCAATTAAAAATAGATCAGTCACGTCAAGGCGTGAGACACCTGGACGTGTCTCACGCTGGTCGGGTGAGAACTTCGCTATCTAACCTTCAAGGACACTAAACGCATACGCGCTTCGTGTTGATTGCGGTGTTTTCTTGTCTTTTCTGCAATGACTTTCTTCCGCTAATCTACTTCGGTCAGTTTTTTTTTGCACCCACGCACAGCGGGTTTGATGGTTCATTTGCTGTCGAAGCCCCCGAGAAGGAGACTCGTAAAGCACGAGAAATCGCACGATTAACGCTTCTCTAGTGTAAGACACACACACACACAAACACAGAGCAGGAGAGACGAGAGAGAAGGTGATTCACCGTACAGCGACGAGGAACGGAAATCGAGCGCGTACTACTGAGTCGGGGGTCAGCGTGAGTCATCTAGTCGAGTGGTGGGCAAGAGACGCGATTTAAGTTCCTATCCCGTAGTGTCAATATATTCGCAGTAATCTCGGTCTCTCCTCCCTCTCGTTCGGCACGTTTTGCCACTTCTCGTGGGAAAGATTAAAGTCAACATAATTGTCGGACAGAGGATTTTTTGTTCCCCCCAAGCAAACCCAACCAAAAAGCCAGATTAATTGAACACGCGGTCCGAGTATGAAATATATACATCGGGTTGTTCGCTGGAATTGAATATGGAACACGTTTCGGTATTAAAATAGAGGAAGGACGAAATCGATACTTTTAACGGCGTCGGGAATGTTTAACCTGGGAAGCAAATGTGGGGCGAAAATATTCATTCACAAAACTCGAGCGAATCGCCAGAGCAATCGGCGATCATTCCAAACGTTGATGAAAAATGTAACGAGACACATTTTCAGCTACATTTTGCGGGAACGGTTCGTGCGTCACCGTTTGAATATTTTTCACGGGGTAACCTGGTGACTCGCTGGTCACCACTGGATTTCCTATCTCGACTCGCCGAATAGCACGTAATACGGAGGGGGAGAGATAGAGAGGAAGACGCGAGGCGACCGTAGTTTCATTATAAGAATGCACTCCTGACCTCGCCTTGCGGAAATACGTAGCAGCCCCGCCCGATTTTTCTACCTTTGCCTCACCCGACTGTGTCGACTGTACGGCCGAACACGACCGTCGACTTTCTTTCGTCTTCTTCTCTCCCTTTGATGCCTACTCTGTTTCCTCTTTCTTTTCCCTCCTCGGGCAGTCGAGACAAAGAGCCGCCGCCACTTCTTCCACAATTTTTTTCTTCTTTATTTCCTTTTTTCGCGGATTTAAGGGCGACCGGAATATATCGCTATTTCTTTAATTAAGTAATTAGAAGGTGCATTGACGCGAGACAAAATAAAAAAGGGTGTTTCGATATTTATTGTAGAGAAAAAAATGATCAGGGGGTGATGACAATTTTTTTTACTATATTAACAAATTTTCTGTTGCCGCAGCAAAATGTTTAGTTACCACAACAAATGTTTAGCTGACGAATCAAAATCTTTGTATGATGTCGAAGTTTGCATCATTGGAGTACTACGAAATTCAGACAAAAAATTAATTCTAACTATCCCAAATGATGAAATTAGGTATAAAAAGTCACCATAGTAACTAATTGCCACGATGAATTTTTACACCTAATTCCATCATATGGGTTAATCAGAATTAATTTTTTTCTGAATTTCATTGCATTCCAACGATGCAAACTTCAACATACCTTTGTTGTCACTCTGTTAATATTTTTCTCTGTGCACCCTGCAAGTTACCCTTTTTTAATAAAAAAAAAAAAAAAAATTAAAAGTAGATGAATACGAAGCAATGCAATTTTTTAAATGTTTTTTTATCGATATTTTGTCTTCACTGCCCTAATACTGTTCGCGTGCTTCTTCGACCGATAAATTACTCGGGCATTTACGATTTGCTTGACTTTCTCTGTTTTTGTTTGACGCCTTCGCACGCGTTTCAGGCGTTCGCGTCGTGTGTGGACATATTCGCTGTAACGCTGCGCCTAATTGCATCGTGCTATGAGATATCTGCCGAGTCTGTTTTGTTATTGTTATTATCGGAAGATACTTTGTACCGTATGATTCTTTGTCGACGCTTGCAGCGCTTCCTCCCCCCCCCCCCCCCCCCTCTCTGACTCTCTGGTTCTCTTCTGTGTATAAACATTTGTATCTAGTGAAGCGCACAGCGTTGCGTCCGAGAGTTATGTGCGTAGTGCGACCGGCGAGCGAGTTGTGTTTGCACAAAATGCGATATCGGCCAAGATCGCGCGATTCGAGGATCCCCCCGGCCAAACATCAAAGTTCTCGTGCGCTTCGTCGTTTCCACGAGACGTCGCTCTCGACTTTTGTCCTTCGCCGCGATTGTCGTCGCGTTGTTTGTCGACAAACTTTTACGCCCACGAAAACTGGAAAATGTTGGTAGCCGATTTTTTTTTTCCTAATAACAAACACGAGTTTTTGTAAATCGAAAGATTTTTTTTGCCTGCTTGACAATTAAAACTGGCCGGTTTTACGATGTTGAAGTTTGCATCGTTGAAATGCAACGAAAACTAGAAAAAAAATTAATTATAATTAACCCAAGCGATGAAATTAAGTATGAAATGTCATCATATCGATTAGTAAATATGATGATTTTTTTATACGTAATTTCATAATTTTGGCTACATAGAAATAATTTTTTTTCTGAATTTCGTTGCATTCCAACGATGCAAACTTCAACATCGGCCAGTTTTAACTGACTCGTAATTTTTATTTAATCCACAAACTAAATTTTTTAAACAAAAAAAGAACTTTTCGAAGTTAACACAAGTAACCCAGGTTGCAAACGCCTTCTATCCAATCGATACAACGTCGGGGGTGTGGAAACTCTTCACTAGTCGCCCTGTGGTTATATTAACGAAGAAGGAATAGAGGAGGAATTTATCGTACGGAGGCTCGCAAACCCATCATCATCATCATCATCATCAACAACTTCAGCTACTTCCGCAATCTTCGTCGGGAGAAAAGACGACGACGAAGACGACGACGACGACGACGACGACGACGAGTCCGGTGAACGTCGTCGTGTCACAAGACACGTGTATGGGTGGGCTATATACCGCGGACCGTGGCGAAGCGAACCGAAAATAGATGGCAACGACGCTAACCCGCTAACACCCTCTCGGTATATACGTATATAAACATGCCGAGGCCCGTGATCTCTGAAAATAAGCCGTTAATTTAGCGACAAACTTCGCTAAATAAGCTGACGTTCCAATTATCACTTTTCCCGCACATCGATGGGGTATCGTATTATCATCATTATTGCGCCTTTATTGCATCGGATATGCAACCAATGGGGCGCACTTTAATAAACAACAAGCGAAACAAAATAATTGGATCGGGATGGAAATCCAGTGAAATGTCTATTTTTATTACGGATGATCGACGAATTTTTTTTACGTCGCTGAGTACTTTACTATTATTCTTCTTTTTTTATTATAATATTGTGGGAGTTGCTATTAAAATCGTTCGGTTGGTCGGTTATGTGAATTGGCATGATGTTGAAGTTTGCATCATTGGCATGCAACGAAATTAAAAAAAAAAGTTATTTCTAATTAATCTAAATGATGAAACTAGGTATAAGAAGTCATCATAGCAATTAGTTCCTATAATGATTTTTTATACCTAAATTCATCATTTGGGTTAATTAGAATTAATTTTTTTCCGAATTTCGTTACATTCCAACGATGTAAACTTCAACATCATGATCGGGATGGAAATCCAGCGAAATGTCTATTTTTATTACGGATGACGGACGAATTTTTTTTACGCCGCTGAATACTTGACTATTATTTTTATTTTTTTTTGTAATATTGTGGGAGCTACTATTAAAATCGTTCGGTTGGTCGATTATGCGCGAATTGGCAGCCGCCAGTTGGTTTTTATCCGCCAGGTCGTTCAGATTCCGTAAAATAACGCGGCTCTCCTGGCGCAGCCAGACGAAGTGTGCGGCGCGCGCGATAAAGGAAGCAAAAGGTTGACGAACGTAGAGCCGCGATAAGAATAAAGCGTCGAGGAGGCGGAGGAACACGTAGAGAGTCTCGCAAGACCGGACTGTAGAGCGCGGCGTTCGTCGCGGTGTTCTCCGCCTCTCCTATTCCTTCCACTCGTTATACTTTCTTCGGCGATCGATACACCCGAGTAAAACAAAAGAGAACAAAGGAAAAACTAGCGCAACCCGAGTGGGGGGGCGACGCGAGGATATTGCCCTATGGAAAATTTGTGCATGTTACGGCCACCCGGACGCTTTGGGCACCATACCGTCTGTATATCTATAAGTCCCAAGTGCGATACGAAATTGATGGCATCGCCGCTGGGCTAACTTTCCTCGAACTCGCCTTTTGTCCTATTTTAGACTCCCTCTGTATAACCATTTCCGACAAAACTCGATCGCGGGTTATACACTAAATGCACTGACTTCGCCATTCACTACATTCGTGTAGCGAGCGAAATGTCCTTATTATTTATTGCATACGAAAAACTACGTAAATATCAGTACACGATTTTTAGTAATTATTTTCATGGTGTAAGCAGAATCTGCAATTTAAAACATATTTTTCTACAGTACATGAATTCATATTTGGACCAAAAGAAGCTAAGAGCGAGAGTCAAATTCTACGATTTCTAAATGTTTTATAGTTAAGACTGGTCGCTATCTACGAAATAAAAAGAATAAAATATTTGACAATTAAAAAGACACAAAGAGCCCTGTATTTTTGCAGGAACGAACATTCGAGTACAGATTCCAACAACACACACAACAACGAAAAACGCATGATTCACGCATAATATTAGTAGCTACTACATCATCCGAGTGGGCAAATTATGACGCGAGCGATGTTTCGAGCTCTTTACGTAAGCGCGATGTGTATGTAAACAGGCATCGACGACTGCAACTCGGAAGAGTCTCTCTCCTCGACACATGTACTACGCGGGAAGTTCTCCTGAAACTATCGAGATGCAACCTTCAAACTTCGTAATTACGTCGAGAACTCCCCGAGCCACTCGACCTCCTTGGAAGTCAAACAAAAAAATAAAAAATCTGTGCTCGCATCTCGGGGACCACCATCGATTCGTAGGAATTTCCGAATAATTCACTATTCGCTATTTGTCGAAACATATATTACTTTCGCTAAACACACAAATCACTCATTCTCAGAAGGGGGGAAAAATCGTTAACTCAAAAAACGATCGCTCAAACCACGAATAACAACGACGATTGCAACAAGAACAGGATGTCATTGTTTCCGGGATTTGAATTAAAAAAAAATCTGTGCTCGTATCTCGGGGACCACCATCGATTCGTAGGAATTTCAGAATAATTCACTATTCGCTATTCGTCGAAACATATATTATTTCTACTAAACACACAAATCACTCATTCTCAGAAGGGGGGGAAAAATCGTTAACACAAAAAACGATCGCTCGAACCACGAATAACGAACGACGATTGCAACAAGAACAGGATGTCATTGTTTCCGGGATTCGAATTAAAAAAAAAATCTGTGCTCGTATCTCGGGACCACCATCGATTCGTAGGAATTTCAGAATAATTCACTATTCGCTATTCGTCGATACATATATTATTTTTCCTACACACACAAATCACTCATTCTCAGAAGGGGGAAAAAATCGTTAACACAAAAAACGATCGCTCGAACCACGAATAACGAACGACGATTGCAACAAGAACAGGATGTCATTGTTTCCGGGTCGCAAGTGCGAAAGAAAAGCAGCGATAACGCGAGAATGACAACGCTGGAAACTCGTCGTTAAGTAGGTAAAATGAAGTCAAAGGAAAAAAAAACAAAATTCTGTCAATTTGGAAGAAAGAGGGGGGAGGGGGACGGGGGGAGTGATTTGTTGCTGGTCGTGAGGCAATAATCGAGCGGCACCAGCAGCAGCAGCAGCAACAACGAGAGTAAGGATAAAACGGCTCTCACCGCGTCTCGCAGAACTTTCTCTCAGAAAAACGTTCGACAGAGATGCAGGGTACGCGGGATAGGGGAGAGGAGGGGAGGGGGGCAAGGGGAGAGGCAACGCGCGCGATCATCGCCGAACGTGATAGTCGGCGCGTTCGCAGCAGGACGATTTTGGTAAACTCGAGAGCACCGCGAGCGCCAAGTGGCAGCGCGATATTTTCTCCACTCCGGCGGCCACACTCAGGTAAAAATATATAACGCGGTGAATGAAAGAAACTCGGGGAGAAACGTCACCGAATAGTGGATAACCTCCTCGATCCGAGGGGACGGAGGACGGGTGAAGGGGAGGGGGGGGCGACACATGCGATCACAAAAGTGCACGAACTCGTCCCACTCTCTCTCTCTCTCTTTCTCTCTTTCTCTCTCTTTCTCTCTCACACACGAGCACAAAGAGCGAAGGAATCGCGTCGTCGTCGTCGTCGTCGTCGTCGTCTTCGTCTTCGTCTTCGTCTTCGTCGTCTTCGTCGTCGTCGCAGTCATCTCGCTGTTTTGTGTTCCGGCGCCACGGTTAAATTACAAAGGACAACTTACCCCATAAACCAGTCCACGGTATCGCGGAGATACTCGGGTAACCTATCCAGCTTGGATGATTTTTGTGTAGATCACCGCCCGGGAAAGCTCGCCGCGAGGAAAAGCGAGAGCGCGCGTTGACTCTCTCGCCGCGGACTAGCGCACGTAAAGCGATCTCGTGAAATCTAACATGGCGAGGCTCTATTGTCACCTGTTCCCGTCATGCCTCGCTTGCCCGTTCGGTTCGCAAAGGGTTTTTTTTCGCCTTCTCTCTCTTTCTTTCTCTCTGTCTTTCTCTCTCTCTCTCTCTCTCGCGTTCGAGACTCGCGAGGGCGCCCGGCCGCGCTTGTACCGAGACGTTTTCCGCGTTTACCCCGCCGTCGCACAGTCAGCACAGCCGAACGTAACGCGCGCGTGTTTAACAGGCGATAAACTCTCCTCTCCTCGCTCGATCTCTCCGGGAGCGCACGAGGTATTATCGTCGTCACCCAGTGAGGCTGTCTCGCTCGCTTGCTCGCTCGACGTCGTCGTCGTCGTCGTCGTCGTTGTCGTCCTCGCTCGTTGTCGTCGCACCACAGCACGCCGCGACGAACGCAACCTTACGACACAGCTGATCTAACGTTTCTCTCCTGGCGGGCCGCGCACCTCCATTCCGACGCGCGCGGCTGCAGAGGGTGGCACCTGCCGAGCGCCACCACGAAATCCCGGGCCGCTCGCGCGATATCGGCGCGCGCGATTCCCGCAGGTCGATACTTAGGGCACCTCTCGAGATGCTGTGTGCTCGCTCGGACACAGCTGTTTTGTGCGGTTTGTGGCGCGGCTCCTCTCCGCGCGTCCCTCCCGTGCTTGTTGTTGGTGTCTTGAGTTTGCTCGGGGGATATGCGAGATGTGTTTTTGAGTTGTCGGTAAGGTAGAGAGCGTCTTGATTGACGGTGGGTTAGATGGGGGACGACGTAGCGAGACGGCAGCTTTTTTATTTTTATTTATTAGTCGTTTATTTCGAGCAGGTAAACAAAATTACAGAGTGTAGTTGGAAACACAAACGAATACAAAACCAAAAGAAAGAAAGGTGAACAAACCAAATGGTCCTATTCGGGCTCTCGTCGATTGAAAAACATAGCCAATATGTAGAGCTTCTGTACCGTTGGAGTTTTTGGCGCGAAATTATATAATATTTTTGTTGAGCTCCAGAAAAATGCAGTAAAAACTGGCGGTCAAGTATTGGACCTCGCGATGCGGGCTAGCGAGACGGCAGCAGCAGCACCGTCTTGACGACGGCAGCGCCGAAGTTTTTGACGGGGCGATTTGTGACTGCCTCTCGCTCGGCGCCTCTAAAAGGTGATGTAAAAGATCCACGTCGAGCTCAGTCGGTATCAAAAACTGTAATGAACGTTTTTGGCGGATATTTACGTTTACAGTTGAAAGAAGAAATTCATTCTCTGCGGATTTCACCAGTGCAGGGAATGAATTTCTTCTTTTAGGTGTAAATGCAAATATGCGTAAAAAACGTTCATTACAGTTTTTATTACCGTAGTCGGTATTTCACATGCCCGTAAGCTCGGAGCGAAAATCTGTAGATGTAATTCTTGACTTTTTGAGACTTTGGATATAGCCCTGTAATTCGTGCTTCACGAGTTACCGACTCAGACTGTTTGTAAATATTGGACTTTCGGAAGTTCGCGTGGGCCGCGTGGGCTCATCGTTGATGCATGCGGCGTGTGTAAAACCTCGCCGGCACGCATCGTATTGCACCCAATCGTAATTAGTGGAGGCGTGTTTAATAACTGTAGTTTAATTAAACGCGGTTACGCTATAGCAACAAAAGAAAAGCATACGCCGCAATTAGCGGAAGCACTGTAGACTTTATTATTCGCGATACCAACGCCAACTAACGTTGGCCGATGAGACGCTCTTTTCTTTCTCGATTAAAACGCTGAAAGCCCCAGGCTACGAGAGCCCTTTGAAATGCATATTATTCAAAAAAACGTGCTCTTGTAATTATGGAGTTCCGAGAAAGGAAAAAGCCACCGAATACGAAGCGGGGATATTACTCCGAAGTGATCACAGGTGGATTTATTCAGGGATTACGAGATTATTAAAACTAGAGCCGTGGGCGATTTTCAGTTGCGGATTGCGGAGTGCACGATGACTTAACCTGTAATAAAAAATAAAAATTCCACTAGGAACCGCCGCGCATCCCGTGAAACCGAAGCCGAAGATAATGCCGACTGCGCCGAGGAGGACGATGCTGGCGTGGCAGATGTTGGCCGAGCAGCACACGGCAACTGAGGTGGATCTGGCGGTCGCTGACAAACCCTGCGTTCTTGGCGCCTCCGAGCGTTGGATGTCCATTCCCGATGATCGGTCGATCGTAAGTTTTGCCACGCGAGAATCTTCTCGGTGACGCGTGCGACGCGCTCTATTGATTGGCCGAAATCTGCCCTATCCTTTGTGCTCTAGCGCGGTGATCTTGCGGAGTGGGAAAAACTCGATTTGAACGCTTAAGACGATGTGAAACATCCACGTCGAGCCCAGTCGGTATCAAAAACTGTAATGAACGTTTTTACGCATATTTGCGTTTACAGAAGAAGAAGAAATTCATTCCCTGCGGATTTCACCAGTGCAGGGAATGCAAACTTCACACTCGGTGAAAAGTTGCACTTTCCTCCCTTGTAACGTAATGTACTATTAATATTTTATTAACGCAAACAGCCCGAATCGGGAGAATAACAAAAGTATACTACGTCGCATTTCAACGGGGATATTTGTTTACGACCGAACAATCGGTTTTCCGGTTTGTAATTATATGCAAATGAAAATCGCGCAATTTGTATGCAAGCGTTGCGTTTACCCATGAGTAAATTTATCAAGAAATATCCGTTCGTTGACCGGGGCTATTCGACGCAATGGTCATTTTTAAAAATATTTTTTGTAGTGAGGAAAAAAAAATCATTTTTTCAGTCCTTTCCCGCGGAGACGTTCGCGCCAAAAGTTCAGATGGAGCGGGACGTCGAGCCGAAACATTTGCCTCGAAACGTGGAGATGGAGCGACGACGTCGAAATTACAGGAATCTGCGGATCCAAGACGTGCTCAGCAAGGAGGGTGTTTCACCCCGTCAACTGTTGCCTCCAGATGTCGCTCAGCTCCGCGCCAGCCACGACGACAAATACGGACTCTACGCGACCGTCAACTATTTACCGCTTGAGGCTTTTGACGACGATGAATTCGACTGCAGGTCCACAATTGAGACAACATATGATTATAGTTTCATTTCTTAATAAAAAAAAACATAGTTTCGTTTCATTCCAATTTTTTACGTTATTTTTAGCTTCGTGAAAAGAAAAAGGATTAAAATATTTGTTTTTTTTTCTTGTTTACAATGTTTTGTTTTTCATTCCTAAATAAATTAAAATAAATTGTTTTTCTTTACTTTAATTTTCCATTTTTTCGACTTTTTCAAAATAAAATAAATAATTTCTTACCATTTCAAAGAATAAAAATCGGCTTACCTAATTAAAAAAATCGTATAATTATATTTTTTTGTTAAATTGTAATTTAACAAAATAAAATTAAAGTTCTCAACTTAGCGATAAAATGTCACAGAACCCAGCGCGATTGGATTGAACTCGGAACCATCGACGGTGTTCGTCACCCGCTTCCCGCGATGGTTTTTGTGGAGAGGCCATCAGACGATCGTCCGTACACGAGGAGTCGGCGGGATCTCGACAATATCTTCGATTGGCACTACGCGGCTGTGATGGATCACGACTGCGAGCGAAATTTGTGGACAGTTCTCACGCTCGACGGTACCAAGAGAACTTATAATCTTCCCCGCATATACATACGATTTCTGGCCGAGGATCCCAGAGTATTTGCCAAACGCATCGCGGCTGCCGTAGAAGCGCGCAATAAAGCCGAAGCATTGATAAGGTCAGTCCAGAGCCATAGAGAAGCTCGGATGTTTGGATTTCTCGTTAACGTTGCAGCGCGTAGAACGATCGGGCGGTAATTCACGTTGGCTTATAGGAACCATTGTGCGTTGAACCGATTTCAGGATATAGGACATTAGATTGGTCCATTCGACTATAATTCTCGGCCATTCAATCGCGAGCCTCAATTAGGATTAGGGAGAACTGTGGCGAACGATAATTTACCGAACCATGACACAATGGAAAATACGTAACTGGAGAGGGACATTAATGTAGCTTCCTCCTATTGTGTCGACGTGACTTGCAATCAACAGCTTTGCAGAAACAATTTTACAGCTTTCAACGCAGTCATTATGGAACCTCAGGTCATTGTTGACCGTTTGTATTATGTAAAACAGCTTTGCAGTTTATAATCCAGAAATTTGGCATGACCCACAAGATTAATTAATATCTCAGTCGGTCTCCCCACTGATATTAAAACTAAGAGGTTTTACGATGTTCTTTTCCTCGTTTTTTTAATCAGTGGCGCGATGGATACTCCGATCCCTGCTTAGAATTCCATTATAAAAATGTCTCCGGCTTTTGCTTAATCCCCCGTCCTAGATACAATCTCTACTTGGACAGCATGGATGTCGAGGGTATCCCTTCCATCGGTGATTCCGAGAAGGATAGCGTTGTACATTCAGCCCTGAGGCAAGGCCGGATCAATTTTTCACCGTCGAAAATTACCAACGTAGGTACTCGATGTGTAGTGTTTATTTTATTTTTTCGTCTCATGCGATTCACTGCCTAATTTCGCGAGGCAGATTTTTGCGGAAATTGAGTTGGATTACAAACGCACAATGTGCGACCTCGTGTGGCGTCAACTCATGCGAGATTCTCCGAGTATCTTCAAATTCGTGATGTGCTTGCCTGAGGAGGATTTTCCCAGAGTGCCGTTTCACGGACAGATTCAGACGGAAATGGAACATTTCGAGGTCCGAGAAATATAATTTCGTGATCGATGCCGGATATTTCGCTCAGTTTTTCCGGAATTTAATTAATTAATCATTCGTTTGTACAGAAAACGAGAGACTATTTTCACTGGCACACGCTTTACGTCTGCCCGGAGGTCTACGAAGCGACCGTCTGCATAGTCAAAGAGTGCCTCGCAGTCTCGGGGATGAATCTCTTCGTATCGAGTTACGGCAAAGCGATACCGCTGGACGAGTTCGAGCAGCTGCAAGCTCAGGCATCCAGCGCGATGATAAAGTATCTGAAGTCGCATTGGCTCGAGAGGATTGTGCAGTCGGTGAAGATGTGGCTGCGGGATATCGGCAAAGGATGGTTCAGCCTGGAGCAAAAAAATCCCCGGATCTACGACGTCACAAAGCTAAAGCGTTTCGTCGATCTGAAAATTCTTCTCATGCAGGTTTGAATCGCTATGATTCGAGCTAATCATTTATGTGAAGTAAAAAAAATACCGTTGATCTGTGATGTTAACATTTCTTTCGACGTTGCTTCTTCTTTTTTTCTTCTTTCTGTTATTCCAGAATGCACTGAGGAGGCTTGTGGAAAATTCTATGAGTCTTTATCGCACGATTCTGGAGACCCCGGCGCTTTGCACTCTTCGAGTGGAAGACAATTTTTCCTGGGGCGATGATATCGTCAACACGCAATTCGCCCCTTCAACGAGCCCCGTATTTCTGATTGAAATTAAGATGAACGACGACGGTGCATTTTATTCCAACGAGCCCGAGCGATTCGAGGCATGAACGCTGTTATTGCGAGATGATAAGTTCCGCGGGGTATCTGGACATGAATAGGCATTATCATCCACTAATAAGTCAGATTTGATTGTCTCTCTGTGTTACAAAAATATTTCGCCGCTGCTGTCGTCACCGTATTAACGCAATTCGATGTACATTTTCGAGGGTCCATTATAAGTGAGACTTGACTGACTCTCTGTCTCTCCCTGTACTGCAAAAATATCTCGTAACTTCCGCGCATCGTAAAAACGAATCGAAAAGTTGATGTAAATTTGATGGGCCGATTTCACTGTTAAAGGCAAATTATCGCGACGAAAATAATGCGATGAGCTGAATCCCCGCCAAACGCAAATCAGCAATTAACGGATCCCACTATTGCCATTTCCGCCACGGTGATTGTGGTGCTCAATGATGGCTGCGCCGATCATGTTATCAGCCTTTGAAATGTTATGACCCATTTCCATGGCTTCTATTAGACCGCGCATTCAATTACTACATCCATCGATCAACATTACATCGATGAGTCCGCAGTGCAATTAATTCGTAGTTCAATATTTGTGTTTTACATCATCATGCAGCTCGTCGAAAAATATTATTCGACAGTACAATTATGTATTAGATAATTTATTATTTTTTAATTAATTTTTTTATACAACGTTTTTCTCGCCGCACGATGATTTATGCTTCGTCTTATTATTTTTTCAGCAATGCATCATCTCTCTCTTCGACAACGCGCTCACTCAGTGTCATCACATAAAACAAGCTCATCCCCTGCTCCTCGCGGGACTAAAGTTTCCGTCCGATCTCAATCTTAGTTCCGTCGGATTGCTGGAGAAATCCGTGTGCGAAGTGAGGGATCGTCTTACCACGGCTTACAGAAAATCCGTCATACCGCTCGTGGCTTACGCGAAGGAGTATCACAAGCATTTGGCGCTCTTCTCGATGGACGTTGTCGAGTATATAAAGTAAGTTTTATTCACATTTTTCTTTGGACTGTTTCTTATTTTAATCGTTTAAAAAAATGTTTGATCAACTTCTTCGTGGTCACACCGGGGTTAAATTTACCATAGTAATTTAACTTGCAATTCGAAATTTTAGTATCTCAAACACGTTTTTTTAATGAACTCGCATCTTCGGCAGGAATTTCAGAAACGCGATCCATTCGGCCGCCGAGACAAAAGTTTTGTTTTTTTTTACATCAATTTTCAATTTTTTCGACTTTTCCAAAATAAAATAAATAATTTTTCACAATTCACCTAAATTACTATTTAACGTGGAAATCGAAAATTTAGTATCTCAAACACGTTTTTTTAAATCAACTCGCATCTTCGGCAGGAATTTCAAAAACGCGAACCATTCGGCCGCCGAGACGAAAGAAGAGATCGCCCATCATTTTCACGTGAGGAACAATCTCGAGGCGACTCTGCCCAGAAGCATATGGATCGGCCCGTTCAGCGTCAACGTCCACCCCCTGCGGGAGTTCCTCCTCAGCAAGTGCAAAGACCTCGCCAATCGATTGCTCGTCATGTTCACGGATTCGTTGCGCGATCAGGTGGCTGAATTGCTGCTCGATTACGGAGAAATACGGCGACACCTGAAAGAAGAGCCCCGGAGCATCGAGCATATATTCGAGATACGAGAGTGGATGGAAACTGTCCCGTTAACGGTGAAGCGTCTCGACGACACTATGCAGAGGCTCAAACTCGAGTACGACATACTCGACGCCTTTTGGTGGAACACGTCGGACGAGGATTTCCGAGCCAAGTGGGAAGCGATTGGCTATCCCCTCGAGATCGAGCGTCAGGTATTTCTCGTGACTTCATTTTCCGAGAAAGCTCACATCCTCGTCGAGTGCTGGACACTTCGTGGCTTAGACTGGCAGGCGGTTTTTTTTTTAGCTTTTCTACTTATTAAGACGATGTAAGAGTCAGACAATCTTACAGAGTGCATCATGTCGCTGGGCGATAACTCGAAGACCCTATTCTCGTCTTTTCGTGACATTTTTTCCTTGTTTTTGTAAAAATAAGAAAACGTACTTTGCTGAAATGAAATGAAAATATCACATTTTTCCAAATGGCTTTTGTACAATTTTTTTTCTTTTTTTTTTTCAATTAAGAAAATGTGTCGCTCTCCTTTGGTGACAAAATATCGTATCCTTAACCAGTGTTGAATAACGTCGTTGCCGTTCGTGTGCAGCGAACACTTCCGCTTATTGCGCTTCTGTTCCACGCTGAAATATCTTTGCTGATTCGTCGAGAAAAAATTCGTCGGGGAAAAATTCGTCGAGGAAATATCTTTGCTGTTTCGTCGACGCAATTTCAACTTTCGCGTCTTCACCCGGTTTTCGTTCTACAGAGCGCGAATTTCATCTCTGCGCTCGCACGTTTCACAGACTCAGGACACCGTGGACTATCACGTCGGCGAGGTGGAGAAATTCCTTAAGGTTCAAATTCTGGACGAGGCGAATATCCTCGATAGAATCGACACGCTCGTCGGTAACGTGACGAACATCGCGCTGCAAAGCGACATCGCTAAAGTCCACGAGACGGCGATAGACGTGAAGAGAGTTTGGAAGTCGATGTTGGACTGTCAGGAGCACGGACTCGTGCTTAACGAACGGCAGAAGCTCTTCGGCATCCCTGTCGAGCCGTTCGATCATCTTACGAAGCTCGTGAAGGACTTCGAACCTTACAAAAGTCTCTGGATTACAGCCTCAGGTAATCCGATCGGGCCGTCACTCCCCGAGCTTTCGAGCGACCTTTCGAGGAAACTGGAAAGTCGAGAAGTAGATACTTTGACTGCAACGGACGTCTGCTTGTAATCTAACGTAACAAAACGCTAAGAGTACTTTAACAACATTTTACAATGTACTTTTCAATATCACTGTAAAAGCTATCGGCTTTCAATCTAAGCCGTCTCTCTCAAGTAGCATATTCTTCTATTCGATATTCTTTTATATCGCATATTCGAAGGACCATTTTCCTGCGCAGTGTTGTAAGTCCCCATTACTTTGAGAATTCAAGATTCCACAACAGTTTATGTTCTAGTAATCATTTTATAACGATGACTTCTAGAGATTATAAAGTTATATGTAAACTTTTGAGTAGCCATAAAAAAAGGTAATTTAAACTTAAATTTTCAGAGAAATTGTGAGAAAAATGGACAAGCACAGTGATCCATTATTTTCGCAATGCATTAACAGTATTTCTCCATTTTTTTCAATAATATCACCATGAAGTTATATGGGAAGTTAATCTTTCTTGACTCTATTTAAAAGTTTACACATCATATTATAATCATTACGAGTTATTATTATAAAAACATAATTACAACGCCAGTTGTACCACCAATTTTATTTCTATAAAAATGAGGGATTTACAACTCTGGTCACAACTGACTCTCTTCTTTTTCCGCGACTTCCAGATTGGCTGCATTGGTACGACACGTGGATGGAGAATCCCCTGATGAACATAGACGGACAGCAGATCGACGCGCTGGTGAATGAGATGCACAAGACGATGTCCCGATGCGCAAAGACGTTTCAGGAGCAGCCGAGTCGGTTGAAATTTCATAGTCGCACCAGCGCTCGTTGCCCGGTGCTTTTCTCAATCACGCTCATGGTCATTCCTTCGCAGAAGTGGCTGCGATAGCTTTGGATATACGAGATCGCATTGAGACATTCAAGCCCCACGTCGCGTTGGTGCAGTTCCTGCGGAATCCCGGAATGAAAGCGAGACACTTCGAGGAACTCAGCAAGCGTACGGGCTTGCAATTGTCTCTAACGTCGGCACTCACGCTGAAAGGACTTCTCGTCCTGGGTATTGGCAATTTCGAGGATATCGTGAAGGAAGTCGCCGAGACCGCCGCCAAGGAACACGTGATTGAAAGTTCCTTGGATAAAATGGTGAACGAGTGGCAAAGCATAAAGATGGAAGTTATGCCTCACAAGAACACAGGTTGGGGCGACGACCGTCGTTGATAGATGTAAATGGAGAACGCGATGGATGTTACGATTACTGAAATTTTCGCCATATATTCAGGAACGTACATAATCAAAATTGCCGACGAGACGCTGATGCTACTGGACGATCATATCCTCAACACTCAGCAGATCGGCTACAGCCCCTTGACCGCCGCGTTCGACGACAAAGTGGCCGATTGGGAAAGGAAGCTGAAGCTCACGCAGGACGTCATATCTCATTGGATCGACGTGCAGAAGTAAAGAAAAATGTATTATCGCGGTAGTTTTTGTGTTTTCTTTTTTAATATTTGTTTTCTGCGTTGTCGACAGAGCCTGGCTGTACCTCGAGCCAATTTTCACCTCGGAGGACATCAGCCGGCAGCTACCGGTGGAGGCGAAGAAATATGGTACAATGGAACGAAACTGGAGGCGCATTATGAAGAGTGCCAACGACTGCCCATACGTAATGTTTTAATGGTCTCACTGAAGGCTCAATTGTTGCTGAGTCTTTCTAATTCGACCTTTCTTCGGTACTTCTGAACCGGTACTTCTGTCACGTTAGAGACGAATTTTTTATAATTTTGCCTATATGTAACTTTTTAATGGTCTCGCTGAAGGCTCAATTGTTGCTGAGTTTTTTTTGTCACGTTAGAAATGAATTTTGTATAATTTTGCCCATACGTAATTTTTTAATGGTCTCACCGAATGGCTCAATCGTTGCTCAGCCTTTTTAATTCGACCTTTCTTCGGTTTTTTTGAATCTCCGAATTTTGTCTCGTTAGAAACGAATACCGTTACCGTTTTGTCACATTGAAAGGATATACTTGATCTTCTTGGAAGAATAATACATCACTTTAGTTGTCGCCTACGACAAGAGCAGTTCCGAGATTTCGCTTGCTAAAAAATTGAAGTTTTCGCTTCCGCGAGTCGATGATTTCTTTTCTCACGAGAGAGACGTTTGCTTTATTAAGGAAAAGTCGACGCCGCCCGCGCAACAAGTTAGTTATTTCAGCAGGAAGAATTCCACTCCACGAAAGTGGAATCCTCCCGAATGAAACGTTCGTTTTCAATACCCTTAATACCCGACTCCACAAATTGGTGCTCAGAGTTGCTTCCGTCGAACCGGCGGAACCGAGGAAATACGGACGGTATTCCGTGGAGAATACCATCCGTAATTCCGCAAAATTGGATGCACTACATTCTCAAATGAAGTAAACAAACAAAAATGAATAAACCACACTGTCTGCCCAGGTCATCGAGATCTGCCCGGATAAGAGTCTCCTCGAGAGTCTGAAGGAGTGTCTAGGGCTTCTGGACGTCGTGCAAAAAGGTCTCTCGGATTATCTGGAAACGAAGCGCATGATATTCCCGCGTTTCTTTTTCCTGAGCGACGACGAGCTGCTGGAAATTCTCGCCCAGACGAAGAACGTTCGTGCTGTGCAGCCGCACTTGAAGAAGTGCTTCGAGAACATGAAGGAGCTGAAGTTCGAGGAGGACTTGGAGATAACGCGAATGTACTCGGCTGAGTACGAGGAAGTCCGGCTCAGTCCGTCCATTTATCCCGTGGGCAACGTGGAAAATTGGCTGGGCCAGGTCGAGAGGGCGATGCAAAATACCCTGAGGGAAATAATACGCGAGGCCCTCGCGACGGTCGAGGACACTCGACGAGAAGATTGGGTTTACATGTGGCCGGGCCAAGTGGTCATTTGCGCCGGCCAAGCCTACTGGACGGCACACGTGGAGCACGGGATTCGCGAGAATTCGCTCGACGATTATTACCGGCTGATGCTCACTCACGTATGTTTTAAAGTACTAGTAATAACGTGCTCGCTTCGCTTGCACTCCTTGTTTTTCCATGTCGCCAATACAGCCATTGAAATCGAATCGATTTGATGTCGAAGCCGCCACCGACCAATTGGAACGCTTAAAAGCTGGCTTCAAGATTTCGATATATTTCGAGATATTTATGCCATGTCTTTTTTAAGAGGGGACTAGGGTAATCACACGCGCTGGCGCGCGTGCCTGAAAAACTTTTCGCCAAAATCGACCTCAGAAATGTTTCTTTTCAGAATATCGACTTTTAACCTATACCATCATTCTCAAGTCGCATATTCTACCCCCGAAAAAACTGGTTATTAACCTTTTTTAATCGATTTTGAAAAAAATATTTTTTTGGCGGCGAAAAAAATATTTTTTCTGTCAGAAATCGTAGATACGGCTCCCGACCGAAAATCGCCAAAATCGACCCCAATTTTTTTTCTTTTCAAAATATCGACTTTTAACCTATACCATCGTTCTCAAGTCGCATATTCTACCCCTGAAAACACTGGTTATTAACCTTTTTTAATCGATTTTGAAAAAAATATTTTTTTGGCGGCGAAAAAAATATTTTTTCGGTCAGAAATCGTAGATACGGCTCCCGACCGAAAATCGCCAAAATCGACCCCAATTTTTTTTCTTTTCAAAATATCGACTTTTAACCTATACCATCGTTCTCAAGTCGCATATTCTACCCCTGAAAACACTGGTTATTAACCTTTTTTAATCGATTTTGAAAAAAATATTTTTTTGGCGGCGAAAAAAATATTTTTTCTGTCAGAAATCGTAGATACGGCTCCCGACCGAAAATCGCCAAAATCGACCCCAATTTTTTTTCTTTTCAAAATATCGACTTTTAACCTATACCATCGTTCTCAAGTCGCATATTCTACCCCTGAAAACACTGGTTATTAACCTTTTTTAATCGATTTTGAAAAAAATATTTTTTTGGCGGCGAAAAAAATATTTTTTCTGTCAGAAATCGTAGATCCGGTTCCGGACCGAAAATATTTTTTTGAAAATCGATTAAAAAAGGTTAGTAACCAGTGTTTTCGGGGGTAGAATATGCGACTTGAGAACGATAGTATAGGTTAAAAGTCGATATTCTGAAAAGAAAAATTTCTGAGGTTGATTTTGTCGAAAAGTTTTTCAGGCACGCGCGCCAGCGCGTGTGATTATCCTAGTTAGTTAAAAATTCGCGTCTTTTAGCCATTAAGAGGCAGTGATACTCCCCCCCCGCGACCCCCGCGCCCGCGCCCCCCTCATCGCTTCAGAACTTTGAAACGTGTTTTCTCCGAAACGGTGCGTCGGATCGCGATGAAATTTGAAACACAAATAGACAATGATGGCAAAAAGGGCATAAGCTTTTGGCGTTTCGAAATTCCAAAAAAAAATTCATTTTAACTAGGATTACAGAACCCTACATTACCGACGTCGTCGAAGTTCCCACCGGTGTATCACTGCCTCTTAAAGGCGATGCTTTTCGCTACCGCTCGTATAAAAAACACCCTGACGCACACGGTACTTTCATGTCCACACTAAATAATTCTCAGTGCTTTTTCGGTGCTTTTGACCAAAATCTGGATGTTTTAAATATTCGAAAAGCACTCAGTGGTCACCGATGCGTTTTCGGTGACGGTCCTTTATTCTTTCGGTGTTTTTTTTTCAGTATGCTAACCTGTTAGCGTTGCAGCTGGTGTGTGCTCTATGTCTGTAAAAATACTCTTTGCCGCAATTCGAAACCCCACCGCACGTTTGTAATACGAGCACGAAAAAAAAAATGTTGTGGCGAATATTTCCCAACTGGCAGCCTCTGCTAATTAATATGCATTACGGTGGTCGGTGCGTTCTCGTCGGACCCGGCGATATTCACTTTGGCTCGTTATCAGTTTCGTCGGGCATAACGATATTCGGGCAGGTCGGGGTCGGGTCGATCGGTGCGGCCGCGAGATTCTCTTGCGTTTTAATGATTACCGGTATTCGACGGAGGGACAGATAGAAAGATAGGAGGTTGAAAAAACCGCTGAACTGATACTTCGCTCGGAATTTCGCCGCCCAATGTTGAACGCCTATTGGGCTGTCTCTGTCGTACCTTTTTGTTTTTCCATTCTACTTATCGCAGAATTGCTTAGCGCAATTCTGCGATACTTATTTTGGGAGAAAATAGGTTTGAATATTTTCAGCGGTGGTGGGGAAAGTGCCACTGCCTTTTAATCCTAGAACTCATGACTTATTTTCACAATGTACGTAAGTTAAATGCGAAGAAGAAAGAATCATAGATATTTTCGGTATTCCCAATGAGAGCACCTCGGGGAAGACGAATTATTGGAAAACAGAGTTACCGGATTTAGAACGCGAGCGCGAGAGTTGAAAGCGCGCGAAATGGATATAATCGAGTTTGCGGGCGAAAAACTGGGGAGCTATCGGGGCGGAATTCTGCGATTAAATGAGCGACGCGAAGTCGGGAATATTCAATAATTAACCGAGCGATTATTATTCATTCAAAGACTTTTAAAATTCATACTCGAGTATTCGTCACCGTGTTACATCCAAAAATTCGTTCTAGGTATAATAATAAATGATCGGGGGACACAAAGAACACGGAAAGGCTTATTTTTCGAATTCGTGGTGCGGAAGCTGCGGTAATGAAACAGTGATTTTTCAAAGAGAGATAATTGCGATGTATGCTCGAGAAATTGGAAGGCGATGAGCGAGAATTTATTGTCTGGTGGACTATCCAACGGTTTTTTTATGTTGTATGTATTTTTTATTCTTCCTCCTGTTTTATTTTGATAATATTAATTCATATTCTTCAGTGGAAATACACTCAATTTTTTTTTCTCGCAGTATTGTAGGCCGATTATAATAATCTTATTCGACCGGACAAGAAATTCAATAAACAAGAATGGTCAATAAACAATAATGAATTTTTTATTGAACATTACTTCTCGCTTCGCTTGGGCATCAAATTTCACACTCGGTGAAAAATTGCGCTTCTCTCCCTTCCGGCATAACGTACTATTTCAGACTGGCTGCGAATAATTCTTAACCACTGGCGGTAAATCGATCTTTATGGATTAATAGTTTTAAAGCTTCCTTGTTATTATTGGATTTCACTCGTACTGAAGAAGATATTTTCAGGACAGTCGTATTCAATGCATGTCATCGACGTTTTGCTCGCATTCTGACTCTCGAATTGTGTCAACAGTTGGACGCTCTTCGGGTCCTGGTTAGAGGCAATCAGACAGAGGTGCAGCGAATGATGCTCGAGGCGGCAATAACGATTGAAGTACACGCCAGGGACGTTCTCGCCAAGCTCATCGATGAACGGGTGACGAACGTCAATGACTTTGATTGGATATCCCAGCTTCGTTACTACTGGGTCGACGAATCGGATCTCAGGGTACGGGCGGTTAACGCCGAGTTTCCGTACGGGTGAGTTTAACACGTCGATGAACTTACGGATTGCGCGATGGATCGATTTTTGCATAGACTCAAACTAAAAATACGTTTGACGTGTTTTGCAAACTTTATCTTATTACCATTAATTTATTTTATTTGATTTTATTTGTCGTAGTTTGTAAAAATTCTTGTAAAAACATGTTCCGTATTTTTATTGTTATTGGGACAATTCAGTATAAAATAAAAACATGTTCCGTATTTTTATTGTTATTGGGACAATTCAGTATAAAATAAAAACATGTTCCGTATTTTTATTCTTATTGAAACAATTTAGTATAAAATAAAAACATGTTCCGTATTTTTATTCTTATTGAAACAATTCAGTATCTTTTTTCTCTCCAAAAAATCCATTTTTAACTCCCATTTGACTGGCTAACTTGTAACGACTGCCTTATGACTGCAATATATTTTGAACGTAGATACGAGTACCTGGGCAACAACGGGAGACTCGTTATCACCCCATTGACGGACAGATGTTACCTCACGCTGACCGGAGCGTTGCATCTGAAGTTCGGCGGCGCACCGGCCGGGCCCGCGGGCACCGGCAAAACCGAGACGACGAAAGATCTCGCGAAAGCATTCGCCATCCAGTGCGTCGTGTTCAACTGCTCGGACCAATTGGACTTTATGTCGATGGGCAAATTTTTCAAAGGATTAGCGAGGTTTAAATATTAAAAAAAAATCGACCCTCTTAACGACGTGCCCTCTGGAGAAATCGTTCATGCGTTCGATGATTTTACAGCGCCGGAGCTTGGGCTTGCTTCGACGAGTTCAATCGAATAGACATTGAGGTACTCTCAGTGATTGCGCAGCAGATTCTCACGATTCAAAAGGCACAGCAAATAAGGGCGGAAAGGTAGGACGTGGGTGGTAATGCATTTTATCTTCTCGCTTGAAAGATCACAGCGAGTATGTCATGATTGACTTTTATTTTGCTCGTGCGTTTGACATACTGCGTGATTTGCACACACGGAGAAAATTGAAGTATTTGCGCTGCGAGAAAAGCTAATGCGATGGAATGACGAATACAGCGAGGTCCTGCTGTACGAATAGTTAGTCGTGAAATATTATATAAAGAATAGCTGTGATTTATTGGTCACCAGGAATTTCACCAGGCATTTCGCGATTTCACCGCGCATGTGATATCGATGCTCGGTTCGTCGAACTAACAGATGCATCCATTTCCGGGTATCCAAAACATTCACAGCGATTCGATGGAAGTTTTTTTTCTTCTTTTATTCTGTTGAATCGATGATAGGGCTTTATTGCAATCATTCGGAGTTTCCTGCCTTACCGGAATCTCGATACCAGGAATCGATAATAGGGCGAAGTTAATCAGGTTTCATCACAATTCCTGGTACAATTTTTTGTTAAAGTGCAGCGCAGAATTGCATTACGGGGCTACATCTAGGTAGAGGTCCGAAAAAAGATCGAAAAAAGGCTTTCTGCTGTGGATACTATAGCTGACACGGTTAATTTGAAAAAAAAAAAAAAAAAAAAAAAAAAGGTTATTTACGACAATAAAAATTTATGGAATTTATGAAATTGTACGGCTGACTTCTTTGCCGGGTGCGATGTCACACGAAATATTTTTTATCGCCACAACGAGTAAAACGAGGCTTCTCTCTGATTCCAGGTTTCTGTTTGAGGGTCTGGATATAGCGTTGAAACCGTCCTGCGCCGTTTTCATCACCATGAATCCCGGTTACGCAGGCAGAACCGAATTGCCGGACAATCTTAAAGCGCTTTTTCGACCGGTGGCGATGATGGTCCCCAATTACGCGCTCATCGCCGAAATCTCGCTCTTCTCCTACGGCTTCACCGACGCTAAACCCCTGGCGTGCAAAATCACGACGACGTTCAAGCTGAGCTCCGAGCAATTGAGCTCTCAGGTCGGTACCGCAAGTTTCACGAAAATAATTATTTTTCTACTTGCTTTCAATTATGTCTCGGTTGTAAGGATTTTGTCAATGGAATTATTTGAATTATTTCCGCAGGATCACTATGACTTTGGGATGCGCGCAGTGAAGACGGTGATCGCGGTCGCGGGGAATTTGAAGCGCGAGCACCGCGACTTGGACGAGGCTCAGATATGTCTACGCGCTTTGCGCGACGTGAATGTTCCGAAATTTTTGAAGGACGATCTGAAGCTCTTCAATGGTGAGAGAAAAAAGTCAGCCGACATTTTTGTAGATATCGTTTTTGCTCCATTTTTTTACTAGTGAGAGAAATGGAAATTATTGAGGTGCATTATTTTTCGGATCTTCGGTATTTAAGCCACGATATTTTGACACCGTTTTTACCGGATTTTGTTGTATGTCATATGGAAAGTCGGTGACTTTATCTGAAAGAAATAATTACAATACGCCATATTTTTTGGAGAATTGTTAGTATATTTGACTATCTATATGAAGACAAATTATTGCAGCCCCGAAAACCTCGATAATCCGTGTTGAATTACTATTTTTACTGCGGTCGTACGCGAGGTACGACCAATGCTGCATGTAAAGCAGGCTGCATGTAAACAACATTAATCCTTTGGACTGACGCTATATCTGTGCACATTGTTCCGGGTCACGTACGTACTGCGCATTTCGCAAACCGATTCGATTTTATTGCCCCAACCGGTGGAACGTCGAGCACGAGCGTTGTGTCCCCCCGGCTTCATAAAACTTTGATTGTGATTCACTATATATCCTTATTGCTCACTCTTACCCGAATTTTTACACCTTTTGGGGTGAACTACAAAAAGTCTTGGAATACTTTCCAAAGATTTGCGAAAGATATGAAGAAAAAAAAATTGTAATTCAACTCAGGGAATTTTTTTTTCTTTTTTTCTTTTGATGAGCAGCTACAATCCGAATACGGTTTGCAATCGATCATCCGGACATCAACATAATTCAACAAACACAGGAAATATTTTAGGATTCGATCAGGAGAAGATCCTGAATTGTTCTCTTTAATTTATTTGTAAGAGTAACAATTTTAGGCAAAAATGATTTTTTTTCATCCTGTTTAAGAGATAATGAGGTTTGTGTAATAATATTTCCTTTAATTTCCACCAGGCATCGTTTCCGATTTGTTCCCGAGACTCGTTGAGCAGCCCGTGGATTATGGTATACTCGAAGACGCCGTAAGAAATTCCATCGCGCAGATGGGTTTGCAGGACGTCGATGGTGAGTACCATTATTCTGTGCAAGGGACAGTGCAGTTTGCTCTTAGATTACGATTCAACCAAAAATCGTACTGACAAATGTATTGAATCGAAATATTCGTTTGTACAATTTATCGAGTGAAATATCCAAACATTTACCCGCTTATCTGCGACTCCGACTCCGACTCGGTGATATGTCAATATTATTACGAAAAGCTTATTACGCGAAGCTCATTACGAAAAGCAACTTATGTAAGGTAAAGTGCAAATTTGACGAGACTTTAATTGGTCCACGATTTATAGTGGGAAACGCGAATTTATTCGTCAGCTGTAAAGCAAACCGATTCGAAGTGTACCAGGAAACATCCTAATTTAATGATTTTAGTTACCGACGCGGAAGAATTTCCATATTCCGGGAACTATACATATTAGATCAAAGTTTACTGTGATACCACTCAGACTCCGAGCGAGATTGCGCGGCACCGCATCGTTGTAATAACACCAGTTCGCTTCACGGACAAGCTTCATGCTTCACGGAATTACACAGAGTACAATGAGTAATTGAGCAAGCCCTATTTTTTTTTGCGGCCAAGGAGAAAAAATGGTAACAAAGGTAATCACTCTTTGAGATATAGCGGAAAATGTTTTATCGATATAAGTACATTGACGCTTGACTCTTCGAACCGCGACGATTTTTTCCGAAAAATGTAGCAAACTTTTTTCCCAGAGTATCGACCAAAAAATATTACCGCTACACCCCACGATAATTACGCGAAACGACCAATTTAAGTTACTCTATTTATGTCCCTCCGAGGATCAACCAGTCGATAATAAATAGACTGACTGCAAACGAGTTGGTAAACTCTATTTCCAGAGTTCCGTAACGAGTTACTTAAGCCATCATTCCACGAGTCATTTCATGTTGGATCACCTGCAAAAAAAAAATATTTATCTTTTAATTTCCTTGTGCTTGCAGAGTTCGTGACGAAGGTGATACAGCTTTACGAGACGACCCTAGTGAGGCACGGACTTATGTTGGTCGGTCCTACGGGCTCTGGTAAAACAAAGGTAAGGGTTATTATAATTACATTCCGTGTACGCGGTCCACTTGGTGCAAGAAGCCAGGTAGTTTTTTCAGCCCCGGGGATACTTGGGCTGATAAAAAAAACCTTCATTAAAGAGCTGTACGATCTTGTTACACACTAATTACCATCGTTCCGGATATTAAAAAAGTATCCAACGCGGAGGCAAAATCTATGGATTCTCTATCTATGGAAATCTATGGAATCTATAGATCTATGGTAGTGAATAATGAAAGCGCGTTACATCAATGGGGATGGGTTTCCAAGGACCCCGAGGGGTTTTACAAGCCCCCCCAGCGCGTACCGAAGAATTTCTGACATCCGAGCTTTTTGAGCGCCGTCGAACGTTCCGGCCGTTCCGATCCGCATTTCACCGAGGGGAATTACGCGGGTTCTCAGGAGGTTGCCTAACACCGCCCATTTCGCCCACGTTAATACACGAGAGAGAGAGAGAGAGAGCGGGAACGCCGAGTGGCCCCGGTGTGTGAAAGGATTTCTTTGGAATGTGCCACTGGAAGTGAATTCCGCCGATCCTCACGGACTTAAACACTAATATGCTACGTGCCAGGAATTCGCTCTCGCGCTTTTTTCACCCTCGAGAGCTTCGCCGCTGCGCGTAGTCGTCGATCGCTGAAAAAGGCATTGATTCCGAGCTGGGGGGAAATTGCGTATCCCATACGTCATTTTGGGAACGATGCGGTGCTGCTGGGACACTTAGAGGAATCGTGTCTGATGGGAATAACGTCGGAAGGGACAGAGAGGGCTGAAGGAAATTCGTCATGGAGGGAAAAATATTAAACATGGAACATTTAACGAAATTATGGGAAGATACGTGGCCGGAGGGATCACGAAAAGAATTTGTGAAGAATGTTGTGGAAATAACGAAAGGAGTTTTTAAATGAGTCTAAAGAGCAAACAAGCCAGACGCGAAGCGAAAAAAAACGGGGTTCGAAGAACTGAAGTTTGATGAACTTCAGGATTCTCAGCCATCATTCGAGAATTAAATGGCGCGAGAAGTTAGTTTTTTTTTGCCCCCTCTAACGAAAAGTGGTCGTATCTTTTCCCTTACACAGACGTAAATTCAGTGAAATACTTAAACATTATTCTGGTCTTACGAAGTTCCAAGAATTCTCCGAAGAATCCCGAGAATCCATCACAGTGCGCAACTTTCTTCCCTTCGCATTTATTTTTTCCCGTTGATAACCCGGTAATCCGTTCAACCATTCACGCGGGTCTCACCGGTCCGTGTCGAATCAGAAACGCATGAAAATTCAGCGTTCTCAACGGACCGGAAATAAACCAAAATTCCCGGAATTCTTCTTTCGGTCCAAACAAATTTTTTAGTCTCCATTGACGGCGAAGGTCTCGAATCCTTCCTGCTACCAGATAACCATCGCGCTCGGAGAGTTCATCCTCCTTCCCTGACATTCTTTATCGTCGGGCGGGCCACGATTTGCCGCCCCTCTTCCCTCTTCCCCCGATCTTCCTCAAAATGGGAAACGTTGAGCCGGGCACTTCCGGCACCGCAATGGCTGGGTAAAATGGCCGGCTCGCCCAGGAATTACGGAACTTTCTACACGGTCGACATCGGTTGAGCTAAGACGGACGCAAATATCGCGAGGGGTCGGTAAATTGTCCGTATTAACGTGCCATCTTATTCCTATTGGGGTCGACGGTCTGACCCCCCCTGAGTTCGGCTGTTGGAAATCCTCAATAACGACAAACGTGTTCCAAAGTAGGCATTAGGGTTTGACAGTAAACGTCCCAGAAATTCTCTTTTCCCTCGTATGTACATTTGATCTCTCGCGTCCCAACCCCTCGTGACATCGGGACACCGTTGACCCACCGCAGGAACGACAATCGAGCCCGGACACGAAGTTGTTCGACGTCATATTTGATGCTGGAACCTTCATTACTTGCCTGATCCACCGAGTCATTATTTGGATATTTTCGACGAATCCTCTTAGAGGAGACACAGTGAATCCTATCGAGGGGTCCCTTTGGATTGATGTGACATTTTTGGTGCTAGACCGAATTGCTTCTTTTCGTTGGATTCGTCTTGATTCCAACTAGAATTCTGGTCAAGAAAAATTCTGTGGCCATTGTATGACCTCCTCAAAAAGTGGATCATAACATTTTTGTTGGGAATATTTTCCTGCAGGATCTTTAAAAAAAGAATGTGTTTTAAGAAATAGGAGACTCTTTATGTGTTGCCAGAGGCTTCATCACTGAGCGGTTCCACCGAGTCATTCTTTGGGCATTTCGGATAAAAATCCTCTTAGAGGAGACATTGTGCTTTCTATCGGGCAGACCTTTTGGAACGATGTAGCATGTTTGCTGCTACCCACTGCGACGCATACTCACCACAATGACATCACGGTTCTCGGATGTCCCGAGTGGAGGAGCTGAAGGAGAAAAAAAAAGCCTTCTTTGATGATGAAAAGTCGTCCGACGTAACGTGCCGTCGTTTCATCCGGAAGGCAACCCCCGTAATAGGCCATAAGCCCCGGCTCTTTGGCCCCGATGCGGAAGGAAAATCTTTGCTTCAAGTCTGTAATACCTCAGTGGACGAATATCTTCATTATGACACGAGTGCTAAGTACGTCGGCACGGCCGATTTGTTGACTCGTTACGAAATCCGCACAATAACGTAATCACTGATTACGTCACAGGGGGATTAAAAAAACGTTTCGTAGATTTTTTTGTTAAACATTCATTTATTAATAACAGTAATAAATAATACATTAAATAAAGAAACATATCAAATGCAGTCTTCGATACAAGTCAGTCAAATAATTCGTCGCCGCGAAGATGTGCTATAAATATTTTACCAATTTTCTGACACTGATTGTGGACAATAATCCGCGTTCGCTCTGATTTTTATATTTTACCTTTTATTTTTTAATCAAGAGTCGGTAGCACCTCTACGCCGAGTATTAAAATAAAATGCATTAAAATGCGTTTCTTTTTTTTTCTCAAATAAATATTTATATATGTATATCATGGGCTTATGGTTGGCCCCCCGCGCTATTCGTGCGCCCGACCCCCGCCCTTTTCTATTTTCATGAGGATTTGGAATAATCCTCGGGGTCATCGATTCTCCTATCAGGCGGCGGCGGAGGCGGCGAGATTTATCCTTATAAATATATAGAGATATATTTATATTTTATATACATGCTACTTGGCGATATCGCGATGCAAAGCCTACTGCAAAACAGAAATATACCAACGCACGAATCAATTGCACAATCTTTTACGTCGAGAAATTTAATTCCGTCCGCTGTTTGGACAAGCGAATTTTTGTTCAAAAATACCTAGTGTATTCAACATCTTTAACTGTTACGTATTGATTGAGACGTTTTGCTTTAATCTTATCATTACAAACGATGACATAAGAAGTTTAGCTTACGCGCGTCTGTCCACACTGATGACATAGACCGAGTGACCATTGAATTTTGCATGCACTTTATCGATACGGATCAACAAAATTATCCTAATTACGGTAATCAAAACGTGCAGCTGGCGCCGTTTTAATTCGCTGACTTCGTTCTCCTTTTCTCGTTAAGCTCTATCGGGGTCTTATGACACTTACGCTATTTACACATTTACAGGAATGAGTAACTTTGTGATATACATCGTGTTTTTGGTATTAAATGTCGTTGTCGGTTTTTAGCACGTGACGCACAATAAGGGTTTGAGTAAATACGCTGACTCGCTTTCATGGATACCAATCGGAGAAGACCGGGGCCAGTTGGGTTGCTCACGAATTTTGTCGTACGATTCAGTCACAGATTCCACTCAAGGAGCTTATTGGAAAAGGAGTCGCCTAGGACGCTTCGTGATATTATTGCGAAAGGGATCAGTGGAAAGCCTTACGTTCGACATTGATTGCGGATTTTTCTGACACTCACTGTCTCCTTATCCACTCTGACCTACAGTCGTCTCCACCCTGTACATTCGATCTGTTTCTCCGCTAATCGTCTTTTGTGTCCCCCCGAGATTGTCCTGTATTTGCCCTCCTGATAGTATTTTCTTATAATAATGGAAGCCTAAATAGGAGGGGGTGAGGGGTTCACGACTCCTAAATCGTCAATCCGTTGGTTTTCCCTTCTGGGGTCGTTGACCCTCGAATGTGACCACCCACCCTCAATCCTCGGTCCCCCCTCCTCCCATGCTGAAGCCTTGGAACCCTCCAACACGTTTTCCGAACCCCCTAAATATTCCCCCTCTCACGATTTTCCTACCACATTTTTATAATATTTTTATAATAAAGATAAATTAACGGCTGTGCTAGCGGATATTTCAGTACGCAAAAAAAAACTCTTTATCTCTATTTTTCGCGGTGTGTACCCACTCTGTGTATCATCGTTACGGCCCGCAATCTCGATATTTCTCTCCGTCCCATCCAGTTAACTTTTACGAGTGTGTGCAGTTCACACATATGTTTGTTATTTCAGCCCCCGTTCCCCTCGTCGGAGGTAACGTATATGTGTGCACAGTATTTCGAGCGGACGGGTTCGAAAAAGCAATTTGTAGTGATAACACATTTGCCTCCCGAGGGTGTCTTCCGGCCAAGTGAATAATTACGGTTGTCCGGGCTAATGGAAATAAACGCTTAGGCGCTCGCACGTCAATCTGTCAACCCTGTATAGTGTATATATATATTTACACGTGGTGATATATATTTGTTTGGCTTCCGGAGGTGCCTCGATTATTCTCAGGACTCCCCGTTGTTCGCCCCACGAGCGGGTCACACACGCAGGTTCCCTGACCCCTAACTAAGTTCATCTATCGCAACTCGGGTTTTTTTTTCGTCTTTTTTTTCCCACTTTCGGACATTTTCGTGTTTTACCGACCACGAGAATTGGGAATTATTTATTTTGCCCCTTTCACCTTGGCGTCTTATTTTTGCAGGATATCCGGGTTTTCAGAAAGCTCTTTAAACAATTTTGCGTCGAATTTGTGCAGCTTTTTAGGCCCTCGGAGGAAATGGTTTTACGAGATCTGGGAATAATGAGAGGTTTGCATGGAGATTTGCTGTCAGAGTTTCAAAAATACAGAATTAAAAAAAAAACGCGAGAGCTTAAGGTTTTTTTTTTGGAGCAAGAGGAGACATTTAGCGCTGGGGACCGAAAAATCAGGGTCGTTACCGCGAAATGATCTACGATTCGTGTGTTAATTGGGTCGTCTGCCTCTCTCGCGGATCCGATAATCACTGAATTAACGGAGACGAGTCACGTATGTGGCGAAGTCCTGCCGAGAATCCTAATATCTAGTTGATTTATCGTTTTGATTGAACCAGCTCCATATAAATTGGAACATCGACAGGACGTGGTTCGGCGAAGCGAGTATTGGCAACATTCCCAATTTAGTTATGTTTCTTGTATCTCAAAGCGAATAGTAATATAATAATACAAATAGAATCTTAATATTTGGTTGATTCGGTAGTGATTAAACGATTTGAATATAAATTGCCACACTCCCAAGACGCGTTTCACTCTAGTGAATTTCTCTGTGCTCAACTTCCCTATTTTATTTTGTATTTTTTTGTACCGCAAAGTAAATAGCAATATAAAAGTAAACAGCCTTATAAAAGGAACCCTGCGTTTTTTTACTCAAACGGAGTGAATGCAAATTGCATTTTTTATTTTTTGACTTTTTTATACTTCAAAGTAAATAGTCATAAAACAGTACAAAGAAAATCCCAATTCTGATTTGCGTTTCACTCAAACCAGGTGAATATAAATTGCATCATCCCCAGAAAATATTCGTCTCAACCCGGTTTCCCCCAGCTATATCCAACCTGCCTATTTTTTTCTTTTTTAGTACCTCAAACAAAAATAGTTTGAAAAAAATATTGTGACTTTTCCGCCCATTGGCTTTCCGCGACCTTTTCTTTCCGACGTATCGGAATCAACCGGGCGTGGATAAAAATTGCAAAGGTCGAGCACTAAATTCCCCCCCCCCCCCCTTCCTTCCTCTTCCTGAACCTAGGAATCGTGATTCGTAAATGATCTTTCGCACTCGCGTCACCGAAATGCCCTCTTCTCGATTTCCCGGCTTCCTTTCTTGTCCCCTCTTTCTTTTTCCCCGATCCGAGCAGTTTAACGAGGGACCCTTCGGAATTCAAGAGTCGCGGCAGTTTCTACTCCGCAGGCGCCGAAGCTATTTATGATCATCCTTGAAAGGATTTCCAGGCTTTACGAACATCGACCGTCGCTCTATGAACTCCCTTTACGACACCGCGGCGAGTCTTCTGCTCCGGTGACGACGTCACGCTGACGTCTCCTCCCTCCCAACCCTTCGACTCTCACACGGATGCAACGATTTGTTTTTTTTTTTCTTCTTTTTTTTCGCGTGGGTTCGCTCGCCAGATTCTCGAATGTCTTATCGACACCACCGGGTTTTTGGGGTGACGCACGTGTCGCGAATATCGAGTCACCAGGGGGGAGGGGGTTAACTGCCCGCCGATGAGTTTCCCATTTATCGTTTGAACCTTAACTGCAACCCGCGCTGCGCGCGATACTCGTGAAAATCGATTGCGGGCTTGTAACAAACGACAACTCATCCCGGAAAGTGAGGTCCCGTGTCGTGAAATCCCCTCGGTGTAGAGAATTTGTTGTTTATGTACCGAGTGGTAAACTGTCTGTATTTTTTTTTTTTTTTTTTTTTTTCGACAGTGTCGGATCGACCGATTTGGCCAGGCCGAAATTTTATTACCGTTAGGGTGATATGTTTTGCGGAGGTCGTTTAAGCTGAAGTAGGATTTTCGTGAAATTATTCGGGCGTGGAATTTTATTGAGCCTGGGACAAAGATTTTTTGCACGAGTTAATTCGTTTTTTTGTGAACGGCTGTCTGGCACTCGACCGAAAATGCCAAAAAGTTTGCAGGAAATGCGTGATTTTTGGGCACGTGCGTTGCAAGTCGCCCCGGTCTTCTCGAGAGTAACGGAAAGCGAAGTATTTCATTGAATTTCGCCGCAAATATGTACGGAATCATCGTATGAAGCGCTGCGATTGGCATTTCCAATCCAGACGAATTTAATTTATTTTTTTGATCCGTAAAAAAAAAAAATTCGGAAAAAACAAGGATTTCATTACGATACAATTCAATATAACCTGCCGGTTGTTAAATAGGCTTTGATGAGAAATCCAATTTTTTTTAAATTGTCGATTTATTCGAACGAGACAGTATTTATTTTTCATAAATTGTACCAGACAAACAAATGCGTATTTACTTTTTTTTCGCCGCGATATCCCAAATGAATCATGGATCAGCGACATGTTCCGCCTGGAAAAATTGAATCGTATATTCGTAATTTTCCACTTCGAGCGCTTTCACGCGCCATAAAGATATAAAGGAGAGCCAATAACACAGCCACTCACAGTCATGCATGTTAGACTCATACACGGAACTCTGCAGCCGAATTAGCGCATCAACCTCGTGTTTATTTTTTCTTTGGCCAGTTAAATTTCGCTTTCGATTAATTAATCATTTTTAAAAAGTACACAGTAGATTCGTTATTTGTGACTAGCACGGCTTCTGCACCAGGTTACTCTAGGCTGCCATTGTATCAACTTATTTTCGCTGCGCTCTTTGGGGATTTCTTTTTTAAATTGGATAGTCTCATTATTATTATTAATATTATTATTATTATTATTATTATTATTATTATTATTTATTATTATGTGAGTGTAAGTGGAACTATACCAGACGCAGCCGGCTAATTAAAAACTGCGTCATCTGGGCTTAGTTCACAAGTTGCTTATCAATATGCTTACAAGTATGCTTATTAATTTTAGGCTACATTCGAATCAGTTTGCCACGTGATATCGTGTAAGTCACGAGTTCTCGGTGCCCTCGCCGATGTACGTACGTCGACAACAGCGTGGCAACGACTCGTGGTAGGTACATAGTATTCGGTCTTCAGGTTCCTCGGATTTACCGCCATTTACGAACTTTCCGAATCCCTTCTCCGCCTTTCGAGATATCTGCAACGACAGATCGTCTCCTTTCAGTCCTCGCCATTCACTTCGTCTCACTTAAATTTGTTTCGTTCTTAATTCTTAACTCCCTCAGCCTCGCAATATTCTTAATAATTAATCAATATCTTTTGTTCATCATAAATATATAATTCGTTTCGTTTCTGCTCCTCCCTCATTTCTCCCCCTCTTTTCTTCCCTCCTCCCTCGTATCACCCGACCCCTCAGATCGAACATTTACAACGCTCGGCGTTTTGTCTTTTTTTTTTGTACACAGTTGCCAACGTTTCCTTTCTTTTTTTTTTTATGTGACACACGCACGCGAATGGAGCGTCTCGGCTCCTCCTCAATCCTGGCCAAAGTTTGTTTATCAACGAGCGGAAGGTACCGGCTGCGGCTCGCAGTCGTGCTGCTCCCTGTTCGTGGTCATCATCATCATCGCCGTTTCCGGCGGTGCGACCCGCGTGCGTGTGTATCTGTACGCTAGCTATATGTAACGCTGGGGATTACAGTGGTACCTGGTGATGCTCTTCATGGCTTTGCGCAACAGCTGCTCGAGACACCGGCGAAACGTTATCCCGCACATGGCGTAGAGGAGAAAGTTTATGCTGAAGTTGGTGTACCACAGGAGCATGAAAAATTGCTGCAGGCACCAGAGCAGAGCGGGCGCGTCCTTTCGCGCCAGCGTGAAGAAGAAGACGCAGAGTCGTATCACGTAGCTGCAACAGAGAGAGCGAAAATCGTGCGGTCGGGGAGGATGAATTAATTGACAGGGATGAGAGCGACGATTTACTGGGGCGGATACTAATTTGCGCGAAGGCATGAATGAACGCGTTCGTGACCCAATTACTGTATATGCGTAACAATCAGTCATGTGTTTTATTCCTCTTTTTTCGCTTTTTTAGTCACTATGAGGTTTTTAACATAGGGGAAAGAAAATGCTGAGATGTTTTTTTGGATGTGAAAACTGTAGAGTGAGAATGAGGATGACTTAGGAGAATTAGTGTGAAAAGTTCGAACTCAGGAACAAAATTTGTCTCTGAAAATAGTCAAAATATCGGTTTAGCTATGTGAAACCATTTGATAGCCAGGGTGGGTGTAACCTCGTTTACAGGTATCAATGAACCGGTTGCGTGACGGCTGGGATATCAATTGCGTCATCCCCAATGGTAGACTGGATGCTGTCTGCATTACAATTCGTTATCGATACTTTTGTAGTACATTGCCCTGTCTATTTGCAGTACATTTACGTTCTGTAGTAATGTAACAGAGTCACGTTGTCGCGTAAAGTCACGGTGCAAATTGTATGTGAATCTCAAGAAGTGAAAAAAAAATGATGACAAATTTTGACCTATCTGGAAATTGCAGAGTGAAAAAGATGACATTCTGGGAGAACTGATCGTCGACTGTCAAATGCAATACGGTGGGCGTAGTGCGTGTCACCCAAGTTTTAAGAGTGATAGTCAAAATGCCAGAGCGGCCGTGTGACGGATTCACCGTTCGATCGCGGTGGTTGCACAATGCGACCCACATGTTCGCGCTAGTCGATCAATCTGAATGGGGCCATTTTCTTCCCCTCCGCACATTTTTTTTCCTCCCTCTGTCATCTTGACAGGAAAATCTGAGTTTAATATATTTTCACGTCATGGAAAGTCACTTCGCTTGCTGTTTTGGGTAAAACTTTGGGGTGCATTTTTGAAGCATTTTTGTTTTTTAAGTTACCTCGGCAAGTTGAGGAGAATGAAAACTGTGCTGATGAGAAGCAACATCTTCGTGATGCTCTGTTGATTCCTCGTCGACACGAGATTTCTCGAGGATGACCTCACATCTGCAAATTGTACAGATTTATGGCTTAGAGGGTATTAATACCCTCTACTATGAGTTGTTTTTATTGAATTTCTGTAAATAAAAATTTAATTTACAAAAAAAAGTAAAAAAAGTAAAAAGTGAATTTTTTAAAGTTAAAAGTAATTTTATTTACTTATATTGTATTTAAACTATATAGCATCCATACAATTTTATAATAAATTATAAAATTATATGGACGCTATACAGTTTAAATAAAATATAAGTAAATAAAATTTACTTATTTATAATTTTATAATAAAATTATATGGACGCTATACAGTTTTATCGTTGATGACGTTAGGTCTTCGAGTTCCAGAAACAGTTAATATGTAGGTATTACGATTCCGCATGGTTTTTGTCGGACCGTTTTGATAACGGGCAAGTGGTTTACTCACGTATACATCTTGCGGTTATTTCCGGAATTTGGTAAGCGTTTCGCGGGGTCGACGGCGCCGGCGTTGGGGTTGATGGTTGGTGCCTCGAATGGTGGGAACTGTTGTTCTTTGACGAGTGAAACGACTGTTGCGAGGGCGGCCTGCGCCCTATAGTCCCCAGCGGCACGTTGCCGACACCATTGTTACTGCTGCTTGCGGTCTGCAACAACAGCACAATTGAATCATTAAATACCATTCAGGCCGTAATCGAATTTCGTAATTTATGCCCAGGGCAAAGTGGAATAATCAGGAATGCCCGAGAGTACGCCGTGTTTTCCACTTTAAACGACACACGAGACACGTTGTTTAGTGAAATTTCGCTAAGCGTACAAGTGTACAAATTTACGTATCCAAAACACTGAAATCGATCGAATCGTTTAATATCATTTTTTTCTAAGATATAGACTTTTCACCTATACTATTGTTCATAAAACCGAAAAACGCTGGTGTCGAAATATTTTTAGTTAATTTCGAAAAGAAAAAAAAATTGAAATTTATTTATTAACGTATCTATTTTTAATTTATTTATTTTTTAACATATCTATTTTTTATTTTTTAACATATCTAAGTACGATGGTACTTAGATATGTTATTTGGTGCCATTTGAGATCATTCAAAGGAAATATAATATTAATTTAAGGATATTGTTTCATTGACGTCAAAGCTACGTTTCATAGGTTGAGATTTCAAGGAAATTTCGTTGAATCAAGGAATCTTTTTCTCTCGGTGTATCCATTCGTCATTCCCGAGAGCCGAGAGCCGAGAGCTCAAGAAGTCGTTACAACTTGCCATCTTCACTTCTGTTCTGATATTCCAGTCGGGAATTACATTCACTTGGCATTCATAACGGGAAATACTATCATGAAAGAGATTCGCGACTGACTTGTCTCCGAGTCCCCTGCACCAGGCAACAATCGCGAGCGGCGAACGTGAAAATGTCAGTTGCAAAAAAAAACACGAACATGCAGAGTGTTAATGGTCGACTCTTGATACTTGTTATTATGGCAACCGCGTGAAAGATGCGACTGAATTGCAAATTCATCTACTTTGCGCTTTGAAATTACGTTTCTCTCCTGGGAAATCCAGTGTGTAGCGTTGAAACATTTACAACGCCAACAACAACAAAAAACTCATGAATGCAGGAGATACGTTGCGCAGGGTCTTCACGGACATATTTCAGATTGAACTAGGCGACGAAGCTGCGAACAGAGGCTGAGATAAAAAAAAGACGTATACGAGTTGGCAGGGAGATGAAATTTTTGAAAATGATGTTTTAAATGATAATGTTTTAGATGATGTTTTAAAAAATAAAAGTTGTTGTAATACCATCAGTGAACTTATACGAAATCCCATGAGAGTGAGTGACGAAGTTTAAGCACGTTTGTTTGCCTTCCGCAACTACCGTCTCTCAATTGTCGTAATACGTTGCGAATTGTAACTTTTCTAATTTCTGGGAATTCCGACACGGTATAATTTCTATATTTTGCATGTATATACGTGGGATATATAGTAGGGATTTATTTGTAAGTTGCTTCTTTAAATTATCCATGTTGCTGATGTTAACTTTATCATTACTTTTTTTTATAAATTATTCTATAGCTTGTGTTTAAAAACTATCAGAAAAATAAAATAGATTCCTACAATGAATCTGTAGGAAACGTGATTGGGAAGAGATTGAGCCCTACAGCAGAGGCCAATCCTATAATTGGTTTTCTCTGGAAAATGTGTAGAATGAAAAACCCATTTTTTTGTGTCGAAGCAACCGGTGGGTCCAGAAATAAAAAAAATTATTCGCTGTGATCCTAAAAGAATAGAATTATTTCGAATTTTTTTATCGGTGAGGAAAAAAGTAGCCCTTATAATAAAAATAAGCTTTTTGATTGACACGGCTCCCTTAAGGTTATCTCGGGAAGAGTATTCGGGCTACTGCATGGGCTAATATTATTATACCGGTGTCTCTCGCAACCGGCACATGACGCACATAGATAAGTAACGAACTTTCCGCGAGCCTCGTTGCAACGCCGAATTTCACTGAGTTAATTAACTCGAACTCGTAATTAGTTAATTAGTTCGAAAAATGCAATTCGTTAATTAACTCGTGCTCGAGAACTCCGTGCTTTCTGATATTACCGGCAAAACATGAACAGTCCCAGCGTTTTGGATGAAGTGATAACCGTTGTCCGGAAACGACGGTCGAACATAGCGTAAACATCGCTCGGGATGGTCCCACCAAAGCTGCACCGTCGAAGCATGCATGTAACTCGAAAACTCTGGTAGCTCGTCGATATTTCAATGTAATTACGGAAGTTTGAAATACGAGCGCGGACTGAACGCGCTGATTAATTTTACATTAGGAAGGTGCAATTTGGATCTCACTTTACGAGGAGTTCAAGGGCTTCAAAACAAGAGATGTGTGATTTGAGATTGAAATTTAAACGCACGCAGGCCGAACTTTCGCGCGTATATTAAAATCCGGGAATTTGATTGGAAAAGTGAGCTCGCGCAATTTGTGCTGCAAGGGAAAGTGACCTCACGCAATTCGCATACTGTATGAAAAAGTGACCTTGCGCAATTCGTGCTGTATAAAAAAAGCGACCTTGCGCGATTTTTGCTGTATGAAAAACTGACCGTGTGCAATTTTTGCGGTATGAAAAACTGACCTTGTGCAATTTGTGCTGTGCGAAAAAGTTACCTTGCTGGCTCATTTGGAGAATAATTGCAACACTAGCGAAGCCAGTTATACGCGCGTGGACTTTATAATAATGTGGGATAACAATTTTTCTATAAATACGCCCATTTTAAGGTGACGTCCAACAACGACTCCTACGCTCATCACGCTGGCTTCACATGAAGTTTTTGGTTACAGCGCGCGGTCGGGTGCTCCGATTGCTCGCGGCTGCAAATGAAGTATCGATTCGATCGAAATGTGTTTGCCGAGCCGAAGGACATTCGGCTTTTACAGCTCGAATTTACGAGACCGTTGCTATCGTTCTCTTTAACGCCTATTACGCATATGGGGGGCTTCCTCGATGTCTTTGCCCATTTGACATGGCGCACCCAAACGTTAAAATTGCATGATTATTATTTATGAGATTTGTGCGTTGCGCCTCGATTTCCAACATTATTCCATATAAAAAAACACAAATTTCAAAGAGTACTTAAAAATCTGAAAAAATTCGTGCGTATTCAGAAAAACGAAGGAATCGTTTTCGTAAAAAAAAACTTGAGTCATTGAAATACTTGTTAAACAATTATTTTTTCCATCAGTTTGTTAATAACGTTTTAGAATTATTATTATGCAAACATTTTTTTTTTTCAGTACTTTTAATGTGCATGCATTTTTTCAGATTTTTAGACGATCGAGAAATGTTTGCAATTGTTTCTCCTTTTTCTCGAATTTTTAAGCGAGGATTCTCAGTCGGCATAATAAATATTCTCTAATGGAAGAATAAGCGCGACGAGAGACGCGAATCGTGTCGCGGGCCGAGTGGCTTTCCGAATTCATCCACCGGGTGCTCACTAAATAATCGCAGCGCCTCGGGGTCAACGACCCCGTCTGCGCCGGTGCCGAGCACGAAGGATGAACCCCCCCGGTGAGTGAGAACTGGAACGACGCCGACGCAATTCTCCGATCATCTATTCTCGTCGCTGCTCCTGTCGTCCACGAGTATTACCACGTTTTCCCGGCATCGCTCTCTTTGCTCAAGATCTCGTGTGTGCTATTTACGTGCTGTAGATCTGTTCAAAAAAAGCAAATATTTAAAATTTTGTTGCTCAGCGAGATTCCAGAAATTTGTCGCAAAAGAAAAGAAAAGTTTCGCCGAAAGCGATGCCCGTAAAAAAATATTTGAAGCTGTTTCTTGACGCTTGAAGTTTAAAAAGGAAGCCAAAAAATGCCGAAATTTGCAAATTTCAGAAAATTATCTGAAACCCCAAAGCAATGCGATATTTTTACTGTAGATGAGCGCGCCAAATTTTCGTAATGTTGCACATTTTTTAAAGTAAATTTGCAATATTTTAATTTCGATAAAAAAATACAAAAAATGTCTCATCTCGATGAGCAACAAAATGATAAAATATTTGCCATTTTTGAACAGACCTAACGTGCAAACCCGAAGAGAAAAAGAATATTCGGAAAAATTGTCGTGCGTTTCACTTACGGCGAAAAAAAATAAAAAAATCAGTGAATGCGTAATACGCGGGGTAGCCGAGCAAGCGATAAATGAAGGTGCAAATCCTGGTGCCTTTTCTACGCTATATCGCGAATCGCAGACGAAAGGCTCGAGCTTCCAAAGAGACCCGAGATCCAGTGCTCGGGGTCGCTCCAGATGAAATTGGATTTGTCCCCGAGTCGCGCGCGACCATGAATAGGATTCGAATATGTCGCACAGAACGGCTCCACGGAGCTTTTTACCAGATTCCTATCTCGTACATCGGAGAGAGGGAGAGACAGAGAAAAAAAAAGATTTGGGTCTTAGCGAAAATAGCGGATTGCGGGATGGGACGGATTCGCGTCACAGCTTCTCGCGGCTGTCGATATTTTTCGCAAAGTGCCGACGTTTTTTCCGTTTCGTTTGGGAGAGAAAAAAAATTGCGATAAATTACTATATCAATGAAAAAAAAAAAAAAAAAAAAAAAAAATGATTACATGTTTATGGCAGCCGAGGACGAACGACGATATGGGGGTAAAAAAAATCGATTGGAAGGACCAACTAGAATTCCTGCATATTTGATGTACAAATTCTCATACATTCTTAGCATTTTTTTTTTTTGTCAAGGGTGGGTGACGCGATATGGTAATTTTTTTTTCCAGATGTTTTCAACTGCCGAAGGCTGAAACAGCGACGACGGTTGTTATCGTTCGGTCGTCAAGCGGCTGAAAAATTATGGCTAAGCCCGTGGTCGCGATAAGGCGAGCGCGATCACGGGGGATAAAAAGCTTTTACAGTAAAGTTCAGCGAAAAAAATTCCCGAAGAACTGAGAGTCTCGGCGGAGTTGTGAAAGGAACAAAGATGAGAATAAGATATACGGCAGAGTCAACACAAAGGGAGTGAAGTGCCTCGAGTGTAGTAAGTCCGATCCTCGGGGGTCTGCGCCAGACACGTGAGAAAATTGAAGTAAATCCTGGTGAGAAAAAAAAAAGCGAGCGCGAAGGACGCGATCCGGGAGCGACGAGAGGCGAACGAGTGAATGAAGGAGAGAAAAAAACGTCTGTCGAAAAGCTCAACAAAAGTTGGTGGGAGTCGCGACGTACAGGAAAAAACGGTATACGTCAACAACGTGAAATTGCGAACGTCAACATAATGAGAAAAAACGTGACTGGTATGATTGTTTACGCAACTTGGTGGCTGTGGTAGTCGGTCGTGGCATTTGCTTCGTACTTGATGGTATTGAGCCATGTTTACTTTTGGAGACTTTATTCAGTTGCATTGAAATGCTTACGGATGATGAAGATTATTGTTTAGACTGAACGAATTAGTATTCAGAAAAACGAAGGAATCATTTTCGTAAAAAAATAACTTGAGTCATCGAAATATTTGTTAAACAATGATTTTTTCATGAATTTGTTAATAACGTTTCAGAATTATTATCATGCAAATTTATTTTTATTTTTGTCGGTCGTGTCATTTGCTTCGTACTTGATGGTATTGAGCCATGTTTACTTTTGGAGACTTTATTCACGACGTTGTTATTGCTGAGGTTGGCACCATTGTTGCATTGAAATGCTTACGAATGATGAAGATTATTGGTTAGACTGGACGAATTAGTTTACCAGCCTGGTGGACTGTGTGAGTTATGTTTTATCCATGAGGAATTTATCATCCATTTATCCATGTTTACGTTCAGGAATTTTATCACGTTTACGCCTAGGGATTTTGAAAAATGTATATTTACGCTCACGGACATTTTGACAACGTTATTATTACCACAGATTGGTAGCACCGCTACCTTGGGACGTTTACATGGGAACTGAACCAGCATCCTGACGTTTGCGCAGGCAGAACATATTTTTCTGGTTTTACTCTAATTGCTCAGGGGACGCAAACAGGGTCTTCTGGTTTTCATTTTACCCCTTTAAGAAAAACACGAGATTTACTCACTGAAAAATTGCCAGGTGGGAATTCTGTCTGCGCGAGAAAAGCACAGCTGCTGGGAATATTATGCAGACATTTTTATCGTGGGTTAATGCAAATAACGGCGAAACAGTGTTTTCTCTGCGTACGAACTGCGAGCTCTAAATTTCTCATTACGCCGGAGACGGCGGGTTACATAGTGTCCTGGTATTTGTCAAGTGTGCATTTTTTTGTTCCCATTTTCCTCCGCTTGCAGGTACTCTGACCTATTTACAGGGTCGGCCCGGATCTGTAGCCAGTCCTCCCTGAGGCTGCAGCCGACTTCCCCTTCCGTATCGCATTCGCCTCTGTATAGGGCTCAGAGAACAGAGGGGAAACCTCTGCAGCTAACCTCAGTCTCAAGTTCGCTTCGCGCTGCCGGAGCTAATCTTGTTTCGCTGAGGATGTAAACACTCGGACCACATCATATGAAGTATACATCATATGTATAGCTGGAGGTACATCGCGGCCTAATATTTATTCTGAGTGAAAACAACAGCAGCGGGACTCGAACCCTCGACCTACCGATGCTCCGGTTTATAGAGGCTAGCACGCTATCCACTAGGCCAAAGCACCGAATTATTAAATGTTCATAAGCTCAATTAATACGCGGTTGATGCGACTATTTACACGACCACGGTAATTATTCATTACGACCAGTGTAGTAGTAATTAATTACTACCAGTGAATGCATTAGCATAATACTCTAATTGATGATACACAATGATCCCCCCTCCCCCCTCCTCCCACCGTGCGTGACGAATTTATAGATCGGCAAAACCCAATTTTCTTGAATATGTTGGCTACCATTTTTTTTTTTTGTTTTTTTTTTTTTTTTCACTTTTTCCCAAGAGACACAAATTCAGCAACGAATCTATTTATCTGTAAATCCAATTTTCTCGAATTGAGACGTCGGAAAATATTTCGCAGCGTCGTTTTTAGCAATGGCGTAAATTCGGGAATTGTTATGTGCGTGATTCGTTCTCCTGTGGATATCTCCCGTTGAGATCCTCTATCGTTGATCCGCCGCTCCAAGTGTATTTTTGGATTGCTTGTAAACACGGAATCTTATGTAAGTCCGATTCATTCATCTGTGTAGTATCTCCCCGATGTGCCGGTGCGGCAACCGTTCGACCCACAAATTACCTTCAGCCGTACGCACGATTCGACCAGGCCCACCCAATTCTGTTACTGTTCACGCCAGGCTTGCGCGTTTGTACGGACGTGACGAATTACGGATTCGGAATCCTAAATCGAGCAATTACTTACATGGAGACGGAATTCTCCGGTTGGAACATTTTTGGTTAGAACGAAAAACGATTTTTTTGTGGTAAACAATTTATTTAGCTGTAAAATTTGTTTTGCTGTAAAATTTGTTTTGCTGTAAAATTTGTTTTGCTGTAAAATTTATTTTGCTGTAAAATTTGTTTTGCTGTAAAATTTGTTTTGCTGTAAAATTTGTTTTGCTGTAAAATTTGTTTTGCTGTAAAATTTAGTTTGCTGTAAAATTTATTTTGCTGTTAAATTTATTTTTCTGTAAACTTTATTTTTCTGTAAACTTTATTTTGCTGTAAAATTTATTTTGCTGTTTAATGTATTTTGCTGTAACATTTTATTTACTGTAAAATTTATTCTGCTGTTCGCTATAAATGTATCAGTCCACTCGTATCCTGCGGACTTTAATTTGAATTAACTGGCTGCTCGTATCTGCAAAGATACAGATGCGAACATCGATTCATTTATTCGACCCTCTTCCATTCAACATGGAGAAACTCGAGCGTTTGAGGGTGCACAGGCTTGGTAGCCTGGTTAAGTGGCGCAATATCGCGTGGCGTCAGGTTGGCCAATTGACACGTGTCTCTTCCCCCACTAATTCAACGGGCTTATTTAATTTCATTCTATTTTCGGACTAATTCACACGGCGGCTGTGGGAGGAAACTCTTGAAGATATCGATCAAAGTTAAGAGGATTACGCTCGGGGATTGCGGCGAACGATTCGCCCGAGGCAAAAGCTCCAACGGAATTTTTCTAGAGACAGGAATCTATTCTCTTTGCACCTAATGGGCCACTCGAGTTCTCTCGGTTCATACGATTTTCTGGCGCAGCTGGAAACTCCCACCCGATGCGTTCAGAAAGTCGCGGAAATCGCCGAGTCGAGATATAAAACCGTCCTCGAATTCCTAATGTCTGCAATTCGTAGCCTGCATTGCCTCTCGAAATTGACAACCTTTACTTATCTTAATTCAAAGCGAGTTCAAGAATTTTTCACCCAGAGAAATCGTCAGTAGTCCTGGTAGCTACAGAGTCATAGCTACAATTTGAAAATCGGTGTGATTATTTGTTTACAGCACTGGAAACTAATTCCACTTTATAACTACAATTTTCTCAAATTTATGCCACTAAAAAATTCCTCTTTCGGAAAACAGAAATTCTTTGACGTCAGACGGATAACACGTGTATTAAATCCATATTACACATTGAAAAAAATGAACGTCGTGGCAAATGGCAAAATCAATTTCATTCAAGATCGAGATTCATTCGTTCCAACGATTCTCCGAGGTGAGATTTCAATCTTCCTTGCATTCGTAATTTCTGCAATTTGCAGCACGCGTTAACTCTTCCCACTGACAGCTTTTAACCGTTTGAATTGAAAGCGATTTAATGAATTTTAACTTGTTTACAGCGACTGTGAATAATTCCACGTTATAAAGACCGTTTTTGCAAATTTGAGCCACTGATAAAATCCCCTTCCGGAAGATCGAAATTCATTGACGTCAGACGGATTACACGTGTACCAAATATGATACACATAAAAAAATGCATATCCAACAAATGGAATCAATTTCGTTCAAGAGGTCTTCTTATCCGTCCCGAGATTTATTCGCTCCAAAGGAGCGCGATTCGCCTCGAGGGAAACCGATTGCTCTTCCCGCGAGGCGTAATCCACCAGGACCAGAGAGCCGAGATCTGTTTGCCGTCAGACGAATTCGCCCTTATCGACGGACAGATTCGCCCGAGACGAATAATGCTTGACTGCCAAGTTCAGGTCGAGCAGCGAGGACAAAACATCTCGCTCGAGTTCCCCTGATTCACGAACGTAAGACCTGGATTTCCATCTCGCGTCTGGCTCACGTCGCGCGAAGCGCTCGAGCCCGAAATCGTTTGTTGTTATCCTTTCTTTTTTCTCGTTTAATGCAAATCTTATAAATAGGGAAACGCGCTCATAAAATTTAAATTCTCCGTTCGCCCGCGTTTCCGGAGTCCGAGCCTCGAGCGGTGGAAGGAGTTTTGACGTGGCACGACATGTCGTTGGTTTATATGTACATATGATTACAGCCGCTGCGAAATGGTGCGGCAAACCGCGGCGAAGCTCATCCCAAATTGCTTATACTGCCCTCCGGTTCCACCGTGCGAATGCGGATGGCTTTATATACAGGGTGTAACATAACTATTGTGTCAACCGTGGCACTTAGATAGATAATGACGAGCTGAGTAAAAAATCATTGGGGTAAAATGTCGTCTGGTCAAAACTGACCGAGTTACAAGCGTTGCAAGTTGAACCAATATGAGAAATTGTTCAACGAAATATCCGGCTACTTAACAACTCTCCCACCTTATTTTCACCTTGTTCTCACCTTGTTATCAACATGCTCTCACCTTGTTCTCACTTTGTTATTAACGTGCTCTCACCTTGTTCTCACCTTGTTATCAACATGCTCTCACCTTGTTATCAACATGCTCTCACTTTGTTATCAACATGCTCTCACCTTGTTCTCACCTTGTTCTCACCTTGTTATCAACATGCTCTCACTTTGTTATCAACATGCTCTCATCTTGTTCTCACCTTGTTCTCACCTTGTTATCAACATGCTCTCACCTTGTTCTCACCTTATTCTCACCTTGTTCTCCCTTATTCTCAACTTGTTCTCACCTTGTACTCACCTTGTTTTCACCTTGTCAATTTTTACCGGACGACATTTTACCCCAATGATTTTTTACTCAGCTCGTCATTATCTACCTAAGTGCCACGGTTGATACAATAGTTATGTTACACCCTGTCTGAGTGCAGAGCTCGCGAGCTGCATGTGTTGTTATGGTCGAATACATAGTTTCTTCCGTTATGTTTGCCTCGCATTCGCCTCCATTCTCGCCTATTATTAGCCCCCGAGGTCGAGCTCAAGGTCACGCGGATCGTTGCGGCCGGTAACGAGAGCCTTGCGACCATCGGTGACCTCAGTTACTATTAATAGTCGAACAATGTGAATTCTATGGTAACACGCCCGTGGACGTTTCGCCCGGTCATGGAGAAACTTTGCCTCGGGGTGCGTAGCGGACTCGGCTGCAGTGGATGAAAAGCGCGAACGCTCGACAACACTCCGCGTTGATGTGACTGGTGCGAAGTGCTTCGAACCCCTCGGAACATTGCGGAAGTTGGATATTCTACATTTGTCGCCCGCGTCGTGTGACTCCGGCAAACCGTGGAGGCGTATTCACGGTTCGTTTCACGCGATGACGCACGCTGCCGTCGTGTTGCCGGACACGAGGGAACACAATGGGGTTTTGAATAGTAGATCATGCCTGGTTTGGTTCCTACCGATTAAGGGGGACTTCTGCCCTGGAACACCGTTTTTTCATTTTATTTTTTGTGGGAAAAGGAATAATAGTCGACGACTGCGGTTTTTTCTACTTGTTATTTATGTTTTATAGTATACAATGGCATTTTTTTAGTTAAAAATTGTCAGCGTCTCAGGTCCTCAAACTCGATCATCCAAAGTAAATGGCTACCACTCTCCTGATCATTGTAATTATGCGGTCGGCCGGAAATTGTGCATACATACTCGGGAAACATGTCTTCATGGAATGACGGAGGTTTTTTTCGATAACTTAATTTTTTGATTTTTTATTAATGTTTTTATACGAAAAACATAGGGGAAAAATCTTTTAAACGCCGCCATTTTCTTAATTTTGCAGTAATCGAGAAAAACCTCCGTCATTCCATGAAGACATGTTTCTGGAGTATATGTGCACAATTTCAGGCCGAGCGCATAGTTACAGTGGTCAGGAGAGTGGTAGCCATTTATTTTGGATGATTGTTTAACTTTTAAAAAAATCCATTGTATACTTTAAAACGTAAGTAGCAAGTAGAAAAAACCCGCAGTCGTCTACATTTATTCGGTTCCCCATAAAAGAATATATAATGAAAAACGGTGCATCAGCGTAGAAGTCGCCCTTAATCGGCTCAGAACGGTGATGTTCGGCATAGTAATGCAAGGTCCGGTGGACATTTCAGCGTAGACCATGTCAAGGGCTGTGCTCGAGAATTAAAAAGTGAAGAAGATTTTTTTCTCGATTTTTTCACTCGAGACTGTTCCAGGAACCTCGCAGAGATCAGAAATCCCGGTTTCGCAATTGACCCCGGTCTCCACTGATTTATTTTCACGGAGGGGCGGAAATAGCGCCAGGATAATCCGGCGCATCATTCGGAGAGACAAAATGCATAATGCAACTGAGCAACGTACGGCCGAGCGGGCTTGAGCGTGTATTTTTGGAATAATATGCAGGAGGAACGAGATGTTCTTCCACGCGACGAGTTTTTTTCCCTCGGATGGCGTGTCGATCGATATAGCCCGCACGTTTGTTATTTTAGCGAAAATTCGCGCAAGGAAGTCGCCTGCGACTGTTAATTGACAACTATTTATGGTGATGTCATATACAATTATTTCTATATGCTAAAATTAACGTCTCGGTTCGTTAAACTTCAGGCCTCGCTGATTCATATTTCGCGGAATGATTCTCGGTAACGCAAAAACGAACACGACTGGCTGACGTGAGAAACATTTTTCTATGGTGATCGTGCTGAGGTAAATAATTTGTCGGGTAGACCGATCAATGATTGAACACTTGATCCCTAATTTTCTCTTTCGAAAGCTTTCACATAGTAGGGCTTGTTATATTTAACAAGACGGTGTTTAACATTGAGGGGAGGCCAACGAAATTTTGTTTCGATGTATTAGTTCATACATATAAGGAAATATGTCATTTTGTTCATTCATTGGTAGGCGTTCATGCATTCGCCAGTCTACCCTAAAAAGTTGTGACAAACGAGCGATCCACGTGCCGGGAGCTTAAAATAGCTGCTCGACGGTTGCGACAGGTGAATAATGTATTATTATAATTAAAAAGAAAAAAAGGAAGTGACGATAAGCTCGTCTCCATTATCGCGAAAAGATCCCAGTATCATCGCCCACAACGTCGCAAATAAATTCCAACTCCCGCGCCGTGGAGCCGAGGCGCAAAACATCCGCGAACATACTATACCAGTCATTCCACGTGTCGCTCGTTTCTCCCCTCAGCCAACACCGTTTTTCCATTAACAAAAAAACAACCTCGGCAGCGTTTCCCACCCCCACTAAACTCGTCCGAACTTCGCAAAAGCCAAAACACGTATGTACGTCAATCGCCGCACCGCAGAGAAAATTCACCGCCTGGTCCAACCGAGCCGAAAAAAAAATCGTGCCAAAAAGAAGACTCACGCTCACCGGTATCTGATTGAGATTAATCCTCTCCCGACTGGTGCTCTGCACGGACACCCCCGGATTGTACTTGAACTTCCTGCTGAACTTGAGAAGATTCCTCGTGATCATCGTGTTCATGACAACGATCAGTATCAGCGGCGCTATGAGACTCGCGATGCTGTCGATGATGCTGATGACCCTCATCGTCTCCCAGTAATCGGTCTTCAGGTCGCAGACCTCGTGACCGTCCTGCATCTTGACGACCCCCGCGGTGACAAAAGCGTACGAGTGACTCGTGAGCGCGAGTATCACCAGCACGAGGATGATCGTCTTGGCTCTTGCGATCGTGCACATGTGAGGCCTGTGAAGAGGGTACTGAACGGCGATAAAACGCTCCACGGTGAAGGCGACGATGAGCCAGACGCTGAGGGAGCTGCAGACCGCGCTGACGTACGTGAGAATCTCGCACCATCCGGCCTTGTTGAAGACACGCCAACCGATCGCGTTGTTCAACCAGACCAGAAGCAGCGAGACCAGAAAGCCAAAATCCGCTGTGGCCAGAGCCGCGAGATAGTAACTCGAGCTACGCATCTTGAGGTGGGTGTTGAGGAAAACGACGCAGGACAGGAGATTACCGACGAAGCCGAGGAGAATGATGAAGGGAATGTAGTACTCGTGGAAGAACTCGAGGAGAAAGTAGACCGAGCTGCAGGCCTCCTCTTCAGTGTCCTGGTACTCGTTGCTGCGATTCTGGTCCGATGGCTGCTCGGTCACGTTGGGAAGCATCGTGGGTGACGAGCGTCGGGCTCTTATCAGCAGACCGCCGATCGACGCCGGCTGACCGACTCCGCACTGGCCCGGCAACATCGTGGACGACCGCGGTTGCCCCTCCAGGCACGGTCGATAATCCTTGATGAATTATCTGTTATCACTGTCGTCACACCGAGCTGCACTCTCCACGCTAGCTTCTGATGCTGATACTGTGGCGACTCGGTGGCTGTGCGGCTGCTCGATGGGCGGAAATGCCGGACGACGTGTCGTTGAGATATAACCCGGAGCGACTGTAAATTCGCTCGCGGTGTTTATCCGTGCTCCATTGCGCGTCGCGCCTTGCGGACCGGGGAAATTTTACGCCAAGGTTCGCGGTGATGTTTCGACGCGACGATGGGCGGGAAAATCATTTAGCGGATGCGGATATTGTTGTTGCGGGTTTTGGTGTTGTTGTTGTTGAGGCGATCGAGGGGATCGGGCATTCGATAGTTGTTGATTCGATAGTCTTTTGGTGGGTAGCGATGACGCTAATATCGGTCAACGCGAATTATCACACGGGTGAAGATTTGGTGTGATGGAATTGAGATGGGAAATTACTTTGTATAGAAATTCCGCTCAATATTTACTCGCGATTTATTTTTTTTTATCGCAAAAGCCGAGGGGTTTCTGTGGAAGTTTTCTTTTCTATTAGCTTTTTCTTTTTATTCCTTTTCTTTTTTTCTTTTTGGTGGGTAGCGATGACGCTTTGATATCGCTCAACGCGAATTATCACACGGGTGAAGATCCGGAGTGATGGAATTGAGATGAGAAATTACTTTGTGTCGGAATTCCGCTCAATATTTTCTCGCGATTTATTTTTTTCCATCGCAAAATCGCCGGGGTTTCTGTAGAAGTTTTCTTTTCTATTAGCTTCTTCTTTTTTTTCCTTTTCTTTTTTTCTTTTTGGTGGGCAGCGATGACGCTATGATATCGCTCAAAGCGAATGATCACACAGGCGAAGATCCGGGGTGATCGAATTGAGATGGGAAATTAATTTGTGTCGGAATTCCGCTCAACATTTTTTCGCGATTTATTTTTTTCCATCGCAAAAGCGCCGGGGTTTCTGCAGAAGTTTTCTTTTCTATCAGCTTCTTGCTTTTTTTTCTTTTCTTTTTCGCTTCGCTTATTCGACTCCCACGCGCCGAGAGTTCAGCTCGCCGGGCCGGCAAAGCTAAATTGCAAATCGAACCCTGTCGAATTTTCGCTCGAGCTCAGTGAAGACGCCGGCTCGGGCGATACGGAGATTTAAATATCATCGGTCTTCGGATCCGCTCTCGGCGCGCGCTCGCGCTTCGGACGTGGAAACGAACGATGACGCCATGGGCGAGTAACGCGCGAGGAAAATACGCGGTGGGCGGCCTTATGGAGTCGAGGTTTCCGCGCGGGTGGCGATTTCACGGGTGCCGCGGTCGGGACCAGAGATCGAGCTCGTCGAATTGCGGCGACATTGTGCGATCGATGCTTCAATCGACGGATTTCGAATTTCGCGTATTAGTTCGTGATGTTTGCCACGCTCGGTCGACGGTTCTTCGTATTGTTGTCAGAGTCCAAACCGCAGCCGGAAATTTATGGTCAAATATGCTTTTCCGACCGCACTGATCGATTCCCACAATTCAATCACGTTAGAGTTTTTTTTTTTTTTTTTTTTTTTTTTTTTTTTTTTTTTTCGACAATTCAATTTGTCAGAATTTGTAGCCACAATAATTTCACAATTTCACTCGTATTCCTTGCCCGATTTTTCGTGGGTCACAAACTTAAATAATTAATCCATCAGTGCGACGCAAACTGATTTTAGGCTGTTGCCATCAGTGATCGATTACGCCCCGGTCACTGACGTCTCTCCAAATGTGGGCTGTGATCGCACCGGCTCGACTGTGGAACTGAACGTGTAAATCGCGGCGAGACTTGTGCCGCGGGACTCGACAGTTCGAACACCTGTTGGCGCCGCGGAGACGCGAGAGTCACCCACAAACTACCCGACAAAGTTGGGGCGCGCAGGCGTTTTAATTCCGTCGTATCGCGCAGGAGTCCCTCTCACTTTTCGAGAGGAGAAGAAGAAGAAAAAAAAACTTGTTCACCGGAGAAAAAGTTTGCGGAGCACCCGAAGTTTTTAAACTGGGATTTTGTAATCCGACGGATAACGCGATAACTTTTTCCTCCTCACGTCAGTCGCGGAGCCCCGAAATCCTCGTCGGATCCGCCGGCGGTTTTATCAACGATTTTTCTTAATCTATTTTTTTTATCAGTTCTGAAGCTCCGGTAATTTAATTCTTGTGATCCATTTGACGTCTTTGTTTGGTTCGTTTTTTTACAAATTCGCGGAAATTTCAGCGAGCCTTAATTTATCATTTTTCGTTGCTCCAATCGAGAGGACCGAAACTTGACCAAAATTCCCAGTCACTTTTTCCATCACCCGAAAACTGCGATTAAAAGTCCCAGCGAGTCTACTTTTTTCCTTAATTTATAATTTTTCGTTGCTCCAATCAAGAGGACCGAAACTCGACTAAAATTTCCAGTCACTGTTTTCCATCACTCGAAAACTGCGATTAAAAGTCCCAGCGAGTCCACTTTTTGTTTTTTTTTTAAATTGGCACCGAACAGTCGCGAGGGCAAATTTTTCGCTCCGATTTCCTCGAGCCTCGGAAAAAAATTCACGCGCTGGTTCGGCGCGGCGGGGGCGGCAAAACGGATCCTCGTGTACCGTGCGGATCAGCGCGGGACAGACTGAGCGCTCCGAGCGTCGAAGTTCGTGCGGCTCGCGGCCGAAAAGACAGGCCGCATGCGCTTCGAAGCTCCCGCGCAGATTCTCGCCGCGCGAATGTGTCGAACGAAAGAGAACAGAAGCGCGAGACGAGGCAGAAAAATAAAATCAGGACGCTTTTATCGCGAGCGCCGAGGAATGTTTTCAGCGTGCAATAAAACGCGTTGCACAGAGGCAGCATGGTGTCTCATGAATATTTCGTGGGGATATATCCACTGCAGCGTCGCGGGGGATGCGCCTCGAATCTCCGCGTTGCAAACTGGTTTTCAATATAAAATTCCAACGATACTTCCGGGATGGAAATTGCCCGACGTTAAGTGCGCGGGCAGTTAAGCGAGATTACGTCTCGTTTATTATACGGGAACGCCCCCATGGAAATAAGTATATCCTGAAAATACATAAGAGATATAGTACTTTTGGCTGAGAATAAAATAAATATATTTTTGTCTGTTTAAGATATATATCCGATATATCTCATCAAAATATATACTGAAAAAAAAAAAAAAAAAATTGGTAAGACCAACTGAATGTCCGTTTGCGGGCGGCGAAAGAAATATATCTGGTCAATTAGAAACAAAATATAGAACAAAATATAGAAACAAAATATAGAACTAAATTTGCCTTAATGTTATCCTTGAGTTAGATGGCTGATGCCGTCGCGCGTAAGGGATCGCTTCGTCAGGAAATTATTGCGGTTTTGGGTTAAGCTATCTTGCCGTTTTTAAACAACGAAAGTTTAAAGCTTATTGCGCTCCAGCTGACGCTCTACGTTTAGGGTATAACTAAATTAACCACGGTTAATTTAGCAACAACAACAATAATAATAATAATAATTGTTATTAATATTATTATTATTGTTGTTGCTGCTGTGGTTGTTATTATTATTATTATTATTATTATTATTATTATTATTAATTTGGGTAGACACTGAAAAAAGACGCAAAAAATAAATAGAACCCAACCATGTTCGAAAATACCGATCCGTGCATCGATTGAATACGATGTATGGGCTTTGGCGCCAAATATTTGCAACGTAAATTGTGCCTGCCGCGCGACTGATATTAAAAACAAATGATGACAGAGTGTCATTTTTTCATTTCTCCGAAATGACATTTTTCTGACGAGTTTCCAAGGAAATATATTTACACGGAATTTTGTTTTATTCATAAATATTTTTCAATATATTTGGTAACCGGGAGTTCAAAGCATGAAAAAGATTGAAACAAATAGCCTCACTCTCCACGTGTCGACCGGAAAAACAAAACACCGCATGTAGGTTCGAAAATTGAGGTCTCGCGGAATTGTCTTGAATTGCGCACGTGCTGAATCACATTGAATCGCTGCCGCTCCGATATCAGGAATAATTGGTACTGTGGGACAACGACATCAATATCGACATCGAAGCCAGTGTCACTGGCAATTAAACGTATCATCAGTATCACTGGAAATTCAATGTTGTCAATTGTATTTTCGTGAAGAAGGTTACTCGCAATGTGGTATTATTTGGAAACCATCGAGTACCGTGATATGTCGACGAATAATTAAATTTTACCGCAAAATTGACGACTAATTTGATTAATTAATTTTTGCCCGCAAACACGTCAGATTTTTTTTTCATCTACGCGGTATTTACGAACGGTGGAGCAATTAGGTGCATCTGGTAGCTGGGATGGGCATCGCTGCGTTTCGTCCGACTGCACGTCGACCCAATCTACTGAAATACATCCCGGTACACTGCTATAGCCATACCTGCTCGAGCAACCCCATTAACATCATGCCAATTATTCTCTACATAACTGCATATTCTCTGTCTAATTGGCTGTAAAATTTAACTGCATTCCATCGTGCGCAGATCTCTGCCAAATCCGCAAATATCAAAGCTCAATGAACGCGATTATTTCTCTTTTCCCCCAACTGATATGTGCTTTTTGGGGTTGGACGGTTGCGAGATATCGAAGTCAATCTGGAGTCAAAGGTCACCCACCCCTTATAAAAACTTAATTAAAAAGAAATCGATTAATTGTCCGTATCACGGCAACGCCGACGTTGCAACCAAAAAAAAAGAAAAGAAAAAAAAACCATCAGGGATGTCGAGATTTTATCGCGAAAACTCGTGTAGAACAAAGAAAAAGTTAAATTTTTTATTTTCGGACGTCCCATGACGGGGTCGACGCTGTCGTGAAATGGAAAAAACGTGGGTGGTAAAAATCGTCCCCTTCCGCCACTCGAGCAGTCTGGAGAGATTCCAATCGACACTTACTATCACGGGGAGTATTTTTTTTTCGGACGGATCTTGATGTCAGCACCCAAAGTCACCCGAAGCTTACGCACGGGCTGTGCGTGACCCAGTCCAGATTACCTTCTCTTTGATAGCTTTTTTCGTGGTGGCAAAAAAAAACGTATTCGACAACTGAGAAGTGGGCGTCACGTGATCGCGTGCTTTAAACTAATCGAACCGAGGAAAAAGACTCCTTTGCGTACGTAGATGATACGAAATCACGAGTATTTCTGTGTGGTATCAAACATGACGAGCCCAGGTTCATGATCCCTGGCCAGGCGGAATGTCTAATAGCTGTCGCGAAAAAGTCATGGAAAAACAACAATCGAAAAAAATCTCACCGTCGTATCTCAGATAAAAAGCCTCAGTGGCCGAACGGCGCCTGCGATACAATTACTAGGCAACAAATTATCATATTAAGAGCTTGTAATCACGGAGAAAAAAAAACGCAACAGATTGACACATTGAATGGCTAATGTACGGCTAATTTTATCCGGCAATCAAAGTTATCCCATCTTAAAAGTCAAAACTGCAGAATACAAAATGTCAAAGCGAAATATTTTTAAAATGTACAATACTTAGAATTCGTTGACAAAATGACGACTGAAGGGGTGACATAAAGATGTATTATTATTATTATATATGTTTTTTGCTTCCTCATAGAGGAAGCTTTGTTTTCGTGAAAATTTTTTTTTTCGAGATTTTCATGTTAACATACTTAGAATCACCTAAAACGTCGAGAAAAGTGGTCTAGAAAATATGTCTGTATGTGTGTATGTGTGTGTGTGTGTGTGTGTGTATGTATGTATGGTCCAGGCACCGAACATTCAATTGTTCATAACTCAGGAATGGCATGGTGGATCGAGCTAAAAATTGGCACGGAAGTAGAGTATTAAATCCTCTGTAATTCACATCTTTTTTAAATTAAATATATCCATGTATACAAATTTTATCGAATTTTTAATTTTTCAAAAAAATGGCGTGAACGCTCTAACTTTCGTAAAAGTTCGACGTCTCAGCTATATACTTCATCATAAATAAAGACACGTTCAATGTTGTTTGGTATTGAATTTCAGCGAAATCGGTAAAGCGGTTCCGGTTTTATAGAATTTTGAGTTTTTCGAAAAAAATAAATTTTGCTCTATATCACGTCGAATCTCATCAACTGAACCAAAATATTAAACAGTCAAAAAATAACATACAGCGTTGCCACGTATAAAATTTGGTGACGATTGGTAAAGTCGTTCGGATTTTACGCTGTTATGCATTTTTGAAAAAATTAAGATTTTCGCTGTAACTTATAGAAAAGTTATTAAAGTAAGTCAAAACTTTGTATCTAATCAAAATTAGATGTAACGGTGTTTGTAACGGAGTTTTTTTGTTCAAATTTTAAAAAAAGTGCAAAGATTTGTTCAAATTAAAAAAAAGTTGCAAAGTAGAACTTTGCACACTGCTTCCTCATTAATTCCCCTTTTTCACAAAGCTTCCTCTATGAGGAAGCCAAAGTTAATAAATAAGCTTCTTCATAGAGGTGGCTTTGTGAAAAAGGGGAATTAATGAGGAAGCAGTGTGCAAAGTTCTACTTTGCAACTTTTTTTTATTTTACATAAAATGTTATGTAATTAAAAATGGCGAAACAAAATATACATTTTTACGTCGAATGCGGATACAGCCACCCTTTATTTAAGTTTTTTTTTTCATTATAGTAATTCTATAGTTGTGAGTTGATGCTTTGATTTTCATTTATTTAATTCGCATGATGCATGCACAATTTTTAGCACGGTGGGCTTAGGGGGTTTATTGGAGTCCTCATATCCGAATCGCAATAACCGAACTTTGTGTTTTCCCCTTTTTACATTATTTCTTTTTTTTTGTGTATATCTCATCATCGGCGGGAAACCAAACCAATTGACGTTTATCGTCGTATTCCCGAGTTCCCTGTCGTCGTGACGTTTTTCGCATACAAAAAGTAACATCGGGGAGCGCGAATATGACGCGAGCGATAAATGCAGACCCCGAGGTACGAAATTGGATGTCACCCCCCGCGAATAATGCGAACAGTGGAGCTTGGTATCGGCATCATGTCTCGAATACAATTCACGCGGGGAAGGATTTTCTTTTGCGTGTAAAAAAAATGAAACCGGAAGTGGTGTATGAAAAAGCCTACGTGTTTTACGACGGGGGAATCGACGATCGAGGGCAGCTGACGTGAGAGTTATTCAAACGAGCAGCCGGCGATAGCCTGAAAATGTGTTTCGATATGTAGGACAGGACGAAAATTCCCTCGGGACGGAGGGACGCGATTAATTATACTTCGTCTCAATTATCTTTTTTATATCCATTTATTTTCGAGACGAAGACTCAAATTTATATTTGAAGATATTTATATTCATCTACTCCCTTATTGGCTTCTTGCAGTGCTACCAGGTCCTGAAGAGCGCCTGCACACAGCTCCAAGGCCAACTTCAACCGAACGCAAAACCTTTCACGCCGGTGCACACGTTCGTTTTGAATCCGAAGTCTATAACAATGGGCCAGCTCTATGGAGAGTACGACCTGGATACGCACGAATGGTTCGCAGTCTTTTCACTCTTTGTTTGCATGGAAACCGTGAACACGCGTCTGGAAATTTGGACACCATATTTTCAATACCGTTCCTATTAATATATATATTTTTTTAATAGAATGACAATGATATTCACGTTTTAGTAATAGACGAGAAGTAAAATTGCGGAAAAGTTTGGTCCGAGATTTGTAGATCCTCATTAGTTTAAGAAATAAATGTTACGGTACGATTTGTTTTGTCGGTAAGATTGAATAATAATAACCCATGGCGATTATAAAATGAGGTGTGAATTTTTTAATAGCTGCACCAATATCTCAGTTTCAATATTTTTTTAATTGAGAGAATTGAGAATAAAATTGCGAAAATAATGGAAAAGTATGGTCCACCATTATTTTCGTAATACATTAACCGCGTTTCTCCATTTTTTTCAGGAAAATTACCATCGAATTATATGGAAAAAAAAATCTTCGCAGTCATTAAAAAATGTACACATTATATTATAATAATCCCATTGTACTATTATTAATTAATAACTATAAAATCAATTGTACCATCAACGTTATTTCTAAATGTTTTTGGGATTTGCAACATTGATTAAGACTTTTGTGGGTTTTTGTTTCAGGACTGACGGAATTTTGTCCACCCTGATACGCGCTGGAACTGGCGCAACCGATCTCGACAAACGTTGGTACGTCTTCGACGGTCCCGTCGACGCGGTTTGGATTGAGAACATGAACACCGTGCTCGACGACAACAAGAAACTCTGCCTGTCCTCCGGGGAGATAATGAAATTGCTGCCGACACAAACTATGATGTTCGAAGTCGCAGATCTTCTTGTGGCATCGCCGGCAACGGTTTCCAGGTAGTCGGCTGATGGGATTGTATTCTTGGGAAATAACTTGCTCATTTTCACGTAAACTTAATTCCACTATGGTAATCGCACGCGCGTGCCGGAAAAACTGTTCGCCAAAATCGACCTCAGAAATATTTGTTTCAAAATATTGTTTTCAAGTCGCATATTCTACCCCCCGAAAACACTGGTTACTAACCTTTTTTAATCGATTTTGAAAAAATATTTTTTTGGCGACGATTTTTCTGTCAGAAATCGTAGATCCGGCTCCGGACCGAAAATCGCCAAAATCGACCCCAATTTTGTTTCTTTTCAAAATATCGATTTTTAACCTATACCATAATTCTCAAGTCGCATATTCTACCCCTGAAAACACTGGTTATTAACCTTTTTTAATCGATTTTGAAAAAAATATTTTTTTGGCGACGAAAAGAATATTTTTTCTGTCAGAAATCGTAGATCCGGCTCCGGACCGAAAATCGCCAAAATCGACCGCAATTTTTTTTCTTTTCAAAATATCGATTTTTAACCTATACCATCATTCTCAAGTCGCATATTCTACCCCCGAAAACACTGGTTATTAAACTTTTTTACTCGATTTTGAAAAAAATATTTTTTTGGCGACGAAAAAAATATTTTTTCTGTCAGAAATCGTAGATCCGGCTCCCGACTGAAAATCGCCAAAACCGGCCCCAATTTTTTTTTCTTTTCAAAATATCGACTTTTAACCTATACCATCATTCTCAAGTCGCATATTCTACCCCCGAAAACACTGGTTACTAACCTTTTTTAATCGATTTTGAAAAAAATATTTTTTTGGCCACGATTTTCGATTTTTTTTCTGCAGATGCGGTATGGTGTACATGGAGCCCGAGGGTCTCGGTCTGAATCCACTGATCGATTGTTGGCTCAAGAGGATTCCAGAGGTGAGCGAGACGCGGCGTTTCGCGGCTGAGGAAAATTGCAAGCGACGCGACCGAGGCGAGAGAGAAGAAACGGACGCACCTCGGAGAGATTGCACGTCCGTTTGGGGAGCCGCGAAAGTTCGAGTAACCGCGTGACAGGGGTTGTCAGAACTGATAAGAAGTTACGCGTTTATGAGTTCCATAAATCTCAAATCTTCGCTCGCGCGTTCGCAATTCTTCTCGCAGGCCCGAACGGCGCGAAACTTTGTTCGCTCTGTTCGTTCGCCTCCGCGGATCTTCTATAACGCACATGCGGGTCTCTCGTTTCTATCAACAGAACATGAACGAACACCTGGAGATGATCGCCAGTTTGACATATCAGCTGGTTCCCGACGGGCTTCGTCTACTTCGCCGGAACTTGCGGGAAATCGTCGGCACCGTCGATTCGGCCATGGTGAAGTCCTACGTCAATCTCATGGACTTTCGGATCGGACCCATGGCCGGCCGGGACGGAAAAGCGCCACCGGCTTTTGCCTTTCAGCGATCCATTCGTGAGTACTGATCAGTGTTGTAAGTCCCCATTACTTTGAGAATTCAAGATTCCACAACAGTTTATTTTCTAGTTATCATTTTATAACTATGACTTGTGGAGATTATAAAGTTATATGTAAACTTTTGAATAGCCATAACAAACATAATTTTAAATTAAATTTTCGGAGAAATTGGGAGAAAAATGGACAAGCACAGTGATCTATTATTTTCGCAATGCATTAACAGTGTTTCTCCATTTTTTCAATAATATCACCATCAACTTCTATGGGAAGTTAATATTTCTTGACTCTGTTTAAAAGTTTACATATCATATTATAATCATTACGAGTAATTTTTATGAAAACATAATTACAAAGCTAATTGTACTATGAATTTTATTTCTATAAAAATGAGGGATTTACAACTCTGGTACTGATAATGTACCAAAGCGAACGAACGAGTAGGGAGTTTAATCCGGATACAGAGTGTATTAACGAAACCTGACGGATTGCGGTGGTTGCATCGGAAACAGGCGCAGGATGCAGAAGTTGAGTTGGGTGCGAGTTGAGGGAAAATTGACAGACGGCTGAAAGCTCAAGTTTTGTTTTTGTTTCTGTTTTGTTCCTGATATACGGGCAGTATCCTATTTGTTGCCTCGTTGCATCCACAAATACCAGACGTTACGCGAGAGTTTTTTTTTTACCAGAAATGTACGAAGAGTTGATCCGAGATGGTGGCATTAAAATTGAGATAGAAACACTCGCATCCGTCTAAGACGAAGGGAAACCACAGAAAGCCTACGTCGAGTGCAATTCTTCGCCGAGCTCCACATTTTTCGCTCATATTTTTTTGGATATACAAAATGTTGGTATTTTTCGTTTAAAATCATTTTTATTCTAAATTGTAACTGCAATTTGAGAGGAATTTGAGCGCAAGTTCAGGCTGGAGAAATTGAGTCGATCACCGTTTGGGATCTATTGCGAATTTAGCGTTCACACTTAACCCAGACATTCCTGACAGCGTCTAATAAACTGGAGCGGAAATTCCAAAGCAATGAGGGGAAATTGAAAGCCACTTGAAAGTTCACGTTACGCGACTCATGTTTCGTTACACAATTTAGGAGCATCGCGAGATCAATTTGCGAAATGAAAATAATTTGAGGGCAACTTGAGTGGAACTTGAGATTGCAGAAATTCCAATCGCTCGCCGTTCGGAATCTGTTGTCAATTTGTCGTTCGAAGGTAGCCCGGGAGTTCCCGGAAGCGTCTCGTTTCCCGCGAGCCGTCGCTGCGGAATTTCCCGATACAACCCGGACCACTCCTATTCCCATCACACTGTTGGCCCCCAAGTATTCGGTCCTTTTAGTCCGTGAGAGACGACAAGTGTACTGTGGTCGGACAAGCTGTGGTGTTGATTCCCCGACGAGAACGGCTTTCGTGCTGGCTCTTTGACGATCTCTCGAACCACGCGTGGAAGTTGATTTTTCTCTGGCGTTACTTTAACATTCCTGTAAAAAAAAATCGCCTTTGCAACGGAACCCCGCGATTCGTTGAATCATTATTTTCCACCTGTCACAGAGCCAAGCAGATTGATCGATGAATGCGGCTTCCCCGTGCAGGAAACTCTGTGAAAGCCGGAAAAGTAACGAGAAAGCAGCGGGCAAGCTGCAGCGTTGCAGAATTTGTTAAATATGTTTGTAGAGCATTTCTGAGCAGCGAAATCGCACTCTGTGATGATCAGAATAATTTTCGATCGAAGTTAATGTAAACTTCGAACCCTTTGAACCGACCCACGACATATTCAACCCACCAGTCGTTTCTAAATTTATTCGTCAGATTTATAAGGAAACCAAGTTTCATCTCGTACGTGTTTTCCCGGGTGAACAATAATACGCTTTTAGTATTCTCGCACCGACGAATAATTTAACCAGACCTAGCAAGTCCGGTCACGATGAAATTCACTACGTTTTCACGGTGCTTTTCACCGCAGTGGTTATTAAAAAAAAGCGACGATAATCCTTAGCGAACCGTCTACTAAATCACCGTAATAATTTTGCAGTTTTGTCGGTGGTTTGACAGTAGTACAATGGGAAAACCACTACGCGAGAGAATTTGCTATGGTGATTTCGTCGGTTGTTCGCTAAATATTACAGTCGCTTTTTCGGAACTAACCATTGCAGTGGTTACAATGGTGGCTTGGTCAGTGGTTGGGTATGCCAGGGAGTGACGAGTTTATAGTACCGGTTACTTCCTGTCGTACAATTCGATTCTGAAAAACTGTATTTTTCATAATACTGTATTTTTTAATTTATAGATTTATTTTTATTTATAGTTTTTATTTTTATTTATAGTTTTTATTTTAATTTATAGTTTTTATTTTAATTCCTAGTTTTTATTTTAATTTATAGTTTTTATTTTAATTTCAGTATTTAAAAAATTCTGTATTTTTAAAATGTTTCCTTTTCTCTTGTGCCCCTGACAGCCGGTCTGTTGTCACCGTGGGCAGCGTTCGCCGTCGTGTGGAGTCTCGGGGCGAGCTGCGACTACGACGGTCGTCGCGTGTTCAGCGAATGGCTGAGGCTCAAGCAGAAGGAAGCTAATCACAAGCTTCCGTTTCCTCCGGACGGATTGGTCTTCGATTACAGGTACAGCCGAGAGCGACGTAATCACTCCGACGACGTCGAGTTACCCATTGACGACTCTCGCGCAGATTACACGACGGTGGATTCACGGACCCGACCGAGGACAACGCGCCGATTCCGCCGCGCTGGTGCAAATGGCTCGAAGACATTCCGACAATTAAGATAACGCCGGAAGCGAAGTTCGCAGGTTCGTTGTTGTTCCCTCACCGCGGCTCAATCCGGACGCGAAACTTCGCCCCCCTCGTTGAATTCCATTTACCGGAGATAACGCCACGAGCTCCCCTAAATGGCTCAACTGGTTCAATCACCTCGCCAGCCGGAGACGTTGACGCTGATATTTTTTTTTTCTGACACCGAAATCAGCCCCCCTAAAAACGTCGCGGCTGACGGCGGATTACCGGAGCCCTGCGGATCTTTAAGGGCGCGTCGCGTATACATTCCCCGACAAAAGTGAGATATATGTGGATTTAAGTCGGCGTCGATGCGACAGAAATTACCATTTTTTATATTAAATTTCCCGATTTTTCTGGGATTCCGTGGTTCATGAATCAAAAAAATCCAATAACGCTGTATTAAATTTTCATTTCTGTTTACAGTGTGGCAGGTTATATGAAATATTTTTGACAGTAGTATTGTTATATTATATATTTTTATGTATATTATAATAATAACAATTATTAAATATTTAATAATTGTGATATTCAATTTTTTTATTATATTTTTGGTTATATTAAATATTTTTGGCAGTAGTATTGTTATATTATATATTTTTATGTATATTATAATAATAACAATTATTAAATATTTAATAATTGTGATATTCAATTTTTTTATTATATTTTTGGTTATATTAAATATTTTTGGCAGTAGTATTGTTATTCAATAACAATTTTGACTGTATCTTCAATGAGGTTTTTTCCCCCCGATTTGTCGTTTCGTCGCTGCGCAAATTCCAATCGGGAGGCACTTTTGGCTGGGACTGTATTCGCGTTACACTCTTAAAGCCGATAAGCTCTAATGGGCCGGATGGGACGACAGCGACGCACTACCCGTCGTATTATTATTTCATTTCAGACATCGAAGTACCAACGATGGATAACGTGCGGAACTCCACTTTGATCGGGTATTTGCTTCTCGACGAGAACAATATTCTCTGTGTCGGACCAACCGGAAGTGGAAAGACCCTCACGATCACGGCCAAACTGTCGAGAAACATGTCGAAGAAATACGTATGCGACTTTATCACGTTCTCCGCGAGAACCACAGCCAATCAGACCCAGGTGGAAAATCAATGACAGTATTAATCTTATTATTAACAATTAGAAATTGCTAGAAATGATTGGACAATTAACTGAGCGATTCTCATTAATTTTTTCCCTCCACTTTTGCACTTTCCAGGACGTGATCGACTCGAAACTCGAGAAAAAGCGAAAAGGGGTGTACGGTCCGCCCGTGCTGAAAAAACAGATATTCTTCATCGACGACCTCAATATGCCGGCTCTCGAGGTCTACGGGGCTCAGCCGCCAATCGAGCTCATTCGTCAGTTCATGGACTTTGACGGTGAGCGAAGCCAATAATTCTATCAATTTGGAAGTCAATTTGCCGCGGCAAATTGAGCTGCATAATTGATTATCGGTTGAACATTGTTCCGCCGATGGGAAAAGTTCTCTTTTTGCCACTCGAAATTTTAATTGATAATTTTTTTTAATTAGAAGCAGCATTTTATATTCTACACTTCTGTTGCGGGATATAAAGAATATTCGCAAATATGCAGTGCAGCTTAATAAAGGGAATTCTCTATCGCTTCGCTTAGGACATAAGTTCAAAGAGTCGTTAGGACGGTCGGACGGCGACGAAAAAGCGGTAATTACTGTCGTTTCCTTCGCTCCGGTGGAACGGAACAAAGCGGATGTGACCTGCGGGCAATAATATTTCACTTGACATTTCGAGCGAAAGAACGAGGCAGGAAACGAGCTGTGAAAAAGCGCGCGTCGTTTGGTGCCAATAAAAAAGAACTTATCGCCCTTCTCACTCGACCTAGTCGCCTTGCGGTCTTCCCTATCAGATACGGAGCGCTAGACAAATCGAATCGATTATGGATTTATTACCTCTAGGGCAACAGGCTCTGAGAATTTGTTGCTGCAGAAATTACGACCATGCAGGCACTTAGAAAAAAAAAGAAGTAACATTTGCTGATAAAGTTGGCTATATATTTTACCGAGTTTTCCTGCGGGGAAATAAACTCCGAATAAACGGACACCTTCCGGATTTATTTCCTCTGTAGGATAAAAAAGTGTGAGCATCCGCGTTTCCACACAAATTACGACCTCGTAGCCACGTAAAAAAAATGTAACATCGCATCGCCTTCACACGGGAGAAACTGTGGAATATCCGCCCGATGAAGTTGCCCGAGTTTCAGCTTGTTTTCCAGCAGGTAAAATAAACTTGGGTTAACGTGTAACCAGGAACACGGACGAGCGCTTAGTCCATTCCGAGCACGAAATACCTGACCGAGTGACACGCTGACCTGAAGTTTGTAATTTAATTACGCACTGCTTAATTAGAGACGTACGCAAGCGTCTCGAATTATTTACGGCTGTCCGCGTCGCGTTTCGTCAATCAATGTAGCCAATTATAGTTTGTGCTAACGAACAATAAACAGAAAATAAGCTCGTTTAATCATTTAGAATTGTGCGTAATTGCCGATACCGAAGCCTCTCCGTGCGTTGTTATTTATTTTTTATTTAGCAAAATGTCGCATTCACACCATGCCCATTAAAGTAATTCATATAGTTGCTCTTGGTGCATCATCGAGAATCGTAAAAAAAAAATAATTGCATATTTTCATAATATTGTTAATTATTTAATAGTAACGGCAACTATTTTAAAGTAACCCTAACTGAAAAAATTATAGTTAGGGTTAGTTTGGGAGTTAGCTGCACTTATAAAAAATGGATGTCACTATGTTTCTCTCGGTGTAAAAAATGACGCGTTGCTCTTTCTTCCCTTCTACAAAGCTACGCCCATCGTGAAACACGTGAATCGCTTTTGGATTCCTCACAGAGGGTTTTTTTTTTTTTTTTTTTTTTTTTTTTTTTTTTTTTTCAAGTACAAAAATGAGAATGTTTCAATGACAGAAAAATGTTCCTGTTCTACAGTTAAGACTACTTGAATGTCACGTAAAGCCCACAGAGGTTGATAAATGAGTTTGAATTTACTGTCAATCATTGGCTACGACTAATTTCGCGTTATTCAATCTCAACCAAGAATCCACGTGGAGGGGAAATCAACGAGATTCCTCTCATTGTTTTCGCAAAGATCGTAATTTATTGCGCGCGAAAAAACGGTTTATACTTGTTACCCTGAGTTTCCGCACCCTCGTCGAGTCGTCGGCGAAACGGAGCGCAACGAACGATGGTCGTCGCTGTTATATCCTCCCGTTGTATACAATTTAAATATTTTCCTATTCTCCTCCTGAATATGAATGCCACGAGATTTTTAGTCTATTTTTGCGGGTCTGAGAAATTTTATCGCTTAGTTTTCGTTATCTTCCTCTTCGCGATTTTTTTCCTTATTTGGTAATTTAGGTAACTAAAACTTTTCATTTAACTCAGTGAAATAAGACTATAAAAATGCCTTTTGTACCCAGAAAAGAGACTATTTCATTTATATCTTGCGACGAGAAAGAAGTGCGTCATTAAGTGTACCACGACTTAAGTGTCTTCTATTTCTCTTCTTGAATGCGAATATCGCGTGTTGTCTCTTTGTTTTCACGGCAGTAACGGACCTCGTCGTTTCATTATCTTCATCTCCCTCTATTTATTTAATTTTATTTTATTTTATTTATCTTCATTGGCCAGACATGGCAATTAAAAGTTTCGATTTAACTCAGCGAAATCAAATGGAACTGGGGTAAACGATAACATTTTTTTTTATTTACTCGAGCTCTGACTGTCGAAAAAAAATCTATTTCGCTTCAATCTCGCAAAGGGAACTGAGAACTGAGTCAATACTTAGTTTCCGACAAAAAGTTCAATGTTTTCACGGGCTAAAAAGGCGAAGACGAGAACCACCACGGAGTCCCAAAGTCCCCTCTGTTAAAACCGCTGCGACCGCTCAGAAACAAAGGTATAAGCTACCCTAGGGCTTTGAAGTGGTTTAACGTCGACAGCCCGAGGACTCCAAAGATACCTTTGACCGCACTTCGGCTTATCGAGTTACACCGAGACTTGCGGTTAAAATTGCCCTCAGCTGCCGCTAATGAAGTTACAGAGTGAGAATTAACTGTTTTTACCCTGTTAGACTTCGTCAAAGTCAACACTATTATTCATCACAGGGCAATGAAACATTAATATTAACATTGTACGATCAGATACTTACCATTGAAATAGTCATACACATCGCGGTATATCAATTATTTCTGTTCCGAAAATACGACAGAATATCTTATGTGCCGAGTTTAGCTGTGCAAATGATGATTCGAGCCATAATTGCGTCGTTTGCCTGCCATATATAAAGTTGCGGTAGACGCAACAATATGATTTTTATTTTGTTCGTCAAAACATCCAAATTGTATTCGATAACAACGGTTTTTTTTTCGACGCATGCAAATTCACCGCCGCCTCTGGTAACAATTGGGCCTCCCGAGAAACGAGACGAACGAGGTCGATAGCGATTTATTTTTATTTTTTATTTTTCGCATCTTCGAATCGCCGCGGTGGGATGATTGATCGTAGTCATTAGAGAGACGCGTTGGATGCCGAGGCCGCCGACCGACTTTGGGATAATTAATGAATTTGTCAGGGCGAAAGGTCGTTGGGAGAAAGTATAATATTCCGAAAAATCGTATTTCGCGTAATTGACGGTAACGCGTGCACATGAAGCTACGATAAAACGTTAACCGATAACGATGTTTTTGGTTCTTCTCGTTATTATGGATTTTATGGGCGATGGAAACAAACTTTAATTGTCAATTAAATAAGTGCAAAGTGTCACTTTAATCTACGTTCACATTTACACTCATAAGTTTTCATTATTCTTCAGGCATCGTCTACGTAATTTCTCATTTTTCTTTTCTTTATTATGGTTTGTATGGGCAATGGAAACAAACTTTAATTGTCAATTAAATAATTGCAAAGTATCACTATAATCTACGTTCACATTTACACTCATAAGTTTTTATTATTCTTTGGGTATCGTCTGTGTAATTTCGTTTTATAGCAATGTTGATCTTGGAGAACATATGGAACGCTGCGAGAGGCCAGCTAAACAGCTCCAGGGTCGAATGTGTCACGCTGAGATTTTATTATTTATTTCCGTTTGTAGGATGGTACGACAGAAAGGAGATTGGCTCGTTCCGAAACATCGAGGACGTCAAGTTCGTGGGAGCAATGGGTCCACCCGGGGGAGGAAGAAATCCCGTGACCGCCAGACTCCTCCGCCACTTTCACTTCATTGCGTTTCCCAATATGGAGGACGACGCCAAAGTAAAGCAACGCAATCACGATATATATTCGGAACCTAATGTATCGCGTGCGGGAAAACCCTTCGACAAAATGCGCCATCTGGCGGAGCTGCGCTAACTATCGTTTCGCACGCTGACCCCGATTGGTTTATTTGACAATCAGCTCTTGGAGCCTTCGTTGTCTCTCAAAATGCATTAGGTCAGGCGAACCGATATTCGAACCAAACAAAAATTGAAGCCAACATGTCTGCTTCCTATTTGTTTCTTCCAGCTAACTCAAACAATAACTAAAAAAAATTGTATTTGATTGAAAAAAATAACTAGAAAAATGTGTATTTGATTGAAAAAAATAACTAGAAAAATGTGTATTTGATTGAAAAAATAACTAAAAAAATGTGTACCTGATTGAAAAAAAATGGAAACAGCCACGTCTGACTCCTGCTGGCCTCCAGCTAACTCCAAATTGTCTCCTCGGGGATCAACTATAACAAATTTATGAATTAACTCCATATTGTCCCCTCGGGGATCAACTAGAACAAATTAATGAATTTTCAAAAATTGCTTTTTTACTCAGAAGTTCAAAATATTTGATGTGGAATATGGATTCAGTCTACCTGGTGGATTTTTTCGGGGTAAAATTACCAAAAATCGAGATGAAAGAAATTCGCGTCAAAAAAGCTCGTGACACACGAGATTCCATGCTAAGGCGAATCCTACACCCCCCCCCCCCCCCCCCCCCCCCCCGAAAGTTCCGAAGTACGATGGATTACTTTCATTCCAACGAACCCCGCGTCTTGGGTTATATTCCATGGAATCTCGTCCACGCCCATACGGCGTAATTGGACCTCTCGCGGGGTACTCAGCTGGCTCTATTTATAAGCTACAATACTAAGCTGTCGGTACCGGCAGAGCGTGGCAGAGAAGGGGGTGGGAGGGAGGCCGAAGAGCGAAGAGTATATTTGCCAAGCGCGTTCTGAACCTTGATGTCGCGCCAACCCCCGGTTCAATTATGCCTCGTAACTTTGCGCCTGCAACGAGCGTCCGCAATTTTCCTTCACGACGAAGAACCTTACCGGGGGTTACGTACATATCCAACGTGGCTCTTCTTGACCGGTGAACACACTGCGGGCTCTCTCGTTGCTTGCCTTTCACCCTATATGTATATCACAATTAAATTGTAACCTCGAGGCAGTCGCGGTGAAGTCGCGCCAGGTGCTAATCAAATTGAGGCCCAACACTAGAATGTTCAAGGAATATATAAAAATTATTTTTTAACTTGTTTCTTTTTTTTATTAAATAAATAGAGCGTCCGGGTTGGATTGCAGAAAACTTTTTTGCTGCCATTTCGGTCACTCGGTTTCGCCTAATGAATTGTTCGTTAAAAATTTAAAAAACACGCGCTTTTGAGCACCAAAGCAATTTCCGGTAATCAAGTTCCGCGCGAGCGAAAATTAATTTGCGTACATTCGCGTAATTCGATTTTGCGAGCGGCAGCCATTTCGTTATCCCCGCTCGGCGGATGCGTGCTAACAAATGGCTACAATTTTCCGGCAAATGTCAATCACTGCGGTATCTCCCGTTTTGAGTTTTCGACAGCCGCTTCCGCGAATTTGCTTCCGCTGCTTCCCGGGGGCGAAACCCACGCGCATCGTCGGGCGAATGCGTCTCGGATGGAAAGCTGAAGCTGCAGAACAATTAATTAAAAACGAATTAAATGCAATTCGAATCGCGTAATACGGGTGTAAAAGTCAATCCATATTTTTGCGCAAAAAAAATCAACACCGGTGTATTAAATTTCCATTCCATTATCTTCTTTTTTCCTGCCGCTGTAGCAGATTCGACAACTAGTTAGTTTTGGCCGAAACCGTACGAAATGACTATTAAAACAACCTGGTTTATTTTTATCTAACAACAACGGTCATTTGTGGTTTGGAGTGACCGCCCCATGAATTTCAGAACCGTATTAATCCTACCGAATTACCATCCCGATTCTACGAATTTTGCAACTATGTCAACTATATCGAATAATCGTGTCAACGAACGGATGTTTCTGGGGCGGTTGCTGATCTGGTAATTCGATACGGTTAACCCAGTTACGAAATTCACAAGGCGGTTTTTCTGAACCACGAATGACTGTTGATTTTCCTAATTTGAAATTGTCCTGGTGGTTTTCATGGTTACTCGACCGGCCTCTGGATCTGCTAGGGCGACTATTTCCCAAAACATTCGACCCGTCCGTTACCGCAACCGAGTGACCAGCGCTCAGCGGTTTGTGTTGCCCTTTCGGCTAGACGATGTTTCCTCATGTTACACAATTTTGACAAATACAGCAAATGATAAATTATTCAACGACCCCATCAATGAAATGTACAACGAACACACGACGAGTAATACGTAATGAACAAGCGATGACTAATATGTGACGAATTAGCGGAAATATTTTCATTAATATACCAATATTTAGGTCGTCCAATTTCATAGAAAGACGAGTAATACGTAATGAACAAGCGATGACGAATATGTGACGAATTAGCGGCAACATTTTGCATTAATATACGAATATTTAGGTCGTCCAATTTCATAGAAAGCAAAATAATTCCGCGGTCATACGACCTATGGGATCAGCGTGCCGGCACAAAGAGAATACGAAATCCAAATAAAACTCCTCACTAACAGAGCGCATTGCATTTCACCTCAGAGCTCCGCTCGTGCCTGAAAAAATACCCACGTCCACTGCGACATATTTTTTTCTTTAGCCATCTATGTTTACAAAGCCGCGTGTTTGTCATCGTTTGGTCGTCGCATTCCGACTACAAGTTCGTCGGCAAACCCGCAAATCGTAAATTCTGAGACGAAACGAGCGGAAACCCCGAGAGTCAAAGCAGTCGCAGGTCGCGTGACGCGCTTTTGCCATGAAAGTTTGTGTCTGTGTGTGATTCGATAATGAACGACCGCGGCTAGCCCGAAGACCCCCATAAACGGCGCAATCCCCGGGGGACCTCAAATAGCGCCGGACGGAAATTTAATAAAAAGAATAAGCTCGAACTTGTCGGCTGGACCGAAAGGGCCAACCGGTGTGCTCGAGTTAACCGGCTGTGAGAGTTTAACCACGCTGTAATTTCGTTAGGACACTCTGCGAGCACGAAAAAAAAAGTAAAGGCCTTTGAGCAACATATTTTCTTTTCTCTTTTTTTTTATCCGCTAAGTTGCCCGAATTTCAGCGAGACTCGGGTCGGGAGGGAAACTTTAGTTTTCCGGACGGAAAATAATTCGGCGCCGTCTAGCAAAGTCCTCATCTTTGTGCTTTTTTTTTCTTTTCTTTTTTCTTTTTCTTCTCTGCGTTCCTCCTTCTTATATTTCCTTTTACGTCCTTTTTGCATCTCGTTCACTTCTCTTTTATGCTCCGCAGAAAAACATCTTCGGCACTATTCTCGGTTCCTGGCTGTCGCGCACCCCGACGTTCGCCAATCTCGCGGAATCGCTCGTGGATGCGACGCTCGACGTGTTCTCGACGATCTGCAGCGAGCTGCTTCCGACCCCGGACAAGTCTCACTACACTTTCAATCTGCGGGACCTCGGTAAAGTCTTTCAGGGCATCCTCATGGCTGATCCGGCGAAGATCGACGTGAGTACACAGCTAATTTGCCGCGGGAAGATTACGTTGACCTCAGTGTGCGATAAAAATGGTGCACGGAAAGAAAATAAAAACATGAACAATTCATCCAGTTCCGAGTACGTCTTACTGGGTTTCCCACTTTTTATTTTTTACGAGCGATTACATTGAATTTATCGTGACGTGTTATAAATACAAAAGAAGTCAATACATGAATGCTATTTTATCACAAAAAGAAAAAATACTGGTACACACCGTAATATTGACTGAAATATAATTTTTCTTATTTTTCATCGTAAAAAGTACACGGTGTACACGGGAAATTACCCATTCATATTGAGAATAATGCTCGTTTTACTGGAATGAACTGGATTATTACCCAAATATTAGTTATTTTTTATGCACGACACATAATTAATACTAATTTTCTTTCTCCGTGTGGAGGGTTGAAGCTCTGAATGTGCTTTGACTCTGGAATTTATTGCCCCAAATTAGTAACTTTTTATTTATTAGATACCGAATTTTGTTAGACTCAGAAACCGAATTATCTGGGTAATTTACTGTATCCCATAGAATTTTTATAATTCTGCTAACCATTTTTTAAATCGCTATATGAATAATGTTCACGACTTGGAGACGACTTATAAATTATTTTATTAAAGAGCAGAATCATAAAATAGTCCGCCATCGTCAGACCGAATTTATAAAAAATGCAGAGAAATGTTTTGTCGTCGCAGGTCCAGCAAAAATTGATGGGATTACATCTGTTTTTCTTTTTGGGGTATCTGTTGCTCTTATCATGTGGTAAAAGTCTAGAATCTATTACCTAAAATTAGCTACACTTGTTTATTTATAAGGTTCACTACATTGCGGTTACGAGTGCCCCGGGTGATTCGTTACATCAGGCGGAATGTTGACAATTTACCCGGCAGTTTTGTTCATCGATCGCCCATGACTCGGGGCGAATATATAAATAATTTTAACGAGCAGAATGGAGTACGCGATAATAATTCGAAAAATAAGACAGTTCGTTAGCGACAGAATACCGAAAGTACAACAGAAACGCAGACAGAAGTTTTACTCGCGGGCGGCGACCCACGCGCAAAAATGCTCTCTCCACTGTTATTTTCAAAATGCAGAGTGACAACGCAGGAAATATCTGCACGCTGACAAGGAAGCATAACAAAAAAGTTCTGACGCCTTCACCATTTCCATATTCGTTGCAGTCACCGAGAGATCTGTTTCCACTCTGGTACCACGAAAACCAACGAGTCTTCAGCGATCGCCTCGTGAGCGACACCGATCGCCAGTGGTTCGACGGCCTCTTACGCGGAATCCTGAGGAAAAACTTCTCGGATGTCGTGAAGAACGAGGATGTCATCGGAGATGAGGTTCTGTTTTACGGCGATTTTTCCAACACCACCGGTGAATACGAGCGCATCGTTGACCTCGATAAGGTTTCTAAGTCCTGTCCTAAGCGATTTCAATAAAAATAAAAATCGTAGCTTGCTAGGGATGTTTTTTTGCCATATATTTCTTTATATTTATATTTATACTATTTTATATGCTTATTTTTGTGCTAAATACATTTATATTTCTCTATATAATAAAAATATGTCGCCGTCGCCGCTGCGATGGTATAGAATAATCCAGCAGGCCGGGGTTATATGACATAAAGCAACATTTATCTAAGTCCCCCAAAAGACTTTGGCTGATTTGTTTCTAAGTCCTCCAAGGAAGTTGGATTTCTTTCCTAAGTCTCTCAAGAGACTTGGGCTGATTTTTTTTCTTAGTCGTAATTTTCAGGCCTAAGCTGGCCGGGGCCAAATGATCAATTTCAGAATCAATCAATTTTTAAGGAAGAAAAGGTCATTCCATGAGCTAAAAAAGCCCCACCCGGGAATTTTAGCTCATGGAATGACTTTTTTCGGAAAAAAAGTCATTCTTATGAGAAAAAGCCCCACCCGGGAATTTTAGCTCATGGAATTTCTTTTTTCGGAAAAAAAGTAATTCAAACAATGAATCACGGGATCAATTTCAGAGGAAAATCGCGAAGCGCGTTCCCGCCATAAAACCCTCTAGCACGTTTTATAAAATAATGACGTTTGATTCCGTGTGACCGCAGATGCGACAAGCGCTGATGGAGTTCCTCGAGGACTACAACACGTCGACGACCTCGCCGATGAAGCTGGTGCTCTTCGAGGACGCGATGAGTCACATTTGCCGAATCACGAGGATCCTCCGACAGCCTCGTGGTAACGGCCTGCTGCTCGGGATGGGTGGATCCGGTAATTGATGACCGCGAGGCATCGACGTTTGTGTTAAAGCTACGCAATATCCATCGGGTTTTTTTTTCTCTTCTTTTCTCTCTTTTTCTTTCATTGATTCGCTTCACACGCCAACGCGTAACTCACGGATATTTTCAGGACGTCAGAGCCTGACGAAACTCTCGGCTCACATGCAGGAGTTTCAGTGCTTCCAGGTGGAACTGAGCAAGGGCTACTCGAGCCACGACTGGCGCGAGGACATCAAGGGCGTCATGCTCAAGGCGGGTCTGAAAAATCAGCCCCTCGTCTTTCTCTTCTCCGACACTCAGGTATCATTGAGCGATTAGGCAGCGCGCAGTCCAATATGTTATTACCGCTCGCCCGGCAAATAATCAGCAGTCGAGCAGTCGCATCGATTCACGAGGACGCAACAGGTTGCCTCACTTTGTGCTTCGCAAATGACGCAAAACTGTTCACCGAGCGAACGATTAAGCTACCGGCTAATCTTGCTGTCGCTTTTCGCGTGGCGTTGAAAACAAAAGTGCAAAGTCGAGGGCTTAATTACTTTTGTTGGCTGGCGTAAATTAGTTTCCATGGTACACTAGGAAATGCGTGGGACTTTTTTTTTAAACTGACAATACACATTTTTTTCCTCGGTGCAGATGACAGTCGATTTCAAGTATAATGAGTTTTTCTGTGCCCAATAGCCACTGCAGTCACTATTCATTAGTTACCAATGACATTATTTATCATTGTAGCCACCATGAAAACGTTCTTGTCTGCTCCGAAAAATACGTCGTATGATGGAATTGTTCATAGATTTATTTGGATATCGAGTCGTCATGCGCAAATTAAACTCGTGGCTCGAGATCATCTCATCACAGATCCGGAAAAAGAGGAAGGATAAAATGCCACGTTTTATTGCAGTATCTTTAACAAGTATCTTGTTTACGCACGAAACACCGGTGTTAGCTCGTTCAGCTACGCCGAGCGCCGTATCCGAAACAGACTAAGTTATGACCACCCCGTGTTGTTTGCACGATCAATTTATGTACATACGATACTTGGGCACATCGGTTCGGTTGTGTACGACTCGCTTGGGCGGTTCAGGTCAAACATTAGGCTATTTGCGCATCATCGCAAGTTATACTAATCATAACTTGTGGACATTCGAGACTGCACGCCGAGACTGCTAACAAGCCAAAGAGTGGACGGGTCGATACTCAACGCTCTGTGTACATTAAGGTGATTGGACACCGCCCGAAAGTTAAGACCTATTTTTTCAATTCAATACCCAAATATATTTCAATATATTTCAAATAAAATATAATATCAAATAAAATTCAATTCAATACCCAAATATATTTCAATATATTTCAAATAAAATATAATATCAAATAAAATTCAATTCAATACCCAAATATATTTCCATGCGAAACTTCCATAAGGACAGAAAGGAATTTGCCTTTCGATATAGAATGAACCCTTTAATTGAGGAACCCTCAATTAAAATCGTTCAGGCCATCCCAAAACGTGTGTTCCACACAATTTATTTGTTTCTCGCATTTTTTCCCCGTTCTCGGCAACTGAAATTAAATTCAATACCCCCGTATATATTTCGGTAATAAAACGTTGCGCGTGTCAAAATTCAATTCCACGGAAAAAAACGTTCGAACTGCGCTTATTGCGCGTCGCCCGACGCATTTTCATTACAACGAGAATTCGTCTGAAAATTTTTCAACCGTGCCGCACCTCAGTTCCCCGACATTCCCGCCGGACGCGCAGCGTTTGGATCGCCGTTAGATTCCCGAATATTGAGTGGTGTTTGCAATCGACATCGGACGGATTCGAAAAAAAGGACCTCAGCATCCAAATTGGGTCGTATTATATTTATTGCTCCAATATTTCAAAGTAAAAGAAAAAAAAAGATTTCCATTTAAATATATATTTCGTAAAATTATTCGCCGTCCACGTTGCTTGTGACTCAGCATTTTTCGCATCTCGATTTTACCGCAAAAAAAAGTTTTCCATTTAAATACCTATTTCGAAAAATTATTCGCCGTCCACGTTGCTTGTGACTCAGCATTTTTCGCATCTCGATTTTACCGCAAAAAAAAGTTTTCCATTTAAATACCTATTTCGAAAAATTATTCGCCGTCCACGTTGCTTGTGACTCGGCATTTTTCGCATCTCGATTTTACCGCGAAAAATCGTGTTCAGAAAAAAATAATAAGCGGTCACTCGCCGACGATAACGTATTTCAGTTATGTAACTGCATGTTGGGAAAACGTTACATCTGCCGTGTGTACGGCCACTGAACCGTTAATGAATAATGTCATCCGCGTTCGCGAAACAGGCCATTATTTTCAGTGTCGCGTGTACAGACCACATATTTCGATGCGACGTCACGTCCGCCCCCTGAATATGAAGTAACCGATGTTGTATCGAGGGGCGCGAGGGGAGCGCGAGAGGGAGTTTCGCGAAACTTCCGACCTGAGGAGAAAAATGTGCCCTACACGAGGTCCCTGAACGGACGGAAACGGAGCAAACGTTCCCGGGTGGGAGGAAGAAAGGAAAATACGGAAAAGCCTTGACGCGAGCCGCGTTACTCAAAACGATCGATAACAAGGAAGCTCCGATGAGCTCACAGGAGCGATATATAGAAAAGACACTCGCGCGGCGCGAGCCGAGGGTTTTCCTTTGGGGAATTTCAATTCCAAACAGACCGTCGATACAACTTCATTCATCTTCTCGCAAGGACTTGGGCAATTCGTCCTGTTATTCTTGCGCGGTATCCTCGCGCCTGACCAAATAGGCCGAGTGATGTGTAAGCACCCTCCGTAACGAAATATCCCTTTGTATTGTAAAAATGTTTTACCGCAGTCGTGTACCCCCACGAAAAAGAAGTATATACGAAAATGTATCAACTTTCCGAGCGATAATATGATAAAAATTCATTTTGAATATATCTTAGATTTTTTGCTCGCATAGATTTCGTATACATCCGAAAATAGATCCGACATATACAATTTTTCGGAAAAATAGATCTTTTATATATGGAACATATCTTTTATATATCTCGCATATACTTTCCCGTATTCCCGTATGGATAGGACAGAGGGTGAGCTTCGTTAGGTAGAATTGAGTTAAGTGGGATTAAGATAAGGTAGGCTTAAGTTAGGTAGGGTTAAGTTGGGTAGGGTTAAGTTAGGTAGGACTAAGTCAGGTAGGGTTAAGTTAGGTAGGATTAAGTTGGACGGAATCACGTTAGGTAGGATTAAGTTACACGGAATCACGTTAGGTAGGATTAAATTGGGTGGAATTAAGTTAGGTAGGATTAAATTGGGTGGAATTAAGTTAGGTAGGATCAAGTTGGGTAGAGTTAAGTTAGGTAGGGTTGAGTTAGGCGACTGCAACTCAACAGCGATCGACTTTCTGTCGCATGAACTTTTTACTTACGGGTGGAACACTCTGTACTATTTCTTGATGGCATTTCTATTTTTATTTTTCTCTATTTCCTGTGACTCTGGCACTCAGGGTGTTCATCCCAGAATCACATAAAATTGCTTCTACTACCGCTACAACTGATACATACGCACGGCTCATGTGTCCTCTGATGTATGTCATTGCAGATAAAGAGCGAGCAGTATCTCGAGGACCTGAACAACATTCTGAACAGCGGGGACGTACCGAATATTTATCAAACCGACGAATTGGAAAAGATATATCAACTGATGCGAGCCCCCGTGCAGGAGGCCGGACTACAAATCAACCGCAGCAATCTCTTCGCCGCTTACCTCAAGATTCTCCGCAACAACTTGCACACCGTGCTCACCATGAGGTTCTGTCGATTCATCGTCCGATAATCCTTCTATCGCTTCACCGAGCTGGAGAGACTTTGGGACACGAACCGTATTTTTCTCCTCCGACGAGTCTCAAAAGCTAAAGCGTCAAACACCCTCAGAACCGGACGCTATATGTAGTAGCTCACGGCATTCCCGTCCGTCAATATTCTTTGTTACCATCAAACTGCAACCGAGCGCAAAAAAACGCGACATCCCACTACTCCGAGGTCGCTGCGAAACGTGGAAACACAGCGGAAAAAATCCGAGATCGCAGAGAAAGCAAATCGCGAGGATGAATACAGCGCAGTTTTTTTTTCATTTTTGTTTTTCATTTGCCTCGTAACGCAGCTGAGTTCCAATGCGATCGAACAAAAAGTAGCGTTGGCAAAAGTAATCTTGAACCGGACACCGGGTGAAATATCCACACGCTTGCAGTGCAAACAAAAAGTCGAGTTTGTACGTTTTTGCCGAAAAATCGCGAGTTCTCGGATCCTCGCTATTGGAAATTTCATGCTCGTTCAGGAAGTTCGGGAGAATTTGTGTTTACCATGAAAACGGCCACGCCGACCTATACCAAACGATAACGGAAATTTGCTCTTTTGTTCTTATTAATCCCCTGCAAATATCAACAGTCCGATCGGCGAGGCATTCAGAGCTCGGATTCGGCAGTTTCCCGCGCTAGTCAATTGCTGCACCATCGACTGGTTTAGCGCCTGGCCGGAAAGTGCACTCCAGGTTTGTAGCGTCCTTGAGTTGAGATACGAGTGTGTGCACTGATTTTTATCAATGTAACTCTTGAGAATTGAATAGAAGTAGGAAAATAAAAAACATTCAAAAGATGGATCTTTTTATTTTCCTTCTTTTCATCGAAATTCAACATTTTTATTTCTTTATTTTCATTCATTTGATAAACTTTTAAAAACTTTCCATCCATTTATCAAAATTAATTAAAATTTTATTTTTATTTTCTTTCCTTTGATCGATATTACAAATTTTTAATTTTTGTATTTTCCCAGCGCCTAAAGTTTGATTCCATCAAATTATAATTTGCAGCTGTTTGTAAAAAAATCTTGCAAGGCCATTAATTTTGAGAGGCGATTGAATTATCTCGTTAATGATGCATTTGAAATTATAGAGCGTAGCTGTCCAATTCCTCAGGGAAATAGAAGACGAGGCGATCGTGGGAGACGTCTTAAATTCGATAGCCCGAACATGCCAGTACATGCACTCGAACGTGATAGCGGCGAGCGAGAAGTACCTTGCGGTGGGTATTACGTTGCATACCGTCAATCTCGCCCCATTTATCTCCACAGCCATCATTAACTCGACAGGGATTAACCCATTCACCCTGCCTATCGCGTTCGGTTTCCCCTGCCAATCGATATAGACGCAGCGAGTACGAATTTGGAATTAACGCTGCCGGAAACGGCGGTGCGAATTTTCCTCTGTGAAAAACTTGAACTTATATTGAATCTTTCGACTGGTGATATCCGACACTTTTGCACAAAGATACAGATACGTCATGCACATGGAGCAATAAAGGGGGAAAGGTGGAAAAAGCTTGACAGACTTGAATGACGGGGAAGCGAAGTAAACTTCTGCCTTGCAACTCTTCTTCTATCCACATACGAAAGAATACGAAAGAAACTACGACACTTCGTACTTCCTTGTTTATTCCTATGATTTTTTGCGCCCAAACTAACATAAATGTCTTATAGCGTCAGCAACTGGGTCGCCCTATTTTTGCCTTATTTTTTGCCTTATGAAAAACTCAGACGTATTGAATCCTCTGACTGCCACATCAGACGCTTTTTGTCGTGGAGGAAGAAATAAAGGGGGAAGAGTGAAACAAGCTTGACAGACTAAAATAATGAGGAAGCCACTAAAGTTCCACCTTGCAACTTTTCTTCTATCCACACGTCATCCGTGAACGTGGGGTGCCCTATCCATATATGCAGTACATGGTTGGAAATACAGAGGGGGGAGATGAAAGAAGGAATTGTGCAAAAGGCAGGAGATAAGATGAACGCACGACCCTACGTGCCCGCTGGGAATTCGAATGAACGTTGCCACCGTTGACCGCCGCCTCGGCGAGTCCAATAGCCATTAGAAGTTACAGACCCTCCCTTAGCGTGGCCGGAGATGCGACGTGAAGACCCGAGCATTTCGCTCTGGGTCTACTAAATACCGTCTGCTGTCCTCATTTCTTCGTTTCTTGTCGTTCGTCCCCCTACGGCAAACACATTGGATGCGCATCGAGGGTGGTCCAGACGGAATTCCCTCATTGCTGGCTCCAATTACTCATTCAACTCTGACATCATTGTCTACGCTGTCCCTGAATCGTCAATTCTGCATTCGAAACCGACGTGCTTGAACTTTCGCGCTTAAACGATGTTTTGAGAAATTTTTACCACAAACAGTTAACTAGATGAAGACTCGCGGGGGAAAACAGCGAATATTGACTTTGGAGGAAAAGTTGAATGGTGACACAGGTGCGATTTCTCTCAGTGCTGGTTCAAGTAACTGAATTAACTCTGCGATCATTAGCATTCGTTCCATACTGATATCTGTCAATACTGTATTTGGAATGTGATATTATTGTTTCCATTACATTTGATTTATTTTCGGATAAAGCAAGTTATGAAGTTGCTTGGTATATTCAAAATTATATTAGAATAAGACGAGCATTAAATAAAATATAGTTCTAATTTTTTTTTAAATGGGGATATTTAAATAAATGTTCTGGGGCATTACAATTATTTCTTTGAAACAATAAAACGAGATATTTTATAAGAAAAATGTTATATAAGAAAACAAGGGATTTTAACGTTGACGGTTCATAATTTATGGACTCCGAACGCAATCGATAAATTTACAGGTCGTCCGATTAAACTGCTGAGAAATGTAACTATCAGATCGGGTCACTTATGAGACATTTTGGTGTAAAGAGTGCAATATTGATTTCGGATCAGAAATTCACTGGGTAGATTTGTGAATCGATTACATTTTCATTTAATTATTTTTTTCTTTTTCAGGCTTTGAATCGTCACAATTACGTCACCCCAACATCGTATCTGGAATTACTGTCGAGTTACGACAGCCTATTGGCCAAGAAGAAGAGTGAGCTCACGTCTGGCATATCCCGATTGACAATGGGTAACGATGAATTATTATACTGCGTCTCATGAATTGAGCCAATGTTTCCTTACCCGTATTCGCTTGTCTCCCACGTTCATTCTCTCTCCCTGTCGTCCTATCGCGCCAACCGCGTTGTCCTCTGCAGCTGACGCAATCAAATTAACGTCCGCTGGCCCAACTTTGTCCTTGCCGGAGGCGTCCCCGGCAGCAGGAAACCTCTCAGGGAATCTTATGACTCGCTCAATTCATACCCGGAGTCACCTAAACGGTCTCGCTTCTACGTCAATTTTCACATTGTCTGCAAGCGTGGGCCAAAGGGGTTTCACTTTTTTCGCACCTCCCTCTCGAACCCAGCAAAATGTATATCAGGCTGTTGATGTTTTTTTTTAAGATGAAAAAAATGTCTTAGCTTCAATAAGAAATTTTTTCTTTTGAAGCTGAAAAAAAAATGTCTTACCTTCAATAAGAATTTTTTTCTTTTGAAGCTGAAAAAAATGTCTTAGCTTCAATATGAAATTTAATTTTTTTGACACAATCTTCTCATTCTCAACAGAAAATATGTCAGGCAGTCACCACTATATTCGATTAAAAAAAGTATTACAGGAGAGTAAAAAAATAATTGAGTGGACATTGAAGCACTAAAAAGATGATACCTCGTTTTCAGGATTGAACAAGCTCGCGGTCACCGAACTCGAGGTGAAGGATATGCAGGTCGTGCTGATCAACATGAGGCCGGAATTGGAAAGGGCGGCCGTCGCAACCGCCGCAATGATCGATCGAGTCACCAAGGATACCGTGAGCTGACGCACGAAACTTTGCAATAATTCATCAATTATTAATAACGAATTCCGCGCCTGCCGATAATAGTTTATGCTCATTTATTGAAACCGATTAAAAGAGAAAAAAAACATGTTTTTCTAGTTGGAAGCCGAGAAAACGAGAACCCAAGCTCAAGCGCAGGAGAGGGAAGCGTCGAAGCTCAGGCGAGACAATCAAGCGATTAAGGACGAAGCGGAAGCTGATTTAAGTACGTACGCAACCAGTTTCCGTGCACCTTTAATCGGAACGAGTGAATACACTTTAATAGTTCTGGGAACTGATGGATCGATCAGGCATTCGTATTGCATAGCAGTGGGAATCTGCAGTCGCAATTGAACAGAATAACAAGTAACCAAGTTCGATTTATTCAAGCTACCCACCGAGTACGAGGAAAAACATATTAAAATAAACCTTTGTTAAAAATAACTGCGATTCATTCTTAACGTGCAGCAGTAATCGGATAAAAAAATTATGAGAAATTGCTTCTCTTAATTTCAGAGATTATTAATAATTTTTCATTACTATTATGAACATAAAAACATAAGAAACATTAAACAAATATTTATGTTTTAACGAAGTCAGACGAAATATGTAGTATAATATTTGACATGGGAGAGAGTGAATTTTCCCCTCGTGCGAATTGCTCACGGAACACTTCACACTCGGTGAAAATCACGTACTTCGCTAGCGATTTAAACGTAGCATAATGTATACAAAACGTAGCATAATGTATACAAAACGTAGCATAATGTATAGAAAACAGTACACTGTGATATGTTTAATTCGGATATTACTTCGTGAATCGCTGTGACATATTTGTAATTCATAAAGCTATGATAAATCATGACCATGGGTGTATGTACGGATCGTTTGCATGCAGCAAAGATTTCCCGGAAACGTGTCGGGTCCCCAGAAACCAATGCTAAATAGGCTAATTACGACCCGCAAACTCGCATCGGAGTCAAATAGGTAGCATTGAAATGAGATAATCGCATAACATGGGAATAATAACAATCCGACAAGCGTGACATATGATTCGTGCGACATAGAATCATTATTATCGTTGAAATTTTCGTGGAAAAATAATATAAATGTTACTTTTATTTTTGGTGAAAATGCAGTTAAAAAGGGACACGTTCGGTGAATTCATAATAAAATATATTACTTTTGTAACGAAAGCTCGTATCAAACACTTTTTATTTTATTTTTTTATATCGTGAATTTATCATGACGTAAAAAAAAATATTTATAGTGACATCAGCTCTCGGTTCTTTGAAACAAATGTTGCATTTCATTTGTATTATCATCCCAGGTGAAGCGAAACCCATGCTGGAAGCTGCTGAAGCGAGTCTGAAGGCGCTGAACAAGGGCGACATAACCGAGGTGAAGGCGATGAAGAGGCCGCCAGTCGGCGTCGTCTTGGTGATTGAGGCGATGTGCATCGTCAGAGACGTTAAGCCTCTTAAGGTGAAGTCTCGAAGCTTGAATGCGCCTTTTCCTTAGACTCGCGACGTTGAGGACACTCATTGTTCGTCGCGTTCCTTATTACAGATTCCGGGACAGATGCCCGGTGAGAAGATCCTTGATTATTGGACACCGGGTAGTCAGATGCTCGCTGATGCCGGACATTTTCTCAACGAGCTCGCGAACTTCAACAAGGACAATATTACAGAGGAGATGATCAACAAACTGAAGATCTACGTCGATAATCCGGCCTTTCATCCCAGTAAAGTAAAGACCGTCACGAGAAAAATACTTAAAATTAGCGATCATTACCGATGAAATGAGATAAAAGGGCTTGATATTTCTTATTCTTTTTTTTATGGGAAGATGAGAGATATTTCTCGTATCCTAAATCTAAAATCATCCAATTCTGAGACATCAGTTTTATACAACGCAACTCATTTATTATCAACATTCGAGCTTCCGTAAATGATTATATATTTTTTTTCATTATTCGTTTTTTAAAACACTTTATTTTCCTTGAATTCTCTATTTTAATTCATGTTGTAAATTATTATAATTTTTTCATTATTCGTTTTTTAAAACACTTTATTTTCCTTGAATTCTCTATTTTAATTCATGTTGTAAATTATTCTAATTTTTTTCATTATTCGTTTTTTAAAACACTTTATTTTCCTTGAATTCTCTATTTTAATTCAAAAACGAGAAAAGTAAATGTTTGATTCGTCTAAAAACGAAATAAAAAATTGCAGGTCATTCAAGTGTCGAAAGCCTGTCACTCGCTCTGTCTGTGGCTCCACGCGATGTACAACTACTACTTCGTGAATCTGCGGGTCGCCCCGAAAATGGCTGCACTCGCGGAGGCCGAGAAGTCGCTCGCCGAGACGGAGAGGACTCTGGCCGCCGCGATGTCGAGGCTCAGGGAGGTCGAGGCCGGAATCGAGGAGCTGCAGGCGCTGCTGCGCGCCGAGGAGGAAAAGAAGGACGAGCTCGTGAGGGAGAAGCAGCTGTGCGAGGACCGAATGTCCAGGGCGGTTAGGCTCATAGCCGGCCTGGCGGAAGAGCAGAAAAGATGGATCGTCGCGGTCGAGGATATTAAAGTCTCCCTGAAGAATGTCCTGGGGGACATACTTTTGTGCTCAGGTATCAAATGTAGCATCAATTTTGTTGCATCAAACATGCTTTATGAATTTTGCCACTCGGCTCCGGTGGATTTAGTTCCAGAATCCTAGAAAAACATTCATTTTTTCATATTTTCTAAATTAAATATTAACCCTCGAATTAAGTATTAAGCCTAGAACTCCTACGTAAATGACAACGACCTGTAATTTACGTACATTGTGAAAATAAGTCATGAGTAAAAATTAAAGGGTTAAATTTCATAGCCTATGAAAAAAAAATGTTAATGTAAGTACACAAAAAAAATTACTAGTGACATAAGCTGCTTAAAAATGAAGTGTCAATTGTGCCAAATTAGAATTAACGCTCGACAAAACCTTCTGTTATTCAGGTGCAATCGCCTACCTGACTCCGTTCACCGACACTTATCGCGAAAGCCTCTTGGCCTCGTGGTACGAGATCCTCGGATCCGGAGTGCCGCACACGCCGGGTTGTAGCCCGGTCGTGACTCTCGGTGATCCGGTGGAGATCAGGAAGTGGCAGATCGATGGTTTACCCCGGGATTCGCTGTCCGTGGAAAATGCAGTGCTGGTCAAACACTCGGCTCGGTGGCCGCTCTTCATCGATCCGCAGGGTCAAGCCAACAAGTGGATACGTACCATGGTTAATACTGATTTGATAAAATAATGAAAAATTGAAAAAACAAAAAAAATACACGGGCCATTTTTTTCACGGGGCGCATTAGATGACTGCGAGGGAATTCACGCAGAATCTTAATTAACACGGTAACGAAAAAATAAAAAATCACCTGTTTATTAAAATCCCTCGAACTACAGATTTTATATATGCGGGAATTTCAATATGTTTGCTTTTAATTAATTTTGTTTGCTTCGTCATCCCTCATCTCCATCCGCACCTCCCTGTGGTTTTTATTTGAAAATGCAGGAATACAGAATGTCCATTATACTCATGTATTTTTTTCAACGGGCGTAGAAAAATAAGTATGACTGATCACGTTTTTGTTTCTATTATCTTAATAATAATCATTATGAAAATCTCTAAAACTCTAGATTTTATATATGCGCGAGTTTCAATATGTTTGCATTTAATTAATCACGATTCGTCGTCATCCCTCATCTCCATCTGTACCTCTCTGTGGTTTTTATTTGAAAATACGAAAATACAGAATGTCCATCGTTCTCATCTATTTTTTCAACACGAGCAAAAAAATAAGCATAACTGATTACGTTTTTGTTCTTATTATCGTATTAATAATTACAAAAGTGAAAAAAGTTAAATCCCCACAGGGCAAAACGAGCGGAATGTCGACGGCGAAAATAACCGACAAGGACCTTCTGCGCGTCGTCGAGAATTCCGTGAGGTTCGGACGGCCGTGTCTTATCGAGAGCGTGGGCGTCGAGCTCGAGCCAGCGCTCGACGCGGTTCTCATGCGAACCACCTTCAGGCACGCCGGACAGCTAAGCATCAAGATAGGCGACAACGTCGTGCCCTACAGTCGCGACTTTCGACTGTATCTCACGACCAAGCTGTCCAATCCTCACTACACGCCCGAAGTGGCCGTTAAAGTGTTGCTCGTTAATTTTGCCCTCACCGTCAGGTAAATGAAGCTTTAACCCTGAACGAAATTTAAATGCTGATACATTTTAAAAAAATTCCATTTCGTTCCTACTCGTAATACGAGCCAGAATGCATTTTATTTTTGATTTTGTATGTTAGTATTGAGTGGTGGAATGCTCGGGAACTATTCGCCCCGAAATATTTTACTAGCTCGTAAAAAGTATGCCCGAGGAATTTTATAGCATCGTTTCAATAATATCGGCAGATATATCTCGCTAACGGGCGCAGCGCCAGTTCCTGCTGGCGATTTATTGTTCAAAGCGGATCGTACTAACAAGAGTACAGTGAAACTCCGATTAAACGGGGTCGGAATAACTCGGGTCCCGAGTATCCTGATTAATCGGAGTTCTACTGTACACGAAATATTTTATGTTTTTATATATCCTTTAGCTATTTTTTTCCTCGTACAACGTGTCACAAATTCCCATTGGAGTGTCAATCAATTTTGGATCAGCAATTATTAGACCTTTGTAATTATTATAAAATGATGGATAGAAGCAATTTTCATTTTTCTAAAGTAAAAACAGTTATTATTGAAATTCCAGAGGCTTTCTGAACTATTCGTAATATTTTTTTCGTGGAGACCGGGATGAGTTGGCAAATGTGCTCGAACAAAACCTGCCTTTCAACAGATTCTCTTCAAGCCGATGTCGCACTCGATGAGAACAAAATGCCGCGACGGAACAGGAATAATCATTTTTTTCAAACTTTAATCCTCGCTTTTCATGTACCCTGACGAACCGTTTTTAACGACGTCTGGGAGGGGTCATACTAACAAGAGCCGACAGAATAACGCTAATGAAACTCCGCACATGTTGTATAAACTGAAGACTCCAATTAAGGTTTTTTGCAAACGGCACGTAAAAAATGAATGTCGAAATTGATCAACATTTGAATGAAAATGAAAACAAAACAAAAGAAATGAAAATGATAAGATGTTTAAAAATTATATTTAAAATTTTTTCACTGTATATCATTTTGGCCTACTTATGATCGTAATATATCACTTCAAAGACTTCTCCTGTCCTCTGCCTAATAAACAAATAAATAAATAAATAAATACTCTGCTTAAATAACTTATTAATATATCAATTATTTTCTTTTTCAAGTGGTCTCCTCGATCAGATGCTGTCGCTGGTTGCGATGCAAGAGCGGCCGGACCTCGAGGAAACAAGAAGCGCCCTGATTATTTCCAGCGCTCAGATGACGAAAGACCTGCGCGACATAGAGGACAGAATATTGCACAAGTTGTCGGTTAGCGAAGGCTCGGCCGTCGACGACATCGACTTGATTCTCACCCTCGAGGCATCGAAAGTCAAGAGCGAGGATATCAAGGTAAACAAAAATCGAGGACCACGACGAAGTCGTCTTTTCATGAAGATGAAAAGTATTCGCCACAGTGGAAAATGCGAACACTTCATTCGGAAAACCCCGGTGCTACAATGCGCGTTTATTTTCCAGGAAAAAGTTGCATCGGCGGATGCCACGCGAGCCGACATAGAAGCGACGAGATCGCTGTACATTCCAGTTGCAAAGCGGGCGCAGATATTATTTTTCTGCCTCGCGGACCTCCAGCTCGTGGACAATATGTATCAATACTCACTCGAGTGGTTCGTCAATATATTTATCTCGAGCATCGCCGGCGCCGAGAAGAGCCGTACGTACAGTCAACTTTTGTCTCACACAATTGTGACTCCATATATGTACATTTTTTTTAATTCAAGTGATTGAAAAAGGAAAAGAAAAATGCTTTTCATTTCGTAAAGAGAAATATTATTTTTACGACAATTTTTTTTTTCTTCGGAAAATGGAAGTTTTTTTACGCTTTTTTTCGGATAATCGACAAAACTACTTTTCAAACAGCCACACAGAAAGAAAAGAAAATCGTGGGAGGCAATAATTCAACGACAAAAAAATCCTGGCTTTCCGAAAAATGAAAAAAAAAATTTTCATTTCGTAAAGAGAAATATTATTTTTATGACAAATTATTCGTTTCTTCGGAAAATGGAAGTTTCTTTACACCTTTCTTCGGATAATCGTCAAAACTACTTTTCAAATAGCCACGCGAAAAGAAAAAAAAATCGTGGGAGGCAATATGTAATTCAACGACAATAAAAATCCTGGCTTTCCGAAAAATGAAAAAAAAAAAACTTTTCATTTCGTAAAGAGAAATATTATTTTTACGACAAATTTTTTCTTTCTTTGATAAATGGAAATCTTTTTACACCTTTTTTCGGATAATCGTCAAAACTACATTTCAAACAGCCACACGAAAAGAAAAAAAAATCGTGGGAGGCGATAATTCAACGACAAAAAAAATCCTGGCTTTCCGCCACAGTTTTTTCACGTATTTTTTTACTTACTCCCCCGCAGCCGACACCTCGAAGCGCGTGCGGAGCGTCAACGAGCACTTCACGTTCTCCCTGTTCGCGAACGTCTGCCGCAGCCTCTTCGAGCGACACAAGCTACACTTCGCTTTCCTCGTGTGCGGCCGCATTCGAATGAACGACGGACTCATCGATTCCGCCGAATGGCGATACTTACTCTTCGGCGCTGTTCCACCTCAGGTAAACCACCGGTCTCACCAACAGACACGGAGCCATAAAGGATATTTACGGCGCGTACCCTCCGAGCCGAGGAACCGAGGAAGCGACGGGGCTACTTGCGCCATTATGCCACCCGCAAATCCTGAGCTACACAGATAGAGACCGCGGGCTCCTTTATCCTCAGCCTTCGCCTTCGAATTGCACAATTGGCCGTCCGTCCCACGTTGATGGGGTCTATAATACGAAATGATAACGCAGCTTCGAAACGATCTTTCACCGACGGCAGCATCGGTATTGCCGCCCGGATGCTATTTCAATATGAACTCGATAAATTCCGCGCGAGTTTCCAATTATCGTCGCTGAATGATCGGTGCGAATTTCAAGCAGCGCTTAGCGTGAAAATCTAAGGCGGAAATTAACGCCCAACGCTCGATAATTAGGTATTATCTCCGTCTGACAATGCGTGGCTCGTATTTAGTCTCACAAAGCGTGGCTCGTATTTAGTTTCACAAAGCGTGGCTCGTATTTAGTCTGACAATGTGTGGCTTGTATTTAGTCTGACAACGTGTGGCTTGTATTTAGTCTGACAATGCGTGGCAGGAATTTCATAACTTGTCCGTCGGAAAGGTAATTGAGGTAATATAATCACGTCCTGGTTTCATTGACGAAACTATTTTATGTAATTAAGATCCTGTCTCGAGAGGCAGACGCGTCGAGGGTTTCGCACAAATTCGCCGAATTGGCCGCTAATCATTCTCCGGATCTGCGAGGCTGAGGTTTCATTAAAAAACCACATTTAGTTCACAGGATCTGCCTGATCCATCGGCGAGATGCTCAAAGGAAATTCAAAATTCTCGTCTAAGTAACACGAAACTGTTTGATATAATTAAGATCCTGTAACGTGAGGCAGACGCATCAAGGGTTTCGCACAAACTCGCCGAATTGCCCGCTAAGTATTCTCCGGATCTGCGAGGCTGAGGTTTCATTAATAAACACCACTTTTAGTTCACAGGATCTGCCTAATCTATCGCCGGTGACTGGATATCACCGAGATGCTCAAAGGAAATTCAAAATTCTCGTCTAAGTAACACGAAACTGTGTCATATAATTAAGATCCTGTAACGTGAGGTAGACGCGTCAAGGGTTTCGCACAAACTCGCCGAATTGGCCGCTAATTATTCTCCGGATCTGCGAGGCTGAGGTTTCATGGGTGGGGGTCAAAATAGCTAATGATCAAAACAGCGAATGGTTAAAATAAGCAAACTTCAAAATAATGAATGGCCTGAATCTAGAATCACCATTATTATGAAATTCGCTATTTCAGCCATTCGCTATTTCGATCTATCACTATTTTGACCCACATCTTTATTAAAATGGAATCAAAATAGCGAATGGCTGAAATTGCGAATTTCGTAATGATGGACATTCCGGGTTCAGACCGTTCGTTATTTTGAAACTTGCTGTTTTAGCCATTTGCTGTTTTGGTCATTGGCTATTTTGACCCCCCACCGGTTTCATTACTAAAAACCACTTTTAGTTCCCAGGATCTGCCTAATCTATCGCCGGTGACTAGATACCGCCGAGATGCTGAAAGGGAATTCCAAATTCTCGTCTAAGTAACGCGAAACTGTTTGATATATAAATAAGATCCTGTAACGTGAGGCAGACGCGTCAAGGGTTCCGCACAAACTCGCCGAATTGCCCGCTAATTATTCACCGGATCGGCGAGGTTGAGGGTTAATTTAAAAAACCGCAGTATTTGCCTGATCCATCGCCGGTGACTGGATATCGACGAGATGCTCAAAGGGAATTCCAAATTCTCGTCTAAGTAACGCGAAACTGTTTGATATAATTGAGATCCTGCATCGTGAGGCAGACCTGTCAAGGGTTTCGCGAAGACTCGCCAAATTGGCCGTTAATTATACTCCGGATCTGCGTGGCTGACGTTTAATTAAAAAAACCACTTTTATTTCACAGGATCTGTCTGATCCATCGCCGGGATGCTGCAAGGAAATTCAAAATTCTCGTCTAAGTAACACGAAACTGTTTGATCTAATTAAGATCCTGTATCGTGAGGCAGACTCGCCGAATTAGCCGTCATTTATTTTCCCAATCCACGAGTCTGAGGTTTTACAAATACATCTCCTTCAATTCGCAGGATCTGCCTAATCCATCCCCGGACTGGATATCACCGAGATGCTGGATGGAAATTCAAGCGCTCGAGGCGCTCCCGAAGTTCCGTGGCTTCGCGAAGTTCCTGGGAAACTCTCTTCGCGAATTTAAGGCAATATTCGATTCCGCGCAGCCGGAAACGTGAGTACATTCGATGCAACCCCATGAAACTCGGATGAGCCGCGGGCAGTCGGAGTAAAATTTCTTCCTCATCCAACAGGGAACGTCTGCCCGTTCCGTGGGCGACGGAGCTCGACGACTTCCAGAGGATCCTGGTCCTCAAGTGCCTGAGACCCGACAAAGTCACGAACGCGATGCAGCTCTACCTGGCCCTGAATTTGGGTCAGCGATTCGTCGAGCCGCGGACCACGGAGCTCGCGGACGTTTTCAAGGAATCCTCGTCCACCGTTCCCCTCGTGTTCGTCCTATCGACCGGCACGGATCCCGCGGCCGAGCTCTATAAATTCGCGGAGAAGCTGCGAATGGGAAAAAAATTGCACACCATCTCGCTGGGACAGGGTCAGGGCCCCCGGGCCGAGCTCATGATAAAGCATTCCGCCGATGCCGGCAACTGGGTGTTCTTTCAGGTGAATTTACATCTACTTAGGCCGCCCCGGGGGGATTCAACACGCGGCGAGAGACTCGTCTGGGCTTCGTCCTCTCTCTGTTCCTCGCCCACGACCCCCGCGCTCCGTGTATAAGTGGAGCTTGAGCTTTACAAACTTTCACCCGGGGCCTCTTCCAGCCACTCGGGGCTCGCGTCGAAGTCAGCGCCCATTTACCTTTTTTTTTGGCTCCTCACGTTTTTGCTAATAAGTAGATATACGTTTACGGGATCGCCGGGTAAAAACTCGTCGAAGACCAGACGGTTATTTATGTCGAAGCTTTCTTTCGGGTCCCAGGGTTACATCAATTTTTTATCTTTTTTTGCATGTTTTTTTTTTTAGATATTAATCGTTGCGGTCTGGGTTTTTGAAATTATTCGAAATAATTGGGATTCGAGGAACGTACGATTTTTTTTGCCACGTGTTGGGTGGATTTCTTTTGCCACGTGCGACACGGGATTTATATATATATTTTTTTTTTTTGCCGGGATAGACGTCACGGTTGCCACGAATGTACTTAGCGCTTTATTGACACAGGACGCGCGACTACCGTCGATCTATTTTCTCTGACGTCTGGTGCAGAGCCCTATTTCAAAAAGCATGACACCGTCTGGCGCTTATTGTTATACGATACGACGTGACTCTCGCGTCACGAGGATCCTGGCGAGCCAGACGCAATATCCTGCTCCATTACACCTAACCGTCGTCTCGGTGCAATGTAATCAGCGAGCGCAACGAGAGACGTATTGATCTCAATGAATCGTCCACTTGCATAAGTTCCAGTTTCCATGTCGCCTCTCGATAGATCCGTATTTATGTCTTATTTCGGAATGTTCCATGTCAAAGCTCTTATACTGTCCTATTTATGAGTAATTTTTTGTGAAAACATTTTAGCTTGACTCAACAATACTCACGTTGGCGCGAATTACGGACTTTTTAATATAAGAGCTAGGCTAGGCTAATCACACGCGCTGGCGCGCGTGCCTGAAAAACTTGCCAAAGCGACCTCAGAAATTTGTTCTTTTCAAAATATCGACTTTTAACCTATACCATCATTCTCAAGTCGCATATTCTACCCCCGAAAACACTGGTTATTAACCTTTTTTAATCGATTTTGAAAAAAATATTTTTTTGGCGACGAAAAAAATATTTTTTCTGTCAGAAATCGTAGATCCGACCCCGGACCGAAAATCTCAAAAATCGACCTCAATTTTTTTTCTTTTCAAAATATCGACTTTTAACCTATACCATCATTCTCAAGTCGCATATTCTACCCCCGAAAACACTGGTTATTAACCTTTTTTAATCGATTTTGAAAAAAATATTTTTTGCGCGACGAAAAAAATATTTTTTCTGTCAGAAATCGTAGATCCAGCTCCGGACCGAAAATCTCAAAAATCGACCCCAATTTTTTTTTCTTTTCAAAATATCGACTTTTAACCTATACCATCATTCTCAAGTCGCATATTCTACCCCCGAAAACACTGGTTATTAAACTTTTTAATCGATTTTGAAAAAAATATTTTTTTGGCGACGAAATTTTTTTTTTTCTGTCAGAAATCGTCGATCCGGCTCCGGACCGAAAATCGCAAAAATCGACCCCAATTTTTTTTCTTTTCAAAATATCGACTTTTAACCTATACCATCATTCTCAAGTCGCATATTCTACCCCCGAAAACACTGGTTATTAACCTTTTTTAATCGATTTTGAAAAAAATATTTTTTTGGCGACGAAAAAATATTTTTTCTGTCAGAAATCATAGATCTGGCTCCGGACCGAAAATCGCGAAAATCGGCCCCAATTTTTTTTCTTTTCAAAATATCGACTTTTAACCTATACCATCATTCTCAAGTCGCATATTCTACCCCTGAAAACACTGGTTATTAACCTTTTTTAATCGATTTTGAAAAAAATATTTTTTTGGCGACGAAAAAATTTTTTTTTCTGTCAGAAATCGTAGATCCGGCTCCGGACCGAAAATCGCAAAAATCGACTCCAATTTTTTTTTCTTTTCAAAATATCGACTTTTAACCTATACCATCATTCTCAAGTCGCATATTCTACCCCCGAAAACACTGGTTATTAAACTTTTTTAATCGATTTTGAAAAAAATATTTTTTTGGCGACCGCAATATTGACATTGCCGTTACGAATAAAATTACAGAATGAGCAATTTTTTATGCGATTGATTTTTAATGTGAGTGTAGCGTAATTTTTAATGCAAGACTAAAAAAAAAAGTCCACCAAAATCTTGACGTTGCCTTTCAAACAAAGTTACATATTCTTGAACATTTTTTGTGATAATATTTTAGCTGAACCTTTTCAGCCAAAAAAAGTATAAAAACCCCCTAGTGAATACACGAAGTCTGCCCATTAATAATTGTTGTTTTCCTTCAACCAGAATTGTCATCTGGCGCCGAGCTGGATGCCGAGGCTCGAGTTACTCGTCGAGGGACTCTCGCCGGACACGACGCACCGGGACTTTCGTCTGTGGCTGACGTCCACTCCCTCGCCCTACTTCCCGGTGAGCATTCTTCAGAATGGATGCAAGATAACCGTGGAGCCACCCCGAGGAATTAAAGTACGACGTCAAACGTTAAAGTTCGTCGATATCGCTGCGTCACAAAATTCGGAAGTGCCGCGAGATGTTTGCTTCCCTTTGAATTGTACGCCGCAGGCAAACATGCTGCGAGCGTATCTCACGCAGGTCGCGGAAATACAAGAATCTCTGCGTTCCGAGGATCCGAAAACACAGGCGTTCAAGTGTTTGCTGTTCTCTCTGTGCATGTTTCACGCTACTCTGCTGGAGCGTCGAAAGTTCGGACCGCTTGGCTTCAATATACCGTACGAGTTCACCGAGGGCGATCTGACTATTTGCATTTCTCAACTTCAGATGTTTATTTCCGAGTACGAGCAAATTCCATTCAAGGTAAAAACATTTTCCTTTCTATTCAGCTATCTTTCAGCGAAAGGTAGATCGGAGAAGGAAGAAGTTTATAAAAAGATTCAGCGAAAAAATACGTGGAACTGATCGGATTGTGAAAAAAGTTCTTCGGAAGCTTCGACGCGACACTGTGCGCGAATTAACTTTGTTTTATGCGAAACTTTTCGCGAGTTTTCCTCGAACGAAGAATGACAAATTTTCCGATGTTTCGTTCCGGGCAACGAAAATATTAAGTTTACCGATGTTTTCGACACTTAGAAATAAATTAATTTGATTATTACTTTTACAATTAATTATTATAAAATTAAACATTTCATTATTACTTTTGCAGTTAATTATTATAAAATTAAACATTCAATTATTACTTTTACATTTAATTATTATAAAAGTTATACACTGAAATCATGTATAACTTTTATTTCATGACCCGGCGGGGATTTTATTTAAACTCGTCTCTACATTTTTTTTTCTTGCTCTTTCCTAACAAAAATAAATAACGTTTTCACTCCCAAAATTAAACCCAGCAAACCGTCATCGCGCGAGGGCGCCAAGACGATATTTTGGTGGAAGCCAACGGCGCCCGATTCGATTACCTTCGCTGGAACCAATTAATCCAATTTACCGAACAGTCTTACGTATACTTCTTACGTTCGGAATTGACCAGCAAAAGATTGTTACTTCTTTTTCGTTGTCGTATTATCGACAGATAAACGAGAAATTGTTACACGAAATAAACGAGGTCGAGGAAATGAGTTTCGGTAATTTACCGAGAACCACAAATCACACGAAAAATAATTCATTGTTATTAGCGACTAATTCGAAAATTCGTTCCTATTATTTCCCACTGTCCAACAAGTAATTAAACCCCATGAAAATCCATTAGACTCCGTAAACGAGATTTTTCGTCTCCTTAATCGAAAACATTAATTAACCCCGTGACATTTTTCAGGTCCTCGTTTACACGGCCGGTCACATAAACTACGGAGGCAGAATAACCGACGACTGGGATCGTCGATGCGTCCTCACGATTCTCCAGGATTTCTACAGGAACGAGGCGGCGACTCCTGGCCACCAGTTCGACGAGGATGGTTTCTATCGCCAGGCAAGTCAGGAAGCCTCAGAAGCATCAGCTCCACCAGAGTCAAAGCGCAATTGTCCAGCGACGATTCATCTCGTTTCACGTTCCCCGTGAAAGCGTCGGAAGCGCCGGTTGCCAGAGAGGGAAAAGCGTCGCGACCTCCTTTTCAAGCTCGCGACTGCCTCTCGTGCACAAATGATGAATTGTCGTTGAAGGCTTTTGGTGCCTCGTCGAGCGCCGTTTTGTATGGACAAATCGGCGTTTCGTTTTTATTCGGCTCTCTCGCGGCAAACGCGGTGCCGTAAGCCGCTTCCCACGGGGATGAAAGTTACGACGTCGAGACCCGCGCGCGCGATCCTCGTGTGTCCGATCGTAAAACTCGTCCTCGTGTTTGCACGACTTTTTAACGCTCCGCAGTTGCCGGCGGGCTCGCTGTTCCACGACTACGTGTCGCACATCAAGAGTCTCCCGTTGAACGATGATCCGGCTTTATTCGGACTTCACTCGAACGCCGATATTAGCTGCGCCCAGGCGGAGACCTACGCGTGTCTGGACACACTTCTGGCGTTACAGACCAAGGACGCGGGGGACGAGGCGGTGAGCGTGGAGGAAGTCACCGGTCGACTGGCCAGAGATATCCTTGACTCCGTTCCCGGCCTCTTCGACCTGCAAGCCATTCAGGAAACGTCAGTTGTTTTGCATACTTTGTCGGGGATTTTTTTTTTTTTTGCAATCGGGATGTCTACGCGGAAATAAAATATATCCGGAAATTGCGATGTGTTAATTATGCTTCAAGAATAATTCATTTCCATGAGAGACTTTTTTGTTCTTAAGGATGTCCTGCCATACAGTCTTCAATCCGCATAAATTCGAGAATGTTGAAAGAGAATTGCAAATACTTCTCGATGGTATCAAAATCTGAAAAAATTAATATTAATAATAATAATAATAATAATAATAATTGTAAAACGTTATTAACAAGTTGATGAAAAAAATGGTTTAGCAAATATCCCGGTGACCCAATTTTTTGTATACAAATGATTCGTTAATTTTTCTGGATACATATGCATTCTTTCAGATTTTTAAGTCAACTTTGTAATTTGTTTTTTCACCCTACAAAAAAATTCAAAGTTAACTTAAACATTTGTAAAAATTCATACGTATTCAGGAAGACGAACGAATCATTTTTATTAAAAAAAAATGTAGGTCAACGTGATATTTGTTGAACAATTATTTTTTTCGTCAATTTGTTAATAACATATTAGAATTATTATTATGACGAATTGATCTTTTCAGTACTTTTAATGTGCATGAATTTGTTCCGATTTTTATACTATCGAGAACTGTTTGCAATTCTCCCTCATTTTTCTCGAATTTATGGGAAACCGACTTAAACCGACTGTCGAAGTAACCGGAAAATTAACCCTCCATGAAAATTGTTTTTTGCAGAAAATATGTGTTTCTTTTTATTTGGACGGTCGACGGTATTGCTGGGGTTGCTCGTGTTGTTTTTAATTATAATTTCTTGCCGCATAAATCGTTCCGCTTCCGGCCACCGGTACGAACGCGGCGGAAACCCATTTTCCACGGTGTCCCGGAAAAAACGCCTTTATCCTCATTCGCGAACGTGAAATCCGCAGGTACCCGGTGATGTACGAGGAGTCCCTGAACACGGTTCTCCTGCAGGAGGCGAAACGCTACAACGGGCTACTTCGCGAGGTCGTCGCGACGCTAAACGATCTATTAAGAGCGCTGAGGGGCCTCGTGGTGATGTCGGAGAAATTGGAAGCTATGACGACGAGTCTGTTCAACAATAAAGTACCAAAAGCGTGGCAGGACCGGGGCTACGCCTCGCTGAAGCCGCTCGGTGAGTCCGGAGTCGGAGAATTTTCCGTGTTCTTCGTACTCTTCAAGAACGATACGCGGTTATCAATTAATAGCTCATTCACGAAATCGGCAACATCGGTGGCTTTAGTAGAAATTGTAAAGTAGGACTTTGCATATTGTTTCGCTCTTTAATGCAACAATATTCATAAAACGGAGAAGTGATGTTTGCGCTAATACCGAAACTCCCTCCGGGCCACAATTCCCATTCAGTATCTATGACGATCGATACTATCAGATTCCTCAAGTGCTTCCGATACAGAACGCAACATAATCCAAAATCTATACGCGCGCTAAGAGCGGAATAATTGAATGCAGATACAGGAATTCAAATTTAACGAAAACTGATTGCATACTATTGTAATTAAATTATATAAAATATTATTTATTTACTTAAATTATTGAAATCAATAAATAATTATATTCTGTTCCTTATGTACGAGCCGTATCCCATATAACTAAATGCTAAGTACATAATTTTGTTAATACAAAAAAAAATGTTTAGGAGCTTGGGTGCTGGATCTGAAGGAGAGAATAAACTTCATCAGCCAATGGAGAGACAACGGGATTCCGGCTGCCTTCTGGATATCCGGTTTCTACTTTCCCCAGGCGTTTCTCACCGGAACCCTGCAAAATTACGCCCGAAAACACGTCGTCTCGATAGACGCAATTGATTTTAGTTTCCGCGTGAGTATCACGTGGTTTTTAAAAAATTGATTTTAGTTTCCACGTGAGTATCACATGGTTTTAAAAAATTGATTTTATTTTCCACGTGAGTATCAATTGAATTAGACTATTTTTTAAGAAGCTCGTTTTTTGATTGACTCGATAAATTCCCTCAGGTTCTGGGCGAGATGCCAAAGTCCCGACCGAGCGACGGCTGCGCGGTATACGGGCTGTTTTTGGAGGGATGTCGGTGGGGCGGTCGCGCGCTCGCGGAGTCCTTGCCGAAGGAATTGTACACCGGTGCGCATTTTTACCGAGATCCACATCAAAGGAAATAAATCAAACTTTTTCTCGAATCACCGAGTTGCACATAAAGCTATCACTGCGGCGTTTGACGCGACTGTCGATCTTTTCCCTTCAGAAATGTCACCGATCCTCCTGCTACCGGAGCCGAATCACAAAATTCCAAAGAACGGAATATACATATGCCCTGTGTACAAAACGATCAAACGCGCCGGGACTCTGAGTACCACAGGACACTCGACGAATTTCGTTCTCGACATGGAAATCCCGAGCGTGCAGCCTCCGACGCACTGGATCAAAAGAGGCGCGGCTATGCTGTGCGCGCTTGACTATTAAGAGTATGTAAAATACCGCAGTCGGTAATAAAAACTGTAATTTTTTTTTTTTTTCATTCCTACTGCCGTTTTACAGCTTCAAGACGAAATTCATCCTCTGTGCTGGTGATGTCCGGATTTAACGTAGTCCTTGCAACCAATATTCATTTCGCATAAATTCGAGGAATTTGAGAGAGAATTGCAAACACTTCTCGATGGTATAAAAATCTGAGAAAATTCATGCACATTAAAGGTACTGAAAAGATTAATTCTGCATAGTAATAATTCGAAAATTTTATTAATAAATTGATGAAAAGAAAAATTGTTTAACTAATATTCCTTCGTTTTTCCGAAGACGTATGAATTTTTTCAGATTTTAGAGTTCACATTGAACTTTGTGCGTTTTTTATAGGGAAAATTATATTTATATTATTTATAGGGAAATTTATAGGGAATTTATGCGAAATGAATATTGGTCGCAAGGACTACCTTAATGAATTTCGTCTTCAAGCTGTAAATGCAAATATACGTTAAAAAAAGTGCATTACAGTTTTTGACACCGATTGAGACCGGAGTGACCCGGGCGGAAGGGATTTCACATGCTCTTCAGTAATTGATAACGGGAGACATCGAGAGGCCTCAAGAAGCCTCTGAAACGCGGACCTCAATGTAATTATGCAATGCACGCTCGCAGTGTATAATAATTATGTTCACGATTTCCTTCTTCGCGCTGTCGGGAGCGTAATAAAGCGAAATGCAATATCTCGCGTATGAAATGATCGACGTACAGCCAAATTACCAAATAGATATCGCATCCCCGGTTAACAGAAGGAAACAGCGCGTGTCGGATTGCTCGCCCCAAATTGGATCGTCCCGCGTCGTCTGAACGTGCGCGTTGCGTTCAACAGCAGGTTCTCCGTGGCTGATGAACGAAATAACAAATATAAGAATAGAAATAAATTGTACGCTTCATGGAAACGAGAAATATACTTATGCATAATTTTATCCCTGGAAACTCTGGTTTTCACCCATTTGTACTTGATAAAAAAAAAGAACTTACTTTTTTCATGAGAAATCAACCTTTTTAATGTAACTTAAAAAAAAAAGAAAATATGTTTAGGTCAGAACTCAATAGATCAGATTATCGATAGATACAACAATGGATTCCGAGACTCGTGAACTTTTTACAAGATATTTAAAAATATATACTTAACATTCATTTATTTTACCCACTCGCGCGAAAACTTTTGTACATCAGGAATATTTTCCTTCGAACGTCGCGTAAAACGAAAAATCCTCTTTTTATCCCCTCGAAAATATATCATACTTTTGCCACGAGCTTAAACACAATAGACGTAACTTTTTCGAGTAATTACTCCGCTGTACCGAGGCCAAACGCGGCGAGGGAGGCAGAGCGAGGGGGCCGCATGTGAGTACATAAAAAACGGTGAGCCGGTAACGCCCACGGCTGTATTTGCGCGTGTTGCCCGCCCCGCGTCTCGCAAATGGGTCAGTGTGCTTAACAAACGCGTGGAGCGACTGGCAAGCGAGAGGCCATAAAGACGCCGGTTCGTATAATAGTTGACCGCACCTCGGGAGGTAAACGATTCCGCCCTCTCGTCGCCCGCTCCGCGCGCCGAGTGGAAAACGAGAGTGCAGAAACCCGGCGAGAATCGGAAGCGCCGCGCGACGACGACTGGAGAGAAAACGACGAACGATAAGCTCCGTCTATCGATTCCCGAGCGTCCGAGTAGCGCGAAGAGCGGCCACCTGTTTGGTCGAGGACGACGACGGGGCTGCAATCACTTATCCGATATATTCGGGTTTCGTCAATATGTGCGAAGCTCCCGCGCGGCCCCGAAAAACTTTCGCCCACCGTGTGTGTGTGACGCACGAGAAAGAGAGACTCAATGCATTTTACTCTCACGCCGCGGTACACACGAGAAAAAAAAAATCCCCGGCAAATATGTATTTTTCTACAGAGAGAAATTGAGCGGCGCCGTTGAATCCGGTGGCTTCGAGTGCTGATTCAATATCGTCGAGCGTGCGGGAAAAGTTTTTCCATCCTTCCACCGTCCTCTCGGTCCTCGCTGCTACTCGTCGTTCTCGAAATCCTTGGGATCCTTGCGCAGCGACTGCTCGTGAGCCCAGTTGCCCCATTCGTAGGTGACGTATCCGAAGATAAATCCTGCGTGAGAAAAGTTTCGATGCATTAAATTATCGTGCCGAGACGACGAGCGACGGGGCGAATTGAAAGTTGGCATGCAAAAGTTTTCGGCTGAGATTTTCATGGGGGAGACTTGAGTACCCGGTGTCATGGTCGGCAAGGCGGAGAGAAAGCGTCTCAATAAATTCGGCAGGCCGTGCGAGACCGAATTACGCCAGGGATTCTGCTCGTAGGGCGACAGAGTGTAATAGACGACTCGGCGAATGTGAATGGGTAGACAGCCGAATTGCGAATGGGCGCCCATTTTCGACGGGAAACTTCGGGAGCTTCGGAGGCCTTCGTCACTTTCGATTAAATCCTCCTCGCTAAATCCGACGTTCGTCTGTCTCGCGCGACTATCGGACTTTACGCTACGCACCGAGCGGACGACTCGATGGCGCCGCATGCGGCACGGATTTTTCGAATGCTAATTTAATTTTTTTCGGGAGCTCAGGTGTCTTAAAGGTGCCTGAAAAAAATCTCGAATCCCGTCGCCAAAAGGCACAGATTTATTAACAGACAACTGCAAATGTTATGTTCCCGAAGAAACATATAGGTACAATTAGACAAGATACTTTTGTACAATAGAAGAAAAAAATCTGCATACTAAACAAACGTGGACTGCAGAATCGAGATATTCTTCAACGAAGAACAATAATTAAAGGCAGCCAGAATTAATCGATAGACCGTGAATTCGTAATTGTTCATAACTCTTTTCTTCTTCAGTCCCGAGCACGTTTTCAGCTTGTTAAACGGTCAAAATCATAGAAATTGCGTCGAGCAAACGTGTCGCGCGGAGTGGCTTTGACACCGAGAGCAGCGTCCTCGTCGAAATCCGACCTCCCTCGGTCCGAAACACGTCAACTATTTTCGTAGTAATTCGATATTTCGTCGAAATTCCCACGAACGAAGCGCGCCTGGCCGGATAATTCAGCTGCGGGCAGCAACCTCGTTGGAAATACAGCTCATTCGGTCCCGATCAAGTTCCCAGCTATTTTCGCAGGAATTCGGAATCCCGCGGGATCCTCCTCGAGCAAACATCCCAATAATCTCGGCACCGACAGCACCGTTCCGGTTATGACCGCCGGAAAATCCCGTCCCGTCGGCGTCTGATAAGCGATGAGCAGTCGCTTGCTGAAGTACCGACCGCACATCGAGACGTGACCGACCTCAACATACTGCCGCAAATTCGCCGACCACATCTCGTACGAGACTCTGAGACTCTCCCAAGATCGCAGCTCGCCGGCCGATCTCAAGACCACGCGGTAGTGGACATCGAGGCTGTCGTAGATCGTCGATACGACGCCGAGAAGATGATCGAACTGCTCGGTGTGCTCTTCGCTCCGCGGATCCTTCACCATGACGAAAGCCTGCGCCGCGGACGCCTGACAGACGTTGAAGAGCCCGCGTGGCGTGGCACCCTCGGGAAACGGCGAATATTGGCGTCCAGTGGCGAAGTAACTCACCGGCAAGTCTTTGGGATTCACGAGCTGCTTCGCGTGCATCGCGAGAAACGACGCGAGACTCGCGCCGCCGAGGAGATGCAGCCGGTTGCAGGACTCCCGATCGATTCCCTCGTTGTTCGTCAGCACGAACGTCTCGCCGGGATCCTCGTGATCGAGGCCCGCCGCCTCGACCACGAGACTCCGCGCGAAATCCGTGCCGGCGACTCGCAGCGCGCCCGCGTTCGCGAGAACGTCGGCCGCGTGGGCGATCGCCCCGAGCTCGAAAAGCGCGGCGTCGTCGCAGAGATAGCAGTGAATGGGATTCTTGTAGTCGATCAGACCGAGATCTCGGCCTATCTCCACGTGACTCCTGCGGCGATCGGCGGGCGGCTCGCGAATCTCGCCGACGGTGCGCAACGGAATCGACGAGTCCGTCGGCGTTCTCGCGTGTATCTCGTTCGGCAGCCGCAGCACGTGCGTCACGACCGTCTCCTCCATCTCCCAGAGCGACTCCTTCACGATTCTTATGTCCTGCTTGAGAATCCTGCCCTGCGTCGTCAGTTGAAGTCTCTCGGTTTGCTCCTCCGGGCTCAGGTTGCCCTTCTTCTTCAGTCGCTTCATCTTCTCCGCTATATCGACTCTACTGCGCTCCAGGGCCCATCGGTTCGCATCCACGCTCTTGTAAAACTCCCAGGTCTGCGCCAGCTTCCTCGCGTCGATCTTGACGCCCCTGAGCTGGAGCTCTCGTTGCAGCTTCTCCAGGTCGGCGAAACGCTCGTCGAAATCCAGGTGCGGAGTGAGAAGGGAAAAATTCTCGGTGGCTTTGTTGCCGGGGATGAATAATGCCGAACTGTAGCGTCTCACCGGAGCTTTTGCCACTCTACATCCGGCAAAGTTCGACAGTCTCACGATAGTGCTCGCCATGTTGAGGCTTCTCGGCAGGGAACGACTCGGAAGCTTCTATTCTCCTACCCTCGCGACTTTCGGTGCCGGATCGTCGTTTTTGTCGGCATCCATGTCATCCAGGCTGTCCGCTGTGAGGGTCTCGATCTTCCGCTTCTTAGCCACCACCCAGTTACCGTGACCCGCCGCCCGTTCGGATTCCTCGATGCTGTAAGGCTCTGTCTCGAGTGCCTTCAGCCGCCGTTTATGCACTTTAGTATTGAAGTGATCGTCCAATGCTCGGGTATTTATGAAGTATCTCCTGGAATAAAAAAAACAGAGACGTAAGATTCTAACCTCGAAACCCGCGGAAAGTGAGGTTATGTCGCGAAGCGTTCGACTCACGCGCAGTGCACGCAGTAATGTTGAGCCGCGCCGGGCTTATCGAGATCGATGTCCTGATTCAGGAGCTTCTTCGCATTTTCGTCCTTGATATCCACGTCAATCTGTCGAAATAGATACAACACGTTTTGTCACACGGGTGGCGAGAGAGAGACAGAGAGAGCGAGATTGCCGAGCGCCGCCAAGAGGAATTCCTGCCGTGGCCGCTGGACCACGTGGGCGCAACGCGCACGTGCGCCGCTCGCTCGATTACCGTATCTCCGGGCTCACCTCGTCGAGATCCTTCGTCCGTCTTTTCGTCCTCCAGCTTTTCTTCAGATGTCCGTCGCCCCTGACGTTTTTCCTACGCTTGTAAGTCATCCCGACGATCGTCCCGGCGACTCGCACGGGAAAAGCACCGCGCGACAAGTGCGGGAATCGGGCGAGAAAAATGGCGCAGCGCGCATGCGCCCCACACGGGAGACATATCGAGTGCCCTCGCCTCCCACACTGGCGCCGCGACTCGCGGCGGCCGCGGGGTGGGGGGGCGGGAGCGCGCGGCAATAGGTATAGCGCTAGGAAGTACCCGCGAGTTCGGAATCGAGCGTGTGATCCGAAAGATAATAGATCGGGAGGGTTTCCGCCGGTGTCCGGCACCCCGAGCCGCCCTAAAACGTCATGCCCGTGGATGCGCGTGTAATTCCCCCGCAGCCCCGTGAAAAACGTCAACTGCGGCGTGTACCACAAGGGGAATAGCTAGTAAGCGTGTCGCTAGTTGGCCAGACTGTCCAAGAGCACGACGTACCGTTCCGGTTCGTCAGTAAATCGTACGATCGTGGCGCGAACGGAGCTCGTAGAGTCGCACTCCGCCATATTACGCCCGAAGCGAGTGTGGCCGGAGCGTCTCGCAGGGGAAAGCCGAGGGCATTCGCGGTGAGTCGCTCGACGTTCGGCTCGCGACGCACGAGTGCCGGGTGCGCGTTAACCCGTCGTTGGCCACCCCCCCCCCCCCTCCCACCCCCCGCGCGCGCGGGCCGCCCCGCGCGACGCACAGTTCGCGCGTGTCCGGGCGCTAAAGTTGCCGTGAAAGCGCGCAGGCATTTCTCTCTATCGCGAGAGACGACGACGACGACTCCCGCGACGACAACGCGGTTTTTCCACCGCTCGACGGTCGGGCCAGTGTGCACGAGGCGAGAGGCGGGAGAGATACGCGCGCGAGCGGTGCGCTTATGATACGACAGACAGATACGCGAGAAAAGAGGCGAGAGGCGAGGAGCGAGAGAACGAGGGACTCGGCGAGAGAGAGAGCCGAGCGGGGGTCCACTACTGGTGGCCGATGAGTGCCCGAGCCGCGAAACCTCGCTCACGCACGGGCGGCGGGGGTGGGAGTGAGTGAGCGCACGTTAACCGAGCGGCGAGCGCGCGCGCTGTGTGCTGGTCCTGTGTGTCTCTCTCTCTCTCTCAGCGGCGGCGGCGGCGGCGAGGATCCGTCCGCGGTGCACCCAGTTGCGGACTCCTCGCGCCCGTGTGTGTGTGTGTGCATCGTACCTCTCACTGTGTCTCTCCGTGTGTGCGCGTTGCGACCGCGCGTCGCGACGCCCGTGATCCCCCGAAGATGGCGCGGCCGTGCGACGCCGTAGCTGGCGCCTCTCGCGGCGTTCCCCAACGAAGAAATTCAAACGTCCGCCGCTGTTGCGAGGGACATCCATTTTGAAAGTAAAAATATACTGCGTGACCCGGGATTTTCGTCTGCGGCGGCGGCGGTGCGGCTCTTTGGAGAGAGAGCGCGACACGACGGATCCACACAGGGGCGCGCGCAAGGGTGTCGGTCGCGTGACGAGCGAGGGTTAACATACGCGATTGCCGGTCTCGCGCGGGACGCCGGTCGCGGGATAATGACGTAGACGGCGAGAATAAGGAAATCGCGGAGGAAGAGGAAGAAGAGGAGGTGGAGGAGGAGGAGGAAGAAGAAGAAGAAGAAGAAGAAGAAGAGGTGGCGGAGGAGGAGGAGGAAGAGAGGCGCGAGAGGCGAGAAGCGAGAATAAGAGAAGGTGGCGTTGAGCAGCGGCGAGGTGGTGGTGTGTCGTCGTCGCGGTGGCTCAGTGCGTTGTGTGGGGGATATAACTCGGCGCGGGCGCGCGCGCCGCTGCTGCTGCTGCTGCTGCTGCTGCCCGTGCTGCTGCTGCTGCTGCTGCTGCCGCTCGTGCTGCCGCTGCTGTTGCTGCTGCCGCTGCTGCTGACGCTCTGGCGGAAACGGTGTGTGCCGCGGTCGGCGCGTCCGACGGTGCGGACGGGAAATCGGCCGAGAGGCTTCGGGCAATGGATGCCAGGCGGCGAGAGACGCCATTTTGATATACGCTCGCACGTCAAGGAACGCGAAGGGAAACGCGCGCGCGTGCTCCTCAACGCTCTCGCGCCGCTGTCGAGCGTACACGGCGACTGGTTAACGCGTTACGAGGCTCGAGATACCTTCAGGCCGGTTGTTTGGCTCGCGGGCGCGGCCCACGACGCGATATTGGGCGTCGTTTACGCCGGTTTAACCCCCCACGAGAGAGTTAAGGAGAGAAGAAGAAAAGAAAACGAATCCCAGTGTGTGTCGAGAGACGGGCGCCCGAGGTGAGTGCACGGAGTGTGTGTGTGCCGCCGCTGCTGCTGCTGCTGCGTGCGTACCGACGTTGCCTGGTGCCACACGCTGTGACAAGTGACAGGTGAATCGATCCGCCGAGCTTATACGCCGCGCGCTCGTGCTACGAGAGACCGCGCGCGGCCCACCGGAGTGTGTGCCCCGTGCCTCTCGCGCGTCTCGTGCTCTCTCTCGTGTTATACGCACTGTGGGCCTCTCCTCCCCGCGCCTCCTCCAGGCGCCCCGTGTGCGTCGTGAGTGCCTCCTTGATTTCAGACCGCCTGCCCGTCCACCCTGCTCTCTCGCTCTCTCTCTCTTACTCTCTCTCACCTCCCCCGCGTAATATACCCCTCCACCCACCCCCGCGCCGGTTTATCACAGTCGCCTCGCACACGATTACTCGACGTGCATCGCCGAGAGAGCCTCCGCGCTCTTCCTCACTCTCTGCCCGCGTTTTTTTTTTTTTTTCGACGAAATAACGCTGGACTGAAATCGCGCCGAGGGATTTTTCCGGGGGGATATTACGGAGATCAGTGGTGTGTGAGTGAGTGTCTAGTGCCCCGTGCGTTCGGTGCGTGTGTGGTGTGGATCTCTCTCTCTTTCTCTCTCTCTCTCGCTCGCTCTGTGTGCGTCGAACCGACGAGGCAAAGGCCCCGGGCGCCGGTGACTCCTGAAACAAACTCGTCGCACAGTTGACTGGCGATGTGCGTGCGTTTCGTCGTCTCCGCACTGTGCGGACGTTCGATCTGAAATTGAAGAAGAAAGAAAAGAAGGAGGAAACAACGGAGAAACGAACGCGGGAGGCGATAAAGAGAAAAACAAAACGAGTCGGAGGGAAGAAACGCGAGGGGACTCTGTGTGTGTGTGTGTGTGAGTGCAGGGTGGGCATCGCGAGTGAGCCAGAAGCCAGCGAGAGTCGCGCGCGCTGGTTGTGCCGGCCGTGTGGGACGAGTTTTGGGCTTGTGTACGAGGGAATCGGCCCGCGAAAGAATTTCGAGCGACTGGAGGAGAGTGAAACAAGTGGAAAGCGGCGGCGGTTGCCGCGCGGAGGGTGAGGCGCGGAGGCGCAGGAAAAGCGCCGCTGCACTAACCGCGCGCCGATAATTATCGGTGTGTCTCGCTCGTTCGTCTCCCGTACCGTCTGTCTCTCTCTACCGCCCCCCCAATGTCGGGAGCGGGTCGCGACCCCGAGTCGACCCTGCGTCCTCCGAGCTCGCGCGTAGACTCGCGTAAATGCCCTGCAACCGTGAGCTCCCATGTGCAACAACTGCTTCTCATGCCCCGCGCCCTTCTGTAGGCCCCGAGCGCAGCACAACGTTTAGCACGCCCGCGCGCTCCCGACACGCCACGGCCAGAACATGGCACAGATCCTCAACAAGGACCCCGTCACCTACGAACGGGAGCGGGACAATTTCGTCAGGGAGCTGAGACACTTTCACGAGACTCGAGGGTGAGTGCAGCATTTTTTTGTTTTTTTATTTTTTATCGTAGATATTACATTTACACTAGCCAACTTGTAAAAAAAATACACAATAAAAAAAATTCCTTTCAATAATAATTAAAAGAGTAGCCATCGCTTGCAAAAAAAATTCACAATAAAAAATTTCCTTTCAAAAATAATTAAAAGAGTAGCCATCCCTTGGAAAAAAAATTCACAATAAAAAATTTCCTTTCAAAAATAATAAAACAAATGCAATATATTAGCCAAATAAAATTTACCATGAGTAGATCATCAGCGGATGATTCGGTATAAAAAAATTGGCATGCCGGAGACACATCCAGTTTTGAATTACATTTACACTAGCCAATTTATATACATTTTGCAATCAATAATCTCGTCTTTTTGCCGTAATGGGACATTCGAGAGTTAAAAAGAATATGTCCCGTAAAATAAATAAATAAATAAATAAATTAATTAATTAATTATTATCATGCGATTATGGGGAAAGGTGGGGGTGGTGTGGGTGAGGGAGGGGGTCGAGTTCAGCCGGTGCGTCTCTCGTTTCATTCTTTCCAACGATCAATTCGTCACGACACTACACGACTCTCGTCGCTGCTGCGGCTGCTGCTGTTGTACTGCGTTGTACTGTTAGTCTGTTAGGCGTTAGGCCGCCGCTCGCGAGGCTCCGCGTGACCGTTAAAACGTGTCTAACAGCACCGGGAGGATCGAGAGACACCGCACAGTCCGAGAGACTCGCGAACTTTCTCGGGCCATCTTCCTCGCCTCCTCACTCACCCAACCTTGCGGCGCGTTTCTCGCACCGTTCGACGAGGCTCGAATTCTCAGTGACTTCGACCCCGGGACGGCGGTCGGTCGGGTCGGTGTGGGATATATTTTGACTGGGAGGTTTTGGCGAGTGGCGCGGTTACACCTGGAATCCTCGTAACGGTTTTCGGGGGAAATATTGTTTGCACTTGCGATTAAGATCTTCGGGAACACCTGTGAATTATATTTGGAATTTTTTTTTCTTCGGTGTGAATTAAATTCCAAATTTTTTGAAGATGGGTAATTTTTTTGTTCTTCTTTTTTTATCATTTTAACGCGGGATTACGTAAAATTATGAAATTCGGCGAAACTTCGGTGTCAGGGTTAACACTCGATGATGAGTAATATTTATTTATTTTGTCATAATTTTGCCACGGGATTACGTAGAATTATGAAATTCATCAGAAGTAGATGAAATCGATTATTTTTAATAAATAATAATTTTACAGCAGCCCCGAAGGCTGCGCTTAAACGTTTTTTCGATGTTATTTCGATATTATTTTCGATATTTCTACGAGAATTTCGTGGTGTTATTGAAAATATTGAAACACAAACATTCGGCCTCTTTCTTTCAACGCCTTTGTTGTCATCTCGATTCATTCTCGCGATTTGTATACTATTTCTCCCGCTTTATCTGATTTCACCTTGAACCTACTATATCGACGCGTAAACAAGTCAATGACTCGTCGTTTTCTAAACAAACATCGGCACGAATGATACCGGCGACTCGTTAAAACTCTCTAAGCCGTCTAAGTCGCTGCTTAAACTTCGACAATCGACGCCTTTGATCCTCGTTTATTTATCAAGAACAATGGATCTTTCTCATAGCAATGTGAAAGGGTTTTCTTTTCTATTTCACTTCACACATTTATTGTAGATTAATTTTGCAAAAAAAAATGACGAGGTTTCTTGTATATTTGATTAAAATAAACATTCGAAAAATACTCAACAATTTTCGATACTACTGCAAAATTAATTTTCTTATTTGGTGCAGCAGTCTACAATTTTTTTCTTCTTTCAAGCTTTAATTAAAATTATTTGCCATTCGCAATTTCTTTTATTTCACTGGTGGATTTAATATTCACGTAGAAAAAAAGGGAACAACGTTAAAATGTGAAGATAAGAACTAAAGGTCAACGTTGCCTCTATATACCGGGTTTCTCGCTTTTCTCGACTGTAAATCAGATTGCTTCTCCGGGTATTACGTGTCTATAGTCTCGGCTATATATCGAAAGCAACCGGCTCAGCGTTCGCATGTGAATATTTCAGTCCCTCTTCTTCGTGCATCGCGGTCGGGAAAAACCTCCGGAAGATAATAACGTCGATTATTGATACCGGGATGTGGGGTGCAAAAATAACTCATCACGTTTTTTTTTGCAATTTATTTATTTATTTCCTTTTTTCAGAACGGGTTTCAAGAAGTCACCGAAAATCAGTGGAAAGGACATCGATCTGTACTTGCTGTACGTGCTCGTCACCGCCCACGGTGGATGGATAAAGGTGAGTTCACGTTAAACTTGTCCTTCGACGTCCTTTACGCTTCTCCAAAGCTGAATAAATTTGTATGCATTATATGTATATATATATATATATATATATATATATGAAAACCTATAATTCTCTCGAAAAGTCGAGATTAATCCTGGACTCGCGAGGAGGATGGCGTTTTACATTCAATCTATATATCTCGCTCTCTCGCTCTCTTTTTCTCCCTCTCGATTGGTTAACGATAATATCCAGCTATATAAGCGGCCGTTGGAAAAACCGCTTCGAACGTCGAACGGGAGAAAAAGAAAAGAGGGTCGACGGCTGTCGTTCGCACATTATCGACTGCCTCGTCACGATCAGGAAATTTCCGATTTTCACCTACTCAGCGCACTGCGAGTAGTCGGTATTCGGAATATCAGAGTTCCAACTGCGAGAGCGACCTATTCGCATTTTATCGCGTAAAATGTAAAACGGAACTTACGTTTCGCAATTTTCAGAAAAAGAGCAATTAAGATTTTTTTTTTTATAAATATAAGAGGAAGAACTGAAAAGCGGACAAGCGGAGAAAAATAATAAAAAATATCCCGTCGACGACGAGGTTGCCGCTCGGCGTTCACAGCGCGGTGTTTCGGTTCGTGTCTCTCGCGTAATTAACGAGCGAGGAATGCGGCAGTGAGCGATGACGAGACGCTACCGTTCGCCGTTTCTGTCGCTTCTTTTCTAATTCCCATCGCGCGCGAGGAATCATCGCGAAAAATGATTGACGATTCTCGGCGCACGCGGGACTCGAGGCTCCGAACGGCGATTCCGTTCACGTAATCGATACTTCGGGAAAATAACGTTTGCCAGAGATAATTGAAACGCGCGCCTCTTTTATTGCCACTGTTTACACCTCTCGTTCTGTGCTGCGCAAACAATAAAAAAAAATTTTGAAAATCAATATTACAAACGAAATTTAATATGACACGATGAATGTCAAAAATATTAAATTCATGTTCAAAACAGTATTTTGAATTAACGTTAACAATGATTATGATTGCAAATAATGATAATTATTGTGTTGGCAAATAATGATAATTATTGTGTTGGCAAATAATGATAATTATTGTGTTGGCAAATAATGATAATTATTGTGTTGGCAAATAATAATGATTATTGTGTTGGCAAATAATAATTATTATTATGATTGCAAGTAATAATGATTATTGTGATTTTTAAATAATAATGATTATTATGACTGCAAATAATAATGATTATTGTGATTGCAATTAATAATAATTATTGTGATTGCAAGTAATAATGATTATTATGATTGCAAATAATAATAAAATCATAAGAGTCGATCTAATTAACAAGTTGGCCAATGTGGCTAACACCACGCCCAGGTCTTTCGAAACCGGAGGCCCGCTTAATTAATCCCAGGGATAATCTTCCTTCTTTTTGTTTTTCTTTTTTTTTTTATTCCTGTGACCCGAACAAAAGCATCCGCGCAACCTGATCGAACGGAGGCAGCTCGCGCGGGAGGCACAGAAGAGCGAGAGAGTCGACGGATACACAGGGTGCGGGCGTTCGATAGGCACTCTCGACATATCTGTGTACACTCCGGCGTGTGTTGTGTATACACTGCACATTATATATATCGACCGTTCGCGGCGCGGCCACTCATCCCGATTACTCGCAAGCGACGACAGCCTGACCAGCGGTGATTTATTATCCGCGAAACGCGAGCGAGAGAGAGAGAGAGAAAAACGGGGCGTGTGAGAGCTTTTCGACATTTTTTCAAGCATTCTCACGTCGCGGGTCAAACCAAAACACGTCGCGCCACACCCGCGTGATCGTTCATCCGACTAGCAAACAATTGTCAAGATATATCATCGCAGCTACTGGGCCGAGCATTTTTTTTATGCCCGAATATCGCGAAATCTGATATTGGGGAATTTGTGGGCGTTTTTTGAAATGATTTTGTGGGTCGCTGGGATTTTTGAAATTATTTTTGTCATAGCGGGAAAGCAGATATTAAAATTAATTGTATATTTTGATATTTTATGTTTATGAATTATTAATTATTGCAATAATAACTATTCGTTTGCACTGAGAGGAATTGATTATTGTGTACAAAATTAACCATAATGTTGAAGTTTGCCTCGTTGGAATGCAACGAAATTCAGAAAAAAAAAATGAATTTTAATTAACCGAAACGATGAAATTAAGTATAAAAACTCATCATATCAATTAGTTCGTATGATGATTTTTTACAGCTAATTTCAGCATTTGGGTTAATTAGAATTATTTTTGTTCGGAATTTCGTTGCATTCCAACGATGCAAACTTCAACATCATAAGTAACCATCAATATCTTCACCTCGCAAGATAGATTTTTTTTTTCACTTTACCGATAATTAAAGTTATTATTATCACAATATCTAAACATTTCGTTCTTTTTCTTTTATTTTTCATCAGTTTCTTACGAAACTTATTTCATTTCTTAAGACAATCCCACAAAATCTGAAAGAAATTGAGCTCATTAAAAAAAAAAAAAAAAAAAAAAAAAATAACTGCCACGTATTCCGCATTGTTTTCCTCCGGTCACGAAGGATTCTAAACGCTCATTTGTTCGGTCGCGAAGCCGGCGAGCGCGCGTCGGTCGGCGGTGCGTCAGGATCGAGTGACTCTATGAATATTTAATGCGAAACCATCGGCGCTCGCGGTGTACGTATAGCAGTAAACCGCGGGAGGAGGAGGAGGAGCGAGAGAAAACGCGAAAGTGCCAAGTCAGCGGCGATGCTCGTTCACGCGCGACCGTAAAAGCTGGGCTTAAAATATTTACGACCTGTACGCGAGAGAGCAGCGAGAGCCCGAAGGAGCAGAGAGGAGAGCGAGCGCCACGTGCGCGTCGTCAGCTTCGCGCGAGCCCCGCGAGTGACGGGAGGAAGACGGACGCGCGAGTCGCCGTTTTCGAGCCTCTCGGCTCTGCACCAATTACAAGTCGATAGCAACGACGCCGGAGCAGATGCCAGCGCAGCGTCGACGATTGTCGATCGTTGACCCAGTTTTCCGCCGCGTCGTCGCGATTCGCAATGAGACGAGAACGCGAGCTTCGCGGGCGAAGTCGTCTAAATTAATTCCCCGCGAAGTTTCGTCATCGGCATAGAAGCTTCGTTAACGTCTCGTTCGTCCACTTTTCGTGACACAGACACACACAGGGCTGAAGTGGGCTCGTCGGGGGGGCCTCCGGCGTCTTGGCACGTCCGACGCCTCGACCGGCTTTGTCAGTCAACGCCCGATTTCCTCGCGCATTTTTTCGTCTTGGAACTTTGTACAGTTCACCTGCGGATAATTCACCTGGGAATTTGGGCAACGAGATTTTTTTTTCTATTCTTTTTAACAGTAAATTAAGTTATTCAGAACGGAATAAATGTGTCCAATTATTATTATTATTATTTTTTTTTATTGTTACCTCTGGTGTATCTAAACGACTAACGTAATTTCATTCCGCTACATGGTGCTGAAGTTTGCATCGTCGGAATGCAACGAAATAAAAAAAAAAATCTAATTAACCCAAATTATGAAATTATGTATAAAAAGTCATTATAGCGATTAGTTGCCATGATGATTTTTTATACCTATAATCTCATCATTTGGATTAATTAGAATTCAGTTTTTTCTGAATTTCGTTGCATTCCAACGATGCAAACTTCAGCATCATTCCACTACACCAATAACGTAATTTCGTATGAAACTAAATAACGTAATTTTCCACGATTGACCTGTTCAGGATTCGCGCAACGATTCGTATTTTCTGGCTTTTTTTCACTCTAAATTTTGACTACAATTTATTCAACGAAACATTAATTCCCGCTGCCTCTGAATTATTCAGAATCGCGCCAATAAACGTCGGCAAAATAACATTTTATTCGTCCTCATTCTCCGCTGCTATCGAATCAAATGCACAAACACGTGAAACGCACGCACACAACGCAGCGTCAAATGCTTCCCGTGGTTGAAGCGCCGGTCGATTAAAATCAAATTAAAGCGTCGTGGAAAATAATAACGACAACAAAAACTCTCAATAATTTCTCCATACACGAATTCTGCGCAAACAAAATTCGCAATCGCGCTACGATTCATGTGCACTCACAATTCCGGCGCAAGTTCAAACAAAAACAATACATTTTTCACCCGCAACTTTCCTCATCAAAAATCCGCACTGCACGTTTGACAAGTTTCTCGTCGCCGCGATTATTATCGTGATTATCATTATCAGTGGTAAAAATAATAATCGCAAGAAATTACCGATGCAAAAGTTGCAATAACAATTTACTGTAATTAATAATTACAATCTATTTATAGCGAAATCAATTTATTAAATCGCTGCGAAAATAACAATCACACCAAAACCCCTCAATTTACCCGCCCACGATTTTCCACAGCCCAGTCAGCGATCGAAAATTTCCCTCGACCCAAGTTCACGATAAATTTATTAAATCGCTATTTTGCAGCGTTTTAATAAATTTATTAAATCGCTGCGAAAATAACAATCACAAAAAATCCCTCAATTTACCAGCCCACGATTTTCCACAGCCCAAACCTTGCTCGAAAATTTCCCTCGAGCCAAATTCACGATTGACCCACGATCCGCGCACTCCAAGTTTCGCTTGACCTCACGTCCCAGGGTCAACAGTACATTTTTCCAGCGCAAAATGCTCCCCGCAAATGAAAAAAGCGCGCACCGCGCGAGCCGACCGTGCGCAAGACGCTCGCGGCGGGTTTCTCGTCGCCTGCGTCGGACGCAGCCAGACGGACGGACAGACAGACAGCAGCGGCGGCCCGGCGGCCGCGCGCCGCGTCGAGCACGTGTGTCGGTGATACCGCGGCGCGGTCTCGATTCCACCGGCCGCCGGGAGAGACTCGCGCGCGCGAGCCTCTCGGCAACGGCCGAGCGAGAAAACTTGAATGAAGTGGAAACGCTCGACAGCGGCCGGAATACCGCGCGCGCGGGGCCGCAGGGGAGGGGGGAGGAGGCCACGGCTGCTCTGTCCGTACGGGCATCGAGATTACTACGCATTCCCGCGCTCCGCCTCGGCCGTCGAAGACTCTGCATAAACGTGTATGCATACATATATATACGTATACTAGAGGGTTATGTGGCGCGCGCGCGCTCGCATTTAAAAGTTCCTTGGGGACTTAGAATAATTCCGGCTTGGATGTGTCATTTGGCCCCGACTAGCTTGGGCCTGGAGGTTCTGAAGCGGAACTTAGAAAAAGAAATCAGCTCCAGGTCCCTTGGGGACTTAGAATAATTCCGGCTAGGATGTGTCATTTGACGCTAGCCAGCTTGGGCCTGGAGGTCCTAAAGCGGGACTTAGAAAAATTCTGTCTCAGGTCTCTTGGGGACTTAGAATAATTTCGGCTTGGATGTGTCATTTGGCCCCGGCTAACTTCGGCCTGGAGGTCCTGAACCGGGCTTAGAAAAAAAAAAAAAACAGCTCCAAGTCTCTTGGTGACTTAGAATAATTCCGGCTTGGATGTGTCATTTGACTCCGGACAGATTGAGCCTGGAGGTCCTAAAGCGGGACTTACAAAAAAAATCAGCTGCAGGTCCCTTGGGAACTTAGAAAAATTATGAATTCGTTGTGTCATTTGACCCCCGTCTGTTTGATTATCCTACATGGCGACGGCGGCGTCGAGATTTTTTTTTGTACTATAGAGGGCTATATATTTTTTTTTTTGTACATACACAAACCAAGCATGTGTAATCCCGAGGATTCGTCCCGTCGTGGTGCACAGAGCTCCGAGTCATCGACACCGAGCGTTGCGTCGGGCGTCGCGTGCATCTTCTCCCACTCCTCAATCTCGATAGTCGAAAATGGAACGGGTGAGGAGGGGGGGGGTGGGAGGGGGGCGCGCGCGCCGGCAGAGCGAGTGCGAGCGAGGCGCGAAGCTGTCCTACCTTCGATCCCGGCGAGCGCAGCGACCGCCGAGTCTCGCGCGCGCGCTGCGAGCGCGGAGAAACGCGCGCGGCGCGCACGAGCCTAATCGTAGGGACGCGGAGGCGGAAGTGGCGCAAGGTCAGGGTCAATCGGGCGAGAAGGTGGACCGCGGGCGCGCGCCCGGACCCCGGGAGCCTAACGGGAGGGGGGGGGGGGATGGCGGGAGGGGGAGAGGAGAGCAGGAAAGCGGGTGAGACACAGCGGCAGAGCGAAGTGAGAGGGAATACCGGATAGCCGATCGACGGAGACGGCGCGGTGAGAAGCCGGGACTGTGGGATCTACGACTCGACGCGACGCGACGCGACGCTTCGCCGTTCGGCTGGACGCTAACGCGCGTTTTGGTCTCAACAAGTGACGTCGGACACGGTGGACGGTGGACGATTCAGGAGGCTGCGGAAGGCACACTGGAATTTTTTTTTTTTTTTGCAGATGTAGGAGGCACAGTGGGATTTTTTTTTTTTTTTTTTGTAGATGTGGTGTGGACGCTGGAAGAGGTTGGGAGGTTTGGAGAGGGAGAGAAATTGCGGCTACGGGAAGCAGATTGGGGGCAACAAAATATTTGTGCTTGGAGAAAATGATTTTTTTCGTTGGGGCGTAATAAGTGAGAGATTCAACTGTACGTTTTCTGGCGCCAGTGTCAGTCGTGGCTGCTTTGTTTGTTTGTTTTTTTTTATTTATTTTTTTAGCTGATACGGAGAAAACTGAGAAGTTGTTAAGACTGCACTTTACGTATCTGAGGAATCCGACGCGTAAGACACAAACTGTTGTGTGAGCAGTGTTGAATTTTTATTTTTCTGTTATACGGAATTAACGCGTTAATCAGGTAAACTGGTGAAATTAGTGAGATATGAGACATTTGATGGTACAATATTGAAACATTGAAAAAAAAGGGCAAAATATTCTCACGCCCTGTTTAAGGCAAATTGATCTCCTCAATGGTTCAATATTTCGACTTATTTTTCAAATTTAAAAAACTTCTTTCAATATTTTCAATATTTTCAATATATATTTAACATTTTCAATATATGTATATTTAATATTTTCAATATATATTTAACATTTTCAATATATGTATATTTAATATTTTCAATATATATTTAACATTTTCAATATATGTATATTTAATATTTTCAATTTTTTCAATATTTTCAATATATTTTCAATATTTTCAATATTTTCAATATATATTCAATATTTTCAACGTCGGAAGACCTCAGAATTAACCCGGGAGTCCGCGATGCACATTAGATCGCGACGATATTGATGACACGTTGGGACATAACGCGAGCGCCGGTGCCGAGGACGTATATAACACGAGCATCGCGTGCCACGATCGATAACTCCCGAGCTGCACATATAACACGTATTTTCCACTACTCTTTTATTACGTACTTATACAGCGCTGTATAGCCACACGTATAGCGCGTATAACGCGCGCAATATATACATATATATACACATCGGTTGCAACACACGTCCCTGTCTATCCCGTAGATTCTGATATAGCCCCGACGTCCACGTTACATTTTTTTCTTCCTTCTCGCTTTTTTCATAGCCTCCTCACTCCGCGGAAATTCAAAGCCTCGCTCGGTCCGGACTTCCATTTCTCAGCGCGCCGCGGGTTTTCTATTTTCCATCTTCGTCACGCTGCGCCCTCTTCCGCTTTCGTCTCTCGCTCGCGCCGTCTGCTTTTGCGAGATTCCCATTCCGCGAGCCGTCGCGGTGTTGGTTTACCGGCGAAACTATCGTCATCGCGGGCGGCTCGGGACGCGCGCAACCGGCGGACAAAACTTTGCCGGCCGCTAACCACCCGGGCGGCTGCTCTTTCCGACCCTCCCGCCAGCTTCTACTTCTTCTTCTTCTTCTTCTTCTTCTTCTTCTTCTTCTTCTTCTTCTTCAGTTACTGAGCCTTCGCCTCCCCTCCGTCCCTCCTCGTTCGTTGCCTCGGCTACACCGCGACATCTTCGAGGAAAATTTCGCCCGGTTCGCCCAACGAGAGAGTTCGAGAACGAAGTTGCGCCAACTATCACTCTCTCCCCGCGCGCGCGCGGGAGCCAACCGAGTGACTCCGGCCGGGAGTCTCGCGGGTACGGAAAATTTCGTCGCGCTCTCTCGCTCTCGGTGTGTTGTCGTTTCGTCTCGACGAAAAAGCCCCCGGCGAGAGAACCCCTTCCTGCCGCGACTTGCACGGGACTCCGGGGCTCGGAGCTGTAGTAAAATCTCATCTCCTTCGTCTTATCAGCCTGAAAGGCATAAATTGCGACGCGTTACGGAGGTCAGGTGGGTCAAGGAGGTTGATTTCTGGCTTTAATCGCGTTATGATGTTGGAGATTTGTGAGAGTAAAAAAATGACGATAATACAAAATATTGAGTTGACAATATTCATCGCATTCAATAATTTTTTATTTGTTCAATATTTGATATATGTTTTTTATTTGATATGATCCGTAATGTTTGTTATTTAATCTAATTTGTAATATTTGTTACGAGCAGGGTGTAGTGGTTCGCTCGCTATATGCTCGAATCAAAATTAGATCGTTAAGGAAATTAACGTGAAGTCCAAACTTTAAGAAATCGAGCATTTTTTTTTTTTTTTTTTTTTTTTTTTTTTTTTTTTTTCGAATTCGTAAAGTTTGAAGACTGTCTGCGATGGGAAATCCCGCTGATTCCGAAAAGCATCTTTGTTTACCCGAAACACAAAGTTCGATGAGAAAAGTGCAAAAAATGATTTTTCACTTTTTCCGAAATTTTGTCACTCTGCTAAAATCCAGGTTACTTTTTTTTCGATCGACCAAACGTGGGTTTTTTTTGCGTCCGAGCGAAAATTCTATAACGAAGAGAATGCCGCGAAGCGAAACACGATATCTTGATTTTTAAAATTTTTTACAGAATATTAAAGTCAGACCCTCAAAAATCGCAAATTTTTAGAAGGGGTCCCCCTTTACTTTCTAATTTTTTGGGACAGACTTGAATTAAGAGGCTGGGACAAACAGACAAACAACTTTTCAAAATATATATAAGATTGATCGTTAAATATATTTTGTCAGTCTTTTAAGGACGAACGTAATAATGAACCATCTAAAGACACGAGATTACACGAAGATAAAGCGACGATGAATTGTGCGAACACAAGTCGGCTTCTAATGACCCATCAAGCCGCTTTTCTTGGCGCTAGAAAGGTCAGAGTGTTATTGTCTCCGCCGCGAAGCCACTGATTAGCATGCTAATCAATAGAGAGTGGTGAAAGCCGGTCTTGCCAATGTTGGATCTGGGACTAAGCGCGTGAGATCTGTTTGCAATGGAACCTGAGCTCCTGGGTGTGCCCAGGCCTTAATTAAATGACTTATATAATCTAATCATTGCACGATTATCTGGTTCTTTTTTTACCTCAAATACAACGAATTTAATCTGTGTAGTACATCGGGCGACCTTTCGAGTGTCAACACGAATTAAATGTTACGCTACGACCGTTTACAATGCCCAGACCCTCGGGACACAATTATTTCGTATTTTATATAACATTCGACTCGGTCGTCGGTAATCAAATCGTTTCCAGTACCCGCGATTCAGCTTCGCGTCCAACGACTGAATCCAAAGTACAACGAACGTAGTGACAGAAAATAATTTAAAAAAAAGGACTCGGTGATCGATGGAGAAACATTGAAAGTGAATTTATCGTCGATCTAGTTTTCCATCGCTCACGGCCAGACCGTGTTTTAATTACACCGATGGCCGTGGCTATATAGTCAACTATATGTCTCCCTCTTTTTCTCTCTAAACCTACCATTTTTATTTTTTTATCCACACTAGTTAAAATATCGCTAAAGGTAATTTTCGTTGGAATATTTCGGCTGTCCACAGCGCATAAATTGCCCGTCGTCGAGTGAAGTGAGAGAGAGAGAAAAAAAAAGCAAGGAAAAAAATGCTGAGTGGCATGCAGAGTGCGAAGTGCGTGGAGCTTCCACAAAACAGGATCCAGGCGCTCTCTGAAAAGCCCTTGAGAGGCTCTCGACGGCAGGATGAGCGATCCGCACTCACAGAGATGAGAGGACGTCTCCCGTAGTCGTCGTCGTCTGAACTGAAACGTCGCGGCGCCGGCGGCGATCGCGCGGGGTGTAGGGAGGGGGGGGGGGGGGGAGGACACCGTCGTGTGAGTCAGGTGCCGCCCGCAATGTGCTCACATTGCTCGCGCCTTCTCGAACGCCACCGTCGCCTCGTGTGTATCGGAACGCCAGCCGCCACCGAGCGACTCTGCGCTGCTAAGTAAAATCTATGGGTGGATGGGGCAAGACGACACCTGCCTCTTTTCATTTTTCATTTTGTGCCACGTTTTGCCCGCTACTTTTATAACTACCAGTATAAAAATACAATTTAGTGCAATAAACTGGATAACAAATAACGACAGCCGAAATATTCTCAAGACTCAACGCTTCAATCTCTCGCAAAGTTACAATCTCCCAATCTGTGCTCAGCCATTCGTTATCTGCCGCAAAAAAATAATCATTTTCGTTACATTATTCACAGCCTTCGATGAATCGAATATATTTCTCGCGCTGGCGTTTCGCGCACAAATCTAAAAATAAATGTTTAAAAAAATAACGTATTCCCGAGTCGCATATATATTAAACATCAAGCGCGGTCTAGCGTTGAATAAATTGAAATACACTTTTCCTCGCGTTTATATTTCGGCGTTGAATTCCGCGGGCGCGCGCGCGCGGGGATCCCGGCGATGCATAAATGAATAACGCATATATATATATACATATTTTTATATTTTTTTCGAGCTCCGTTTTGCCCCACCTTCTGGCCGCCGCGCGGAGAGCATCAAACGTACGTGCGCGCGCATTGTATATACCTGTGTATAGCACATCGGGGGCTACTGGTGGTGCGCCACTATGCTAACTGTGCTGCGGTGCCGGGGAAACACACAGAGAGCACGGGGGACTCGGGAAGGCAGAGCGGCAGCGGCGTCGCGTTCGAAGCCGGAGCCGTGCGCGCTCGGCTCGGTCGGTCGATACGGCAACACCGCGCCCAGCCTGCTCAGCGCGCATACCGGCATCGCCGCAGCAGCAGCGCCCGAGCAGTCTCCGTGAGCGAGGGAGATGGATAGATAGAAGGAGAGAGAGAGCGCACGGTGAGACGGTATAACACTATAAAGCAGAGGTGGAAAAGGCCAGGAGCGAGCGAGAGAGAAGAAGAGATCTGGCAACCCTGCCACACGAGCGAAAGAGAGAGAGAGAGAGAGCTCGATTGCCGTGTGGACGCTGCCGCCGCTGCTGCAGGGCTCTCGGGCTGCTCGCCTGGCAGCAGCGACGCGCGGGGGAGCGAGAGAGAGAGGAGACATCGCGCAGCTTGAGAGCGGTTCGCGACCTCGTGCAGCACACACGTGCACCAGACAAGTTGTGCGGCTGTGCAGCAGCAGCAGCAGCAGCAGCAGCCTCTCAGACCATCCGGAGTGCAGTTGGTAATCGAGCTCGGAGGTCCCACGCACATGAGGTCTTTTTCCGAACTTGGAAATTTTCTATTTTTTTTTTTTTTAATCTCGTCTCCGTCTCTCTTTCGCTCTCTCCCTCCCGCCGTCTCGCTTTTTTCCTCGCGACAGTCGCCGATATTCTCGTTGCTATTTTAATGTCTCTGTCGTTAAAGCTGCGCCCGTAACTACATGGAGAATACGGTGGAGAAGCGACGTTGCTGGCTCCGCCGGGTGATCTCGATTCGCGAGGCACCGGCGGCCGAGGCGCTTTTTTCCTTTCCTCCCTCCCCCTCCCCGCGTGAGCGGTCTTTCTTTTATTTCTTCTTATCGCGCCGAGACTGCCCGATGAGTTTATTTGGATTGGGCTTTCGCGCTGGCGAGCTATTAAGAGAGCGAGGGAGAGAGAGCGATGGGGGAGGGCGGCGGAGGGCGAGGACGGGGAATGGCTACATCCGCATGTGTACGTAGACCGGCGGGGAGAGCGAGAGCGAGAGAGAGAGAGAGGAGACGACGGGGAGCGAGGCAGCGCGCGGCGTTGCCGGCGCACGGGCTACTTCCGAGAGTCGGTTGGACCACGGGACTCGGCAACGCCGCGCGCCGCGCGCCTCTGGCTGCCTGGTCGACGACGCTGCCGCTTGCTGCGCGCTTCTGCTACACGCTGCGCGCGCAGCGTGAAGCTGACCTGCCTGCCACGGCTCGCGCAACGGCTTTTCGCAACCGTCGCCGCGGCCGACCAATCAGCTTCATCGAGCGCGTCGAGCCACCGCGCCGCGAGCTCCCGGCCTGCGGGACCGAGAGAGAACGCGATAGGAAGGCCTCTGAGCCGCGCTACTCGCTCCGCGCTGGCCTTCGTCTCCTGCACAGAATGAAGCGAAACCGCCGCGCGTTGTGTGCGGCGTTAAACCAAGACTTTTGCTGCGAAAAATAGGAGAAAAGGAACAACGGGTTGTGGAAAATTGCACGTCGCGACGCGCTAATTGCGTTGTTTTTTCGGTGGGGAAAGTCGTTTGGGGTTTCGAAAAATTTTATGAAACACTATTTTTACATACTATTTTTGCGTCGTGTTCGATATTTTTTGTCATTCCTGTTACGGAATATTTGGATAATTATTTTGATGTTTATTTTTTAATTATTAATGCTCGGATTTTGTTGTGGATGAGCCGAACTCATATGTAAAATATGAAGTGTTTAAATTATTCTCATTCTATTTATTATATCGGGACAGGTAGTCAATCGGTGAGTCAGTCAGTTCATACGATGCGAGTGCGATATTTTTGTAAATTCTACCGAATGTAAAAAATGATTTGAATTGGATGCAGCTGCTTCACCGAAAAAAATGGTCAAATCCGCATTCGACTTGGCGTCCACTTTTACGTGGAAGGGAAGAGATATTCGCGCATATCTCCCTTTCTGACTCGCGCACGCCCGGAATTTCGCAGCTCCGTCTTCCTCGGGCTCGCAACCCGCCTCGGCGGTTGCCCCCACCGCGCGGCTCTCTATCGAACCTCCTTAACCGCGCGCGGGCGACAAAATGCGCGAAAGCGAGGAGACGCGATAAAAAGATTTTTCTTCCTTATCGCTCGCGCGAGCGGCGAACCTCGCGGGCGCGCATTGCTTTCTCGTTATGTATTTTTGCACCTTTCACAAAGAAACATGTCGATCGATTTTGACCTCCTCTCAGTGAAAGCTTTGTTTGTACTTTCCACACGGCTGTCTAAATACCGCGCACACTGTGTCGCCTCGAAGTTTCCGCTACAGTCGAACCTCTCGCACCTCGCACGATTCAAATTATCATCATAAAACATGAAATAAAATAACTAAAAAAATGAATAAATAAACAATAAATAAATTAATTTTGTTTTGTCATAAATCTATTTTCTTTATTCATCACACAAAAACAACGAACCCATTTTTTTTTTTTTTTAATAATATGATCTTTCCCTACACAAATCGAGTTTATTTTCCGTCGAAGCGGCTCGAAAATTCTCTTGGCAACAGAGCTTCCGCTGCGATAGAAGCAAAAATAAAATAAAAAAGAAGACTTATAGAAGTCGCTACCGTCAAACAGCGGCTGCGATTGCAGCGGCGTAACGCGGACGCAGATCGCAGAGGCAACCGAGGGAAACCATACACCAGCAGCGGTAGTTTCGATTGCATTGTGGGGAGACCCCACGAGAGCCTCTGGGTCGCTGGTGGAGCGAGCGCGAGCGACACGGACAAAACGGGCTATATCCTCCTTCGGCAGCAGCAGCTCGAACGAACCGTCGTCGGAGAGTAGTCGAGCCCGTCCACGGTCAGAAAGCGTTGCAGCTGTCTCTGTGTCCTCACCGCCGCCGAGCATTCGTCACCCGCGAGCCGCCGTCGTCGACTCACTCCACCCGTTGTCTCACCATCGCTACACGTATACACGGCGTAAACACCCAACTCGAGAACGCTCTCTCCCGCGCGCTCTCTTTCTCTTTCTATTGCCTTCTTCGCGCGGTTTTTATTATCCGGGGCAAAACGCACGACACCGGCCCGGCCACACCGGTTCTCGCGGCCTCTCGCCGGCCACTTTGTCTTTTCTCCGGTGAGACCTGAAAACCAGACTCGGGCGCGGACTCTTTCGAGGCTAATACGAGTCGAGTGCGGGAAGATTTGAAAGAAAAAAACGAAAGTCATTAATGAAGCTACGATCTTATTTTATTTATTTTATTTATTTTATTTATTTTATTTATTTTATTTATTTTATTTATTTTATTTATTTTATTTATTTTATTTATTTTATTTATTTTATTTATTTTATTTATTTTATTTATTTTATTTATTTTATTTATTTTATTTATTTTATTTATTTTATTTATTTTATTTATTTTATTTATTTTATTTATTTTATTTATTTTATTTATTTTATTTATTTTATTTATTTTATTTATTTTATTTATTTTATTTATTTTATTTATTTTATTTATTTTATTTATTTTATTTATTTTATTTATTTTATTTATTTTATTTATTTTATTTATTTTATTTATTTTATTTATTTTATTTATTTTATTTATTTTATTTATTTTATTTATTTTATTTATTTTATTTATTTTATTTATTTTATTTATTTTATTTATTTTATTTATTTTATTTATTTTATTTATTTTATTTATTTTATTTATTTTATTTATTTTATTTATTTTATTTATTTTATTTATTTTATTTATTTTATTTATTTTATTTATTTTATTTATTTTATTTATTTTATTTATTTTATTTATTTTATTTATTTTATTTATTTTATTTATTTTATTTATTTTATTTATTTATTTTATTTATTCTATTTATTCTATGTATTTGATTTTATTTATATCGCCTGTGGGCTTTTAAAACTAATTAATTATTTCGTTTACGGTGCGCGCAAACCCCTCCCGGTCCTAATCACCCGACAGGTGGTAATTACATTACGCGGACATTAATTAGCCCGAGGATTTATGCCACACTTGAGAAATCAATAATTGCGCGTTCGCCGCGGTACACGCATTACCGTCGAGTTTCAAGCGGACATACCACTAATGTAACAGACCAAACAGGCGCCGTTAACTCCTTGAATAATCGTGCCCAACGCTCCTTCGTTGATCTCATTCTGCGCGAAAAAGTTGTAAAATCTCTCGCAATATCCTCGCGCGCCTCGTTTCGACGTTCGTCGCTTGCGAAACCAATTAGCGTTTCCAGACTTAACTATGGGAAAAAATTGTACGAAAAATCGATAATTTTCGTTCCTTTTAAACGAAAGCAATAAATTCAATCACCGTTATTATTATCATTATCATTATTATTATCATTATTATTATTTTTTTCTCTATTTCGTATTGTTTCCACGTATTTTCTACACTCAGAACTAAACGAGCCAATTTTCACTAATTATACGACACGCAAAAAAAAAAAAATCCGTGAAAGCACAATTTGGGACGAATTTGGGGAATTTGGGGCGAATTTTGGGCTCGTCTGCGTTTCCAGACTTAACTATGACAAAAATTTGTTAGAAAAATTAATAATTTTCGTTTCTTTTAAACGAAAGCAACAAACTCAATCACCGTTATTATTATTATCATTATCATTATTATTATTTTCTTCTCTATCTCGTACTGTTTCCACGTATTTTCTACACTCAGAACTAAACGAGCCAATTTTCACTAAATATACGACACGCGAAAAAAAAAAAGAAAAAAATCCGTGAGAGCACAATTTGGGGCGAAAGATCGTGCGAAGCGTGAAAACGTCCGCGCGCCTCGTCTCACTCGACGGGACTCGGGGGGGGACCGCGAAGGGATCCTCGGCGCGCCCGCGCGCCTAACCGATATAATGATGGCCTTGGCCGCCACCGCGTCGAAGACCATGGAATAATACGTACGGCACATCCAAGCGTTACCTACGGAGTACGAGGCTCGCACAGCGCCCGAGCTATTACTCTCGCGATGCTCTCGCGCTCACCTCGCGCGCCGTCTCTCCGTCTCTCCTTCCGCGCGGCGGCGCCGCCGCCGCTCGTCAGCCGGGGCCGGCACGAGCCCCGGAGAGGTCACTGCACTTTTACTCGCTGCTGCTTCGCGAACGTCGTGTGTGTCGTCGCGTCGCGCGGGCCTTGCGGCTCTGTGTGCGTGCGCCTTTCGGGCCAATGACGCGATCGGCCGCAGCGAGTTACCGAGACCCCCGCAAGCGCGCGTGCCGCCGCAGTCCCCGCTGATCCACGTGGTGTGCGCGCCGCGGCTTCGTGCCCGATGAAAAAACACGCGATGCATTGTTGTCCCCCCCGCCTTCTTTGGGAAACACGCGGTCTCTATTCATTTTTTATTTTTTTATTTTCTTTTGATTACACGTTGAGACTAATACTGGGTGTTTGAGATTCACTGACCATTTTAGTAAAAAATATGTTTGTTTGTTTCTTCGTTTTTTTATTTTTTTATTTTTTATTATACGTTTAGACTAATACTGCATGTTTGAGAATCACTGATCATTTTAGTAAAAAAAAAATGTTTGTTTGTTTCCTTGTTTTTATTTTTTAATTTTTTTATTTACATGTGACATTTTTTATTACTACAAGCAAAAATGTATGAATTTATGAGCTGACATTTTTGAATTGCGAATATATATACATATATTTATTTTTATTTCATTAATACATATGAAAATCCATTTATTGTTATTCCCCGCCTTCATTGGGAAACACATGGTCTCTATTCTTTTTTTATTTTTTTATTCTTTTTTATTACATGTTGAGACTAATACTGCATGTTTGAAAATCACAGACCATTTTAGTGAAAAAATATATATTCGTTTCTTTATTTAAATTTAATTTATATGTCACATTTTTTATTACTGAAAGCAAAAATGTATGAATTTATGAGCAGACATTTTTTAATTGCTAACATATTTATTTTGTTATTTCATTTATATATATGACATCTTTTTATTACTAAAAGTATATTTATTGATTAATGTATGGTTTCTTCAACCTTTTACAACCCGCTCTTCATTTTTATTACTAATAATAAAGGTGTATGAATTTGTTATGGGCTGGAATTTTTTAATTGCATGAATTCCTCAGTAAAAATCGATAACTTCGTTTATTATGAATGATGGCTGAAACGTGGATTACATTTTTCTCCTTTTTTTCGCATTCCCTTTTTTATTCATTTCCTTTCTCTCGATTTAATCGAGGTCTGCTCGAACGAGTCTCTTTCTCTCTCTCTCTTTCTCTCTCGGTGTATTGGAACGAATGCAGCTGCCCTATTCTCGGATAAAACGCGCTCACGTTGCGCACGGTAGATTAGTTTATCATCGAAACGTGCTCGACGCTCGTCAGGGATAGCGTGCAATGCCGGCGGAAATAGTCGCAGCGGCGTTTGTTTGACGACGCGAGAGCGAGAGAGAGACGGAGGCAGAGAGCGCGGGAGCCGTTGCAACGACCCTCGGGGTCTCGTCGATTGGCGCCCGCATATATGTACGTAACTCCACTACACTCGCCGATCGTGAGCCTCGCGCGCTCGTCGAGCGGCAGCGACGGCGGCAATGAATAAAAATCATGTGCAACCCGGGCGCGTTCGGCTCGCACCCGATGGTAGATTGACTCGGGAATGGCACTCAATGCGACACCTGCAGCGCACATTCACTGGAGGCTCGTGTAATTGTGCGCTGTAAAACAAAAATCCCGGGCTCGAAATCAATCCCCACGCGGAGAGAAAAAAAATCGTGCTGGTTTTATGTGGCCTGGGATTTAAAAAAATGTGACAAAAAAAAAGGTTATTATTCATTGCAGTCGACCGAAAGACGGGTCTGTGAATTATAAGAGCAGAAACATCGGGAAATAAATTAAATCGACGTCTCGAATTTATTATTTCTGATGTATACTTTAGATCTATATAACATTGTTCGCAAGTCGCACATTCTACCCCCGAAAATACTGGTTTCAAACTTTTTTTAGTTGATTTTGAAAAAAAAAAAAAAAAAAAAAAAAAAAAAAAAAAAAAAAAAAATCCGACGTTTTAATTTTCCAAAAAAACCTGCATCGGCCATTCGATTTTTTGTTGCAAAATATAGTGTTTTAACCTATACCATTCATTTCAAACTTTTTTTTTTTTTTTTTTTTTTTTTTCATGAGAAAAACTGCCATTTTTTACATCCGAATTTGAAGATCTAACTTTCAATATAGAAAAGTGCTACAATTAATCCCCGAAGCAAAATCCAAAAAACAATATTTAAAAAAAAATCAACATCTCAAAACCGCTAAACCCCTTCGCAAATGCAATAAGCACAATCGCGCGGAAAAATTCGCCGAGCAAAGGCCACCAAAAAGTCCCCTCGTCATTGTCTCGAGGTTCATTAATAACAGTCGAAAGTTCGCCCTCGCAGCTCGCGACGATCGGAGAGTCGCAAGATGAATCGCCTCGTCACCCGAAGTGGGTTTCGCCGCAATTCGGCAATGCACGAGTCTCGTGTGGAGTGCGAGGTACCCGGCGAAGTTTCGTCACGAGTAAGGATTTTGTTCCCCGGAGCGAGCGACCCCCGAGGCACGGGGCGAAGCGCAGCTTCTATTTGCAGAGCTTTTCTTTTCTCCCGTCGTAAACTCGTGGAAAAGCCCCGCGCGCTTAACTAATAATGAAAAGGATCTGCGTCGCAATAATTTGCCGGTCGGTCGTTCCACGACGCCCGAGTGGCTTTCAACGCGGGAAAGAGAGAAAGAGCCACAAAGGTCCTCGTGGCACGGGCAGAATATCCCCCGGGCATTATTCGCGCTGGCCGCGCGCGCGCCGAGAGATACAACGAGCGCGATATAACGTTTATTTTGCGAACGTGCGGGGAAGTCGTAAAGATTTTATTGCCCCGCGAAAGGTGCGAGCGAGACGACGCCCGGCGAAACGCTAAATATATAGACCGGCGTTAGGCGCTTTCGAAACGCGCGCGGAGGGCGAGAGCAGGGTGTATATCTGGCTTTTGAACAACGACATAACGACGCAGATGTTATTCGAGGAATCGCGGCTATGGACTGCTCGAAAGTCACGTTCCCGGGAATGGTGTAAATCTCGGTTCGCTCAGTTTTCAGGTGATATATCGACCGCGCGTCTCGGAAGCGATAAATTTTATTTCTCGCTGCGCAAGACAAACAACGATATTTTATTCAATTTCTCGCGTTCGCGCGGATTTTTGTACCTGCGCGGGATAAATGCCAACGTGGTTACAATTATTTCACTGGATCTGTTGATCGAGAAATAATTTTAGGACAATTGCTGCCTCCACGTAACTCCGAGAAAAATATAAATAAATAAGTTGTAGTCGTTGTAGTAGTATATTTATTAAATGGGATAAATGCCAACGTAGTTACAATTATTTCACTGGATCTGTTGATCGAAAAATGATTTTAGGACAATTGCTGCCTCCACGTAACTTCGAGAAAAATATAAATAAATAAGTATTAGTAGTTGCAGTAGTATATTTATTGACAATAGAAAAATAGATTACAGCTTTACATTTATAATTACATTGTAGATGTTTGTTGCCTATTGCCAATGGGCCATCGACCATGGTCCTTCAGCCCTCGATTTGTACATTCAGTTTCCTTTTTTTTATACCTACACGGGAAAAAAAAGTTGCAAAGTAGAACTTTGCACACTGCTTCCTCATTAATTCCCCTTTTTCACAAAGCCACCTCTATGAAGAAGCTTATTTATTAACTTTGGCTTCCTCATAGAGGAAGCTTTGTGAAAAAGGGGAATTAATGAGGAAGCAGTGTGCAAAGTTCTACTTTGCAACTTTTTTTTAATTTGAACAAATCTTTGCACTTTTTTTAAAATTTGAACAAAAAAACTCCGTTACAAACACCGTTACATCTAATTTTGATTAGATACAAAGTTTTGACTTACTTTAATAACTTTTCTATAAGTTACAGCGAAAATCTTAATTTTTTCAAAAATGCATAACAGCGTAAAATCCGAACGACTTTACCAATCGTCACCAAATTTTATACGTGGCAACGCTGTATGTTATTTTTTGACTGTTTAATATTTTGGTTCAGTTGATGAGATTCGACGTGATATAGAGCAAAATTTATTTTTTTCGAAAAATTCAAAATTCTATAAAACCGGAACCGCTTTACCGATTTTGCTGAAATTCAATACCAAACAACATTGAACGTGTCTTTATTTATGATGAAGTATATAGCTGAGTCGTCGAACTTTTACGAAAGTTAGAGCGTTCACGCCATTTTTTTGAAAAATTAAAAATTCGATAAAATTTGTATACATGGATATATTTAATTTAAAAAAAATGTGAATTACAGAGGATTTAATACTCTACTTCCGTGCCAATTTTTAGCTCGATCCACCATGCCATTCCTGAGTTATGAACAATTGAATGTTCGGTGCCTGGACCATACATACATACACACACACACACACACACACACACATACACACATACAGACATATTTTCTAGACCACTTTTCTCGACGTTTTAGGTGATTCTAAGTATGTTAACATGAAAATCTCGAAAAAAAAAAATTTCACGAAAACAAAGCTTCCTCTATGAGGAAGCAAAAATCATTGATTCAATAAAACCGTGGATTGCGCGCTGTCAAAAACAAGTGCAGTCAAATCAATGTCACTTCCGGTTCCTACAATTTCGAATGATATCGAAACCATAACTCCAAAATAGGCAAAAGAATACTTTATCGTTTCAATTTTAAATCGGATTGTGACAACGATCACTGCAGTTAATTTAAAAACATTGTTTTTGGCAGCCCGCAATCCAAGGTTTTATAGAACCAATGATTTTTTTCCCGTGTATAACTTAAATAGAGCAAGTATGAGATACAAATTTTCTTGTTTCTTCTTATTGTTATTATTATTTTTATTATTATTATCTTTTTCCCCTTAGTTATTTCCGTTGAATAAATAAATAAAATACGCTGCAACGGAAATTTGACACCGAATGTCGAAAGTGATCTTAATCACTGTGTAAACATGTACACAAAATCGAGGCAGCCAAACCTTTTTTTCTTTCGCGTTAATCAGTTCGCCGCTTCGTCGAAGCCACCTCCGGTTACCAGTCTTTAATTATCTTCATATCCACCGTTTCGTGTTACCGCGCCTGCCTGGCCGGCTGTATTTTATCCATCGCTTTTTATTCAGCGAATTATCCGAGGCTCGGCGCAGCTACGCTTTGGCGAAGCCTCGATTTTTCCTCGCGCCGCGAGCCCAGCGCGCAGCTAATGACAGACTAAGGGTTCGCATTATGTGTGTATATAGCCGGGTCGGCGCGTCGAAGCCGTAGCCTTCGCAGCGTGACGGATGAACGAGACCGCGAACTTATCTGACTCGGCGTATCATATCCTACGTGCGGTTTCGATTTCTCGATGCTGATAAAACCGGCCCCGACGTTCGAGAGAGACCCCGCCCGCCTCTCTTGTTTTTTTTTTTTTTTTCTTCACCCGCAATCTTTACGACCTCCTGTTATATCCGTTTTCATCGTCGGGCGCAGCGCGTATTATTAATACCGGCATCGAGCCGCATAAGCAGCTCTCTCTCCCGAGTACACATATAACGTTGGGTCACAATCGTCGCGCTATTTCGAGCCCTTGGGACGACCCCTTTGCATATTCAGTACACAATGCAAGTTCTCGTATTAGCTTCCTGCGAAATTCTGTAATTCCTTCTGGGGCTCTGCTATGTATAGATCACACCGGTTCACCGACGTGTGAAATATTAACCGTGACAGATTTCCCCTGCGCCCGGAAACACGAATACTTTTTTCTCAACATTATCACGCTCACAACTTGGTTTAATGCAAATAATGCTTAATACCAATAATTGGATTTTACATATATAAGTATATCTTTTCACATTTTCAAAATTAATCCACAAAGCGTCGACTACATCATCTCAAACACAAATTACACAAAATCACAACCCATTTCGATCCACATGTAAAAAAAATATTATTTTCATTCCATACAATCCCACAAAATTACGATGATATTGAAGTTTGCATCGTTGGAATTCAACGAGATAAAAAAAAATTAATTCTATTTTCATCATTTGGGTTAATTAGAATTAGAAAAGTCATTACAGCAACTAATTGCTGCGATGACTTTTTATACCAAATTTCATCACTTTGATTAAATGGAATTAATTTTTTTCCTGCATTTCGCTGCATTCCAACGATGCAAACTTCAACATCACAAATTACATCACAAATCTCGTGAAACCAATCAAAGCCAACGCAAAGCTTGAACTAAAATCCACCCTTCGTCCTTCCGTGAGCCACCATGAACACAGCATCAAAATCCCTCAACCGCCTCCCAAATTCCAAAACGCATCGCTATTGTATCATCCTCCCAATAATCCGGTCATCACCGGGGCGACGATCGAACGCCGTGAGTTCCGCGGAGATTTCGTGGAGCGCAACGACCGGCCGCGCGCGCACTGGCCAGGCTCTCTCATTCACTCGTCGTCTACGTGTTGTAAGTTCATTCGCACTGGGAGAGTCAGCGAGAGAGTCAGTCACACCGATCCGTACTATTCATAGTAGTGGTGGTATAGAGTAGTACAACGACTGCGACGACGAACGCAGCCGCTGCCGCTGCCGCCGCCGCCGCCGCCGCTGACTGTGCCGCCGCCGCCGATCAGCTGATCTCGACGACGACGGTGTAGACCGCGCGTCGCCAACCACCTCCCCCCGGGCCCACCCTTCCCCCCTCTCGCCACATCTCTCTTGTCTTCTTTCTCTCGCGAGCCGCTTCCCCCCCCCTCCCCCTCCCTCCCTCCCTTCCCCCCTCTCTCCCGCCTCCGCGCTTCGGTTTTCCTGCACCGCTTCTCCGCCACCTCCTCTAGCTTCACATCACTTCATCCTCCTGCCCCCTCCCCTCCCCTCCCGCTCTCACGGCTCTCCGCAACCTCCACCGACGCCTCCGCCTCACCGCACGCGCCCCCCTCGCACAATCAGCTGACTGCTGCTGCTGCTGCTGCTGCTGCTTGGGAACTGTCAGTCGCGCCGTGTGCTCTGGGCCCGCTACAAACCCACGTGGCGATCCCCGCGGTGGGGCTCTGTCTATCTTGCTCTCCCTCTCTCGCTCGCTCTCTTTCTCACTCCGCGCCCGGACACTCTCGCTCTCGGCCGGGAGAGCCCGAACGGGCCGAGTTTCCGCTTCGCAGGGCCGCCGAGACGCGACGCCAATCCGGCGCTTCGATATCGGCGCGCGTTGGATTCTTGGCTCTCGGCGCGATTATTCAGGCCTTTGTTGTAGCGCGGGAGAGGCGAGGAGAGGTGATGGGAATAGTGGAAATAAATTGTTGGTGTAGATTGGAAGTGTCGGGTAGAGAGATGGTTGTGAAAAAATGAGGTGAATCTGTTTGCCACGTGTTTGCGAATTTTTTTTTTTTGTTCTTTTTCTTTTGGAACAATTGGGGGTCATTAAGACTGTAATTTATGCAGATTACGTCCGCCTGAATTTCAGGCGTTGAGGCCGCGAGGTGGAAAATGTCGGTAATGCAATGGGAATCCCGCTAATGAGAGTGTCGGGTGTGCAACACCGGCTTATCCTAACAATGCCGTGTGGGCGTCGCATAATTATGGCAGTGCTGATTCAGAGCGTCGGCGATGATCGGAACTTCGGTTGAATCGTTTCGCTGTAATCGTTGCTCATATCATAGTCGTTGGATATCTCGGAACATTTTGAATGATTGAAAAAATTATTAAAGAAAAAATTTACGTACGATCTTTAACCCTAGAACTCACACGGGGAAAAATAATCAGGGAGTGATAACAAATGAATTGTTCTATTAACAAATTTTTTGTTGTCGTAGCAACATTTTCAGACACCACAGCAAACTTTTTAGCTAGCACATCAAATTTGCTGTTAGCGCAACCAAAATTTTGTTACCACTCTGTTAACATTTTTCTCTGTGCATGACTTGTTTTTACAACGTAGATACGTAAATTATGGGTCGCGTGGGGTCCCACCGGACCCCAGTCATGAGATCTAGGGTCAATTTCTGCCACAATCTTTTTAAGCGTGTCGGTCTTAGCTCAAAGTAAATTAAATTAAGGCAACATAATGCCGCCTAATTGCAGCCGAGCCGCGTGTTACGGTCGGCTCAAGTTTGCCCCGAGTCCCGCGGTGCCCGACCGCAAAGTGCGGTCGGGCAGCGTTGGTATCAATGAGCGCGACCGAACGGTTAGCGCCGTTAAATTTACTTTGAGTCAACTGAATTCAGCTGGCGCGACTGAAACGCAATCGCCGGGCGAATCGACAACAGTTTAATTGCTCATTAACAGCGTTCAGCGCAAACGATGAAATTGTATCAACCTCCCGGAACATCCGACGGAGCCGCCGCCGCGCGGCACCCGGCTCGTTTCCATACCCATGGCTAATGAGCAATTAAACCGTTGTCGTGATTCACCCTTTGTTTCAGAACGCTCGACTCGTTGCGCCTCGATTGTGCCGATTCGCGTGTCCTCAACGCGCCGCGGGGGTCCCGCTTTGCATTTTTATTTTCTTTTTCAAAATCTTTGTTCGTATCGTCTTCACTTCGGTCGTCTCTCCGGGCTTTGACGAAACTGGTGAAAATTCGTCGCTGCGTTTGCCAACGAAAATTACGTAATAATTAAGCAATAGTTGCTCGCACGCGAACCAATAATTTGGTGCTATACAGACAATCATCTGTCCGCCAGGCTGACAAATCTTTGCGCTAGGTTACCAAATACTTTAGCCAGGCCAGTAAGCAATAATCACTCCCACTACCAGCGAAAGACTTGCCAGCCCAGCAAACAATAATCACTCCCACTACCACCGAATGATGTTGAAGTTTGCATCGTTGGAATGCAACGAAATTCTGAAAAAAAAAAAAAAAAAAGAACTCTAATTAACCCAAATTATGAAATTAGGTATTAAAAATCATCAAAATAACTAATCGCTATGATGACTTTTTATAACTAATTTCATAATTTGGGGTTAATTAGAATCTTTTTTCTTTTTAATTTCGTTGCATTCCAACGATGCAAACTTCAACATCATACCACCGAAAGACTTGCCAGCCCAACAGAATCACGTTTTCTCAGTCCCATTGTATCTCCCCTATTGTTCACCCAACGTTTATTGCCAACCGCCAGCGTGTCACGTGGTCACTTCGCGCGCGCGCGTGCGGAGTGGGGGGCAGCGGATTCGGCGGCTCCGTGTAAACACGCCGGTTGACCGTTACACCATCCTCTCTTCCCGGAATCGCGCGGCTCGCTCGCTCGCGACGAAAACACATACAAAGGTCACGCGCGGCGTAACAACAACAACGAAGGTCACAACGCGCGCTCCGCTCGCGTTGAGCCGAGAATAGCCGGTCGAAAGGGCTTCGGCTGCGTTCGCGGAAAATTTGCGACAGGTAGAGAGTATCGAAGCGCCGGGAGCGTAAGGCGGGCGCGCCGCGAGGGTGGGGGAGGAAGTGGCGCAGGAAAGAACGAGAACGACGAGAGGGGAGGGAGGGAGGGGGGCGAGGTGGGAGGGGGAGCGGGGGGGGGGAAGAGACCATGTCCTACCCCACGAGACAGCACGTGGTAGTGGCAGAGAGCATACACACAGAGGCTACCGAGGAGACTCGTGGCTCTCGCGTTCGCTCGCTGCACTCGCTCTCGGCGTCGACTGTGCGCTAGTCCAACGCGCGCGCGACCCACGTGGGACAGAGGCACGTTTGACTCGCTGCCCAAAGAAGTTTTCCGCGCGTGCGCGCTGCTCGCGGCTCGTCGTTGCGAGCCGACGACTCGTCGTCGTCGTCGTCGTCGTCCACCCGCCGCCGCCGCCGCTCTTGCGTTTGTTAACCGAGTCGGGGAGCAGGTAACGCGCGGCGGCTCGCCGCGTATATGCGGCGCAAGTGCTGCCAAGGTCGCGGCAAAGTCGCGCGCCGATTAACCGTCGTTCGGCGTAGAGAATTTCGGGAATCGGCATCGCGGTGGAAAGGGGTTTGGGAGTGAAGGACGAGGGAAGAGAGAGATTGACGAGTTATTTGCATCTTTCGCGTAGAGAATTCGGGAAACGCGGTGGAAAAGGGTTTGGGAGTGAAGGACGAGGGAAGAGAGAGAGAGAGGCGAATTATTTGCATCTTTGGTAAGATGAACTGTTGTTACTGATGAGGCTAAACGGAGAGATTAATAATTGTGTGCTACACAGACAATCATCTTTCCGACTGGCTGGCAAATCTTTGCGCGAGGTTACCAGCAAATACTTTAGCGAGGCCAGTAAATAATAATCACTCCCATTACCAGCGAAAGACTTGCCAGCCCAGGCATAAGTCCCTCATAACATCAAAGGGTCCATTTGTGAGCATTTAGTACACTAATGTTTCACTAACTGGGTTTCCATTTCTAGGCTCATGATGTCCAAAAAAGCATTCGTTGTTGGGCAGTAATCTTAGTATTGCGTCTGCAAAAGTTAGACCGCAGATTCAAAAGCGTAGTTTTTTATTCCTACATGAGACCTACATCTTGACGTCCATCCGGTGTTATCAGGGTGAAGACAAATTCTGGTTTTGATTGTTATGAATTGATAGTTCGTGTGATTGATTATATAACCGCACGGTAATTCAGTTCGTGTTTCAAGAAAATTTTAATAACGAGGAAAAAAATTCTGCTGCGAATTACTTTCGACTGGTTGAGTTTATGAACCGTAGAAACGCGGCAAATTTAATTTGCTTGCGAGAAAACGTTAATTACAAACTTCGCTTGTGAAGTACTTTTTTGCGAAACGTAATAAATTGCAGGCGGAAAATTCGAGTTTGCTGTAAAGAAAAAAAAATACATATCGAGCACCGCAGACTCAGAGCCAAAGCAATACGAAAAATGCTGTAGCAATAATTACAACGCACGAGCAGAGGCGACTTTTCTCCCGTCGCGTTTTTTTTTCCAAGTAAAGGGAGAACGCGGCGAATTTATCGGAAGCAATCAGCGCCTGACGGGGAAGAAAAAAATGGCCATTGTTCGGCCGTCCTACGGTGTCGCCGCCGCCGTGCACAATGGCAACGTGTCTGCACGCTCGACTCCGCCGAGCGGTTCACGGTGCGCGCGCGGAGTGCGGGTAACGAGACACGTGGTACGTGCTCGGAATTCAGTGCGTTCAGCCCGCGAGTTCCTCTCGATAGAGCGAACAAGCGCGGAGAATAGGCCGCTCTGCTCTCGAATAACGCGCGGCGCCTTTTGAATAAATATCAACTCGGCTATTTTCTTCTATTCCACGGAACGTTTGTGACGTGGAATTTGCCTTTTTTGCCCGTCGGGATTTTTTTTTTTTACTCGCGTTATGTATTTACGTTAGGTTGTTAGGCTCTACGGTCGCTGAGAGGCGCAGAGAGCGAGGTCGTCCACTGCGGGGCGCCACGGTACTCGTCGTCGACGACGGTGTCGTCGAACGACGAGTGGAGACGCGTCGCTTACTCTCAGAATAGACGGACTTCGGGCGTAGATCCAGAGAGCACTGACCTACTATCCTCCTCGTCGCTCACACCGGGAGATACGGATATTAACATTTTTTTTTTTATAATCCCGTATGTGATGGACGTTTATAAATTTTTGTTATATCTGCATTACTGAGTACGACACGTAGACCGTTGGAAATGTGTCGAGCTTCTATTATAGGGACGATGTAAAAAAATAATTTGGGTATTTAATGCACCGGTATTGGAGGTTTTTACACACCTTCGGGCGTAGATCCCTAGATCGTTTATCTACTATCCTCTTCGTCGCACGCTGGGAGAAATAGATAATTTTCTTTACTATCTCATATGTAGTTAACTTTCGTGGTATTTTTTTTACGATATTTAATCTACCGCGTGCAATATGTAGACTGTTGGAAATATGTCGAGCTTTCATTAATAATAGGTATAATGTAAAATAATAATAACAATTTGAGTATGTACTGCACTGGTATTGAAGATTTTTATTTTATACACACCATTCTGGTCGTCCATTCAAACGGAGAAGATAATATAACATTTTTTACTATCTTGTATGTTGTAAGCATTTTTTATATTTTTGTACAATATTTACACGCGCTATAAGCGCCCTTAAAAATATGTACAGCTTCTATTTACATTGTATGACAAAAAAGTTGAGAATTCAATGATCTTGAAGTTTGCATCGTTAAAATGCGACGAAGTTAGGAAAAAAGAAAATTAATTGTAATTAACCCAAATGTTCCGGTATCACGTTTTTAAAAATGAATTAACAGAATATTTTTGTACAATATGATGTTACAATTTTATTTTACTTTTTCCAGGTGAACACGAGAAATGAGTGGTCGTCGCTGTGCGAGCAGTTTCACCTGCCCGGCGGTTGCGTCAACAGCGGCGTGGGACTCAAGCAAATTTACCTTCGGTACGTATCGCATTTGTAGTCCTGAATAAATATTCTTTGTTCTGGATTTTGCTTTACATTCAACATTTACGTAGTTTAGACGTAAATTCGCTCGGAAGATAATCGGTTGGGCTCCAGAGGCGACCACACGGTTTATCCCAACCGCAACAGCCTGGCAACCAACCAATTTCGTCGCAACCAACTAAATTCATCACCTCAATCAATCACTTTAAGTGACCCAACCGTTTGGTCCCCCTGAACCAATTTAACCGCAATTTCTTCGTATTACAACCGTCATAAAAAAAGAAGATCATTACACGCCAGAAATCATCAATTCACAATTGCATCAACTCTCCAGAACGTCCGACAGACTCGTCGTGCAGGTCCCTCTGTTCGTTTCCATAAACAAAAATCCAAATCACAATCACCGACACCGCATTTTCCCCCAATTCACCACAGGAAACAAAAACCCCGCTGAAAACTATACCTTCCACGTATTTTCCAACAAAATCCACATAAAAAAATAAAAATTGTCACTACACGCCAAAAAAATCATCATTTCACATGATGCTGAAGATTGCATCGTTGGAATGCAACGAAATTCCGAAAAAAAAAATTAATCCCAATTAACCCAAATGATGAAACTAGGTATAAAAAAATCATCAAAGCAACTAATCGCTATGACGACTTTTTGTACCTAATTTCATAAAATGGGGTTAATTAGAATTTTTATTTCTTTTTAATTTCCTTGCATTCCAACGATGCAAACATCAACATCATCATTTCACACTTACCGATACCACATTATTCCTCATCTCACCAGAAACAAACCAAGAAAAAAAAAACCCACCAATCCCCCGTAGAAAACTCACCGTCCGCATTTTTTTCCAAGCTGCCCCCCGGAGAGCTGCCTGCACTCTCCGGCATTCTCGCGCTTCGGATAAGCCTGGATAAGAGGCGCGCGGGGCGCGTTCGACCGTGAAGAAACGCGTCCATAAATAGACTCCCGAGGTTCCTTCCTCAACGCGATATCGATAGCGCTAGGTCGCGCGGCGCTCGCGCTCCTTCCAATCGGCTTCTCGCGCTGAAGCGGAGGCAACCAACGCGCGACGATCGTCGTCGTCGTCGTCGTCGTCGCTGCTGCTGCTGCTGCTGCTGCTCGGTCCTCCCGCTTCCCTAGTCCACTGATGCCGGTCCCCCCCACCCCGAGGCTCCCATCGTGTCCGTCCGCCGCCGCCGCCGCCCGCGTCCAGCTCCTACTACACCACTACGTACGTAGTAGTACCACGTACTACGTACCGGTACGGTTCGCGCGTCTCTCCTCCTCTCCTCCCGCCGGTTCGTTCATTCATGCCGCGACGGGAGTCACGTGGCGAGAGAGGCCGCCGCCGCCGCCGCGATCGAGGCGGCGAGGCCGCGCCGCACGACTCCTCTCTGTGCACCCTACGAACGCCACCGGCAGAAACACTCGACGCACTTCGCCGGTCGCCGCGACCGAGTCTCGACGTCGTCGACGTCGTCGCTGCGGCCGCCGCCGCTCGAACGGTGCACCCACTGGGACCTCTGCTCGCTCGCTCGCTCGCGAGCTGGTGAGGTGCCTGCGACGCATCAATGGGCTGCCCTACGACTATCTCAACCCTACTACGATTCTTCCTCTTCTTTTGCCTCTTCTCTCCACCCCACGCCGGTTTCGTTAGCCTCGTTACCTTCGTTTGCATTCTGTTTTCACTGCGTTTGAATGACTCTTGTTTCGGTCCATCCAAGGTTCACGTTTTCTCGTTGTCGTTGGCTTTGTGAGGTTTCGATTTAAGTTGATTTTCACGGATAGCGGGAAAAAGGAAGATAATGTTGAAGTTTGCATCGTTGGAATGCAACGAAATTCAGGAAAAAAAAATTAATTCGAATTAATGCAAATTATAAAATTAAGTATAGAAAGTAAGCATAGCAATTGGTTTCTATGATGATTTTTTATACCTAAATTCATCATTTGGGTTAATTAGAATTAATTTTTTTTCTGAATTTCGTTGCATTCCAATGATGCAAACTTCAACATCATAAGGAAGTTTGGGGATGAGAAGAATTTAGGGGATTTTTGTGAGCGTTGTGTACCGGGCCTGTTATTTTTTTTTTTTTTTTTTTTTTGTGGGAAGGCTGGGTTGGTTTAATTTCTTGTTGGTGATAATCCCTTTTCTGGCGTTTGACCGACTCTCTTTTGGGTCTAACCATGAGAGTTCTCGTTCATGAGATTCCGATTTTTTTTTTTTTTTTACTTTTCACGGGCGGTGAGGAAAAAGAAGTTTGTGGCGAGGGTGTAATTAGGGGATTTTTAAACGTCGAGTACCGGGCGAGGTTTTTTTCGGGGAGAGGGGTGGGATAATTCGTTGGAGTGAGCGTATTTAGAGGGAGATGTGAGGGCGACATGAGTGGCGCTCTCAGACGGGTTGAGGGGGAGGGAGAATTTGAGGTTCAAGGGTTGAGAAATGTGGGTGAATTTTTTTCGTCTTAATTAGTAGAGTGAGAGACCGTTTTTGGACACTTTCAGTGGTGCATTTCAGTGGCGATGTTAGTGGAGTTTTTAAGGGAGGGAGAATTTATGTTTCGTGGGTTAAAGAATGTCGATTTTTTTTTTTTTTTGCTTAATTGCAAAGAGTGTTTTTCGGTACTTCAATCTGTGGATTTGAGTGGTCTTCATTTTGTTGAGAAGGAGAATTTAAGTTTCGCGACTTAAGAAATGTGCCATATTTTCGGGCTTAAAATCCCCTCGTCCTAGTTGGTTTCTGTACTTCAACAATTTAAGGATAATACTCAAAAATGTTGTGTCTCGAAAAAAAAACTGTCTGACCAAACAGTTTTGTGTCATTATATTTTTACGATGTTGAAGTTTGCATCGTTGGAATGCAACGAAATTCAGAAAAAAATGAATTCTGATTAACCCAAATGGTGAAGGGCACGAATTTTTTTTTTTCGTGCCCTTGGTTGCTATGGTAACTTTATACCTATTTTCATTATTTGGGTTAATTACAATCATTTTTTTTATTTCATTGCATTCCAACGATGCAAACTTCAACGTCATATATTTTTCAAATCTAATAATAAATGCTTGGTCATTCTCATCTAATCGTGCCAATTCGCTTTCAGATACCTCGACAGGTACGAGAAGGTCCACTTCCTCGGCGAGGATGGCCAGCAGGCCGACGACGAGGACGAGGATTCCCGGCACCGGAAATGGTCAGCCAGAGCACTACACTCGGTTCCTCTCACCTACAACTATCATCAACACAATGTCGCAGGTTCGCTATGCAATCCAAATACATAACTATAAAATAAAATAAATTCGCTCTCCCTCATCCATATTCATAAACAAAAAAAAACACAGTTTATCATCCTCCGCCCTCCTCCCCATCGCGCCGCAATAAAACAACTACGCAAACCCCATTCGTTTAACGCGCGCGTGAACGCCGCGAGGCTGACCCCGGGCGTCGTGCCTTCGCGCTTCGATAACTCGCTACGATGTAATTTCCGGAGTCCCATAGCTATTTTCCCCCGACGAATCGAGTCACCGTCCCCGCTTGCTCCACTCCTCCGCCTCCTCCTCCTCTCCCTCTGCGCTTCATGCAAATTTCCCTGCAACCTCGCAATATACCGACCCCCGTAAATTCGCCGACACCGAGAGAGACAAAGAGAGAGACGAAGAGAAAGAGCCCGGGATGCCTGAAAGGGTGCGCCATGGTATTTCGAGAATTCGATTAAACTCAAATCGATAATTCTCGACAATCTAAGGACCCCCGAAGCTGTCGTTGTGCCTCGCGTCGAATTGTCGAGAGCTGTGGAATGCGCTTCGCCTTCTTGGCGCGAGCGCTCGCCAAATTAATGGCCCATTCGCTTCATATATGCCTGTGTTAATATATGCCTGCGTATGTACGTAGAAATACACAGACATAGAGAATATACGTAGCCATATTATAGTATATATATATATCTGTTCTCATAAATACATCTATATACATCAACGTACAAACATCCGTGAATACGCGTCGAGTCGACGAGTGAGACTCGACAACACGCGAGACTCGACGTTCACACCTCGACTGGGTGGTCGGCGGAGTCAACGCGAGCCCGTCTCTCGGTCTATATCGCCGGCGCCTGCGCCTTTGGATCCGTCTCGCTTGCTTTTAGTTGCAGAAACAGTGGCAGATCGAATGTGCAGAGAAACGGAGCAGCAGCAGCAGCAGCATCAGCAGCATCAGCAGCAGCAGCAGCAGCGAAACTCCGGGACATCCCCACTCGCGGTCGGTCCGCTCGGCACCGCAGGCGCCGCACGACTGCAAAACGCCGTCCGCGCCCTCGTCGTCGCCGCAGATGAAACGCTCGGAGGACCCGGAAAAACCCCTTGCGAGCTTTCGCGCTGCGAGGAGGCGCCGAACTCCCGGGATGCAAGCAGCAGCAGCAGCAGCAGCAGCAGCTCGACCTCCTTCGACTCTGGAGCTCTGCACGCTGAAAGGGAGACGGAGAGAGAGAGAGAGAGAGAGAGAGAGACAGAGAGAGCGAATGACCTTCCTGGGGATATATATTAACCCACTGTAATGTTATACAGCCCCCCGGGGGTGGAAATCCGAACCGAGGATTTGCCCCGATAAGCAGGATATCGCAAAGCGGCGGCAACGCAGCGAGAGAGCCACAATCAATAAGCGTTTGTATGGGGGTTGCACGGAGGTTCGCAGCGCTCTCTCGGCCGCGATTCCCGACCGAGGTTGCCTGTGTCCCGCCTGCCCTCCTCCCGTGTATTCCACCGCGTAGCGCTATTTTACTGCCGCTCTGCGGTGCCGTGGAAACGTGGGGAGAGAACGCGCTGCGGGCACACGGCGCTTGCGTATTCGTTTTCCCACGGGAAAACCCGCGCCTATAACGTTAGAGATCTCTCCCCCCGTAAACCCTGCCGTCGGGGACATTCGATTCGCCGGGACCGGAGAGCGGATTGTTGACCCTCCACGGTCGATGGATTTGCCCTTTCTTGCGCGATTTTTCGTCTCTTTCGATTTTTAGCAAGCACCGCGTGGAAGTAATGAGATATGTGTGGAAAGCAGAGATGTCAAGCGTTCGTTACTTTTAAATATACACTTATTTTTATTTGTCGTATGGTTTGTTTATTATTAAGTGTTTAGTAAACGTGGCCTACGCGTTATATAACTCGAGATTATAACTCAATGTAAAATCCTTAAAACACATTTTTGGTAATTAATTTCGTATGAAAAATTGTAAAAAGCAAATGTAACGAGAAACGTGTAATCTCGAAAGTAGCGATCGTTACTTTTCTTCGTTACGTTTACTCTTTGTTATGTTTTTTCGTTAAATTTATTTCCAAAAATGTGTTTTAAGGATTTTTCAGAAAGTTCAAACATCGAATTATATAACGTGTATGTCACGTTCACTGAACATTTTATAATAAACAAATAATGGGGTAAAGAGAAAACGGTGTGTATTTAAAAGTAACGAACGCCTGACATCTCTGGTAGAAGGCATACTCATATTTTTATACGTTTCTGTAAAACAAATTAATCTTATAGATGTCGAGTGTAGAAAAGCTTAGACTTTATGCAGACTAAATGTATAGATTGAACGTAGGTGTTTATTTTGAAGGAGGTATATATAAATAATTTTCGCATACACATTTCCATCAGTGATTTATAAATGCGAGTTCAGCCTTTTCAAATCTTTTCACGAATTTGGAGCATTTTTTACGTTGACAGTTAGTGTCGTCGATTGATTTATGCGTCATGTCCGTGGTGAGATCATTTTTCGCGGAATTATGAGCAATATTTCCCGTATTTCGCTCGTCGCTCCCAGCTTCGTAGGTGTCGCAACGAGAATCCCACGAAACGCCCGTCCGTCATGTCTGTATTTAAGAATTCTTTTCATGCGCTCAAAGTTCCTCTCCCGCGAGGCAGCGAGCGGCGAGCGATCAAAGAGCTCCGCGAATATTACGTGTATTCGCTGTCTTATTTTTATTTTCTCATTCCTCGCGCCGCGTTGCTCGACGGTGCGCGAGGCTCTCTGGCAGGCTGCCTCGAAAATCTTCCCGCTGTCTGCCCACGTCTGGCTGCTTCGATCCAAATTTAACAACATTCCCTCAAATAGACACGGCGGATGACTATATCGCGTGTCTCTCTTTGCTGTACGCTATTAGCCGCGATAAGTCTCCACCCAAACGAGCCCGTTTAACGTCTTTATTTCTATATAAATAGCTCCGTAATGCGGATAATAACATTCAAATGACTCGAGTCTCTTCCTCTTGCGAATACGAGGGAAAAAAAAACGTCACTCGGATCACAAGAACCCAACTATCGAATTCAAACGTTAAATATAAATTCTCCTCTTTCACCTTTCGCGATATATCACCGACAGAAAAATATCTCAACCCCCCAAAATATTCGTTGACGTACCAAAAACGTTGATTCATCCCAAGTCAGTTTTGGACCCGCAAAAAATTTTCCATCTCACACTGAGAAAAAAATCTAGTATTGGCAACTACAAAGTGACAACCATAAAGTGGCATTTATTTTTTAAAGGTACAGCAACTATTTTTCTAGTTATGGTAACTATGACACAGTTATCATAACTATTAATTAATTACCGTGAACTATAAATATAATAACATGTACGAAAATTTGATAGTTGTCACTTCATAGTTATCAGAACGTACACGATTTCTCTGAGTACAGATATCTTTTTATACATATTCCATGATAAAAAATGATGTTGCAGTTTGCATCGTTGGAATGCAACGAAATTCCGAAAAAATTAATTCTTATTAACCCAAATCATTAAATTAGGTATAAAGGTTAGATAATTAGGTATAAAGAGTCATCATATTAATTAATTCCTATGTTGATTTTTTATGCGTAATTTCATCATTTGGGTCAATTAGAATTTTTTTTTTTTTTTCATTACATTCCAACGATGCAAACTTCAACATCATGATAAAAATCGAACATACCGATACATCTTTCACATATCTCCGCCCAGTAGACCCGAAATCTCTTACGGTACATCGCAACGCTAATAAAAAAAATTGTTCCAGCGTGTCGCCTGCGTCCCGCGGTCGCCGCCGAGCGCGCCCGCGCTCGCGCGGACGTCTCTTTCGGATCGCTCTCCTCGCGTCAATCGCGGTCTCTCTTCCCCGACCTGCCGCAACATCGGGCGCCGCTCTCGTCCTTCGCCGCTGCACTGACTCTGGCGCGCGCACACGGCGAGGCGGTAGCGGCGAGCCACGCGAGTCACGAAGAGAGTAGTACGCTACCTTGAGAGAGTCTGACGCTTCGATGTGTGTGGATAGCCCCCCCGGTACTACGATGTACTACGGGGCCGCTATAGAGCGCACGCGGCACGACCGATAGGCCCGCAGCCGCGAGGCGATTCACGGTTACCGCGCGGATCTACGGCCGCCTCGTCCCCTCTACCCGGCGCGACAAGTATCCAACGCGGCGCGGCAGGAGCCACGCGTACGCGAGAAGCGAGAAGCGAGCGCAGCAGCACCGGCAGCGGACACACGAGACTTGGTTCATTCATTCGGCCCGAAGTCGCGGACGACGTTGCGCGTCTCGCGCGCGCGAGGCAGACACACGGAGCGCCTCGAGTGTCAACGACCGCCCCGAGCACCCCGGAACCGAAAAATCTTTGTCGCGGAGCCCGACGAGACGGGCTCGGGCGGCGCGTGCGAACACGCGACTCACGACGGAAATAGGAACACGGCGAAACCAACGACGACGACGACGACGAAGCGTTTCTACGGCGAGATAGCCGCCTATTGGGGGGACCTTGAGGAGCCCTGACTGTCAAGGCAAACCTGTATCGCGCGCTCCACGTGCTTCACTCGTGGACGTCGCGGTTTTGTGTCAATGCTGCACGCGCCACGCGGGATACGAATTTAACTCCGAATGATTGATTCGTTATTACGCCGGTTATTCAATCGTCGACGCTCTCGTGTTTCTCGTCACTATCGGGAACCAATCTTCGGCGGAATTCAGCGAAAAATTACAGCCGTGGGAATTCTATCAACTAAGTTTTATAAGCGAGCTCATTTAATTTAGTATATCTGATCTAATTTAATCGCCCTGATAGAATTGCTGAGTTTGCCGGTATCGAAAATTGAGGAAGCAGAATGAGAATGCAATGTGTAATTTTTTTTACGTACCTTTTGTATTTAGTGAATAATTGTTTTCTTTCTTTTTTCTGCCCGCAGAATCACTACGAGATTACAATGGTCTCTCGGCAAATCTCTACAAGCCATCGAACTACGACAAACTCGCGCTCTCCCTGCTGTCGCCGTTGCCGAACGAGCAGGACTTCGCCATCAACGTGTGCACCCTGCTGTCGAACGAGGGAAAGCACACGTTACGTCTCGACAAGTATCCCCGGCTCGTCAACATCCTGCTCGCTCACGCCGGCGTTTTTGACTCGCCCGGCACGCGGCAGCTCTTCATCGAGGTCTACTCGCGCGTCAGGAACTACTCGATCAACTCGTTCTGGTCGGACGTGATCGACTCGCCGGACGTAATCGACCTCACCGACGAGAGGATATTCATGAAGAAACCCTCGAACAATCTCAACACGTTCTCCAGGCGGAAAACCCTGGAGAAGGAGAAATCGAACAAGAACGGCAGCGAGGACAACGAATCGGCGCCTATGGACGTCGATGTGGTGAGAATTTGTCCGCAAATCGTCGAGATTTCCAATCCGCGATCGGAGAGAACTTTTTTTTTCGCTCCCATTAGAAGGGAAATTCTCTCTCGCTCGACTCTGAAACATCGGTCGCCAGTTATCGCGGAGATTAAAACGTACTCGCACTAGTCACGTCAGTGCTGCAAATTTTTTTTAATCCGTTTCACGAAGTGTCGCGAATTAATCGCTCGCGATGAAAGCTAATTGGTATTGCGTCACGTGTCGGTAATCGAGAGAGGCTTTGATAGCGATGGTCTCGCAGCCTCGTTCGCTGATCAGTGTCAATTTTTTGCCAGATGCGGTTGGTTCTTTTCCAACAATAAAACCTCTTTTTTGTACTATTTTTTGTACTCTGCAGCGAAAGATATGATAATTATCGCTATTTTTACTATTTGTGTGAGCTGAAAACGCGGAATATATTACAGTCGTCGCGATATTAGAATGTATCGACGATTGCATTATCTTCGACGACCTCGTTAACGTCTGTACTTTTCCAGCTACCTCCGGACTGCTCGCGTCTCGAACCGTTCGCGTCGCTCGAGGACGACAGTCTCACGGATCAAAACCAAAATTCGATTAAGTTCGAGGACGAGGACAAGGATCTTTTCTGCGTGGGCCGGACGTTGGGCACGCAGGACCCGTACGGGCAGCGCGTGCTGCAGATAGCCTCGATCCTACGGAATCTCAGTTTCACGCCCGAGAACGCGGCGATACTCGGGAGAAATCGGTGCTTTCTCAGATTCGTCCTGCTCTGCGTGCGAGCGAGGTGGAGCAACCTTCATCAGCTCGGCTTCGACATACTCGGCAACGTCGCCAACGAGATCGTTCTCAAGGAAGCCGGCGAGAGGATAACCGACGCCATTCTGTCCTGCGTCGCCAAGGGCGTCGATTCACAGGACAGGTTTATCGTTATATCCTGCCTGGAGGTGCTCAACAAAGTCAGCCAACAGGACTGCAACGAGGAGATCGTCACCTTCGGTCTCGAGGACGATGTTTACGAGCTCATCTGCAGGTAAAAGATACTTCGTTCACTTCTGGACTTTCGGTCAAACATTCTGTACATTTTTATCGTTATTTGCCATTTATAAACAGTAGGGTGTGTAAAAAAAATTTAATATTTTTTTTACTTAAAAAGTATGTTAAAAAAATAAAAATTAAATTGTTAAAAGTTTAAAAAATACAAATTAAATGATTAAAAGTTTAAAAAATAAAAATTAAATTATTAAAAGTTTAAAAAATAAAAATTAAATTAATAAAAGTAAAAAAAACAAAATTAAATTGTCGTATTTTTTGACACACCCTAATAAACACGTCCACGAGTTACTATGCATTTTTTTTTTTTTTTGAGACAGAAATTTACAAAAAAAACTTCGATTTATCCGCAGGTTTTTAGCGTTGAGTGATATAGCCCTACTCGTTTACACTCTCGAGTGTCTTTACGCTCTCACGTCGCTGGGCGAGAGGCCGTGTACGAGCGTCGCGCGGGTACGCGGAGCTATCGACACGTTGGTCGCCCTCGTTACCGTCGAGGCCCAGAGTTACGGCCCCAAGGCGTGCATCCTCATGCGAGTAGTCGAGACCGTGTCGACGATATCGACGGTCGCGTCGAGCGCGGGAAACTCGGCGACGACGACGGCCGCGCCGGCGGCAACGCGAGCCGCGACGCCAACGCCAACGTCAACGACGACGACCGCGGCTTCCACGACGACGCCGACGCCGGTTCCCGCGACTCCTGTCTCGATAAGTCCGGCGCCCTCGCGGCCCAGCACTCCAGCGACTCCGGTCAGCAAAGTCACGCACAGTAAGTCGTCGCCACGTGCTACGTTTTACGCTCATTTTTCGATCCGATTATCCGAATCCGATTTACGCTAATTTTCATTCAGCTACGCGATCTCCTGATTCGCGCCGAAAATTGTGCGAAACGCAATGTATTTCTCGCTGTTATCAGAATCGACGGAGGCGACGACCCCGCAACATCACTCGGGGCACTCGCATCATCAGTCGAGCCATCAACACGCCCAACAGCAGGTCCACGGGCATCAGCAGGTGATCCAGGAAAACGAACAATTCGCCCTCGGCTGGCTGAGAGCTAACTTCGAGCTTTCGCCGGGCATTCGCATCGAGCAGGAGGAACTGTACAAGAAGTATCTCGGCTGCTGCACGAAGATCGGAAGGCGGGGCGTCATCGCACCGTTGCACTTTCCCAAGTGTGTTAGGTGAGCAGGAAACGTTTTGCATAATTTTTTGTTGTTTTCGTAGACTAACCGGATTCCTTCTCTTCCAATTTTGAAGCCTTCGAGGGGGTCGAGTCAGCTAAATAACTGCAATGTACGCAAATGTTTTTTCTTAGCTGACAGAAAAATAAAACAAAAATTCTGTGGTCAGAGGATATCACTCTCTGACTTCACAGACGCTTCTTAAATATTTGCATCAGCTGCAAATATCTAATTTTTAAATGAATGAAATATTTTTTATATTTTTAATAAGAAAATATCTAATTTTTTTAAACGAAGAAAAAAAGAAAATTGGCTAGCCCTGCTGGTTTTTAACTAACTCGACCTCCTTTTCTGACACTTAGCAGAAATAATGTGATCGCTAAAGAAACATTCGGTCACTATGTTTAGCTGACTGATTTTCATTAATTCTCGTATCGGCACCACTGACGCGTTTTTTTCGTTCGCTGTTCCGCAGAAGCGTTTTCGGCGGATCGATCGGACCGACTCCACTTCCGGGCGAGACAAACGGCAGCCAGTACTACGATGGAATCCGTCTCCGGATGAATCCCGCGCCAGTGACTTATCCGAGCCAAAACGCGATTGGAACGAACACCGCGGCGATACCAGCGATCAACACAACTCCAGTAAAGGTGCATCCCGTTCAACAGCGTACAGTCAAGCCCGTAAATCCTCACGGCGATAGCACGCTTCCCGACACCTCCAATTCCCCCGTTAATCCGCGTGTCCAAGCACCCGCGTCACCCATATTGAAGGCCCAGTTGTCAGCCCCGCCGAAACCATCCTCAAATGCTCCGAATCAACCCCAGAATCCAGTCACCAAGGTTGACTCTAAAAGTCAGGTGGGTCCGAGTCCTAGCTCTGTACGTCATTCGTTCGTGCCCTTGGTTCTTATTATGGTTGGAAGATTTTTTTCTTTCGTTAATTATCGCAGTTTTATTGCCGCAACGACGAAAGGCTCTGTTCTTCTCGGCTTTTAACACAAAATATAATTCTTCTCACTCGTTATTATTTATAACACGTAATAAGACGTTTCGAGCATGCGACGATCGCGATTACAAACGAAATGGAAATTTAAGATCATGTTTCTGTTTTTTTTTTTCATTCGTTTACTTTTTTTTTACATAACGGACCATGGCGCATCAACGTTGACGGTCGATCCAAAGGCCGATTCGTGTCTCTCGGATTCTACCTATTTCTCTTGTTTTTTGTTGTCTTTTTGTTCACGATTCCTTATCCGTTCTTGTCGTCTTGAGTAACGTTGTAAATTCACCGTATCACCTGTGTACAGCATTTTCACGTTTATCTCTCACGTATTATCGAGCGCTTGGTACTTCATTGGGAAATCGTGGTGACTTTGGTGGTTTCTTTTCTTTCACTGTCTCTCCAATGTGTCCCCCCGAGGTGATGGGTTGCCGTAAAAATTACACACAATTGCTCGGTGCGCGCGCGCCTCGCTGCTGGAAATCATTTTGCCATTCGTTCCGACGCAAACGCCGACGAAGCTGCAGTCGCTGCTTTGAATTACGCTTTTTTTCCCCCGTTTTGAGTTATTCATCCGTTGATTTGTATTATTTTTCCACTGGTGATCGTGTGATATTTATCGACGGAAATGATATTGAGTTATCGATTACAAAGTTCTTCAGTAGTACTAGAAGTAGATGCCAATCGGCGAATATTTGAGCCAATGTAAATTGGATTAATGATACCCTATTTAGAGCAAAGTAGCGACCTCATCGACCGTCTCAAATTGCTTCTCCTCCTGGCAATCTCGTGCACAAAAGTCGCGAGAATTTTTGTCGACAGTCATATTCCACCGACCAATTGTCGCGATATTGCTGCCGGGACGAATGTCACGATGGGTAGAAATTCTGGCGCGGGCTCTCGCAGGCTTAGCAGTTTTTCTCGTATCTACCGTATCAGTATCGCTAGAATCGTTGAGCATTGTTTGTGATTGGTGTGGATCAGGTGTCCGTGGCGCACCCGCACCTAAGTCAAGCGTTGCTAGCCAGTGGCTCGCAAATCCAGCAGCAACAGCACCAGCAACATCACCAGCAACAGCCGCAGCCGCCGATCCAGGTAGTGGCGAAAGAGGAAAATCGAAGCGGCGCGACGTCGAGTTCGATTATAAAAAGCCTGCTGGCTACGAAGGTAACGGTCAGCGGCGACTGCATGCCCAGCGCCGCTGCGACTTGTGTGTCTGCCCCTTCTGCCTGCGTAACAAACACTACTGCTAGCATCGCATCCAGCATCAGTGCCAACCAGCTAATAACCAGCAACCAGGTATTGTTCTTGTACAATAACATCGAGACGAATATTATATTTAAACAAAAAAAAAAAACATTTGTATTCGATAGAGAAAAATGTATAGCGAAATGCGAAACGTTTTTTGCGCGTGGATCATTAAAAATTGGATTCTCGATGCTTCCTCGCGGCGATGGTTTTCGTAGAAAGAGAACATTTCGAGGCTGTTTCGTTCGTGTCCGAAGATCAGTGAGATACGAAACGTCGAGACTCGTAATTGGCAATTATCCACCGTAAAGCTCGGTTCGCTTCGACTCGTCTGTTGTCGAAGAATTCGTCGATACCCCGCGACGTTGAACGATGACTTTTTCCAGCGAAACTTTGCAGCTGCGAGCCAGGAGCAAAATACGAATACGTTTTGATTTGTGCTTTTACTTTGATCAGTAGTTGGGCTTCACTACGTTTGATGTTGTCCATTGTGTTGATTTGTGTTTTCTGTGTGTGTTTGCATTTCCACCCGACAATACGATCCGGCCCTTTGATATCCTCGCGAGCGCCTCGCTCCGCGCTCGCGAGGCTCCTCCCCTCTCCCTAATTAGGATTATTTTAACAAAATGATTTTGATTTGTTTTTTCTCATGTTTTCAGCACAGGCACTGATGAATAATACGACGAGTACTAACATTAGCATGACGAGTTGTTTTTTGCAGTTGATTGAAAAAAACCGACAGAGAAAAAAAAATGATTGTGTTAGCTCTTAGCGTGCGCCAAGATCGCGTCAATCGATTCGACTGAATTAACCGAGTCTCTCCAACAGGTTGCTCAGCGACAACAGCAGCAGAGGTTACTGCAGCAACAGCTGACGGGCGTGATACAGCCCGCTGCACCTGCGGCTACGCCCGCCACGGTCCTCCTGAAAGCTCCGGTTAATTCGAAACCGCAAAAACCCACCGCGACAAATCCTGCCAGAAAGATACAGAGGCTCAACGGAGCCAAGGTTATCGTGACAAACAACTGCGACAAGGTGAGAGCTTCGATGCCAAATGATCATTCCGTAATCTGATGAACAATGTCTTTGTCTTACATGTCAAATGTCTTCTTCTTCTTCTTTCCGTTTTTTGTCCGGTTTTATACCGTGGGCCAAGTACCGGAATATCAATTGTCATTGTTTTACATTAATCTTACTTTGGTTACTCTTATCGCCCCTCAAGGATTTAATACAATACTCGAAGATTTCTTATATGCGACAATTTCAAACAAGTTACGTGCGTACTTCGAACTTTCCAAATGACTGCTATCGTTTGTTATTTTCCAGACTGAAGTAAACGATAACGACAACAGCAGCCAAAAAGTGACGTCGACGGTGGTGGTGTCGACGATGACCGAGAACCACATATCGGCGAATCCGAAGGTCTGCCGGCCGCCGCCGGTCGCGGTAGTCCCAGCGAGCAAGAACAATCAGCGCGTGATATCGACGCCGATAGCCGAGGACTCGGACTCGACGAACAACTCGCTGGCGTCGAGCAGCGGAATCGGCGGCAGCCGCGACTGCTCGGGGGTCGGCGCGGAGGAGGAGAATTCGCTCACGAGTTTCGAGGGAATTCTCTTGAACGGCGCGCCGAGCAGTCTCGACATGGACGCGCACGACGACGGCTCGTCGAAGGACTCGTCGAGCGTGGGCTCCAAGGACAAACCGTTGCAGAGCATGATGCTCGCGGATCTGCTCGAGCGTAAAGTCGAGAAGGAGCCGATAATGAACGGCGTGCTGGGGAAAAATTCGCGAAACGAGGAGGGCATGGATCTCGTGGAGAATCACATCAAGAAGGTGCTCAAGGAATCCTCGACCGAGACGAAGATAAAGGCCGAGGTGGTCGACGGTATCCAGCCCGAAGTGTCGGAGGACGCGCTAATCGAGGCGCCGCGGGGAATGAAGCGAAGAGCCAGCGAGACGGACGAGCTCGTGGCGAAGAAACCCAAATACTCGAACGGCACGACGTCGCCGGATCCGGCGGTCGACTCGACCACCGTCGAGTCCACGGTGTCGAGCATCAAGTCCGAGGATCCCGACGAGGACAAGGACGGCGAGAAGGCGACGGTCTCGTCGACCGCGGCGAATCTCTACGCCGCACTGGCCGCCGACTGCATAGAGGACGAGACGGATCTCGAGGAGCCGCCGCCGCCACCGCCGCCACCGCTGCCCGCGCCCCGGCCACCCGTGAAGGAGGAACCGCCGCCGGTGATCAAGGAGGAGCCCCGTACGTTCATCAACCAGGTGATTCAGCACACGCAGCCCCAACTCCAGCCGCAGCCCCAGCAGCAACTCATCGTCACGGGTCCGCGGCAGATCGTCGTTCAGCAGGCGATACAGTCGAACAACCAGATAATCCTGCCGTCCGCCCAGCTGAAAGCCCGACAGCCGGGCAACCAGCCTCAGGTTCTGCTGCAGCAGAGCCCGACCGGACAGATTCAGTACGTCGTGTCGGGCGGCGTTCCCGGACAGAATTACGTCCTCGCGCAGTCGCAGACCGCGCTCGTTCAGGGCCAGGCGCAGACGGTTCTCGTTGCGCAGACGACCCAGCAGCAGGGCACCGGCACGAAGACGATTATCATTCTTCAGCCGCAATCGGCGGGACCGCCGAACACCCAGAAAATGGTCGCGATGACGCCGCAGGGCCAGCCCGTCGTCGTAACACAAGTTCCTCGGCCGCTTCTGCAGAGCTCGGCGATCGGCACTATTCCGCCGCCGTTGATCTCCACGTCCGCGACTATTCCCCAAACTTCCATAATCGTTAACAGCGCGGTCACGCAGAGCAACGCGAACACCGTGACCGTCGCGATACCAGCGATGCAACAGTGTCCCGTTACGACGAGCGTTCCGTCGAGGGTTGTCACGCCCACACCGGCGTCGACACCGCCGCCCACGAGACCCACCACGCCGCATCAGGCGGCCGCGACACACGGACCAGCCGTCAATAAACCGCCCGTGAAAGTCGTGAAGACCGTGAGCTCGTCCACGTCGACCGAACCCGAGGCGAAACCCTCCACCAGCCAGCAGGCTACGGACAGCAAGACTATCACGATTAAAATCGATCCCAACGCGTTTTTGTGCGAGTGGCGAGGATGCTTGAGGTAAATTTGGGTTGAGAGCGGGAAATTGGTTTACAGTGTGAAATTAGGGTGAATTCACGTAATATTTGGGTGTTAAGAGGCAGTGATACTTCCCCTACTACAGCACGAATTTTTTAAAGCTATTTTCTCCTAAACTATTCGACAGATAGAGCTCAGGTTTTAATAGAATGCGCGGAAGTATTGCAGAATTTGGCTGATTTTCGGGCTCGTCGATAGATCAAACTGTTTGGTCAGGAGACTCGATAAACAAAAAGGTGCGAGAAAGACAGTCCTAGTGATACTTCGCTCGGAAATTCGTCGCTCGATGTTAAACGCCAATAAGACTGAGTGTCTCGCGCTTTTCTGTTTTTCGATTTTCCTGAAGAAATGGCTTCGAGTATCGAGTAGCCAGAAGCTTAGCCCAATTCTGCGATGCTTCCGCACATTCTATCAAAATCTGAGCTACATCCGCCGAGTTTTTTTGGGAGAAAATAGATTTCGAAATTTTTTTTGCCGGACGGAGGGGAGTAACACTGCCTCTTGAAATCGATGCATGTAAGCACTTCCATCAAAGGAAAGAAAGATCTGCAAACCTTTCTATTTAATAACAAGTTTTGCTTTTAAAAGGTTTTTTTCGCTTATATCGAGTTATTTTCCGCAGGCAATTCAAAACCGCCCACGAGGTTTATCTGCACGTGTGCGAGGCGCATTGTCCGACGAGTGGCGAGGAAATCCTGTGCCTCTGGGCGAGTTGCGACGGGCTCAAGCGACGGAGATTTTCTCTGATGACGCATCTGTACGACAGGCACTGTAATTCAGAGGTAGAGCTTTCGTTCTCGCTTTCAACACGGATGAAAGACAAATCTACGATGAACAAAAATCTAATCGAGTGACAATCCTTTTTTTTAGAGCATGTCGATGAGACGGAAACAGCTGACTGTTACCGGAAAAACCGAAATCTCGACGTCCACGCCACCCACGCCTCACCATCCGGGATACGCGCCGAACGCTGCGTTTCACGCCATCAAGAGGCACGCTCTGGAATTCGTTAATCCGAAGGAGCTAATGGTAAGTTCTTTTTTTTTCGCGACAAGTTTACAATCAAGTAGAATCCACTAATCAATTGTGTCGATTTCCTATTTTTCTTTTTCTTAACGAATCTCGTTGGAACTTCGGGTAAAATGCAGATGAATTGTAAAAAAGAAACTTGGATTCAGCCGAGACTGTAACGTAAACTAACATCCGACGCGAAAGGAATAAAGATACAAATAGAGAACGGGTGAATTGTCGTATAACATTTAGACGCGCGAATAGTCACGTTAGATTATGGGGAGTATGGTGTCGAATACGATAGCTTGCCACGAATTTCCGGCCAAGGACTTTCGAATGTATAAATATATATATATCACACTGTAAAGACGAGCATATATATACGTATATATTTCACGCGCCCTTAAGAGCCCCGAGAAACTATCGTGCCTGCCGTTTCTCTCTTACTCCAATCTTTACTGTTGAAAACTTAACCGTATTTCTTGTTCTCCTGGCAACGCAGCAGAGGCCAACCAAGCCCGCTGCAGCCATCTCAAGCTCTTCTTCCCCCAGACCTGGGCAAAACCCTCCGCCAGAACAGGTAAACATGAGTTCAGAATCAGAGAAAAAAAAAGATCACAAAAGGTGCCGAGAGAGAGACGCAGACTTTGTGAACTGTGACGCTGCCTCTTTTGATTTTTTCTGTTATTTTATTTTTTTTATTTTTTTTTATTTTGCTTGAATCCTTCGTTCTCGCACCGTATCGTTTTGCTCCTTCGACCGCTGCTACCTCCGATCCTACGCATGATATTTTGTTTCGTTTCATCCACTCTTTTTCACCTGGCTTCGCTGATTTTTGTGGGTGGCGAGTGTGTCTTAATCGCAGTGTCTGACGGTGATATATCGAGGTAGTTTTGTAACGCACGAAGGACGACGTCGAGATTCATCGATCGTATCGTACATCACTTATTTGGCATGCTTGTCTGGACTAATGTGCACTCTTGAATTTCGAAATCGACGCAAAAACTCGAGCGGTAAAGAACAAAAAAAAATTGATACTATGCTTTCGGTATGTGTTGCACGACTTTTTTTGTTTTTTCGCGACGCGCGGAGAGCTGAGTGTCCGGCTCGCGGACACGACGAACGTAGTGTTAAAATCCTCCGTCGTGCAAGTAGAAAAGTGGCTCTCCGCGTCAAGTCCATTCGGCAACAACGCGTAACGAGAGACGGACGTTACTAATAGCAGCACCGCAACGCAACTCGACGGCGGAACCGTTAGCAACTAATCGACTGGCCCCCAATCGCCATACCGTGTTCATGTACATTGACTGTCATAAAAAAAATGAGTGTTGTGGAACTGTTGCTATAGTTTTTTTTTCTTGCATCATTTTTTTGCAGTTGTTAATCTGCCCAGGCGCAGTCGCGTCCGACGAAATTCTCGCTATAATTACGATTTCGATTTACAGGATGACAACGAAGGTCCAGTGACCAAAAGTATTCGCCTGACGGCAGCTCTGATTCTCAGAAACCTAGTCATATACTCTGCGCACGGAAGAAGGTAATTTCTTTTTTTTATTAAGGTAGTTATGTCGGTATGCCGGCGTCATAGGCATCAGAGTCTATGCAAAAAAAAACATTAATTATGTGTGGTATTTCGACCTCAGTGATAATTACGTCAAAATATTCCGGGAATTTATTTTCTAAAATCGCATTACATTGTGACGACTTTTTAAGAGTAGAATTATTTTTTATACGGATTTTACTTCAAATCGGGATTTTGTGAGGATAGGTAACGTCATGTTACCCCAGAGCACCGACTTTAACTTATTTTAACTGCCGGAAATGTCCTGTGACTACCACTTTTTATGGTAGTATCGATTACTTTAAAACCTAACGAAAACCTAGAGCTATTTATGCATTTTGTATTTTATACCTAAGATGCTTTTTTCTCCGTTTCAAAGTCAATTTTCTTGATTTCTTCATATAACGTCATGTATAAAACTCTATTTAAGAAAAATTATTTACTCGTTTGGAATCTCGGTAACGTACCTCGGAAATGCTCACAAATAAAATATGAATACTCAAACTACAAGATACAAAAAATACGGGTGCATTTAATGCCTTTGCCTTCATGTGATAATTTCCTTTTAAGCATGAAAGCTTAGCGTTTCGTGTTCAGGATTTTGCTAAAACTGTTATTATTTCCCATCTTTTCAGACACCTTCGAGCATACGAACCTCATCTAGCGGGTGTGGCTCTGAGCAACGTGGAATCGTCGAGGACAATCGCGCAGGTTCTGTACGACATGAACGACCAGAGCAACGGCAGTCACAGGTGACCTCTCGAACCAGGCCTCTAATAAAATCTACGAAAATAACGAGAGAACGCGAGCGCGACGAGCCACGGAGTGGACGAGGAACGAGAGAACCACAAACTTTGCGAGCAGCGATCAACACCATTATTACGAATTCTAGTGTTAAAGTGTGCGATGGAAGCGAGAAACGAGTTATCACCGATAAACTTCGAACACCGTTGTGGATTTGTGCAAAGAAAAACGACGAGGAGGAAGAAAAAAAGGACACGAGACGACAATTGAAATCATAATAACGGGAAGACGGCAGCGGAAGAGGACGCAGTAATGTTCCGTATATAAATGAGGCCTATAAACTTACTAGGCAAAAAACCATTGCCAATTTAGAGTATAACAATACGAACTATAATTAGTGTCATTAAACAAACCACAAAAAAATAACAACAACAACAGCAAGATGAAAAATGAATAAAGACCGTAGTAGAAATGGTGGAGAACAGTGATAACGAACGAGATAATATTTCAGATTTAATATTAATATTTATTTTCTCAACAAGATGCGGAAAAAAATGTGTTTAGTAAAAAGAAAAAAAGGGGAAAACGTGTACAAAAAGTGGCGAAGAAAATACTTTATGGACGTTATAGTTAATTGTAACGATGATTATTACTATTATTATAATTATTAACTATTATTAACTGTGTCGACTACATTTTTTTCTGTTTTTTTTTCTCTCATAAGTCATCAAAAGTCTAGAGACTAGAGAAGGAAAATCTTTTTATCGAATGTATTTGTTAGGGATCTATCGGTTCTGATTGCATATTGCAGTCACGACGCCTATAATCTATTGTCTCTCTTTGTTTTATTATGAAGAAATAATCATTATCATTAAAGAACGACAAAAAACGGAAGGAAAAAAAGCAAGAAATCCACGGAAGTTTGTAAGGTATCAACGACACACGCGGACACGTGACGACCGAGCTCATTGTTACAACAGAACATTTCATATCACTGCAGGAATCTACTAATACCTTAGTTTAGATCAGTTTAGGCTTGAAATCTACGTGTTCAAGGTCCGTAGAATACCGGTTATTCTCAATAAACTGATTTATGTTTTATATTTATAATGCCTGTTGTACAACAAAGTCGTTCGAGACAACTTCGTCATCTCATCTTATCCTCTTTGTTTTTCTTTTATTTGTTTTCTTTTTTTTTTAATCTGAACGAAGAGCCGATACCACTCGACAAATCTGCCGGGAGCCTCCGACCACGACTTAAAAAAAAACACACACACGGCGGAAAAGATTGCTTGGTCGCAAACGCACTCGACGGGATTCTTTGATTGAAAAATTTTTGAGCGTCAATGACACAAACTTCGTGCCGAATAAATGCGCGAGGCGTGAAATGTAATTTATGTAAACACACACACACACATACGAATATATTCGAACTGTTTCGACTCTTACGTTAAATGTGCAAGTTTTTTATATTAATGGACATCTTGTACTTCGATGGTTCGGGGAGTAGATTGCATTTACATATTTGTTTACCACATAACTACACCCGAGAGAGAGAGAAAGAGAGAACGAGCGAGCGATAGAGAGAAAGAACGTGAGCGAGAGAGAGAGCGCAGTAACTTTATATAAACGATAAGTTGATAAATTGGAAATATCTATACATACTTGTACATAAACGCCTGTATTTCATTCGCGATGTTACACGAAAAAGGACGAAAGATCTTCTGTGTAAATTTTTTTTTGTTTTTTCTCTTTTTCTTTGTTTTCATCGACAAGTCGTAGGTTCGAACGTCTAAAAAACTGAACTGAGATTTTCTGTATTATAAATAGGATATGACAAGACGTAGAAGTTGCAAGGAATGGATTTTTGGAATTATTTAACGATAAAAATGAAGTAAAAAAAGAAGAAGAAGAAGAGGAGGAAGAAGACGGTGAAACGATAGAGAAAGGACCGACGAAAGCTAATGTGGGCTGGGTCAGTATTACGAAGCAGCCGATAATGTGTAACTACGAACGTATAGTATAATAATGGACCCCGTGCGAGCCTCGATCATGTATTTTATATATAAATATATATATAAAACAAGTTTAATAGCTGAACGTTTAGAAAGACGAAAAATCTTGCAAGAGGCTTTTTATTTTTATTATTTGTAATTACCTAGTTTAAATGTTCGACGTTTGGTACGAATCGCGAGAGAAGACAAATGGACGAGATTTGAGAATAAAGAACTGTAAAGGTGCGCAACGGCGGATGTAATAAAAAAAAATGATGTGACTGAAATGCAAAGGCGAATATATGAGACAACGAGTGAATGCTTCGAGTGTGACGGCCCCAATCTCCAGTGTCGTCGCCGCCGGAATCGATGGAACACGACGTATATAATCGAGCGAGCTCTCCAATTTGTTGGGCTTAAAAATAACATCATTTTTCAAGAATTTATTTCACAAGATTTCATTCACTGGATAATTTTTGTAAAATTAATTCCTACGAGTGACCGATTTTTCGGCCCAACAAGATGGAAAGCGATCTTGAGAAGAAAAAAAAGAGAAAAGAATCTGTAAACGGATTCACGCGTTTTTCTGATCCGTTTAGACATCGGCCAAGGCCTCCCCTCTTTATCTGTCACATGCATCTATATTCGTAGATGTGCATGTTCTCTACGAAAAAAAAGGAAGGAAACAAATGCAACTTAAATATAATAACTACATCATATTATTTTCCATGTGCATTGCGTCGAGTGTTTGTTTTTTAAGGTTCGAATACAATCAAAATAAACCTTAATATCCGCGATGCAAGAGGTTCGTCTCCTGTAAGTAAATATCCTTGAAGAACAAAGAAACGAATAAATGATTAATAAAGACGTTTAACTCACTTTTACATGTGACTTTGAATCAATCGCCAAGTCTGCTTCACTCAAAAGAGACGCAAACGTCGAGGCACCAAAAAGTGTTTATTGCTATCGTGAAAGAAAATACACAGAGATACAAAAGACTTTCATATATATTTTTTTAAAAAACGTTATAGAAATGACAAATAGTTTATTAGCTCTAAGATTCTTCGCACGAATTCCACACCAAGGACAACAAGACTGGTCACCGAAAAATTACAACGTGGGACTGGCGCCTCTCGAGAATTAATTGTACACAAAATTTTCATCTTGTCTCATAGAAAATCATTGATTCCTTCGATAGAAAAATCCAAGCTCAACGACAGCCTCTTCCCGCGCTGCTGCACGATTCCCGTGGATCCGATCTCGATCTTCGCTGCGCCATCGATCTCGTCTCTTCGACGTACGCGGGGCATCGACTGTCCGCATTTCTGCGCGCGTTACTCATCCATTTAGCCGAATCCGCGCGCTTTTGTCTGGAGTTACTCGATCCGTAACTCGTCATGGACATTTCCCGCTCGGGGTCGGGTCGACGCGACCGATTTCCAGGACTTCGGGAGTTTTTCGGCGAACGTCCGTCATTCATATACTCGATCCCCGGGGTGCGACGCTCGAACAGCCTCCCAATAGGATTTTCCAGTGATCTTCGAGGCGACGCGCTCGCCGCTCTCGCATCGCGACCGGATCGACCGCCAGGTCCGGCGACTTCCTGTGGGCTCGACCGATTTTTCTCCGCCGATACTTTACGCCTCTCAGTCGAAACGTCTCGCGTTGAAGAATTTCCCGGATCGGCGGACTTCTTAATCTTCCTCAGGCTGAAGGGTTTCGGAGTCTCACGAGTCCTCTCGATCTCTATGACTTCCGTCACACCGTTCGATCTCAAGGTCGCGTGCATCGTATCGTGAAGAGTGTGAAAGGCGACGGAATCTCTGACCGAAGCTGATCTATTCGCATTCGGGCTCCTCGATCTGCTCGCGTTTTGCGGCAGATACCAGAGTCGACGATCGCGCTGGATTCTCGGGTAATTCGTGCTGTCGTCGGAGGTCGAGGCGGGCGTCGCGTCCGGCGAATCTGCGGAGAATCGTCTCGTGGCGCTTCTAGGTTTTTCGGGGCTCGGATTTCGCGTGGGGATGAAACTTCTCTGAGGCGAAATCGTTCTCGGGGAATTTCCGGGAGGCTCCGGCGTCGTCGGCTGTTTGGCGATATTATACTCTCTGGTTGGTGTCCGCTTGGAAGGTGAAGAATTCTTCAATCTGTGAATTTTCGAGGGTTGACACATCGTGCACTCGTCAACGAGCACGAGATCCGGGGACGGAGCCGTCACGACCTTCGGTTGCGTTCCGTTCGACTCGTTGGAACCGACGAGATATATACGATTTTTCGAAACGCGGCGACGATCCTTCGCTTCTCCGTCGCCACGTTTTTTCGTGTCTTCTTTTCTTCCCGCCGAGGTAACCCTCGATTTTTTCGCTTCTGCCGGTTCGTTCGATCTACCGAAAATCTCATCGATTTCCGTGGCCTTGTTTTCGATTTTCGTCGATGATCTGGGGGTCGACGTGGCCAACCTGGGAAAATCGAGAAAGTCGTCCTGCGACGAAACGTCCTTCATCTTTTTTCTCGTCGCTTTTCTTCCCTTCTCGGGTGTCGAGTCGCGTGGCCCGAAAGCCGAAGGTTTGCACGGCTCGACGCGGTTCTCTGGATTTTTATCGCGAGCCACTGAATTTTCCGTGGCGTTCGACGTATTTTCGCTCAGACTCGACCATCTCATCGCGCTGTTCATCCGGGCCAGTTCGCGCTCGACGTTCTTCGTTTTTTCCTTGATCTCCGTGAGTTTACGAACGAATTCCGGCCGCGTGAGATCGGCAGCCGTGAGACTCGCGCCGCTGTAGTCAACGCGAATCGGACCTGAGAGATTCGATCGTACGGCGACGAATTCCCGGTGTCCCGTTCCTCTTGGAACGCTTCTGCTTCGCCTCTCCTGGAATTCGGGTCTGCCCTGCAGAAGCCTTTCCAGAATCCTCAGTGTGTCGTTCATTGTCTCCGCCTCCAAACTTTCTCGCGCTCTTTCGCCATCGACCGGACATTGTCTTCGATCATTCGCTCCAACATTATCAGAGCCTCGACAATTCGGCGTCTCCGACGTGTGATAACCCGAGGTATCGTCGTCGTTGCTCACAGCCGCTCGCCCGACTTCCCGACGTTCCAATTCCGCTTCCTCGATCGTTCCGTCCCGATTCACGGGATTTTTGCCGTCGTTGGTCCTGCAGTCGAGACTCCTCAGAGATTTGGTGATCTTGGTCGACGGACTCGAACGTTGCTCCTCGTTTCTCTCCCCGCACGTCCGATCAACGGTTCGAGTCGATTCCTGAGGACATTCTTCCTCTTTTGTCCCGGAAGATTCGCCAATTTCCAGCGCCAACGCCTCAGCGTTCTGAACACTGGAATCTCCGTCCGTTCTCGTGTCGAAAACCTGAGTGCGTCGAGTTGCGTCTTTGCAAACGAGAGGCGAGCAAAATTTCACACCACTTTTGTTCCTGTCGAAATTCCCGCGAGCCGAAGCATCGGAAATCCGGACCCTGATGTCTTTGTACTTGTCGTCCTCCTCGAGGGTCGCCTGAACGCAGAGATTGCCGTAGGTCGAGGTCGCCCGATGCGCCAGCTCGTGACGCAAAGTCTCACCGGTCCTTGGAGTTATCGTTTTCCGCGGATCCGCTTTTCCCGCGGTCGAATCTGGATTCAACGTTAAATTAATGCCATTACCGTTCGCCCCGGGTCGTCCGGCTCTCGCATCGTTGTACATTTTACTGTTGCTCTCCGAACACTTGCAAGTCGTAATTGTCGAACCTTTGCGCGTGGAGCCGGCGTCGAATCTGTTCGTTCTTTGCGCCTCGAACCTCAGATCCCCGCGCTGACGATACTCCCCGGCTTTGCCACTTTGCGGGTATCTGAACCAATCAAGGCACTTTTAAGTCTACCGATTTTTTCCGACTGTTTTCTTTTTTTTCTTTTTTTTTTGCTCGACGCTTAGATAACGACGTTTAGATCTACGTTAAAACTGTCGGGCGTTGAATTTAACGACCTGCAATAATACAAAGACGACTTTAGGCGACTTTCATCGTGTTACAAACAAGAGAAAAACACTCTTTAATTAAACCATCAGGAAGGAATTCGCAAATCGTTCGTGGGGAAAATAAGGAATTTGTATTTCCAATGGAATGATTACACCTCCGCTGTGGTATGAGTCGAGTTAAGTTTGCGGGGGGTTCGTGAGTGAAACTTTACAGAAAGGGGAGACGATAATCTACAGGACGTGCGTTTCACGTGCTCGATCGGGTAGCGCGACAGCGACATTGCGGGAAAATCGAGGACTTCCCGACGCAGCTCGCTGCGACTCTCGCTGAGTTAGGACGAGGGACGATTTTGGGAAGCGTGCCTCGGGGTAACTTGGGCCAATCCGTTCGCCTGGCACAGTGTTCGAATGCCTAGTCAATAAATTCAACGAGCTGCTCGACAAACGCCGCGCGCGTCTCTACCTTGGTCCGTTCGTCGCGCTGGCGCCGCTGGCTTCCAGGCGTCTCGTCAGTGCCGAATCTTGGGACGAACCGCACGGTAGATTTTCGCGACGAGTCAAGTTACCCGATTCGCCGCACAGGCAGTTTCTACGGGCAACAGGAGCGGGAAAAAAGGACACGAGGGATAATACAGGATCATCTAATCAGGATAGATGGATTTGTTTGTAAAAAAAATACCTCCGATGTTCTTCCTCCTTTCGCGCGCGGTCAAATCTCTCGTTCGTCACTTGTCTTCGTAACTCGGCGATTTGTTTGCTGTACTCCGCCGCTTGATTCTGGTAGCGTCTCAATTCCGCAGACTCGGCTGACCTTTTTTTAGATTTAAAAACAAAGAGATTGGATTATTTTTAAAAGGCATTTTGTATCGAATTTTTTTGCCTCACGGAATTGGATTCCGGACTCATTAAGATAATGTTTGAAAATTAGAAAGACTGCCAGTTAGAAAAATCTTACAATTTGTTCTGCAGTTCGCACGTTCGCTGCTTCAGTCTCGACATCTCGCACTGCAGTTCCTGATTCGCCGTCTGACTGTCCATCGACTCTTGTCGCGCTTGATCCAGCAGAGACTCCAGACGCTCCACCGTCACGTGATCCCGATTTATTTGATCTTGGACCATAGTCTGCTCGGTTTTCAGCCTCGCGATCTGCGCCTCGTACTGCGGAGAAAGCGAGCGTTATTATACAGCCTTACTCGACAAATTTCGTAGGCAAAACAAATTCGTCAAAGTAAAAAAAATGGTACCTGCGCTTTCATCGCCTCTTTGTCCCCGAGTTCCTTCACGAGCGTCTCCTTCTGCTGATCCAGCTTGACGCACAAATCGCGAACGGCATTCAGGTCCGCCTCGGCTCGCTGTCTCTGATCCATTTGCTGCCTTATCTGCGTCTCCAGACTGGCGACCGTCTGCGTTAACTCGCTGATCTGAGTCTCGTAGCCCCTGATCAGGCAATCGCGATCGGCCAGCTGTCGCTCCAAGTCCAACGATCGATTCTGCGCCGCTTGAAGGGCCCCCCGAGCCTCCGCCGCCTCGGATTCGAGGCTGTGATTGTTGTTCTCGAGCATCGTCGCCTCGAGGCTGAGACTTCGAAAGTGATCGAGCATCTCGGTTCTCTCGTTTTCCTGGATTACGTTGTTACGTTGATTAGATATTATACAAACGAATATAAAAAATAGAAAACATTGGAGTTGATACATTTTTCGTCCGTGACGCGTCGACAGAGACGCGACGAGTTACACTTGAAAGTAACGGAAAAAGCCCCAACTTCGGGAGGATAAGAGTAGCGATAGCGCCTCGAGTCCATCGTGGCGACAGGCATTATTAACTTTTTTTATACTAGAGTAATCACATGCGCTGGCACGCGTGCTTGCATTTTTTTTCGCCAAAATAGACCTCAGATTTTTTTTTCTTCAAAATATTAACTTTTAACCTATACCATAATTCTCAAGTCGCATATTCTACCCCCGAAAACACTGGTTAATAACCTTTTTTTTATCGATTTAAAAAAAAATAATTTTTGGCAACTTTTTTTTGGCAGAAATCATAGATCCGGCTCCAGCCGAAAATTGCCAAAATTGACCTGGGATTTTTTTTTTTTTTTTTTTTTTTTTTTTTTTTTTTTTCTTCAAAATATCACCTATCATAGGCTAATCAATTTTGCGCTGCTGGCGTTGTGACGCTACCACGTCTCTTGATACATTAATTGTGCACAGATAAATAGGAGACACAGCGTTTCGCTATAGACATTTTTATTTTCATCTTCACCTTTTGGTTTATAAGATCCTCGGCGCGTCGAACCTCGCTTACGTAAGTCTGCAGCTGCTTCTTCAGATCGTAGGACTCGGCTCGCGAGACCTCGAGCTCACGTTGAAGAGTCCTGATCTCGCAGGTCACCGCCGCCAGATCGTCCTGCAGTCTTCTGTTCTCCTGGGCGGCGTTGTCGCGGTCCGTGGACGTCGCGGCTAATTGACGCTGGTGGATCTCCATCTCCATCTGCATATTTCGCAGCCGGCGCTCCTGTTCGGCACTTTGGTCCACGCATAATCTGCAAAACGAGAGCACGTGCTCAGATATTTTGGTGTAGAAAATGCCAAATATGTATGGAATAAAAAAATAATTTTGACCGCTATAATTATAAAAATTACGAATCGGAGTAATTGCGAGGAAGTAAATATTCACTGCAGGTATGCAGTGACTGGAAACCTATAGTAAACATAGTGAAGTATGTGCTCAGATATTTACGTATAGAAAATGCCCTGATATGCATGGATGAAAAAAATAATTATGACCGCTATAATTATAAAAATTACGAAACGAAATAATTAAGAGGAAGTAAATATTCACTGCAGGATATGTAGCGACTGGAAACCTATAGTAAACGTAGTAAACATTGTACAATTTATTGCCCACGCAATTACAATAATTTATTCCATTCTCATATCGCATTGCTGACGCAACGGTCGTCCTCTTGTTCGACAAAAAGAGGACAAGGGCGACTCATGTACGCCACTTCGCGCACGCACAGAGTACACATTTTTATAGACACGTATTTGGCCTGGCCAAATGGCTCAATCGAACGTGAGAAGAGAACAATTCGCGATCGGTGTGTGACGCAATCGAAGAGTCCAGGAACTATTACAACTCGGGCTTTCCTATGAGTCACAAGCTAATAGCAATTCAATCAGTAATTTATAAATTAAAAAATTGCTACTAAGATTAACAAGTATTATTTTTAAAAATTCTGATAGAATTTTATAAAATTACTAGCAGGTTGTCGCTGGATATATGCTCGAATAAAAATTACATCGTTAAAAAAATTAACGTAAAATTAACGTCCAAACTTTACGAAATCGAGAAAAAAAAAATTTCGGTTTCGTAAAGTTTGAAGACCCTATTCGATGGGAAATTTTCCGCTGATTCCGAAAAGCACCATTGTTTGCCCGAAAAACATAAAATTCGATGTGAAAAAGGCAAAAAATGATTTTTCAATTTTTTCAAAATTTCGTCACTTCGCTAAAATCGAGGTTTCTTTTTTTTTCGTTCGACCAAAGCTGGATTTTCTTTTTGCATTCTGGAGAAAACTCTATAACGAAGAGAATCCGTCCGTCAATCCGATCGACGTCGCCGAATCTATCGTGGAATCTGCGATACGCAGTGAAGATTATCCAACGATAATTGTCGACACAAAAGCGTTAACTCGACTTTCTACGACTTCCGAGCCTCAGAACTGTGACCGGCGCTCAGTCGTCAGCTCGAATCCATGCAAATATTCCACCAGTGCCAAATTGGTAGTCACCGCGAGATCGGAAAACTGCGGATGCGGAAGAGCATTTTTTTCCCCCGCGAGAGAGTAAAATCCCGGCGAACGAGATTTACAGCGGAATCTAAAAAAAAAGAAAAAACGAAACACGGCGAAGTCGTTGAATCGGAAAGCGGCTTTATAACGGTTTTTCCAACGTCCCCGGCGATTACGTGGCCGGAAGGTCTTTCGTAATCGACCACCAAATACTATAAACGAGGGAATGCGAGGGGGACGAGTGGTACCCAAGGTCCCGTTTGAAAATCACTGCACACAGAAAAAGGAATTCCGTTTTTCAGTGCCCGAAATCTTCCAACGGGTTTTCGGCTCCTCGCCGCCTCGACTATTACGAGCGGGCGTTGCGTAAGCCGTTTAATCGATTGTAATCGAACGATCAACGAGGCATCGCGGGCCCGTGATTCAAGCCCCGAGGATGTTGATGCCGCACGAGAGACTTTCTCTCATCTCGCCGGGCCCTCTAGCAGCCTGCAGCCTCCGCTCGCAGAGCAAAAAGTACTCGATGCTCAGCGCGACGCGTTGCCGGCTTCGCTGGCGCGAAAGTGAAAACTACGTGCATGGCCTGCGCGCATCACGTGTGCAGACCGCTCGGGCCGTTCGCCTGGGTGGCAAATCCCGGTTTACGAGATTCATTTGCGCCGTAAAGTCGCTTTTTCTAACGCGCGACTGGAATGCGCGCGCGCTCTTTGCGCTTCGCAGGCGAGCGGATCGGGATCTGGAATCGAATCCAGATGGAGGAAACGACCGCGTGCGATCTAGTGGCTGATTTTTGCTTTTTTGTCCTTTATAAATGTCTCAAATTCTTTTATACGCTGTGTAATGTTAATTTTAACTGCGATGAATCTAAAAATTATTGTTGTTAGAAGTCTAAAAATTATGCTACCAAAAGATTATTTGTAAACGATTTTTTATAATTTAATGAAAAGTTTTACCATCTTAATATTGCAATTTCTATCATTTTTAATTTCACCATCATTTTTAATATTACTATTATTTTTAATATTACTATCATTTTTAATATTACTATTATTTTTAATATTACTATAATTTTTAATATTACTATGATTTTTAATATGAAAATTCAGTGTTGTCAGAAGACTCAAAGCTCCCAACATTCCCACGAATTTTGCAAAAAACTCGCGCCGCTAGATCACGAATTGGTCGACAAAACCAGTGCAAATAGTCCCGACGCGCTCGCCGGGAAAGGCCGGCGCGCGCGCGTGGATTCAGCCGCGATAACGAGCTCGCCTAAGCGAAGTCTGCCTCGTTACCAGCGACGCCCGAACAACAAACTATTTCTCGAGCGCGCTCCGCCCGAGCTAATCAACATTTCATAATGTTATCGGGCTGTTTTAACGACGTTACGCCTGTTGCGTGTTGATTACCGGCTTTACCCCAGCAGCAGATGAAACGAAAACGATTTATTATCGTGTTACGTGTTTCCTGCTTTCGAACGCAGTGCGCGGTACACTTTTTCCGCAGACAATAGGCCACTGGGAAACCAGCGTCGGTCGCCACCGTTGCTCGCGTGCTCGCGACGACGAATTCGATTATCCCGGACGATCCTCTTTGTTAATCCTCGCCGGGATTCGAGATGCACGATAGACGGAAAAAAATTTCCCACTGCCGCGATGATCGTCGTGGCCGCCGTGAAAACTTGAGACGCGCCGCCGAAGCGTCCGAACACTCGAAGTCCGAGCGTCGCGAGAAGAAAAATACCGCTACACGGATATGCGCAGCGAGGCGGTAATGCACAGCGTAGAAAGTGAAGCTGCGAGGGCTACTGACCGCGTAATAACGCGGGATCGTCATCCCGATGCCACTCCGAGAAACCGGCCTGTAACAAAAATGATACGTTATTTTTTTATTTGTCAAGGCAGAGTAAAATAAGGCGAATTAAAATAATGTACAGCCTACGATAATCATTTTGTAAATAGGCTTTGGCACTTTAGTGCGTGTCTGCTGTATCATTAAATTGATTACAAGTCTCTGCAGAGACTATGTAATTTTTTTTCTCAATCTTTATTATCGATTTTGAAAAGTGTCTTGTGTTTCCAATTATCCATTTACCGTATTAATATTTGCAAAAAATCCCTGATTTTTCATCGACTTCTGTTACTCCGCAAAATGAATTTGAAACGCCGAAGAATTCCCACGGACGACAAATAAAAAATATCATTACATTAATAACGAAACTAAAGTCCCAGCAATTTCGAGGGAGCGTCGACGCTGCGCCATCGTCGACGTAACGCGTCGTGCGAGCTGCCGCGGCGTGCGAGGTGAGCGCGGAAGTTCATCCGCACTCCCGACTTCCGCAACAACTTAATTGCGGTGAATTACGCATTTCGCGTTACCTTCCTAGAGTTCACTCGCCGTGAAGACCCACATTGAGGGGGGGCGCGAAATTGTTTCCTATTGACACGCGATTCTCCGCGAGGCCGTCGAGTTCGCTGCCTATGGGTGCTCCGAAGCTGGTAGATCGAACTGTCGCGCTTCGCTCGGGAGTCCCAGGAGTCTACGGAAAAGGCGAGGGACGTATATAGAGGAGCACAAACGAGTCGCCCGTGACTCACGCGTAGAGTGCATCGCCCCGAGATCCATGAATCTCTTTATTATTCCGCTCCGCTGTTGCTTCACGACAGTCGTAAGGTCTTGGACGCGGCGGGACGTTATGTGTACACACCGCGTGCGTTAAACACCACTCCCTATATTCCAGTCGCTACGGTCCTTCTCTCTCTCTCTCGTCCCATCCTCGTACCGTTAGCCGAAAGGGCTCGCGGCTTCGCTCGACGCCCGTTCAACCGCATCACACGGACCCTGCAACAACGCATACGAAATAAACCGTTTCAATCTTCCTCACTTCTCGGTCCAACGTTACGTTCTTTATAGCTACCACGAAATATATAGAATTCATTTGAATTACAAAAGCGTCGGCGTTATGAACGTGGCGCACGAGGTGCGGCATACTAAAATTTCGTATGCGGACCAAGATAACGAAAAATATGTATACGTGGTTACTTTGTCGTTCATTAATGTATGCGGATATTTTGATTGAAAGATTTGGCATTTACATGATTATTGATGATAGTGACTTTTCAATTTTGAAAACAACTTTGATCATAATTTTGATAGGCGGCTTGGAACTATTTCACAATTATTAGGTCGAGTGGAGTGACCCAACGTGCATGCAATGTCGATCACTGTAATGTACCAGAAATGATCTCAACAAGATTCAGTATTGAAACAATTATTAGAAAATGAAAATAATAAATAATAATAATAAACAATCATTCTGAAAATGTGCGAAAAATAATCTCCTCCAACGTCCCACAAAATCCATATTTAAAGCGCGAGTTCAATTGATAAGCGTTTCAATAAACGTTCATTGAAATTATTCCACCGCGTTAACACTCGCAATTTGTTCCAAGCGTTTGTCTCACCGTGGCGAGCAGCCCGGGGCAACGTCTGCGCCGCCTACTCTGCCTACTCCACCGTGACTGTACGGCTAACCGGCTGCGAACGTCGAGAGAGCGTTATGAAAAATGCAATCGGCACTTTTCTCGTGATCCAATCCGCCGCGAATAGCCGAACGATGTTGCACGAGATCCCAAAGAGTGCCAAGGACCAGCGGCCTCGTGATTCCCGATGCGTCGGGTAAATCCTATTGGCAATATTCTCGCCCGCTCGGCGTTCGTATCCTGGTCGACGACGTTCCCGGATCTAGGCGAAGATTTACGTGCCCCGCGCGCGAGTCGTTTCCAGGGGGACGGAGATTAAAGCCGCGCGCGCGGAGCCGGCGAGCGTCCCGGGGATGACGGTGAAACGGTAAGGCACGCAACGGCGGTCGCGCTGTGCTCTCGGCGTTCACCAGTTTCAGTTTCAGAGTCGCCGACGCGAGTTAGGTAACACTGTAACACCGTCGTGTGGAAGTGTTTCAGCCGCGAGTCACTCCTCCCGCGATACTCGGACCGGCAAGACCGGCTCGAAGCTCGACGTTTGCTCAATTTGTTTTTTTGTTTTTGCTTTGTTTTTTTGACTCCACGTTATATATTTTATTTCGGTGAAATTATTGGTGTCTAATTTCTTCGATCTGGTTCACGTGGTGATGTGAGAGTTCTCGAGTGGCCTCGCGGAAATAATTGGATGATATTGACGTCACGATATGACTCGACCGTGAGTACCGCAATGTTTTAAGTGGCAATTGGAGCGGCGTCGACCTTTGTCTGAAAAATAAAGTCGTTAGTGTGCGTGAAAAATATTGTTTGAAATGCTGATTTACAGACTCGAGAATTGAGGTAATTTCGAGGTGTTGAAAAGCCACGGCAATTTTGCACTGCGATAATTGCCGCGACTCTACTGTACCTGAAGAGACACTCCGCACGCTGTGACTGTTATTACGTGCAACTTTCTTCGGGTATACTTAACCCGTGCTCGATAATCTCGTTGCCCGGTGAAGACCTTTCGAAATATTACGAGATCGCCCCAGAGTTCCGTAATCGCTTACGAGGCCCCCGGAGCCGGAGTCCGGGGCTCCTCTCGCAGCCTTTTCGGGCGAGAGGCTGCAGCGTCGATCGATCTCTTTGGCCGCGATTACGCGCGACTTCCACGAATGTTGGGCAATTCGCGGCACGCGACGAATTCGCCGTAAAATTCACTCTTTTTCACCTCATTCTTATTAATAATTCTTATAAATATTCTTATTAATAATTCTTATAAATATTCTTATTAATAATTCCAAAAATTAAATCCGATTTTTTATAGCACTCACTTTCTTCATGGCGAATAAAATACGAAGAAATAAATGCAAGAATCTATAGAATTGTGTCGGCATAAAGCACGAGAGATATTATTGGCATTTACCTGCCAATTAAATGTCTAACGGTGCCCTTTCGATAGGGAGCAAACCGACGACTCCTAGGAAAGAGTCAAGGATCACAGCAATGTAATACTCTCGATTGCCTTGACGAGAATCACATAGTAGAGAATACCGCGCGGTTTTTCTCCTTCAGATTCCGCCGAAGAGATTGTGAAAAAATTGCCTACCGATATCTAACGTCATCTTCGCATGAAACTCGGCAGTAAGGACAGGCGGTCGAGAAGCAGGTGTCCATATTCGGCAAGCGGTATCCCAAGCGAAGATCGGTCCCGGTAACACTCGCGAATTTCGAAAACACCCGGGTTATAAGTCGCTATTGGTCACTGCGGGAAAGCATCGGCGAACGCCCACCGACGATCGTCGATAATGCTCGGCGCCTCGTGCCCGTAGACCAGCAATTTCTCGCCGAATAATCTCATGATTGTTGGTAACGTCGCGCGCTCATGACCACGGCCGCTGTCCATTTGTCCGGCGACGACGGTTTGGCTGTCAAATTTTCTTCGGACTGCTAATTTACCGGACATCGGGGGGACGAAGAAAACAAACGAGCGACCTCACGCCCGGAGTTGCTATTTGTTTCCTCGAGTTTCGAGCCGAACCGAGCGCTCTGATTCGATGAACTTCAGGTCGCGGACGTTTGTAAATCTTCTTGGTCCGCTCGCACTTCCGGGAGAAATCAAACGTGTTCCATTGGCTACGTCGACTGAGCGTCCGCTGAAGTCTCGTAAACCGCACCTGGAAAAATTAAACGAACGTGGAAACGTGACAATTTTATGTTTATTGGTTGATAAACAATCAATAAACATAAAATCGAATTGATTGATAAACAATCAATAAACATAAAATCAATAAAATAAAAACATAAGTTTTTATGTTTATTGATTGATAAACAATCAATAAACATAAAATCCATTGCCCTTAAAATTAAAACCCAAATTTATTGATACTGGTATCAATAAACATAAAATCGAAGACCAATAAATAGTAACATTTTTGGTCTATCGGAAGAAGCCAAAGAAATCACGAAAAAGCCACTATCGTCGATAATCTCCAAAGTGACGATGTACGATCTCATCGCTCGGTTATCAGGGCGATCAAAAACGCGGCGCAACGTGAAAGTCCTGACGTAAGGAACCGCCGCTCAGATATCCCACCGAGTGGCTCGTATTTAGTCGATTGTGTAACGCATTTTAGCCGGCAACACGAGGAAGGCCCAGCCACCGTTGTCGGCGACTTTACGCTAATGCCGTCGTTCTACCCCCATTTCGCAAGCCATGTGAAACACTTTAAGTGCGTCTTCTGTCACAACCGCAATTCGATTATTTCTTTTTCACTGCTTTTTTTTCTTTCTTTCTTTCGCCTCGCGCCGCGGCGAAACAATACGCGAAATATCATCGGGCACGACCTGTTTTTTTTCGAGCTGCCTGCGTTTTCGGAGCTCCGAACGTTTCGCAAAGCTAACGAACGCTTTGGCTCCCGACTAGCGCGCACTTTCACTTGCACTGACCTTCGCGGACGAAGGCCACGTCCTGTCCTCAACAGATCCGTAACTCTTACGCGCCCATTTTTCATCCGCGCCGCTCGTTAAACTTGTTGACAATCGCCGCGCGCCCGCGAGTCTCGATGAGGAGCTTCGACGGAACGCGACCGTAAATAAAGACCTCATGAATATTCGCGTCTCATTCGCGAAAAGTTTAGCCACGGAGAGACCCCCGAGGTACGATGAATTTTCTCACGGGCCGAAACTGTTTCCTAGTTAAATTCAAATTAAATATAATTCGCGGTATCGTGCTCAGAATTAAACGTCGCAATTAATCCGAGAGTCACTCTGGACCTGGAAACTTCCACTCCGATTTCCTGGAACTTCGTTTCGAGAGACTCAATTACATCCGTGATTCATTCGCAGTCTCCCCGTTTGTCCCAAAATTCATTTACCGCTAATTATAATTACTGGACAGCCGCAACATAATTTGCATTTGCATGATACTCGGTTTGTTCGTAAAAATTGATAACGAGTTTTCGTGGTCGTTTGTGAAAAACTTTTCCTCGAATGTACAAAAATAACGTTTTCCTTTTACCGCGTGGCGATCAATCAAAGCCGAAAGTGTTTTGATCCACCGCGGAGAAAATGAGTCTTGGGGCAATTAACGTCGCTCGTCGCGGAGCTCCGTAAAAATTAGAAATGAGCGCGCGTGAATCGACGAACGGTCTCGTTTATTCGGTATGCATGTCGTCATCCCCAGCCCCGAAGCCAGGGACAATGCCATTGCCATAGCGAAACAGTGAAAGTATACGGTCATTTTATTTTCAGTCGAGCTCTCGTCTCGACGAGCCTCGCGTACGTCGTGCCCCCGCGGTTTTCGTCGCGTAGCCGCGCGCATTTACGTTTTGAGCGCGAAGCCCCGAGCAGCGTGACGCTCGTCGCCGCCAGTCGGGAATCGTTCGGCCGCTGGAACTCGCGCCTCCTCAAATAACACGTCTGCCGCGTCGCGCTCTGTCATTACATCTTCATCTTCTTTGTCCCCGTCAATTGCCTTCCGTTTGTGCTGCGCTCGTTGACCTTGCGGTGGAGAAGAATCGCTCGGCCGATACTTCGGCGTGTGTCACGTTCGACGTAAAATTCCTCTGTCGAGAAATGCGGCGATAGGTAAAACGCGTCGGCTAATAAAGAAAAGAAAGAAAAAGTTAAAACACGTTTAATCCACGGTCAAGCGAAATTTGATTAATCCATATTTTTAACACGACGATATTTAATAAATTCCTCTTTCCCAATGGGATAGTGAATTAAATATCGCATGTCGAATTTTCGTCGTATAAATTTGTCTGTAGAAAAATCAAGCTGTGATATAAAATGAAAGGGAGATTAATTATTGGCATTAACGTTGTTTCGTGTGTTTTCCAGTGCGATGCAGACATTCTTCGCAAGCCTCCTGTGGCTCCTTCTCATAGCGGACGCGAAAACCGCGGTTGTCCCGCCACCGTGGGCGAATCCCTCGAGCAATCCCTGCGCGGCTCAGCCGCGAGGCTGGCAACTGCTCTACTGGCCGGCGGACGGAAAATGCTACAAAATATTCCAGGCAAGTACGACGAAACGGCGGAAAAAGAAATGTCACCGCGTGCGCGTCTCGCGCGCGCGCGCCGGGCGAAAGTGTATTTTTTTTCGTAAATTCGGCGCGGTACGCGCGACGAATCGACGAGTGGGCCACGAATTTACATGTTTCTCTTTGGTTGTTCACGTTGAATACGTAGATCGGAGCACCGTGTCCGGAGACGATGGAGCTGGGGCCGGCGGCCGGCGGCGGTGGGACCGTCGCCGAGTGCAGATGCCCACCGGGCACAGCGCAATCGCCCAGGGACGCCCTCTGTCATCCGATATTCTCCAGGGCCTCATGCGATCCTGGACAGTATTTCGCGCCGGTGCCGGAGACCCCAGGCAAAGCGGGGTAACGTAAAACCTCATGTTCCTCTTTACGTAATACAAGCGAACCCGAATATTAAAATCACAAGGAAAAATTGCTCCAAATAAGCAATTATTAAAACCAAATATTAAAATCATAAGGAAAAATTGCTCCAAATAAATTCTTAAATTCTTAAATTGCTGAGAAACGCAAGAAAAAATATTCCCATTTTTCCACTTCCGGGCAAATCGGGATAACGTTAAACCTCACGTTCCTCTTTGCGTAATACAATCGAACCCGAATATTAAAATCACAAGGGAAAATTGCTCCAAATAAATTCTTAAATTCTTAAATTCCTGAGAAACGCAAGAAAAAATATTCCTACTTTTCCACTTCAATTCGCAATTGAAAAAAAAAAAAAGTAAAAAAAATAAAGAATTAAAAAATTAAAAAATTAAAAATTAAAAAATTCAGCCGCAAATTAATTTCCAATTTTTTCATTCCAGCTCCAAAAGACGCTGGGGCGTGTGCCGCGAGCCCGAAAGTTGCCCAGAGAGAGGCGAGGTCTACTGGCCGAGGGACGGAAAGTGTTACCCCAAATTGACCCGCGGGCCCTGCCCACGCGGTGAGCTGCTGATTCTCGAGGCCGACGGCCTCGCGTCCTGCTCCTGCTCGACGGACGGTGAGCTCGGGCGTTACCACTGGCCGGGCGTCGGTGGCGGCTGCCACGAGCACTACACCCGCGGCCCGTGCTCCGAGCCCGGCGAGCTTTTCCTGCCCGGCGGAAGTTGCGGCTGCCACTCGGGTCTGCCGCACTACCACGAGGAGACGAGGATGTGTTATCCCCTGGGTGGCGTCGGTCCCTGCCCGGCGGGTCACCACTTCGTGGTGACGCCCGAGCGCGAGGACGATCAGCGCGGGGACGACGAGGGAGTCGTTCGCGCCCGTTGCGCCTGCAAAGCCGGCCACGTGCCGTACAAAAACGGCCTCTGCTATCGCGTTCACACCCGCGGGCCCTGCGACGTGGGCGACATGCTCGTCAACTCGACGAGTTGCGTGACGGTTCCGTGCAAACGCGGCCGGCTCTACTTTCCGCGCGAGAAAACGTGCTACAAGATCGGCTCGAGGGGGCCGTGCCCGAACGGCCAGATTGTTCTCTACGATCACAACGTAAGGCCGTCCCTCGACGGGATCAGCTACAACGGGGTCTGCGGCTGCACGAACGCCCTGAAAAATTCCGGCCGCTGCTCCGAGGAGGAGAACAGCAGCTGCGAGCCGCCGGGGATGGTCGTGATCAACAGGACGTGCTACAAACTCTACACCCAGGGACCCTGCACGCCCGGCGAGTGGCTCGTGGCGCGGAGAAACTCCAAAGACTCGATCTGGCAGTCCGGCGAGGCCAGAGACGCGAAAGCCCGATGCGAGTGCCGTCCCGGCTACAGGCGGGTCGGGAGCGATGTCACCGAGGTGGAGAGCAACGTGTTGAGCTCGGTTGGAGGATGTCAACCGCCGGCCGTCAGCCTCGCCAAGTTTCTGAACGAGCGAATCAAGTCGACGAACTTTTGAGCCCGATGCGCTTGCAAGTTGTGAAGATTGTGAGCTTTGAGTGCGCGATTCAGGTGCGAACTCGATGAACGTTGCCGTGCGACGACCGACGTGGGTGATGTTTTTGGTGTGCGTGATTTTTGTCCTATTTATTAAATCGCACGCGTGCAGACGCTGCGGAACCTGTAAATATAGCTTATAGGCATAGGTATATCGTATCGATAAGCTTATATGTTGCGCGCGCGAATCGCGCGAAATCGCTGTAAAAAAACGATCTGCTTGAAATTTAACGTACGAGTCGTGGACATTTTTTTTTTTTTTTTGCGATGTGGATAACGACGCCGAGTACTCACTGATACTTGTGCTGCAGTTCCTGGAGTTGTTGCTCCGCTCCCGACGCGTTCTGCTCCTTGGATTTTATTTCGCGCTCCAACGCCGCGATTCTTCCCGCCTTTTCCTCCAGTTCCATCTGCGAGACGAATTTCACGTTAATTGTATTTTTTTTCTGATTGCGGAATGACGGATATGCGGATATGATTGACATGAAATGCGTGAATCGCTGCTCACCGCCATTCGCTCCTTTTCCTGATCCACCTGATTCCTGTTCGCTCGCATCGTGTTGATTTCCTGCTTCAGACTCTTCACCTCGTTGTCAAGCTGCATTCTCTGCTGCTCGAGGTGCCTGTTGCGTTCCATCGCTTTGTACAATTCGCCCTCGGAATGATTGAGCTGACCCTGAACGTCGCCGAGCGCCTGATCCGCTTGATCTTGCAGAGTTCTGCGAATAAATCGCGATACACGAGTTCAAAAAGATGTACAATCGCGTGGATTTTGAGTCACGGTCGAATCGGGACGCACCTAAGCTGGAAATACTGCGTTCGTTGCACTGAGAGCTCCTGCTTCGTTCTCCGCAATTCCTCCCTCAAGTCCTCGAGCTGATCCTCGAAGCCGTTTATCGTCGCTCGCTGCGTTCCCTGCGCAACCAAAAGATCTTGCCTCTCTCGCTCTAACTTTTTCAACCGCGTCTCAACGTCACAGAGATTCTCCCTCAGCCGTCGCTGCTCGAACTTATGCGCCTCCACGGCGAGCTACCAGCCCCGGAATAGCCCCAACCGCCCAATCAACAATGACAACGCAATCGTGTACGCATGCACAGACATTAATGGAGAAAAAACAGAGAGAGATTAATTCATTGCACGTGATTAATAATTTGCATTCGTAATGCAATTAATATCGTTAGATTATTTTATGTCTCGTAAATTAGACCCTTAAAATAGCTGGAAAACGTCGTAGAAGATTGAAATGGATTTTTTAGAGAGCGGATTTAAGGCGAGGCGAAACCACCGTGAGTGTTAGAGAGATATAAAAAATAATTTTCGGACCAACAATACACGAAAACTAGACGAATGCCAGGAAAGAAAAAAGTTTTACACCAACCAGAATCGAAAGAGGAATGGCGTAAATTTTTGCTTTTTTCCGGAAACGTTGCGCATCGTCGCAAGAATTGGGTACAATTTTTATTACCGACTGAGCAGGTTTCACGTCGCCAGCCCGCTACGACTACAGGAAGAAAGCAACTTATTCCCGCGTTAAATTCTGCAATCACCTTGAGCCTCTCGCGCAGCGTGTCGCGCTCCTCCACCAAACGGTCAACGTCGGCTCGCGCCATGTCTCGTTCTCGTTCCAATCGCTCCACGAATGCCTGAAATGTTTTTTTTTTTTTTTTTTTTTTTTTCATTAAGGCCCCAGAAATTCGATAAATTGCCGAAATAATCGAAAACAGTGGGTTTTGCACTAACCGAGGACGCCTTGGAATCTCCACCGGCCATCGGAGCGGAAACCGAACAAGCGCAACTTCCCATCGGTCGACATTGACCGCAGGGATGTCCGACGTTTCTCCTTTCCGATCTCGAGGACTGCAGACGCAACTCTAACTCGAACTTTTCCCGGCAGAGCTCCTTCTTCTCTCTTTGCAATTCCAGTATCGCGTGCTCTTTGGCGATCAGTTGCCGCCTCAGGTCGCAAACCTCGCTCCAAAGCTCCGCCTATTGGATATTTATTTATTTGTTTATTTATTTGTAATTATTTATAATTATTATAAAAATCGATGTCTCTTACATTATCCGCTTCCGAATTCTTCATGCATTGTTCGCGCAGTCTGTTGTACTCTTTTTTGTAAAAATCTCGATCCGTCTGGACCTGGTCGATCGTCTGCTGCAGCTGACTAATTCTCATGTCCTTCTCGCCGTTGAATCTCTGCGAGGCGATTTTCGTGGCTTCGACGTTGGAGTCTCTCGTGACTTCGTCGTCCCTGACGTCCGAATGTCTTCTCGTGGCTTCGGTTTGCTTCTCGTGAACCGGCGGGGAATACGATCGTCGCTGTTCCCGAGAGACTTAACGAAAAAAATAAAAAGACACGATTAGCATCCAGCAATTGCGACTGTACGAATTTTCTCGGAGTTTCATGTAGATAAAAAAATGAAAATAACGAAAATTAATCCCGAATCGTGTACCCGGTTTTTTCTTCGTCAACATTTTCCCTTTATTCCTATCGTTCTTTTCCCCCTTTTCCTTGACATTTTTCAAATCTTCCTTAACGCTCTGGGCAATCTCGCTGCCGATCATTTGCTTCTTCAGCAGATTATTCGCGCAATCCAGACGCGCGACTTCCTGCTTCAGATTTCCGTTAGCTCTCGACAGTCGACCGATCTCCTCGTTCAAACTTTGCTCTAGACGGGGATACGAAGCATCAAGCTCAACGCTGGTCTCGGTGTTGGGAGAAAAATCGGAGCAACGATATTTCTTACCGATCACGGTCAACTGGTTGATTCGATCGGTCATCCGCTTCTTCTCGTCCAGGGAGGACTCGAGCTTTCGCTGCAGATTGCGATTCTCCAGTCGAGCTCCTTCCAAGTCGGCGCGCAATTCTTGGCCCGATCTCCGCTCCACCATCAACTCGCCCTCTAACACGTGCACTTGAGTCATAACACTTTCCAATTTCTCCTGTGGGCAATCAAAGGCAGCGTTCACTCTCGTCGTCCTTTAAACCTGAGCTGTCGCTGTATTATCTCGAATTATTCAGCGAAAAGGAAAATTCGATTAAAAAAATTCTGATTATATTGCGACGTGACAACATTAGGGAAAAAATTACCTGAAGCTGGCTCACTCGTTTATTATTCTCCTTAACAGCGGAATTGCAATCCGCCTCGACCGCCAATGCAATGTGATCAATGTCGCGCAATTCTTTCTCCAGCTCCTCGTTTCGTTCGGCCAATTTCATCGCCTGGGACATCGCATCGTGTTGCTTGTCAAGCGCCTCTGCCAAAATTACAGAAAAGATAATAAAGGTCTGTTGAAAAAATCCTAAATACCGCCGGAATTCTCGCGATCGTTTCCCTGGTTAAAAGATCCGATTAGAACCAATAAAACGGACAAAAAACCGATTGAAACCTGTTTGTACCGATTATTTCGCAATCGGAGTTTTGGGCATTTGATCGGTTTCTATCAGTGTCAATGGTAATTACTAAGCAGGGTTGCGTACTTACCCCTCAACTGCTGCTCCAAATCAGACTTCGATTGCTGCAGGATTCGCAATTCATCGAAATCGCCAGCTTTGTGGCACACGTTGTGAGAATCCGAGGCCTTTTCGTGACCACCGTGATCGCAGCATTGACCGAGTTTCTTGCAAGAACAGTCCTTGGAAACGGCGCTGTAGGGACGACCGCCCTCCAGCATTTTTCGCAGTCTCGATATCTCCTTTTCCTTCGTGGTCAACTGTGGGAAATATTTCGTACAGGGAAACGCATTTGAAAAATTATTTCGTATTAAACAAGAACACTTGCTTTTTTTAAATCACGAAAACTTTGTATAGTAACACGAAAAAAAATTTTAGGATGCCGGCGTACCTGCGCTTTCAGCGTGTAAACGCTGTCTATGTGCAGCGATAACTCTTCCTTTAGTCCCATTACCTCGTGACTCAGTGAGTTGATCTTACGATCCGCCATTCCTATCAGATCCACGACTTGCGGATCGACTTTGCTGTGACTCGGCAGAGCGGAAGCGCTCTTGGATCTTGGCATGGGCTCTGCTTCCAGAGAAGGCCTTCTCAGTGGATAGCAGGAACGTTTTTTGGCTCCTAAAATTTTACCAGCCACTATAAAGTATCTAAGACTGAAATAAGCAGCTTTTGGGAAAAGTTAGGCAGGTATTTACCAAGGGCCACATTGTTTACAAGCGGTTTATTGCATTTTCCTAAAAGCTCCTGAATCCTTTTGCTCTTCTGAGACGACTCGGTCTCCAGTTCTTTGATTCTTTTGAGATTCCTAGAAGACGCGGCTTGCAGATCGTTGCATTCGCTCTCGAGGGTGTAAACCTTTTTCTTGAGATCCTTTATGTGCTTCTGATGCGCTTCCTTCGCCTCTATGAGATCCAAATGCAGCTGATTGCACTCCTGGACTAATCTGGCGTTGTCGCATTTGTAAGGATCAATCGAGAGTTGCAATCGACTGCAGGCCTGCACAGTCGCAATTAGAGAGAAAAATAATTTGGAGCAATTAGCAATCGACCCAGGTCATTCATAAGTATTTAATAATTTTCAGGTATTCGACTGATAGATGAAGTCAAAGGGTTACAGTACAAGTGACAAACAATTGATGGCTAGAAATTTGAAAGGTCTGATGATTCACCTTCTGTGCTGTAAATATCAATATACAGAGTGTGCAATCAGAACCAATTATTTATATTGTTTTAACTGACTCTATTGACTTCCCATTTTTAATTAATGCAATACCCAAATAATTTCTCTAACGGCACATGAAATAAGTAAACATATCGTAGCATGACCAAAAAATGTACAGTGCAAGTAAAAATCATTTAATCACTGAAAAATATAAATCTCTGATAAATCTCTGTGCTCCAAATTTTTGTTTACAGAGATTAAAATCAGAATCATTTGTCAAATCAAATAATGAGTCAAATATTGAGTATATTAAAATAAACTCAACCAAAATTCATCTTTAACATTCTGCAAGGATCAGACGATTTTTTCATTCTATTTCCACAGAAAATAGAAAGAATTCTTTGTATTTTTTCTTTCTTTCTTTCTTTCTTTTGCTTTCTTTGTATTTTAAGTTACAAGAAAAATGCAAGTGAAAAAATTAGCAATACCTCAACGTTATCGTGCGCAACTGCTTTGAAATGCTTGAGACTCTCCGTCGTCTGTATAAGATCAGACAACAATTTTTCTATGAGAGGTAGAGCATCCAGGGAGAGCGCTTGCCTGTAACCCAAGCCGTCCAAGTGTTTCCGAATTGTTCGGTAACGCGCAGCTATCGTATATTCGTTATCTGTATTCATGTTTACCAATTTCCCTCCAAAATGGAGAAACGCCACTGGTTAACAAATTTCAGTGCAGCGGATACTACTCATCTGTATACACAAGCCAACCACATAGTTGCGCTTCGTTCCATTCATACTGGATTTTTTTTTTGTGCTTCGATTTATCGAGTCGCGGATTATCATTGAATAATCACAATCACCGTTTTTCTTTTTTTTTTCCTTTACTACACGCGCAACGCGATAATCGAAAAATTGTGATCCGACTCGCTGGCCGTCTGTTGTTTCGCTGCCACTCGTTGTTTATTATCGGTTACGTCGATACTCTCGGAAACTGTGTGACATAAATAACTCGGTGTAAACTTGGTGCTGATGCGAGCGACATATTTTTTAGGATTTAATTACGTTGCTGGAGCGAGTTTTTGTCAATTTAGAGCCGGAGGACAAGGCTGTGGTCGCTCGAGAGCAGGTTACACCTGTTTACGAACTGCGCGGTGTGTGCGTAAACAATTTTGAATGTCGTACCAACTTCGCTAGGGATATCTAGGGTTTGGGGTATAGGAACTAAACGTGGCATTAATTTTATGGCGCGAGATTTGAATTTTTTTTTTTTTTTCATTTTTTTTTCATTTTTTCATTTCGATTCCAACCAGCACAAAATTTTCTAATATTTCAGATACGATCAATAATTATAATAATTCGATTCTGTTATAAAAATCGAATTTTCTTATTCCCGAATTTTGTTTTAAGGTAGGAAAAATATAATACTACATACATCAAGCGTTGTTGCGATTAGAAAAGTTTATTGATTTACGATACATCGATAAATACGAGCGTTCGTCGTCACTCGCAAATGCCGCTCGTGAGACAATTCGGAATGGTGTTTAACAGTCGGAGGCAGTAAACAGTAATGATAACCATCAACACATCTATCTTTACACCGATATCGGACATGGGCCGTGAGGCGAATTTGCGAAGTGTAAGTTGTAAAAAAGAAAGAACAATGAATGCGATCTTAACGTTTAAGGCTTGTCGCGAGAGTCGCGAATTCACATGTTCTTGAATTCGTCGCTGCCGTTGGCATTGAGCATGAGAATGTTCGGATTCTCCTTTTCGAAGGCTGTCGCGTCTCGGCCTCCCGGCCGCTCCTCCTGTCCCCACTCGCCTAACGTCCCGCGCATCACGTCGGGCTGTTGTCGCAGTATTTCCTCCTCCTTCTGCGATATTACTAACAGTTTACGATTGGACATGAAAACTTTTCGTCACACAAAAATGCCCTTAAGCTACATCGAATCGTTTTGAAACTACGAACGAAACAAGCGATTGAAAAAAAATATATAGCGAATGCAGTAACTTAAGATAATTTTTATTACTATTGATATTTCCTTAAGGATAATGGAAAAAAATGTTTAAGTAAACCAATGAAAAATGCCGATTGTCGATGGTGATCCAATGTGCTCCGAATGCAAAGTACAATTTTAGTGAAAACAAACCTGTCTGTCCGCCTGGGCGAATTTATCGAACATGTTCGCGTAGAGTTTCTTCTCTCTCGCGAGATTTTGCTTGATGAGAGCGTTGCAAACGGCGATCTGCTTCACGGCAGCGGCGTTTTTCGGCTCGACCTTCAGCACCGCCTCGAAGTCTTTCACGGCTTTCTCGGGGGACGCGAGCGCCAGCTGCGCCTGACCCCGTCGGAAGAGCGCTTTCTCATTGTTCGGACTGAGCGCCAGCACTTTGTCGCATTCCGCTTTGGCCTCGGGGTTCTGATCGGTTTTCAGGTAGAACAGCGCGAGGTTCAGGTAGGCCGAGAGAAGGAGACCGTCGCGCTCGGTCTTCACGTCGCCCTCGAACGCGTCGTCCTCGTCCAAATATTTAATAGATTTCTCGGTCATCTTAATCGCGAGCGTATACTTTCCGGCTTTGAAGTAATTCGTCGCCTTTTCCTTGTAGAGTTTCGATTGCGCGATTCGCTCGGGCGCTTCCAACGAGAACGGTGCGGCTACCTGTTAAATTTATACATGAAATATAAATACGACAAACGAATTGCGTCGGAATTCAATAAACAAAAATCATGCATTTTTTTTTTTTTTTTTTTTTTCGAGGAAAAAGGATGATTTTGTACCTTCTCGAAGGCCTTAAGCTCGACGATGTACTCGACGTCCGCGTCCGCCGGTATATTGAATTCTGGCTTTCCCGCCTTCTTGAACGCGTATTTGCTTTTGATCTTTAATCTCGACTTCTCGCCCATGTTGAAACTCTCTAACGCTTTCTCGATTCCCTCGATCACGCCCGAATCTTCGCCCTCGCCGAGCGCGAACAGCACGTCCCTCTCCTCGAAGATCTTGTCGTTGTACTTTCCAATCAGATGCACTGGAAGTCAAATTGATTTATCAATACAAGAGGCGCAAATCGCTCGATCGGTTGTACAAAAATTCTATATATAATTATTGAGACACAAAATATGCAGGCTTGTTTAGTGAAATATCTGCATATTTTGGATTGAATTATAATCGAAACACTTGATATTTGGGTAGAAGGAAATACCTTCAACGATTGACCCATCACCAGGATGACCCCCAGGCTTTCCAGCTTCGATTTGGAATCTTTCGATGCCTCCATCGCTATTTGGGCTCAAATCCTCCCCAGTGAAGTCTATCATCTCCACCTAAAATTCAGCAAAATTTTGTTAAGCTTCCCCAGTTTCTCAGAGCCAAAAATAACTTTGATTAATTACAATTCTTTACCTCAAACTTGAGTGTCGCGTCTGCAGGAATTTTTGGGGGTGAGCCCATCTTTCCATAGGCGTATTTGGAGTCGCAGGTGAGCATGGCGACCTCCCCCTTCTTCATGGTCGCTACGCCGATGTCCCACGCCTTGATGACCTGACTCTGACCGAGATCAAACTGAAACGGCTCATTGCGATCTTTGCTGGAGTCAAACTTGGTGCCATCCAGCAGAGTTCCGGTGTAGTGCACCGTCACTTTGCTGCCTGCGCTGGGAGCCTCATCTCCGTAGCCTTCCTTGAGAATTTCTTTCAAAACTCCTCCATCCTTCAGCGGAGAAATGTCCACAGCGGCCATGCTGAGAATAAACAAGAAAAAAAACGTTTGACATAAAATAGAAAGGAAACGAGAAGCCAAAGCGTAACGTCGAATTTCGCGGCCGGAAAATGTGCTCGGGGTTCTTTGTTTCCAAAACCGTTTATTGTACTTTCCGGCACGCGGATTCGTTAGCGCGTAATTTGCATTCAGGGGCTTCTAGAACATGCTAGAAACGCTGGAAAAAAGCCGCAATCAATGCGCGAATGTGGAAGCGAAAGAGGAAGAAAAAAGTAGATACGTGCTAAAAAATCGGGGATGACGCTCCAAAACTTACGTTTGATATTGTCAGATACGGTAATAGAATTTTGGAGTCAGCGAAAATTAGTCTTCGCAGTGGGTTTCTCGTGCGTTCGTCTGCTTCGGGTATTTCGCCGATTTGCAAGCAGAAAACTAGCGTCTCACGCTTTTCGTTTCTCTTCGGTAATTGCAGAACTCACCCGAGTCACCCAACGCCACCTTTTTGCCTCAAATCGCGACTCGTCTCGAACTCTGCAGGCTCTGCACATTCTTATCGACAGATATTCTTAAGGGCATGTGAAACATGTACCACGTGACACGTGAGAGCGAGAGAGATAACTGCAATTTTTGAATAAACACCATTCCAAGACTATTCTTATTCTGAATGAAAACAAAATATCATCGGATGGAGAATTAAAATGCGCTTCTGATGATGTTTTTCTTTGTCTCAGAATATTTTCGGTATCTCCATACGATTGATTACTGTTTTTGTTACCGACTGAGTAGGTTTCACATGCCCTTAAAAAATGTTTGTATTAAAAAAAGAAGTAAAGAATCGTGAATTTTGGAATATTCACATTTATTCATAACAGATATACGTTCATTAGTGGTATTACGGAAGGTACCGGGCGCATAAAATTAACGTCATAGATTTCCCATAAATAGGTAATTTAACCGGTAATCTGACCTTCTGACCGCTCATCCCGTGCGATCCCTGCGGCAATTTCCGAGCAACGTGTGCCGAGCCGGTGAGTCCGGTCGAGCTTAGCAGTGAGACGTAAATACAACTCGCCGAAAAATTCCGCAAATTCGTTTCCACCGATAATGTCAGAGTGACGAAACGACAGCGCGAGATGTGGAAAACCCTGAGCACGAGTCAGCGGGCGCTTCTGCGTCTGTTGAATTCGCAAAAGTGCCGTCGAACCTTCCTGTCCGAGGCCTACCGATGCACCGACGCCTGGAACGAGAGGCTGCGATCCCCGCTGCTCAGCAAGGTAAACGACAGCGAGTTGTTTATCACGCTCGACCAGAAGTTCCAATCGGTCGGCAAGGCCAGCGCGGTCGACGTCGACATCTACGCGAACGTCATCAGCGGCGCCGATCACGCGGACGAGCTCATCGATGTACTCCACAAACTTAGGTTATGCACCGAGGCTACGAGTATCCTCGACTCGACGCATCACGCGGTCATTCGCTACCTGCTCGATAACGACGCGATCGACGATCTCCTCTCGGTGCTTCACGATCGCTTGAACTACGGCATCATCCCCGATTCACATTGCTGCAACATCATGATGGACACTTTCCTGAAACGCCAGGACTACGCTTCAGCCGCTAAGATCGCCGTCCTGCTGATGATTCAGGAAGACTCCGAGAATCCCATAACCAACGCACTGTCTCTTTATTCTTGTCACAAGTACCTGGAGAATCCGGAGGTCTGGAAGGCGCCGGAGCCAGAACCGGAGGACACCGGGGAAGAGGTCAAAGTCAGAGTCAAGTATATCACAAATCCGTTCTTTGATGATCATTTTGATCTCGTGGATCCGAGCGATTTAGTAGGGAAGACTTTGGTCTTCTTTGGGAAATCCATGGACGACGCTTTGGGAAGAAGCTGCCACTTGAGAGGTCTGGTGATGTGGAAGAAATTCAAGGCGGCTGCCGATTTGATCAGGGAGTGGACGAAGAAGGGACAGAAGGAGTGCATTTACGGGGAAACTTTTGCCAAGATTCAGGAACATCTGGCTGGCATCGAAGACGACAAAGTGTCGGTTAAATCGTTCACCGGCGAGACTGTTACTTTGGCCCCTGAGGAGATTAAGGACTTTAGGACAGAATTCGAGGGTTTGGGCAAGAGCGGCTTGAAGGAAGGCAGCGTTCTGGAGGAGATTGAAAGCAGAGTGAAAGCTGCAGTCGAAAAGCACGCTGACGCTGATATCGCCAAGCAGCTCCAGGTACAAATTTAAACATTTGGCTGAAAGTCTAAATATTGGAATTGTAATTCTGAAGATTGAGCGAAATTTTCAACACTTTTCTGTGCATTGTAATTCATGATTGGCGACTCAATTGTTTTTATAGATTTATCAAGAGTGGGAGAAGACGCGAATGACCGTCCTGGAGAATCAACTGGCCGAGCTGGACAAGAAAGCGCGACTGGAGAAGGTCGAGCAGATGAAGAAAGATTTGGCCGAACGGGAGCGTCTTCTCACGTTCTTCGAGAACAAAGATAAGATCAATTTGCAAATCGTCGAGAAGACGGAGGAGGAGAACAGGCGTTACGGTCCACGTATAAAAGCATCCCAGGACGTCGAGGAAAGTTACATACCTCCGGAATTGGTCAAGCGTCGAAGCACGTAGAGTACGAGGAAATGAGGGATACAAACGCGTGCGAGTATCGATACGTATCGCAAACTTTATACAAGCGTTACATTCTGTACATTATTAAATAGTCTCCTTTTACGCCATTCTCTTACTTACAACACTACGACGATAATCATCCTCAACTCGCTGGAGTTTGGTACGTGGAGCCGAGTTACTTACGCTATTACGATATATTAATTACATAATCGATAGGATAAACGCGAATGAAAATTAAACGGTAAAATCGTTAGGCTTCGTATGAAATACCGCGTGGTTTGAGCGTTGATAGTTCGGAGACCGTTTTGCAGCTTACGCCTGTCCGGATGTTGGCCCGGTTTTCGAGCGAAAATTCGAGCCCTCGTGGATAGGAACGGCAATGACGATTTATTGCAACGCGCTATTGTCAATTGTACTGCCGCGAATACGAGCAGCTCCCGCTCGTAGTCGCTTCTCGTAGCGACGTTCGTATCGTTATATCATCGCCTGCGAACACAAAGCAAGGTATTTAAAATGTTCGGAAACATTGCTTAGTAATTCCGATTGACACTGTTAGACACCGATCAAAAGGACAAAATTCCGATTGAATAATATTCTATTTTAACTGGTTTCAATCGAATTTATGTGCGTTTTGTTGGTTCTAATCGGATCTTTCAACCAGGGAAGCTAAACTGGAATTGATTTAAATTCCTGACAACTCGAATAACTCGCATGAAATGAAACTCACTGTTAAACGAAGCTCTCTAGACATTTCGACAGTAGTTTCGGCACTGTCGTTCATTGTATGAAAATCATGACTTCTTGTTCTCGATTTGCGTCGTCAGCGAGGCCGTTTCCTGACGCATCTGCTTCAAATCCGCGGTTATACGCTCCAAATTGGCACCTACGTTTTTCGTGGTCTCCGAGTCGATCTGCAGCAGAGAAATGTGAATTCTTAGCGAAACGGAAAAACGAGAAAATTACGAGACAATCGCGTACCTGTTCCTCCAAATCCCTTATTTCCCTCAGAGTTGCGCCCGTCTCCTCGACCATCGTGACGAGCTCGCTGCAATCCGAGTGCAGAGTCGCGAGCAGCTTGTAAGCTCGTCTCGAGGCTTCGTTGGTCTTGGCGTCGCGGAATATCAGCTCGTCCACCACGGTGAACGATCTCTCCAGTCGTCCGGTGAGCATGTTTATTTCCTTCTGAATCTCCCGCGTGTCCCCCAATACCTTGTTGATCTCGTCCTTCTGCTTTCGCACGTTGTTTATTATCTCGAGTATTCTCTGCGTGTAGGCGGATCGATTTACGTCCTTCGGTAGCTTTTGCACCTCCGCCAACAGCTGCGAGTACTGCTGATCTTTGCTGTGACACTCTTCCAACAATTCCTTCTCCTTGTCGCGCAGCAGTCGCAGCTCTTCGAGCTTTTTCTGACTAGTACTCTGCAAGAAGACGTTAGAAAAAATTGCAACTTAATTTGAGATTAATTTCAACTTAAATGAGAAAATGCAACTTAATTTAGATTAATCGCATCTTAAATAAGAAATTGCAACTTAATTGAGATTAATTGAGATTAATTGAGACATGAGTCGTCCGTATTTAGTTTCTCGTTAATCGATTCGCTCGGTTGGAGGATGAAAAATCGAGATAATATTTTTTTCCAGCGCACTTACGGTCTTCGCAGAATATTTTTCTCTTCCGTCCCGATACTGTTTGATTAACGGCGCTCTGTGCTTCTCCCACTGATTCGCCAGGCTCATCAGTTTGTTTCTTCCCGCCTCTATCACGGTCTTGAGCTTCGCGATATTCGTCTCCGAATCCTCGAGCAAGTCGTAGGTTCGCGATTTGACGATTCTCTCGGCCTCCCGCGCCTCGAGCTCCTTCTCCTCCGCCTGCTGCGTCGCCGTGATGTGAGACAACTGCGCCGCGAGTTTCTTCATCTCCGCCTGCGCGGTCTCCAGGTCGACACGCAATTTTTCGCAATCCAATTTCACCCTCTCGATCTCAAGCGTCTGTCTCTCCTCCCTCGTGACTGCGGCTGTCTGCTCCGCTTGCGGCGACGATTTCTCGGCCGCCGCGCGCTCCGTCTCGGCCTCGACTTTTGATACTTGCAGCCGTTCGCTCAACGAGAACCTGCTCATCACCCGAATATCCGCGGATGTTCCCGCGGCTCCCGCGACTTCGCCATCCTCGATCGATCGAGCGTTCAGCCAATCCAATCTCTCTAGTATATTCGTTGATCGCGAGTGCAGCAGTCTTGCGTTGTGCGACAACACGGAAGGCAAGAGGTACTGGCGGTCCCTCGTTTGCTCAGGCACTGGTTGCTGATAGCGTACATAATAACTTTGGAATTCTGGAACGACACGAATTAAACAAAATATAAAAATTGGTCTGTTATCTCGATTTGAAAAAAAAAAAAAAAAATTATTTTGCAGAAGCAAAGTCGATATATCGCTAGAAAATAAGAGATTACCAATCAGATTAATGAACAGTAAATACGCGTGAAAAAGATCGAGAGGAGAGCGATCAGATGTATATATAAGTCGTTTTTATTAATTACCTTCATCACTCTCGGCCGACGGAATGTCGAGATTAACGGATCTGTAAGGCACATGGACGTACCCTCCTCTCCTGGGGCCCGACTTGTGGCAATAATGCGGCAGCCAAGGCGAGGAGAGATCCCGCGACAGTACCGCGGCTACCGATTTTTCTAACTGGTCAATTTTGCTACTCGGCTCGACGGACGTCTTGTCGCTCTCCTTTGGCAGCTTCTCGATGAGAAACATGAAGACCCTGCGCAGATCTGTCTCCGAACTGTAGAGGAATGTTTGGTAGCCGATGTCCCCTCTGTATCCGAGTTCCTGAACAAAAAACATTCAGGTTAATCCCAAAGATCTTTGGCTACTTTTGGAGTCATGCAATACTTTTGGAGTCGTGCAATTATTCTCATAAAATTTTAATTTTGTTTCTCACAGTCTCGTCAATGTTTAAAAAAAAGTTTAAAAAAATGTGTGCTCTCACCGTGCAGGCCTGCGCCAGTGCAGCGCCTACACGAAAACGTGCCGCCATGTTCGCAGGAAGTACCCTGGATATTCCAAGACCGGGCCGAATAATGTCTAGACATCGTACCGCAGCGTCGACCACCAGTTCGGTATCAAAACCACTTAAATTCGTAACACGCTCCTCTATATCACTGAAATGAGAAAAAATAGTATCAATTTTAATTACCTTCTCACTCCGTTTAAAGGCGAAAAATAAAAAAATGAATTAAAAAGCATCTTTCATTATTCTTTAAATAAAAAAAATGTTAAACCCAAAAATGTTTTCAAACGTTTTTCAACAAAAATCGATGAGAGTTCAGTAATAAAAAAAAATATATATTTTTTACTGCCCTTTTAATCTCGCAATCGGAGCAAAACGATCGGCCCAAAAATTAGCGTTCGACCCGCGGCAAAAAATAATTGTCCAAGTGAAAGGGTTAAGCGACGAAAATATCGAAATCTCCGACGACGATCGCCAAAGCGAGAGCCGTGTTCCCGGGGTTCCCAGGGTTCGCGTCCCAGTCGATCGCGGCCCAGTCGAAGCCGCGATTAACAAGTGGGACACATCTCTGACAATCCAAAAACACTTTGGTGCACCACCCACACCCGCTGTCACTCGCTCGAGCGACAGGCGAGCGTCGTTCAGCCGGTCAAGCGCGAGTCTCGCGCTGCGAAAACCGAACGCCCGGAGGCCTCGCAAACACTCACCAGCCTATTTCACGTAGTGAGTGAATAATAATATTGTCAACCTCCTCCATCGTGTGTACAAAAAGCCAGGTATTTAAATTCGTAGGAGTCGGGGATCGGTCATACGCCTGCTGACCGAGTCCGACCGGGCGGGTTCAAGGCTACGAGAAAATGCCGATAGCGCGGATAACACAGCGCGCGGCAATTGGGACGCGTTGCCATCTGGCGATCGCACCCGCGTACTTGATCCATCATTTTTCAATTACGTAATTTTAATATTGACTGAACGAAAAGGAATGTAAGGGAAATAGCAACAAAAAAAATTTGATAATTGTCAATTGTTTTTTTTTTTTAAACCTCGACCTCCCGATACTCTATTTTTGTCGGGGGAGGGGGAGAGCATTTCTTTATTCCGGATTGGTCGAATCTCATCGGGAGTCTTATCATCTCTTATCATTGATGCACCCCGAGGCGCGTAGAGCTTCGCGCCCTTACCGCACGAGAGCGGAGTTTTCTGCTAGGGTCGTCGGTAGTGATAGATAAAAATGATGATTTCATAACTTTGTTTTCGTACGGGTTTCGTAACGTGGTGGCGAGGCGAATGATTGGAGAAAACGGAAAGATTGGGAATTTGGTTCGAGACGCGTTATGTGCACCAGGATTGTCGAACAAATGAGAGTCGCGAGTTTGACGTCGGACAGCTGATCGAGCGGCTCTCGGGAATCACGGAGATTTTTCGCGCTTTTACGTAGTCAACATGTTGCGCACCGTTGGCACGAGGAACTTGGGAGTTTTGGGAGCGACGAGTGTCAACTTCAACACTGCAGTAAGTCAAGCTCGTCGCTTGGCAGACGATTTTCTTCTTCACAATTTGCTTTTTTTTCGCATGGTTTTTTTTTGTTTGTATAAAACAAACGAGATGCTTGTGTTCCATCGTTGACAATTCGTGGTTCAAGCTTTTCATCTTTGCAGTGCAGACAATCGTCGAAGACAACCAACGGCACGTTTTCTGAAAAGCTGAACAGCGGACCGCAGCTTGAGGATTTTATATCGGACACGTTGCCGGATTACAAGGGGAAATTGAAGCTGGACAAGGGCGACAAGTCCAGGCTGCGATTGCCGCCATGGCTGAAGACAGAGATTCCAATGGGACAGAATTACAGCAGGATCAAATCGCAGTTGAGGGATCTGAGGCTGAGCACAGTTTGCGAGGAAGCCAGATGTCCCAATATCGGAGAGTGCTGGGGAGGTGGAGCGCATGGCACTGCTACTGCAACAATTATGGTAATTTCTTTTTTTTTTCTTTGCATCACAGAAAAAGTAGGAATCTAGTTAGAATCAAAACGAGTTGTTACTAACCTGTGTTATAAGTCCCCATTACTTTAAGAATTGAAGTAAACACAAAAGTTTATTTTCTAGTTACAATTTTATAATGATGACCTGTAGCAATTATAAAATTATATATGAACTTTTGAATAGCCAAAAGAAAAACGTAATTTTTAATTAAATTTTGGGAGAAATTGTAAGAAAAATGGACAAGCACAGTTCTCCATTGATTTCGCAATGTATTAAGAGTATTTCTCCGTTTTTTCAATAAGATTACCATGCATTTTTATGGGAAATTAATACTTCTTGCCTCTATTTAAGTTTATGCATCATATTATAAGCATTACAAGTTATTGTTGTAAAAACAATTACAAAGCCAATTGTAGCATGAATTTTATTTCTATAAAAATTAGGGATTTACAATTCTGCTACTAACAATAAGTTTTGAAAGATAAATTATTAATCAACCGAATCTTCTAGCTCATGGGTGATACGTGTACCAGAGGATGTCGCTTCTGCTCTGTCAAGACAGCGAGAGCTCCACCACCTCTGGATCCCGAGGAACCTGTGAACACAGCCACAGCAATAACAGATTGGGGACTGGATTATGTGGTTCTCACTTCCGTTGATCGTGACGGTCGGTAGAACCTTTCGAATCTGCCATATTCCTCACCAGTTATTTTATCTCTGACCCTTTAACACTGACTGGTTGCAGATTTGCCTGATGGTGGAGCCAATCACATTGCAGCTACAGTCAAAGAACTAAAGAAGAGGTAAAATACAACTTCGAACATTCACACGGCAAAATCTTTTGTGTCTCAACGTAATACCGTTTTTTTATTCCATTTTTTTTCAACAGGAGTAACATTCTAGTCGAGTGTCTGGTGCCAGATTTTCGTGGCAATCTCGAGTGCGTTTCCACGATCGTAGGATCGAAACTCGACGTCTACGCCCACAACATCGAGACGGTCGAACGACTCACGCCTTTCGTACGCGACAGACGAGCACGCTATAGGTACTTAATTACCATATTCGGGATAATCCATCATCTATATTAATGAAATTGTTATGATGTAATTAATTTGATTGACGTAAAAAAATTATTTTTTAAATTTTGTTCCTGTTTTTCTCGTAAACTTTTTACGAAAGGAATTACTTACATAACTCTCATGTTTCGTGAATATTATAAGTTTTATGCTCTTTTCATTTTACGTTTCAGACAGTCGTTGGCGGTACTGGAAGGTGCGAAGAAAGCAGATCCCGATCTCATTACGAAATCGTCGATAATGTTGGGTCTGGGCGAGACGGACGAGGAAGTCGAGCAAACGATGAAAGATCTGCGAACCGCGGGGGTGGACGCGCTGACATTGGGGCAGTACATGCAGCCGACGAAAAAGCATCTCAAAGTAATCGAGTACGTGACACCGGAAAAATTCAAGTCCTGGGAAGTCGTGGGATCCGAACTGGGATTTCTATACACAGCGAGCGGGCCTCTCGTACGATCTTCCTACAAAGCCGGCGAATTTTTCCTCACGAACATATTGAAGGAACGAGGGAAACTGCGAAAATCGGACGACGAAGACGTCGCCCAATAATTATTGCTGTTTTCTAAAAATCTCATAGTTGTGTAATATATTAATTGCTAAACGCGGCAGCGTTTCGAGACGAGCACGTTTACACCGTGTCGAAGGATACTTTGTACTCCTACTAGAAGCGGCTTCGCGACTTAGGCAGACTCGAAAAAAAACAGCATCTACGAGCGAATCGATCGGACGAAATACGACAATAAAGATAGTAGGAATTTTCATGCAATTTGTTGGTTTCACTTCTTTCCAAGCATCTCCAGAGACACCGTAACGCGAACTCTCATTGCGGCTCTCGATCTCAGGATTTTTCAGTCGGAGTAAAAAGAAAGAGAGTACGAATATAATTGTGAAAAACGCTTACGCTTTAATGAAATAATAGCTAATCCACCAGGGGGCTGGAGACCAACCGTTTGTAAATAAGAAGCAGGAGATCCTTTTTATTATTACAACGGACGCGGGCAATGATTTGATACACGTGATTATTCACTCCGTCTCCATTTGCTCAGTGGCAACGGCCACTTGGGGATCCGTGGGACCCGCGGGAGCGTCCGGTGCGCCCTGCGCGGGTTTGTCGTCCTGCTGAACGTCCGGGCCCGACGGTCTGCCGCGCTTGTCGTCGCCCTCGATTTCCGACAAGTAAACGGCGGTCGCGGCTTCGTCGAGGACGATAAATTCCGTGCCCTTTCCTACGATACCGATCGAAACGTTCTGCAAACGAAATTAATCATTTGTTACATGTGGAAAGGGTGAAGACAAAATGTTTATGTTTTTGGGATTTCTAAGACGAGGGAACGACGCACCTTCGTCGACAAATCCATTTCGTTCGGTAGCGTGTCGCGCAACGCTCTCAGTCCGTGCTTCACCAGTTCCTCGAGAGACGAACCGAGGAATTCCGTGAGATGTTTCTCCAAGTAAGTTCGGGCGCTCTGGGATCGCGCGCCGATTGCCATCGCTTTGCAGTCGAAGTAATTCGCTGACGGACACGTTTGGTAGATGTGAGGCCCTTGATCCTGAAATTTAGCAATTGTAAATTTCCACTTCTTTTTTGTTACTCTACTCAAAGTCCTGGGATCGTTGATTTACATCGTATCCTCCAACGAGAAGGCCAACTCCATAGGGACGTCTGTCGTATCTCTGAGTGCAGGTTTGCATCTTGTTGCCAAGAGTGGTGATCAAACGGCTCACAGGCAGAACGTCGTCGTGCGAATACTTGTAATTTAAGCACTCTGTGCGCATGTAACGACTGTGGAGTGACAAGAGAATTTAGTATCAGACAGTCTGAAAATATTTTGGGTCCATTGTACAATGATCTTTTTTCTTTTTACCTCAGCATCCGAGCGTCAGCTGTCAAACCGGCGATGGTGATGCCCATGTGCTTGTCGATTGGAATAATTTTCTTCTGATGAGCCGATAGCTCAGAAGACGCTCGCTTCAGAGCTATGAGAACTGCGTGTGTCTTGTTCTTGAGTCCCACCGTCGCGGAACCCAATTTGACAGCCTCCATGGCGTATTCCACTTGGTGCAAACGTCCTTGCGGGCTCCATACCGTCACGTCGCTGTCGTACTGGTTGCGGAACTGAAAAAAAAAACAGCGTCAGTCCAGCCGCACGGAAAGGAAGCCGCATAACCTCGAAATTCCGAAATTCGGCATAAATCGACCAAAACGTGTTTGTATGGCTCGGAAACCGCAAAAAAGGACGAAAACTTTTATCGAGGTGCGCAACGACAGTGTCAACATGATTTTCGAGCGCTCTTCGAGGCTCCAAAACGTCGTAATAACCTCAAGAGCGCGATAATGACAAAGCAACAATCGCCGAAATTTCAATTTTTCGGATTTTCGTCGGCGCGATTTTTGGACCTGGGATATTCTTACCATTTTCTAAGCTAACACGACGAGCCGGTGATCTCGATGTCGACGTATTTCACGAGCGAATTATATTTTGCAAAGTAAATTCGAAGAAACCGCAAATCAACTGTCATGCACCAGCTACGGGAAATTGTCGCGTTCGCAAAGCGGATGAGACGCGGTCGATGGGTGAGCAGCCCGGGATTTAGGGCCGCGACGTGCGGATCGTGTGAACGCGCCTTTAGTTTCGTTCTCTCGGCTGAGGGGGAAGATATTTTGCAGCTGAACAACGTAAACTTTGGCGAGGAGGCCGGTGTCGCCCGGGAGAGGCGTATTAATTGTCATGACACAACATGGAACAGTTTATCGATCAAACTAATTGATAGTTCGAGTTACATGTTACGAGGGGCCCGTCGATATTGCTTGAGAAGCTGCTGCTATTGGAAACGAACGGCGGATATATATATGTCGGTCGTTGTATCTATAGAGTTGCCGCTGCCGATGAATCGCTTATACCGCTTTTGACGTGTTGACAAGTTGACGATCGGCTGGAACTGTCAGTGAAAAGATCGGAATTTAGTGCAATAGACGCTGGATCTTCGAGATGGTAAATTTTTTAATTTATAATCTTTGCCTGTGTCTCAGAATTATTTAATTATTGGTGTATTAAATTGCTATGGTGTTTTTTTTATTTCAGTACAGTACTTTTTTCTCACTGTTTTGCTGTACTTTTTGTTTATAATGCTGTTGTGGGATTTTTATAAATAACTTCTTGTTACTATGCTATTTCTGAAGTCACTGACAGAATTTTTTATTATTTTTGTTTGATTTTTGTGTGATGGAAATTTAGAGCTGTATTGATTTTTATTTTATTTATGATTATTGTAAACTCTTGGATGTTTCATATTTACAGTGAACTTTGTTATCAATAAAATGATTTTTTATTTATCTTAATTCAGTATAAAATTTCAGATATCATTTATCTCTTTCTTTTAATAAAAAATTGTATTTAAAAAAAAGTGATTGTAAAACACTTAAAAATGTTTTTTTAACATTAATGTCATTGATCTACTTTTTTTACATTCCAAAATCGAAAATTGTATGTTCATATAAAAGCTTAATTTTTCACACAGTTTCACTTTTTTCCATTTAAAAAACGAGATTTTTTATATCCCTTGAATTCTTAAAAATGACAAAAATATTTATTTAGGCTTCAACAGGCAAGAAACAAATCGGCGCGGGAGCCCGAAAAAAGGCCGCGCCGAAGTTCGAGCTCACGGAGGAGCAAAAGGCCGACATCAAGGAGGCCTTCGATCTCTTCGATCCCGACGGCACGGGAAAGATCGCCACCAAGGAGCTCAAAGTCGCGATTCGCGCGTTGGGTTTCGAGCCGAAGAAAGAAGAGATCAAGAAGCTGATAGCGGACGTCGATCCGGATGGCCTCGGGAAATTGTCGTTCGAGGAATTCCTGAATCTCATGTCCGTGAAAATGGCTGAGAAGGACTCCAAGGAGGAGATACTGAAGGCCTTTCGGCTCTTCGACGACGACGATACGGGCAAGATATCGTTCAAGAACTTGAAGAGAGTCGCCCGTGAGTTGGGCGAAAACTTGACGGACGAGGAGCTGCAGGAGATGATCGACGAGGCCGACCGCGACGGGGACGGCGAAATTTCGCAGGAAGAATTTTTGAGGATCATGAAGAAAACCTGCCTGTATTGAGCCTGGCGAATGATCTTCGTCCGAATTGCATATCTACGTCCTTCAGTGCCACTGTCACTTTAATCTATACAGTCTATCGTGACAAAAAGTTGTTTATCTCTACCTCACCGTGTGAACGTCTGTTATGACTCTATACTTTAGGTCACATTGGTCTGGCAATGTGCCAGCACTTCTCTCGATCTTTCCAGGCGCCTTTTCCATTTTTCTATCTAATGTTCTGCCATTAATAAAATAAGTATTTTCCAAATGACATCTACACGTTTTTTTGTATTAAGTATTAAAAATCATATATTCGCCGGTGATCGATTATGTTACACGAATTTATTTGGTCGTAATGGCTGCATCTATTAATTCTCGGACACGATCGCTTCGTTTTCGGGCCTTCGTCATGCTTTTGACGAGAAGATCGGTAGACACCGGAATTCCGCCTGAAAAACGATAAGATATTTTTTAAATGCAGTCCAGATTAAAGTGAAAGTGTTAATAACTGATAAAAAAAATTGTGTACCGGGTTTATGCAGGCCACATAATTCGTCTTTATCAAACACGATCATAAATCGGGCCAGCGACTGGTTTTCCTCTTCCTCGGTAGGATCGGCAAGTAGAAGATCGCTACAAATAAGGCAATTTATTGTTCCTAGCGACTTTAGTAAAATTATACTTTCGGGAGTTAGTTCAACGACTTACTCATCGAATACTGAAAAGGTTGTACAGATAATCAAACTTTTCAGTGGAACAGCATTTCTCTTGGTTGGATGAACATCAGTTGCACCAGTTTCTGGATTGTGTGTTACTTCAGGCAGAGTCACTGCAATATGATCGTTAGATAAATAAAAATATCGCGACGCGATGATTCTGCGACTCTTGACCCACGATTTTCTTACAAGTGGCCAGTGATGCCATAAGAGCTCCAATGCAGGCATCAATGACTGATCCATCGCAGTCAATGCACTCCATATCACAGTACAACACCCAGACCAATTTGTCCCTGCAGATACAGAGACTGGTGAGATCCAGAACTCCCGAATCCCTCAAAATGCTGTCCACCAGGTCGGTGGTAACTTGCGCCTGATCGCTGGGTGGACCAGGCCGGAATTTTGGCGAGCAGATGGACGTAAGACCGACATTTGGAATTATGTAGCCACTATCGGGACTTTCTGCTTTTGGTGCACATAATTCCTGAAATTATGCAACTTCAATTTTATCTTCGATATCCAAAAATTGCGATGAATGACAATATAAAAAATTAATAAAAAAAAAAATGAAAAAGTAAAATTGTCCCAACTAGCCCAGATTCCATGTATTTTCAGAAAATATATAATAATAAATCACTTACAGCTTTTATACCGCAGACCACTGTTGTGTTGCCTATTTTGAATATAGCTGAACTATCCGCATGTGTGATAGACGATACATTGATACTTATGGGCCTGAAGCTCAAAAATTCTCTTCCATCCGGCCTGATATTTTGTGCCTATGAAAAAAAAAAAGTTTATACTTATCAATGCAAAAAATCCTAATTAACGTAAAAGAAAATTGCTGATACTCACGAGGTAGTCCCTCAGGTACTTGACAGGGTAAATAGATCTGTAACAAATTATTACAATAAAAAAATGTATGTTTATCAACTCAATAAAAAAATAAAAAAACAATTTCACGTACTTGTAAAGCGAAGCCATTGTTTAACGTGTTCCGCTTGCAGTTTTCCTCAGCCCGAAAACATAACTCGAGAAATTCGAATGTTTTTGGCAGATATCACGTTCGAAATAACATGTTTTCCAAAGGTTAGGAACCAAGCACGCGGGATTCTCGGCGGGCATTTCACGCGGTCGCTTTTTCGCTAGCTTTACGAAGACCCGCGCGACGTGCGGCCAACTTCACGTTGTAGAATACAGCGAGTCGAAGACCCGCGCGACACGCGGCCAACTTCGCGTCGTACCGTGTGGCAAGTCGTCCCCCGTGCCCCGTAGTCGCATATTGGCCGGTGAAATTGTAACACGTTGTGCTTGGTGACGTCGGGCTAAAGCGACGAAAAGAAAGATGGATATATCCAATCTGTGTTGACGCGGGATTTTGCCAGACACGAATTCGCACCGTGCGTCTCCTCTTCTTTTGTAGTATCCTCTAATTTGGCCGCTATTTAGTCCGCAACGAGAGCCAACGATGCATACCGTATTAACGAGGGGCAACGCTATTTTGGCGTACACGCTCAGCGTGTCGGCTGGCTTGACGCTCTGCTGCTTTCTCTCCACCGTATTTATTGACTACCGGGCGAACGCGTCGCTAAATACCGTCAAAGTCGTCGTGTGAGTATGATCATCGGAATCGATACGTTTTTCCCCGCAATTTTGCAATTTTTCGCTCTTGCTGCTCGCAATTCTCTGTGAAAAACGCAGTTAGAGCTCTCAGATGCTGAGATGACAGGACTGTCGACCACCGAGACTCAGATTTTGGATGCTTATAATTGTGATTTTTTTGCATGTTGCAGCAAAAACGTTCCAGATTACAGCGCATCCAGGGAGAAGAATGATCTGGGATTCTTGACCTTTGATCTTCAAACTGATATCCTTTTTTTTTGCGATAACGTTGAGATACCCATCGAGGTGGCAAGCCTGCTTTTAATTTTTGTTTAAATATTTGGTTTATGATAAAAAATACTGTGAAGATCTTCCTTTATTGGATTCTCCAAAAATCTTTCTGTTTAGTGTGGAAACTCTTTGACAAATATATTTCCTTAATGTTATATATACATTTGACGCCGTTATTCAACTGGAACGTCAAGCAGTTGTTTTTGTACCTCACAGCTGAGTATCAAACAGATGCGAATAAGCTCAACCAGGTACGGAGATTCATTCATTACAATTGGATGGTGAATTTAGAAAGTTGCCAGGTAGCATTTGCTGATTATTTGCTTTTCCAGATTGTCCTTTGGGACAAAATAGTACTGCGTGGGGATAATGCTGTACTGGATTTCAAGAACATGAACACGAAATACTACTTCTGGGATGATGGCAATGGCCTCAGGTGAGAATTTAAAAAAAGAAAAATCTCAGGATTTGATAGAAAACTTTAATTCATCGCTTTTCCTTACTCTCTCATTTTATTTTTCAGGGGTAACAAGAACGTGACGTTAACGCTCTCGTGGAACATAATTCCAAACGCGGGTCTCCTTCCCAGCGTCAGTGCATTCGGATCACACACATTTGCATTCCCGTCCGAATACACGACGTCCCGCGTCTAAACGTCTCGCGCGCATTTTCTTTTGTTGGGTATATTTCAGTAATTCGAGATGACTCAATTCTATGAATCGTGTAAAATAAAATAAGGATTGTAAACTTTGTGTCATTTAATATTCCCTGAAACCTCAATTTTTCAAAAACTATACAAAAAAATTACTTTTTTTAAAACATGTTTTCGTTACACGTTACTCGATACGTTAAGTTTTTATTGCATTTAACAGTAAAATTCATCGCAAAAACCGGCAGTTTTTGTACTTTCCAACAAATTGTGAATCCGCTGCTTCTTTTGGGAAAAACAGAAATACTCTATAAAACGGACATTAATGCTTAATAATTCGGATTGACTCTCATAGAAACCAATCAAATGGACAAAATTCCCATTGTAAAATAATAATCAGTTCTAACAGGTTTCAATCGGATTTTTGTCCGTTTCATCGGTTCGAATCGGATGTTTTAACCAGAGATCTAAGTACCGAGTTCACCCGTATCGAGCAAACCGTCGCGGTCACAAATAGAGACGCGGTCATTACCACCAGCATCACTTACGTCATTCCGCTCCGAAGTCCGACTTACGCGCCGTAGACGTCGTTCGGAACACACCCAGCTGGCATCGAGTTCGCGTCATAACCTCCAATTACCAACTATTTACATCGGGATATAATGTTTATGTGAGCCAAAGACACTTGGTGCGTCGATTTATCGTATTATTTCCGCGAGGCCGAGGAAGGTAAATCAATTATTCCCACAATCACCACAACCGCGATTATCTCGTCGAACATCCGGCGTGAATAACGTTTTTTTTTTGTCTCGCTATTAGATGTCACTGACGTTTCATCAAATAATATGCGACGCGAAGAAACTCGTCGGTCGCATATCGGATCACGAGAACACGGCCGACAATCTCATCAGCGAGATTCAGTCGGTCTGCAGTCAGATAGACGAGATGAAGCAGTACCAGGAAGAGGTCGACATACTCAACACGGAGGCGAAGCAGCGACCTCACAATGACCTCATCGCAGGGATACAGCAGGAAACGAGGCATCTCAGGGAGATTCAGTCGGAGAACAAGGAGCTGAGAAACGCCCTGGAGGATCATCAAAACGCCTTAGAACTCATAATGTCCAAGTACAGACAGCAGACGGCGTCCCTCATTCGCAAGAACCAGACGGACATTTCTGCTCTGCACAATTCCAAATACGCCAATGTAAGCCATTTATCTGCCTGAATTTCTGGAATTTTGTTTGAGTTTAATTTGACTTTTTGCTTTTTGTTTATCGGCATGAATCGAATTTTTGGAGTAGCGAAAACAATCGATTTTTTTGCTATCGATTGATGGTGATTTGTTGAAAAAAAAAAGTTGTTTTCCTTTTGCAGATAATAACGTCCCAGGCTGAGAAAATTAACGAAATGGCCACTGTGATGCGAGTCGCGGCGGCGCTCGACGAGGAGAGCGAGCTCAAGTACAAAGAGAATTATTCCAGGCTCAAAGAGGAGAACAACGTTCTCCGTGAAATCGTCAATATCGCGAATAAATACGGTTCCCTGAATCCGGATCCGCCGCTCGAGAGCAAGACTGCGAAAACGGAGCCGTCATGAGTCTCGTCGAAGAGATCGTCGATTAAATCTTAAGAAACTTCGCCACGTTCATTGCACTAGTGTAAGCCCGGTTTTCGTTCTACAATTACAATTGCACCTCATCGAGCTTCGATCGTGCTGCCCGCTGGAACTTCGACGCGCAAAGACGACGGTCGCGCGTTCGGGCATCGAATGTCCCGAACACGGCGATCCAAGGACAGTCAAATCTCACGTTACGTCGATAAAATATATTTATTTCCGTTACTGTAAACATTGAAAATGTGGAAATATTATTTATTGCGTCTACAATCGGTTACGCATCTTCATCGTACATATATATACATATACAATTAACACGAGTGCGTAATCGGCGCGTTGGCAGTTGGCGCCGGGAATTTATCGGCAATTATGGAAAAATAGAGTATTAAAAAACACATCGGGATCGTCGTTTGCACATAAGAAATACATGTAAGATACGAAAAAATTCGAGAGCAATTACAGTTTCATACATTCGTCACGGTCTCCAAGCAATTTGCTGTGAATGTCCCATAGTTTCTGAAAAGAAGAACAAACATTGCGTAAGTGTTGTCGCGAGTCTCGAAAATTTCAGCGCGGTTTTTGCTTTTCGAATCAATTCCACGATCGAAATCAACGTATGCGTATCCCGAGAGACGCCCAACACCATTTCAAGCTCTCCCCGCGTTATGTTAGTGAGAACGAAATCTTTTTAGATAACTACCGTTTCACTAATCATTCAAAGTACGACGCTGTATAGCGGTGCCGTCCTCCTCAATCAACTTCCGGTGAACTTCGCTGAGTGCCTGAGGGAATACACATTTTAGATTTTTGCTCAATTGATCACGGTCAGACCCCGAATAAAAAAATCCACAACCGAACTGTATCGCGATTTTCGGAGTTTTCGACCGTATTTTAAAGAGTGAAATTCGCTGCACAATAGTGTTAAACAATTGATTGGAGCACGAGTTCCGAGTCTCACCTTGAAATATTTGACCGTCTTGACGCGCAGCTCGAGGGTCGCGTCTTCGTCGCAGATGAACAGAGTCCGCGGATGCTGCTGGAAGGCCGAGACGGTCCACATGTGATTCACGCCCTCCTCGACCGCTTTGTAGAGCGCGAAGGCTTTGTGCGAGCCCGTGATGAGAATCATCACTTCCTTCGCGTCCATAACGGTACCGACGCCCACGGTCAGCGCCTGTTTCGGCACTTTTTCGATGTCGTTGCCGAAGAAACGCGCGTTCGCCTCGAGAGTGTCCTGCGCCAGGGATTTTACGCGGGTCCTCGAGGCCAACGAGGAGCCGGGCTCGTTGAACGCTATGTGACCGTCGGGACCGATTCCACCGATGAAGAGCTCAACGCCGCCGGCTTCCTGAATCTTCTTCTCGAAATTGTCGCACTCAAGCACGAGATCCTTCGCGTTGCCGTCCAGGATGTGCACGTTCTTCGGATCGATGTCTATGTGCTTGAAGAAACAGTTGTACATGTAGTAGTGGTAGGACTCGGGATGATCGCGCGGCAGATCGACGTATTCGTCCATGTTGAAGGTCTTCACGTATTTGAAGGAGATCTTTCCCGCTTTGTGGTACTCGATTAATTTTTTGTACATTCCCAGAGGAGTTCCACCTGTGGATAGATCGGAATGAGAATCAGTCATTCTATTCAGGATGATCAGGATGATCAGGATGATCAGGATTAGAATCAGATTGTGCATGGATTTGGTATCAATGCACAATCAACTGCATGAGATTTATTACACAATGTACTGTAATTTGAGCATCACAGATACATTATCAATTCCACTTAATGATAGATAGACTTGTGTCTATCATTAGATAGAGATATAAATCATGGAATAACATCTCAAAGAAATGCAAAGAAAAATTGTGATGAAAACAACATCTTACCGGTGGGCAATCCCAGGACAAAGTACTTGTTCTCGTTTGGTTGAAAGTCATTGATCCTCTTAAGGACATACTTGGCTGACCACTCGGACACATAGTCCACAGTATCACAGATTACCAGACGCATTTTTACTTCTTGTTTGCTCTGAAAAAATACAAGGAATGTTAATTAAAAAAATTGTTTAAAAAAAGTCTACTAAAATTGTTTATATTGGAAATTAAACAATTTGCAATATTAGGAAGTTTCAGGAAGCAAAAATTTCCATAAAGCACCTGAAATGCTATCCTAGGTATTATTATATGTAATAAACTGAGCCGTAAAATTCATTCTTAAAAACAAAAATACTCTTAAAGATAAAAAAATGGCAATGACCCTGTTTTATCTAAGTGGAGCAGGAGTTGCACATGCAATGTACGCCTCAATACCAAGAACGAAACAATTATGTGTGACGCAAGTAGAAAGTGAGAGCTTTTGTGTTGATGCCTGTAAATGTTATCTCACACTTTTGCTTTCTTCGAAATTATCTGGTCGTTGAACCGTGAATCGTCGCTCCTATCGCTCTATACAATTTGCGGGAATAAAATCAACGAATAATTCTCGTAGTATTTCGATGCGGTTTGAATCCTGCAACTGGTGGAGTTATCGAGCCTTCTTTGTCCGTATTTCGGGGGTCAATAAACTTTGGCCGGTGACCTCGACCCAATAATGAGAAAGCCGATCGACGTAAAATGAAATTTTTATAAAATATCTCAACTATTTGCGCTATTTATTGATCATCGAGGACTCGATGTGCCACGAAATCGCTATTGAATTCGATTATAACGCAATAAAATTCTTACCTCTCGTGCGGTCGGATGATGAACGTATGCGACCAGTTCCCGGGCGTCTACTACTTATCAGCTGACCACAGTTACTAACCAAACCTGATAATCTGTCTCCCTGCGGCTCCCCCCCACCCCCTTCCACACTATCCAGAGAAATTACACAAATACATTTGACATTAGCCGGCGATAATGTAATCTAAGTATACATTACGAGCGAGAAGCACTAATGACGGCTTATGGACAAAATCATATTAAACAGCATGACGTCACGTATTTCGGTATATACAGCGATATACATCACGATCGCAAAACTCGAATGTAGCTCATTTTTTTTTACTGATAGACACAAAAGACTGAACAGCGGAATTCAATAAACTGTCAACAACCGAATGTCGAACTTTTGTATAAACAATGCAAATTTCGTATTTCGTGGCAGATTTCGAGAGGTTAGGTGAGGTTAGGCTGGATATCCAAGTTTTGGCGCGCGAATCGCGCGAGGAACGTCATGACAAAGTTGACGGAGGCCGACGAAAAATAAACAGACGTCTCGAGGGTCGGCGCTTTTTTAGTTGTTCCTGTTATTTTTGTTAGTCCTGTATATTTTTGTTATTTGCGTGTATTTATTTAACGATCTAAAATGCCGGACGTTGATATCAACGGGATCATGGTTACATTTCCCTTTCAACCTTACCCCGTCCAAGAGGTTTACATGTCCAAAGTTATCGAGTGCCTGCAGAACAAGAAACACGGTGTTTTGGAGTCACCAACTGGTACGAATTTTTACGTCGCGAAACAAATTTGAAACGTTTGATTTTTTGCGTCATTAAACGAAATTCGAAACATTTGATTTTTTGCATCACAAAACGAAATTCGAAACGTTTGATTTTTTGCGTCTCAAAACGAAATTCGAAACGTTTGATTTTTTGTGTCACAAAACGAAGTTCATTCATTTTTTAAATTTTTTCAGGTACCGGAAAGACTCTCTGCCTTCTGTGTTCGTCGCTGAGCTGGCTCTTGGTGAAAAAAGCTCAGTTGCAGGCTCAATCGCTCCTCGGTGCCGTAGAAGCGCCAGATTTTGGTGGACAATTTTTCAATAAACTCAAAGATGGATTGGAGAGCGCAGCGGGAGCTTCCGAGCCGCAGCAATCTCCAAACTTTGGCTGGGCGATGCCAAAAATTGTCTACGCGTCGAGAACTCACTCGCAACTTTCGCAGGCGATGCAGGAGCTGAAGAGAACATCCTACAAACACGTCAATGTGGCTGTTCTGGGATCCAGGGATCAGCTGTGCATTCATCCCGAAGTCTCCAGAGAGCAAAGTTCTTCCAACAAGATCCACATGTGCCAGGCAAAGGTTCGATCCAGGACCTGCTATTTCTACAACAATGTGGAGCTGAGGTAGTAAAACAATAACGAAGAAAATTTGTAATCTGTAATTGTTGTTAAAGTCAAATAATTTTGCAGAAAAGATGATCCTCTGTTCAAGCAAGAAATATGCGACATTGAGGATCTGGTCAAGGCTGGACAGAAGCTCAAGTGTTGCCCTTATTTTCTCTCAAAGGAATTGAAGCAAAATGCTGATATCACGTTTATGCCTTACAATTATCTGTTGGATCCGAAGACCAGGAAGTCACAGGGAATAGATTTGCAGGGCAATGTTGTGTTACTGGATGAGGCGCACAACGTGGAGAAAACGTGTGAGGAGGCTGCGTCTTTGCAGGTAAATTTCTAATCACAAATTTTCTTACGATTTTTCTTGCAGCATTTATACTAATATTATTATTTTTTTTTTATTTGTATATTCTGTTAATTTATCGTCTGATAATTAAAACGAACATTTCTTTCAGATAAGCAGTACAGACGTAGCTCTATGCATCGACGAAGTGACGACGGTAATGACGGACGTTGCGGAAGAGAACAGCGACCAAGTGGATTTCTCGCTGGAGGGAACCGGCAATGTGCAAAAAGATTTTACTCCCGAAGATTTGTGTATACTGAAGGAGATGTTTCTGCAGCTCGAGATGGCGATCGACGAGATACCTTTGAAGAATCGCGAGGAAGGCGAAACTTTGCCGGGTGGTTTTATATTCGAGTTGCTGGGGAAAGCTTCGGTGAGTCGGCAAGTCTGCTAAAAAAATCCAACTGATTCCTATCGAAAACAAAATTGACGATTATGATTCCCATTGTCGTTCGTATTTCTTTTCAGATCACTCATGGCAAGGAGCAACTAATTATCGACAAATTGGACAGAATCGTTCTCTACCTGTCGACGACGAGTACTTCGCCCTTCACGAGAAAAGGAAACGCTTTGCAAAAATTCGGCGATCTTTTGCGAACGGTTTTCAGCAGTGGTGGAAATAATTCGCGTCACATGGAGAGAGTCGCGCGGTGCTACAAGGTCTACGTGCAGGTCGAGGAGACGAAGAAGCCCAGCAAAAGCGTCGGCTGGGATACGAAGAAAATGGTTACGAAGACCGAAGGCAAACTCATCAGTTACTGGTGCTTCAGTCCCGGCTTTGGGTAAGAATCGTCTATTTTTTATTCATTAATTCAGTTAATGTTCAATTAAATATTAAGTTCATGGTAATCCTTCTCAGAATGCAGCAACTCGTGGAGCAAGGTTTGCACTCGGTTATTTTGACGAGCGGCACTTTATCTCCCTTGCAGCCTTTCATATCGGAATTGGGCATTCCGATCGAAGTGCAACTGGAGAATCCTCACATAGTAACCGGAAAACAAGTCGTGGCTGGAGTTTTGAGCGCGGGACCAGACGGACATCAATTAAATTCGTCCTATAATACAAGGTAACATGGATTCTGCATTTTTTACGGTCAAAATTAATTACTTTTGTTTTAGTAATAAAATATTGATCCTCCGATTACAGGAACGATCCAAAATACATCGCGACCCTGGGACGGACAATCCTTAATTTCAGCTGCCTGATTCCCCACGGTCTTCTCGTGTTCTTTCCCTCGTATCCGGTGATGAAAAAGTGCCGCGACGAGTGGCAAAACTCTGGTCTGTGGTCGACGATCGCAGACCGAAAGCCGATTTACGTGGAGCCTCAGTCGAAGGACGGGTTTATCAATATAATGAACGAGTTTTACGAGAAAATTCAGGATCCCAAGTGCAACGGGGCTATTTTCATGGCTGTTTGCCGTGGAAAAGTGAGCGAAGGCTTGGATTTCGCCAACGCCAACGGTCGGGCGGTTCTCATCACGGGGCTGCCTTTTCCGCCTCTGAAGGATCCGCGCGTTATGCTGAAGCAACGATACTTGGACGACATTCGAAAGAACGACAAGGAAGTAATGAACACCAATATTGTATTATAATCTCCAATCAATTACGTCGCTGTTTTGATAATAACCGGATTTTCAGCGTTCTTTTCAGGGTTTAACTGGACAACAGTGGTACCAATTGGAAGCATCTCGCGCCGTAAATCAAGCCATTGGTCGCATTATCCGTCATCGCAACGACTACGGCGCGATAATTCTGTGCGACTGTCGATTCAGCTCCGAAAATTTCAAGAAACAGTTGTCCGCCTGGCTTCGTCCGTATCTCAAGAATTTTGCGAATTTCGGGGTCGCCACGAAGGATCTGCGGCAATTTTTCAGATACGCCGAACAGTCTGTACGTAAAATTAATTCATACTTCAAGTGATTGATCGATTAATACGGCTGTTATCATTTTATACAGCTGCTTTATTTTTTATAAAAAAAAGATCATGAAATACAGCGAGAGATTTTTTTTCTAACGCAGTTGCCAAAGTCGGAAATGCGGGCTCTGCGTCAGACCAACGATTTTTCATTGCCGGCGGTGCCGGCGAGATTCGAAAGCGCTGAATTTAAACAATTGCAAACCGGCTCACTCGGAGCCGGCGCCGCGGCGGTAAAAGAGGAAGCGACGTTCGACATAAAAGCGTACGAAGAGGCGAAAGAGACGCCAAAAGACGCGACCAACAAGCGAAAAGTGATCAACTTCAGCAAATGTCGAACGAAAGACAATTATAGCAGTTGCGAGCTGACGAAAGAGACGACGGAGCCGAATGCGAAGCGACGAAAATTCAAAATTTTACCCGTCGAGTTTAATTCCAACGTTTCGACTCCCTCGACAAGCGCAGCTTCCAACGTCGTGAAAGAAACACCGAATTCCAGCGTAGCGAAGAAATCGGTGGACGACAAGAAAAGAGAACTCGGGACGTCGTACTTGAAGGATGTGAAACGCACGTTGCCCGAGGATAAGTACAAAATGTTCCGCGCAATGGTACAGAAGTACAAGAACGATAGTGACTTCGACGAACTTATGCGAACCCTCGAGATTCTCTTTCCTGCCAGCGAAAACCTTCAACATCTTCTCGTGGGTGAGTCGAATCGACAAACAAATTGAATCTTCCAACTTTTTTAAGTGCCCTACTGATTATTTACGCCGAAATCAAAGAAATTTCGGCTATCTTTATAATTCTGAGGCACATATAAATTTATCACGAATTTTCTTGCAACGTAATTTTTTTGTTTTCATTTCAGGTTTCCGAGGTTTTCTGAACAAAGATCACATAGCGTCGTTCGACATCCACGTCAGTGTCCTCCGAGACGTGAAGTTCGATTAACTCGAAGCAACAACGAAATTAACGAAAAATCGTGTGATGAAATCGCGCGACGCTCGTCAAAAAACGGTCGCTCGTCGCCCGAGGTTTTTATTAAAAGATTTTCTATTTTTCATACATCGTGGTTTAACGAAAAATCCGTAATTCCTTTGAAAACAAGAGAGGAACGTTATTCGCCATCGAGCTGATCTACAAAAATGTTAGTGTATACAAAAAAAAAAAAAAAAAGATTGCGGTGGAGAGACGAATGAAGAATCTTTGGAAATATCACATTTGCGGTCTCTCCGTTGGGCATTCGCGAGGCACCCGAGGCCTTTTTTATTATACGTATCAAACGCGAAAAATTCGCTCGTCGAATATTCCGTAAACGTTTTGTCGTTGTTGCATTGATAAGACAAAGAAAATGCAATGAACGCGTTCCAGATTCCGCAGCCGCTGCGGTTTACGTTTCCATTCCGTTGCCGTCGCTCGGCGACGCGTGCTTCGCCACCTCGTCCTCCACGATCTTCTGATAATATTCGCCGAACACGCTTCGGTTGTGGGCCACGAGAATGAGGAATCTCGCGGCTATTGAGGCCAGCTCCTCCTGCAACGCCGACAGCCCCGGGGGAATCTGTTCGTGCACAGCCGACTGCGATAGAATGATCTTTTGCAGGAATTCTCGCACCCTCAAAGCTAAAAAATTAAGAAAAAAACGTGCTATTTTCGGAGACTCAGGAATTCAATCGTAACATATAAGAATAGAATATAAACAAAAATTGTACCCAAAAATGATCCACGATTGGTCACTTTTTTTTTTTTTTTTTTTTTTTTCTTCAATTTGTTTACTTACTAACGAGATGCCGGATTTTGTGATTCTCGTTGACGAGATCCTTAATCTGTCCTTCCAAGATAGATTCCAGATCTGGAGACATTTCGCTCGATCCGACTTCCTTCAGAGTCGTGTTTACGTCCTTCTTCACTTGCAGAACGATGTTGGGCATGACGTTCTCAAAATCTCTGAAAATCGATGATTATTTTTCGGTAAATTTGAAGCTGAAGAGTTCCTCGTTATCACGAAGGAAACGTACTTGTTCGAGTGGACGGGCTCCAGAAGAACGGCGAGATTTTCCTTGATGCACTTCTTGAAACTCGAGACACCCTGAATCGGAGCACCCACTGTGTTATTGATAAGCAAAAGTATCGAGCCGACGATGTTCAGACGACTGATTTTGTCCCTCAGCTCGAGAAGTCTGCCTTGATCGAGCATCAACGTCTGCGAAAAATATTCAGGATTAAAGTAACATTTCTAGACTCAAGTACAGGAAAAAAAATTAATAAATAAAAAAAGGTAGAACGCTCTTGACGCGACACTCATTTCTCGTTCGCTTTTCTCTTCGGAAACTGAGAGTCAATTGCGTAACCGTGAACGAATGAAAGAAGAACAAAAACACCGCACCTCAGCATCCGGACTAGAATCCCATTCGAGCAGATCCAAATACGCTTCGGCCAGCAGATTGTGCGTAACTTGTTTCGCTCCGTTGGGATCGGCCGAGGCGGCCGCGAGTTTCTCGGCGTCAAAGTGCTTCAGCAGCCACTGTCGCGTGTACTGAAGTCCGTCGGCTTGAACCTTGAGGAATTCGGCGAATTTCATCTTCTCGTACTCGATACTCGAGGCAACGATGTTCGGCCGCATCATCGTGATCGTGAAATTCGCGAGATCCAAACGCATCAGCTGCAGAACCTCCATTATCCCCTTGAACGTTTCGATCACGTCGGTGCACTGGCCGAGTTCTTTTATCCTGTCGTCCCGCACGGGAGCGCAGAGTTTGCCCATCGTGGAGAGAACGTACTGCGCGTAGTGATGAAAATCCAGGACACCCTGCTCGGCCTGTTGCTTGATCAGATCCACGTCCAAAATTTCCTTCACGTTCTCGCGAATTTTTGTGTGATGAGGCATCACCAATTCGGTCAGGCACTGCAATTAATATCGGTGAAATTATTTTCCAGTCGTCGTTATAGCTGTTTTATTTATTTTTAAAAACAAATTACAATATTACTCCAAGTTAAAAAAATATCTATTTTTTTTTTGGGCGAACGATTATTTTAATGTTGATAGAAAAAATGATTTCTTCCGATAAATATGCGAATTAATTATACTTTTAACACGAGTGACAATTTACCTCTCTGATTTCCGTTAGAAGAACCAAAGCCTGCGTGTAATTTGGCGGATCCTCGGCTAGCTGCTCAGCCAGGACGTTCCAGAAGGCCTTGTGAACGATTTCCTTCACCCTCTTCTGGAGACTGTCGCCCTCCTCGACGACGAGTTTTTGCAACTGGAAGTTTTTGTCCACGGCTATTTCGTGGGCCAGTGCCATGTTCTTCATGCCGTTCGCTGCCTGCACGATCTCCTCCAGGGATACGAATTTTGGGGGCGAAGCGCCGGTCATGAAGTTCGGAGCCCACTGCCTGCAATCATTTTCCTTTTAGTCTTCGATCACAAGTAGACATTATTTTTTTATTTGTAACTAAAACTTTACCTGGAAGAATCATTGTGACGATTGCCATTTGGAATGGGCTGAGCATTTTCGGCGGACGCTCCAGCGTCCTCAACACTAAATTTCTGATCCTCGTCGTTATCCATCTTTTTGCTGCTGTAAATAGATATAAAAATATTGACAATTCAGCATAAAAAATTACAACAAAATGTTTTAAAAAATGTCTTTTTACACAGTATATTAGTTGACGAAAAGCGAGATATTTATCAATTAAAACATTATTAAAAATCACCACCAAATTCACATAACTCCAAATGGGGTAAAGGGACAAAAATCTGCAGTTAGATAAAAAAAACTAATCTCTGTCCTAGGCAGGAAAATTTACACCACAGACAAATTCACACCACAACTGACCAGTCTGAGAAAGAGGGCACAAAACTCAGTAGTGCAGCGGAAATTGGGAGCTTTCGTTTCAGCAAAAGGCAACAGAAAGTAATTGCCGAAACTAATCCTGCTCCGATCAACATTTTGTTCCTAGTGATAAACAAATAATTCTATAACTTTTTTTGTGCTACAAGATTTAGCTGCAGGTGATGATATTTTTAGCCTGTTGGCTACTGTTGATCAGGAAATTATACAAAAAAGAAATTAATTGTTTTTCTATAAACGATGAAAACAAAAGGACTGAAAAAAATTCGAGCCTACCTGTCCGGCATTCTTACGGAATAATTAGGATCTTTTTTTGTTTTTATTTCCAGTTCACTAACTCATTGACTAGAGCGCAATCCAGACTGACGAAACGAGCGGCGCTCGGTTCACCGCTCGGAACTGCAGGAAAAGAGGTCGGACTCTGTCTATAAAAAGAACACCCACAATGTTGCAGGCTGCGCCGTGGAAAACGTGACTGCGTTCCTGACTCGCCTTTGCCTAACTCGGCGACGCGACTTTTTACGCTCGCCAACCTGTTCCTGATTCATTGACCATGAACCTTTTCTCCGTGTACTGCGCGGCTTTCTCAATGGCAAGTGTGCTCTCCTTTGTTCATCTTTCTTAGTCACGCAGCGCGGAGAGGGAAAGTCTCGGATTTGTAAATCGGAGTTTGAACGAATTGGCGCGACGGAAATTGAAACGGAAAAGCGCAGCATCCGAGCTGCTTATTAATATAAAAATATTTAAACAGCTGAAAGAAATCCATGCCTGTTTTTTTTAATTTATTTTTAAATATTTACTAAACATTTCTGCTTCTAAATATATATATATATATATTTTTTTATTTATACGACGTCGGCAAATTTAACTATACCATTTAGTTTATTTACTAAATTCAATTTACCGCACAGACATAACAAAAACGTAAATCGTAAACATTTCTGCTTCTAAATATACATTTTTTTTTTTTTTTCAATTCATACGACGCCGGTAAATTTAACTATAACATTTAGTTACACTTAAATTTCAATTTACTATTTCAATGTACCGCACAGACATAAAAAAATGTAAATCGTCGTTTTGGAGTATCGACGCTTTTGGAGTATTTGTAAACACGATTATTGATCTGTTTACAAACACGCGCCCTTTCCACCTGCTGCGCGACAACTCGATTGTTTCCAAACTGCAACACGTCGGGCATCGCAAAAAAGAGAAATCAAAAACACCGCATCTGACGCGTAGCGCTATAACGTCAGTCGCGTAATTCGCCGAATTACGCGTCGACTTTACGACAGCCACAGACGCGCGCAGCGTGAAACTTTCTTTTTTATCGGAGAAAATATGCACTGGAAGACGAAGCACAGAATCTTACCTGAGTCGTCAGCGGTTCACGGGAATTTCGGGCGAAGTCGTCTCAACGCGTGACACTCGGGGATCGCACTCGGAAAAATTTACTGGACGCGGTGAGAAAACCGCCGCATTGTTACTGAGTCGAAACGCCAATTAGCTGTGCACGAACAGCTGGTGGGCGGCGAGTGTTTACTTCTCTCTTTTCGAGCTCTCCTCCCCCCCACCACGCGCGAAGTTAGTCACAAGTCGCGCATATTACACATGTATATATTTGAAGGTGATCCGCGCGCCGCCAATTGTGGCCGTCGGTTCAAACTGCACTTTCGGTGAATTTCACGGTAGCCGGAGAGACACGACTCGTCGACATGACTCGCTGCTCTTGAGGGAATGCTTGGTGGGGTCTGTTGTTGCGGCTCCTCAGAGCCATCGCGAGAGACGACAAAGGATATGCGAGTTGAATCGAATTTCCTGAAGGCCCGACATCGCGAGTGATCGCGATGCCGTGAGAAATAAGGCGCGGAAGTGAGATGACTCAACGCGCCGTCCGCCTTGAATGCAACGGCCGCGAAGGCTGCCGCGAAGTGCACCTTGAGCGCAGTATTTTGTTCCTTTTTGATAAAAAAAAAAAAAAAAAAAAAAACAAGGAAACATAGGCACAGCGATAGTCGTCGTCCCACGTTAACTTCCTCGAGGATATCGTCTCGTTCGAAGATCGAAATACAATGCTGCGCGCGGCTACGCTGCTCGGTCGAGGCGGGGTTTTGAATTCTCGTAAATATACCTGCAGCGAATTCGCAGTCTCTGCACTAAAAAGTAGAAATAATATCGCATAGTCACACAGGAAATATTAATACATAGAATTTGACAGAAAGGGTTATGAAAATTTAGCATTGATTTTGTTGTTGTCAGGTTTTTTTAGACTTAAATCTAAGCACGTGTTTCAGTGCGATTTCCCGGTGCATTGAGACTCGCGAGACAATCAAGTACGCAGGAATGCGAGCGCGAGCCTCCGAACCCCAAAACAGACGACTGTCCGCCGAAATTGCGATGCCAGATGGATTTTTATCCCGTGCCCTGTGGCTCGTGGCAGGAGGATTACGACAGGAGAAACGCGCTCTACCATCGTCAGCTGATCGCCGCCGCCGGAATTTTGTTCGTGACCGTGATCGTCGTAAGCGCGATAAGTCCGATTGCACAGATTGCGAAAAAGATCCTTAGCGTCGCAATAGTCTCGACTGCATGATTATCGATTTTTCCAGGTGAGACGAGTCGGCTGGGTCAAAGGCTATCCCGAAATTACGTTGCTCTGAAATCCAAATCCAAAGCTCCAATTACTCTACATCCACCCCCCCCCCCCCATTTCTACACATAAGGTGTAATGCAATAATTAAATAAACTTTTAATCAACTAATTCATATTATTATTATTATCATTATTATTATTTTTTTTGAAATTATTATTGTTATCGTGAGGCGATCGTAAAAATCGAACGTTTCCTTTGTTTCCAAACACATAAGGTGTAATGCAATAATTAAATAAACTTTTAATCAACTAATTCATATTATTATTGTTATCATTATTATTATTATTGTTATTATTATTGTTATCGCGAGGCGATCGTAACAATCGGACGTTTCCTTTGTTTCCGATGTCACCGTCTGAAGTTCGCTTATCAAGGCTAACATTGCGTCGTTAATGCGATGAGGATATTTTGACATAAAATTTCGCGTACAGTGGGTCGGCTGCTCATCGGGAAATTGGCGAAATGGCAGCGTAGCGAGAGGAACGAAATATCCGGGCGTGTTATGGAGTTGTCGGCGGTTCACGTGGTATCATCGCGACGAGACGATAACATTAAGCGGCTCGTCGTCGGCGCTCGTCGTCCCGGTAGCGCAGGAAGCGGCGGCCGCACGCGCGGCCACCATATTGCGTAAGGGTTCCGGGGCCCCCCGAACGCACACACGTCCGTCAAAAAAATGTTAAGCTGCGGCAAAGTCGTCGGACAATTGTCGAGAATAACGAGACACGCGCATCCCAATTGCTACGACCGAACGGCCAAGTATCTCGGTAAGTTTTTTTTTATGCTTGTTCGTTCTGTGTTTCAATGAGAAACTCGCGTCGGCATTCGCGCTGGACAAGATTATGGACCCTGCGGTCGATCGAAACATGTCCGCGTCCACGGTTTACCATTCCTGGGAGTCACGTTTCGTCACCCTTTTCCATTGCGGCCGTGACAATTTTGTCACCACCCGCGATGATTTCTTTTGTCGCTTGTTGCTTAATTTCGTCGTCGTTTCACGGGGAAAAATTGTTTGGAAGCTTCGGCTACGAAAGTCGGAGCATAACCTCAAATTTCTCGTGCTTCGGGGATTTGAGATGCGGGCGCGGTGATTGGTAGGGTGGAAATTTATTGTCGTTTGCAGGTCCAATTTGCCTGGAACTGATCGATTTTTGTTGATAGTGAAACGAAAATTGCGTCACCCATGTTACGTCCTTATCTAACAATATTTCAAAATTTCATGCAATGACGTTGATATTTTGCTGTTAGGTATTTAGATACCGCGCGATCGTTTGTTTGTATCGTTATTTCATGAGACAAAAAAGCTAAAATAAAATATAACTTAAACTGTGTGATTTTCATTGATGACTAGGTCTTAACAGTCTGAGATATGCCAGCGATTCCAAGAGCAAGAAACCCCGTAAAGTCAGCGGCACGACGCTCAAGGCTGAGGAATGTACGCCAGCGGGAAAGTACAAAGATGTAAAAGCCACAAAGCCAGCGGCGGCTGCCGCCACGGCAGCAGCGGCGCCACCGGGATGTCCAATAAAAATGGAAGGCACCTGCCCTCCGCAGTGCGAAGACATCTGCGGGCCGATACCACCCAGAGCTCCGGGGGATAAGGGACCAGGCAACCCTTTTGAGTATTGGAAACAATTGTTGGCCGCTCTACTTCTTGCCGGAGCAGGATGGTATACGGTAAGAGCAATGAGCGTAAAAGCGCTGTACTTTGCCCCTGAGCTCCATATTTATTAGACGATTTGCAGATGACACAGACAGATCTGTTCAAACCGGAGGAAGCTACACCAGTCATGAAATCTAAAAGTAAGGACTCTGTGTTTGATAATGTAATAATTTTTCAGTGGAATATTCAATCACAATTTTAACCGAAAAAGTTTTTAACGAGCTTTTAAAGCTAATCGAGGATCATTAATTTACAGAAAAGAAAGAGAAGGAGAAATTGAAGAAGCGGGAAAAGACGAGAGTTCCGGCGGATTCGAGTGTGATACCGCCCGAAGTTCCGTATCTGTTGATAGGCGGTGGAACTGCAGCATTTTCAGCATTCCGGTCGATCAAATCGCGAGATCCTAAGGCCAAGGTGATAAATCTTTTTTGTCACACACATTTAATTCAGACTGGAAATAAATAGGATTCACGGATACTATGGATTTAATTCAGGTGCTCGTAATAACCGAGGAAACGGATCAGCCGTACATGCGGCCTCCGCTGTCCAAAGAGCTCTGGTACAGCAAGGACAGAGTTGCTGCGTCGGCGCTAAGCTTCCGCCAGTGGAACGGAACGCAGAGAAGGTTAACCGAACAATTGATCTCCCATTAAAGACATTAAAGATCAATTCCTTGGATCGGCCGATTCTCAATTCGAGTGTCTCTTCCGCAGTCTGTTCTACGAGCCGCAGGAATTTTATGCCAAAGTCGATCAGCTGGTGAATTCGGACAAAGGTGGAGTGGCCATTGCGTCCGGCTGGAAGGTCAAGAAAATCGATCCTTACAACAAAATCGCGACGCTCGAGGATGGTCACGAAATTAAATACGAGAAATGTCTCATCGCCACAGGTTCGCTCCCGCGATTTTCATCAATTTCCTCCTAAAACTTCTTATCAATCTCTCATGTTTTTATGTCTTCTTTTTTGTTGTAATTTTCAGGAGCGACGCCGAAGAATTTGCCCGTCTTCGAGCTCGCGGACGACGCGATAAAAGATAAAATTATCGCTTTCAGAACAAAAGAGGATTTCCTTGAGCTAGAGGAGAACGTGCACAAGCCAAACGTGAAGAACATCGTCATCGTTGGCGGTGGATTCCTCGGCTCGGAGCTCGCGTGTTCGCTCGCTCGAAATCGTAAGCACGAGTCTCATACCGCTGAAAATCGATCGTCCTATCGGCTATAATAATTTCTCGTTCTACCATTATTTCGTTCACAGTCGACGGCACAAACAAGAGGGTCTTTCAAGTCTACAAGGAGAAGTTCATAATGTCGCAAGTCCTGCCGGAATATCTGAGCGAATGGACAACGCGGCGAGCCGCCGCCGAGGGCGTCATTTGCACGCCAAGCACGGAAATCGAGGACCTCGAGATGAAGAATGGGCAGCTGAAACTCGTACTTACTGGCGGAAAAACTGTGAGTCAATTGAGTACATAATTTCAGAAATTACATGTCCTACAAAATAAGTTACATTTTTGTAAACAGTAAATGTTTGTTTGTCATTTAAAGCTCCCAGCAGATCAGATAATCGTGGCTGTCGGAGCCGAAGCGAACACGGAACTCGCCGGCCCCTCGGATTTGGAGGTGGATCCGCAGGTCGGCGGTTTTCTCGTCAACGCCGAGCTCGAGGCTCGAAGCAATCTCTGGATCGCCGGGGACGCCGCGTGTTTCTACGACGTTCGGCTCGGAAGGCGAAGAGTCGAGCATCACGATCACGCGGTCATTTCGGGCAGACTCGCGGGTGAAAATATGACGGGCGCAGGTAAATCTCCTCTGGTTAAAACATTCGATTAGAACCAATAAAACAGTCGAGACAAAAATCCGATTAAAACCTGTTTGAACTGATTATTTTTCAATCGGAATTTTGTCCATTTCATCGGTTTCTATGAGTGTGAATCGGAATTACTAAACAGGGTCGCGAGTTCAAAAGCGGCGATCGATGATAATCGATACTTTTGCTTGTACCCGACTATATTTTTCAATCGTCCCGAACAGGCAAGCCGTATCTTCATCAATCCATGTTCTGGTCGGACTTGGGACCGGAAGTCGGTTACGAAGCCATCGGAATCGTCGATTCGTCCCTGCCAACAGTCGGGGTGTTCGCGAAAGCCACGGAAAGCGATACGCCGCGCGCGGCGGCCGCAGCTTCGAAGGACAGCACCAGATCGGGTAGTGAAGAGGTACGCGATAATTAATGACTCCTTAATCCAACTTTTCGTCACACACATTCGCTAAAATTAATCGATTGTCCTCAATAAACAGTCATCGAAGAAGAGTCGCGATGCGGCGGCAAAGCCGGTTTCACAAACGACACAGGAACCTTCGGAAGCTCAAAAAGCCGCTCAATCCGAAACAAGCAAAGACGCAACAACGTCAGAGGCGAACGAGTGTCACGACGAGATAGCGACGACGAAGGAGCTCGAAGACTACGGGAAGGGCGTAATTTTTTATCTGAAAAACGACATCATAGTGGGAATCGTTCTGTGGAATATATTCAATAGAATGTCGACGGCCCGACAGGTGAGGCCTGTTTTTATTTTGCGAAATACGGAATAAAAATATCGTAAATATCGTTCTCGTTTAATCGATGCTTTAATCGATAATTCTGAAATTTCAGGTCCTAGCGAGAGGGACGCGGTACGAAGACCTCAACGAAGTAGCCAAATTATTCACAATTCACGAGGATTGAATTGGCAAACGTGCCGAGCGTGTGAGTTGTTCAATTTCTCGACGATAGTCTCATTCTCGGCTCCGCTGTCCTGTATATATTTGAAAACAAACGTTCACCGGTCAATTCCTGGACGCGCGTCACCCCGTCGCGAGCGAATGAGACTCACCCAAGCAAGCCAATAAATCATCGACGCGATGGGAGGCGCGGGTCTCTCAAGATGTATGAAATAGTAATCAAGGCGACGCCGCGACTGAGTCGCGAACTCGCGTTTTATCGTTATACGTCGAGACATTCGGATCGTACAAACAAAAACGATTATGTGCATTTATCCGCGTCTGTTAAGGTCCACACGTGTGCATAGTTACTATAATATTAATAAAACAAACAAAAAATAACGAACAGGAGATAATTCCGAACACTAAGCTTCGTTGCTCGTGGCGTTTTTCTTGATCGACAAGTTTTTACAATTTATATATATTATGTACATTTTTTCCGTTTTGTTGACATTTTTTTTATTCGTTCGACTCCTCCTGCTCGACCTCGATGAATTGTCGTTGCGTTAGAGTCGGCAGGACTCGGTTTCTCTGTCGTTTTCCGATGCGATCTATGAAAGCCATGTGCTCGTGGTACCGATAATTGCTGAAATTCTGAGTAAAGTTTTCATGGTCAGAACAGCAGCAGCGGCTACGAGAATGTCTGGTGATTGTTTTTTATTTACCATGTGGTCCGGCCAGAATTTATTGTTCGCTATATTCTCCATGAGACGATCTTGCGAGTGATGCAACAACGAGGCGCAGTAGTAGACAACGTAGTCGGCTGTGTGGAGGATGCAGATCGCGATGAAGTGAATGATCTCTCTCCACGGCAAAATGCCCCAAAAGCACTGGGCGAGCAGCCTGTTGCATATCATCCACCAGTGGACGCCGCAGTGGTTCTGAAATTGACGTGAAATTTCAAGATTTTCCACAATGTACTTCTTATTACCATCAGCTTTTATCGAACGGAATCGCCACATTTATTAAATTAATTTCGAGCTATACCTTCAACGCGTAATTCACTATGGAAAGTTCGTCGTCGACCACATCTTCGAGATGTTGACCGAGGAGAAACTGCGTGGCGACCTCCTCGCCGTTGTTCTGATCGACAGCGACTCCGAATATCGGCCACATAAACATTGCCGAGGGAAACCGTATTAACTGCTCCACGAATATTTTGCACCTGTTAAAAAGCGAATTGAAAAAAAAAAAAAAAAAAAAATGTACATTCAAATTGAGTCAATGATGATAAACGAAAACTGGATCACGCGAGCTCAAAAGCATCGCTGAAATGACGACTAAGTTTTCAACCTGAGACTCTGCCGATGATGAAAACCGGGTCAGCTAGAGTCAGCCTGGATTCTATGGTAAATCTTGCCGCAATCCTCGGCCAATAATTTCACGCTAACGACGGGAAAATATTGTTCGAAGAGCTTAGCATTTTTTACAGTAGCAGGACTGATTCGCGGCCTTCTGAGGCGCTTTGTTCATTATGATATCCAAAATAAAGTTCTTATAGAAAGATTATATAATGAAAATTTCAAAACCTGTCGACGTTGCCACCGCAAATGATGAAAACCGTTGCCAAGAACCAGTCGAAGCCCTCAAACTTGTCCGGTGGTTTGTAGTTGATAAATTTGTGAGCCGCCTGGAAGAAGATCTTCATATCATCTTGCGCTGTTTCAACATTTTCCAGAGGACAATTTTCCTCCGCATAATGGAGAGCCAATTCGAAGCACAGATTTTCTTCCGGCGACCATTCGTGTTTTTCAGCCTCGTTCGTGTTTTCCCACTTGAAATTATCTGCCCACTCAGCCGTAGGAATTGCCTTTCGCATCTGATCCAGTAGATTTATGAGCACAGAGTTCTGCAATAAAATTACCGTTGAAAATCGTGAAGAAATTTCTACTGTTTTTTATTTCTTCTTTTTCAATAACCTTCATCGGATCCGACGAATTCTTGTGAGCTTTCCTCGCCTCCAGCACCCATCCGCTGTCCCTCAAACCGGGTTTGCTGTTCTGCAGTAGATCGTTTAATTCCGAGGAAGAATCCGATCGACGGATCGCCGACGGTCTCCGCGAGTCCTCGGGAGGCGGAAACTCCGAAAAAATTGCACAGTCCTCGGGTTCCATCCTCACCTCGTTGAGTTTGTGTCTGATGAAATAGCAATTCGAGAGGATTTTGTGACGCAGGAAGCTGCAGTCGTCGACTATGTAGACCGACTTCGTTTCGCCCTCCACCTCGATTTCGTAGGCGCACTGCTCTTGCAGCTTCAGCATGTTATCCTTCGGGAATAATTTTCCAATTAAAAAACAAAATTAATAATTTAAAAACTGGCGAGCAGGGCGATTCACGCGTACTTGAAGTTTGCACTCGCTCAGCAAATAAACGCAGATGTCGAGGTTCCAGACAAACGCGTTGATCGTCAGCAGCCCCAAATAATGAAACTGCGAGTCGACGTTCGCCGCGTGTCTTATCAAGTCGCGCAGAGTGCGGGGATAGGTGTTTTCGTCGGCGGCGTCCTCGTAGCCCGGATCTGCCATGAAAGCGATGAAGCCTAAACGGAAAATGAGAAACAATTTTTTTTCTTCTCTTCAAGTTTACAGCCAACGTTGCGACGTCGTACGAACATCGTGTGCTGAGTGACAAGCACGAGAGTACGTGAAGAAACTTCTCGAGATTGTCGTTGTCCCAGGGATCGTGGAAGTTCAGAGGATCCTCGAGCACCGTGCAGACCTGCTCCAACACAGTCGACAATGACTGAGGCGCGAGGTTCGCGAGGATTTTGCTACCCAGATTGAAATACGCCGCCGAGGAGATGAAACCCACGATCTCGTTCGAGCTCCATGGAGCTCTTAACGGAGCGAGCGAGCCGCGAATCAGCTCCTCGAAGACTGCGGGCTCGGAGACGAGAGCGCGAAGACCGAGAGGAGTCGACACGATCTTGAGAAGCATACTTTTCGCCGCACTAAAGTAGAAGTAATAACAGAAAATTAATTCTTAGCAACGAAGAATATTCTTCCTACTGTACTTAAAAATTGAAGATACTAAGAATATTCATTTTTATTAACAGCAACGCCAATAAATCATTAACATACAGCTTAAAAAATAAGTACAAAAAATTAATTAATAATTATTTCGTGTTCCATGGACTAAAAAAAAATGGTTAAATTCACCTGTCCAGATATTGCGTCTTGCTCTCCTGCCCAACCGCGTACTTATCCATCTTGCTGTAAAGATAAGCAACAGCGGGAAAAAAGTCTTCCCTCAGTGTCCTCTCGAGTATCGCGTAAACCTCGTGAACCCCGAACAAACGCCCGACGAATTGAAACAACTGCACCACGTGATCGAGATTCATTACGGAAAAAGGTTGTTTCAGAAGACTGGAAGTGTGTTCGAGAGCGGCGACGACGGGATACCGAGGAGGCGCTCCCTCAGGATTCGCGGACCGGCCGCGATGGTCCCCGGTGAGGAAGGTCACGCCGTCCCGGGTCTCCAGCATGTGATTCAACGAGTCCAGAGTGTGAGCCCAGATCTTCGCCTCGGCGTTCGGCGACCTCATCAGCGGGCTCACCGCCACCTGATAGAATCTCGCGTCGGCGAAGGACGCCGATTTTTCCAACATATAGCGAAGAGCGTCGCGCGAGGCGTTGTAAATTCCGCTGGTGGTCGCGGAGGAGGCGAGAGTGTTGAGGGAATTCAGCAGAGCGATGGCGAATTCGGAGACCGAGGGCGACGACTCGAAGGGACTCTCCGAGAGCAAAGTCCGCCCGGCCGAGTAGCTCGAGAGCTGAGCGAGGAAGTGAAGACCGTGAAGATACGTGGCGGTCTCGACGGTCTCACCCGAAATGAAAACCTCGACAGGCTCGTCGGTGATGGTAAACGCCAGGGAATCCGGTGGCTTCTCCAGGCCTTTGCTCACCGCCGTGATGACATTCTGCAGGAAGCTCGGCGACTTTCCCAGCGCCGCGGTCATCGTCTTCCTCGTGGCCAATCCATGAATCCACTTCCGACTCCAACTCGCTTGAGGCTCCAGCACTGACAGAATATTCAACGTGTTGAGGGTCTTCGCGTGCATCGAATTGCCGAACGTGTGCGAGCTGAGGAAAACGACGAACTGCTCGATCATCTCCTCGGCGACTCGGTCGACGGCGCGTATAGATTTTAAAGTTTCTTCCTGATGATGAACTATCAGCCGCATGAGGCGAAACAGCTTCTCGTGAAGAAATATCTTGAAGTTTATGCCGGTGTTGAGGGTCGGCAGGGTGTCGTGAAGCTTGCGCGAGTGGAATTGAGCGTTGAAGGCACTTAGCAGATTCGTGTAGACGTCGTGGGAACGCGAGCCGTTCAGGAGTTTTCCGTGGACTCGAAGACTCGCCTCGAAGACCGGGCGACTCTCGTCGGCGATTCCGTCGCGCAGGGTCTTCAGGAGGATGTCCCAGGATTCGCTGGTCCCGACGTTGCTGAGCTCGCTCTCGAGGAGTCTCTCGTAGCCGGCGAGTCGCACGTGGACCGGTTTGTCGTAGCTTATCTTCTCGATCACGTAGGCGTATTTGTCGCCCTTGTGCGGGCTCCAGTCCTCGCTGGAGAGGTCGCTGCCGAACGAGAGCGAAGTCCTCGGCCGAGATTCCACCAGGGTGGAGCTGCGACCCGAGGCGAAGGCCTCGCGCTGCTTCTCGTAGGCGTCACGCATCGAATCCAACAGACTCTCCATCTCCCGGGAATGAATTATCTCGTCCGCCACCGCGTACGAGCTCTTCTCGCTCTCCAGGCCTTCCTTCACCGTCCTCTCGAACTCCTCCTTGAGACATTTTTTTATCCACTTGCGCGTCGAGGGCGAGACGACGCCGTTCGCCTCCATCGTAGCGCGCGCGACTTTGGCGACTGGTTAGGCGGTCGCTGGGGAAGGCGGTCGCGGTGTTTTGCTGCTGTTGCCCTGGCAACGCGAGGAATCATCAATCCTAATACCGGAGCTTTAAATATTTCGTTTAAGATTCATTCTCTCTGGGTCTTTTATTTGTTTGTTTGTTTGTTTATTTATTCGACGAATTATTTTATACTATTTCGTTGAGCGTTGTTCGGGTCTGGCGGAGAAATATGGTTTTTTTTTTAAGGATATAAAGTTCGGTATAAATGAGAAATTTCATTGCGACTCTCTCGCGCATACACTGGACTGTCCGGATGTAAATCTAATAACGAATTCTAACAGCTTCGCGGTGTCAGTCAGCGCGTGGTGACTAACACGTTCGGCGACTTGGAGCGCAGAGCGTAGATACCACCTTGGAGAGCGCAGACTCCCATTATGTTGCATTTTATGAGGAAATCTGCAAACTGTGAGTTTTTCCGTTAGAAAAATAAATCGTCGACTTCGCACCAGAATCTTCGGTACATTATTTTTTTTAATGAATTACCAGCGCGTTATTTTGATCGTGCGGCCCGACGATTACGACGATGCGATCCTTTTGATCGGCAAGCGGCTTGGCTTGAGGTCCTAGAGTATCTATGTGAGTATGAGAAAGTTGCACGCTGGAAAATGGAATGTTTATGCTTCCCATCACAGCCCCCCTTTCGAATCTAGAAAGGAAAACGAAAAAAATAATGAACGGCTCAGTTTTACGTCTCGATTTTTTTTTATCCTTTCGGTAGTGAACTTACTGCATATTGTTACGAATATCGACGACTATCATTTTTTCTTGAGTATTACCGGCGAGATTCAAGAAATCCTCGATGCTTATACGCGGCATTCTTTCAGTCTCTGGTTCAGGTTCACTCCAACTCGTCCCCTGGAGATGATAAACATGATAGACAATTCAGACGCTATTTGATTTGATTGTTAACTATCGCTTATGCTTTTCGTCTACCTTCGACTGATCGAACTGGTGTCTTCTGTACGTGATGCTCGCGGGCGTTTTGTGGTACATCGTCATCGAGTCTTTCACGCATAATTCGATGTCGATTTCCGGGAGATCGGAGAACAGCAAGATGCACTCGTTGAAGCCAGACGTGAGCAAAGAGTCTCGCAGTTGTTTGAGGATCGCCAGTCCCACCATCAGCGGAAACGACGAGTCTCCCAGCAGGAGTTTGTCCCACAAGTGAAGTATTTTGTGGAGCGGAAAGACGTCTGCGAATTGATTTTGCTTTGTAATATTTTTCGGAAACAAAAAAAAATGTGAACGAGCTATGAAATAATGCAGAACTTTACGCACGAGAAAACATCGTGAGGAACCACGGTATGGCGAACAACTCGGGCACGAAGTTGATCGATCTGAGATGATTGGCCAACTGGGGATCGTGAAAGGCGATTATCTGCGAAAATTTTCCCAAATATTCCTGTATCACGGCGGAATTGTCCTTGAGGAAAAACTTGTGAAGATATTTCGGTATGAAGGCCGAGAGACAGGCGAACGCCCGAGGTTCGTCGTTGAAGTTGAGATAGAGAAAGGGCGCGGTGAGCGAATCCAGTCCTTGCCAGTAAACGTAATGAGGATTGTCGCGAACCCAGGCTTTCAGTAATCTCTGGAGTCTCTCGTGGCCCGCACCAGAGGATAGGAGTTCGCTGTACTGATGGCAGCGAGGAATATCTACTTCTATCTGTGGAAAATAATTTCACCGATTGGAGCGAGAATTTTGTATTTTTTTATTAATTTAAGGTACGTTTACGACGAATCGAGAGGAGAATTTACCTGCCGATCCGTGTGAGTCGGAGTCTCCTTGTCGATCATGTCATAACGTTTCCGAATGTCACCGGTGACTCCGAGTAGAGCAGCCCAAACGGCACCGCGAACCGGCGGTGGGATATCTTTGTGAGCCTCGCGAATAATCGCTTTTCTCGTTATGGGATAAACCTGAATGATGCAGATGCACATAACGGGTAAGATCACGTTTTATTATTGCGTGATTTCAATAAAATAATACACGACTTCTTGCACTTTACCTGCAACAATCTGTCGTAAAGAACGATCCTGTAAAACTGATATTCCGTATCCCTTTCGCGAATAATCAGCGGCAATTGAGACGCCGCGTCCGTGAGATCATCCTGGGCTTTAACGTGCATTCTGCGAGTAGAAAACTAGCGTAGAAAATTCGGTTCTCGCAAAATTCTATAACACAGTACATTTGTGATTTTTCACTATACTCACTGACTAGTCAAACGAGGACAATTAGCTATGTACGGAATGTGCGACAAGCGTTGACGCAAAGTGTCGAGAGGAACCTTAACTACCCTGAGATCGAGCAAACCGGCGGTGTCTCGTCGTCCGAACATCTGGCCCAGGAGAATTATCAGGCTGCGAAGTAACGAGAATTTTAATATTCCAATTTCGTCGAGTGTACTTTTACAAATTCACGACTCGATTTCTTTTGTACTTTGGAATGGATAGAATCGGAGGCCTCGATCGTATGAGTCCCTGTCGCTTCAGCTCTATCGTCATATCCCCGCCCGCCAGTTGCCACAAGTAGTACAACTCGTCCATCTTCCTGACGATCACGTTCTTGTAAACGCTCTCGCGCTTCTCCTTCGCGTCGTTCTCCAGCAAATCCTTGAACAGCGGCAGCTGCAGAAGTTGCTCCGAGGTTTTGCGCAAAGACGGTCGGATCTGCAGGCACGAGTCGACGAAATCCTTGACCTCCTGCGGCAATTCCTATTCGATTGAAAAAAAAAAAAAATGAATAGTAGATTAATCCTCCGGTTACTCTTGGCAATTATGTAGGGCAGAGGATTCCGAATGACTAGCAAACAGACGTGAAACCTTGTATGCGTCGTAACGATCGTTTTCCCGAGCCAAACGCTCGAAAACGTTGGTCTCTGAGTGCAGGAGGCTGAGAACTCGCCGCAGGCATTGAGAGAGCTTCACACCTGGCCAGATTGGCTTTCCTAGGAAATACTCGGCGACTATCATGCCGAGGGACCAAGAATCTACCTTTCTGCCGCTGACACCGGCACCGAGGAACACCTCAGGTGCGGTATACTTGGGATATCTGGAAAATAAGCATCGAGCATTAATAAAGGTCTACAATCTACTCGAGAAAAAAATCATTTTTTAAATCAGACATGCGCGATTCTTACCCAATTGGGAAGGAAACATTTCTGCCACAATCGGTCATGTAGTACAATCCGTAATTGTACAACTGCACATTTCCATAATTACTGATAAGTATGTTGTCAGGACTGAGGTGTCTGTGAACCAGGCCTTGCGAATGAATGTGCTCCAAGCCCAACAGACACTGATAGGATATTCTAATAATCTCGTCTCTGGACAGAGAGTCTTTGCTGCTCAAAGGATTACCGCTATACTCGGCTACTACAACGGTGCGTTCTGAGTCATAAAAAATATGGAATTAATGCAGAATTACTACTAATTTTTTTGTTTCATCTTATTGAGGTAACCGAACAGCAAAACACACCATGTTTGCTTCTGATGATGTCCAGATAGGTCGAAAGATGAGGATGAGAGACAGTTTTGAGAAATTGTGACTTTCCGTAGATGGTTATGGAGTTTGGAGTGAGCGGAAGGCCATTGCTGCCGCAGAGCTCGGTCGGATGGCTCTGGGCAAAAAATGTCATACCTCCCAGACATCGCTCTTCATTTTCCAAAATTGCTGGACACATCTTTGTGCCTAAAAAACAGTTAACTTATTATTTTGTAAAAAAAATATTTTGACGACTGTTGTATATTTTCGAATATCCTAACCTCAAAATTCGATTCCTCGCACCGGATTTTCGAAAGTACGAATCGCCGCCTCGCAGCTTCACAACTTCTCGTGAAATCGAGCGAATTATTCATCAGTGTCCAACTCAAAGTCGAGAGATCTCTTCAATTGTCACATTCTCTCTCGACATCCGTCGCGTATTTTGACGCCCCCTCTTTGCCGAACAGCTGATAGCTGTCAATGAGTTTCGCGCGCGGCCGTCGACAGCGCTGAACGCGCCGACGACGCCGTCGCGGAGATTCCCGGAATTACCGTCAGCCCCTACCACGAAACCGCGGGACTGGCGTCACTTCGTCGCTTTCCCTCGCCCTTCTTTCCGGTTCGAGTCGTCGAGAAGGTTTGTCGTGTCGCTCGGCTTCCTCCTCGTCGCGGTCATCATGACGTGAGTATTTAATCCACTTTTATCTCGGCGATCCCGCGATTTTACCCAAAATACTCGACGAACTACATTAAATCCATCGTTGACGCACTATCGAGATTTAATATTTTTCAAAGGCGAAATGTAAATCAGACGATATAACGCAAAGTTTGTCCGGGACGTGTAACACATTTTTCTCATTTAACGCGTCTAAGTCACCGAAGTGATGAACAATGTGAACGTTTTTGGAATAAAAAAATAGATTTCTCGAGATTTTGGGATTACTTTTCGATTCGGATGCTGCGAACGAGATCGCGAAACCTCGTGGCTTATAGGTTATGAAATCCATGCTTATTTCAGGTCCAAAGTATCGCGTGATACGCTCTACGAGTGCGTAAATGGCGTTATCCAAAACTCGCAAGACAAGAAGAGGAAGTTCCTGGAAACTGTGGAGCTCCAAATTGGATTGAAGAACTACGATCCCCAAAAGGACAAGCGTTTCTCTGGCACTGTCAAGTATGTTCACACCTGATATTGAGGGTTCTTTTCGGCTCACGTTTCGAATGGTCGCGTCGCAACGTAACGTTGCGGCGATAACCGAAAAGGTCGCCTCATGTTGAATCAGGAAGCCGAGCTTCACTCGGCGGACCTTCACCCAGGGTCTTAAAATTACTTGGGGAGGTATTGTACCGTTATTTGAAACCTCGGGATCGTGCAAGATGATCCTGCCGGTAAGTTTGATTGTCACACAAGAATGAATTATCTGGTGGTTAGTAAAAAAGAATTTTGTAAAAAAAAAAAAATGTAATTACGAATGAAGAATAACATATTTTTTAAAAATTGTTTCTAAAATTTATATTTTATCTGATGAAGGATTCATATAAATTTTGTACACTAAGAAACACCAGAAAAATTCATTCTAAAAATTATGAGTAGGTAGTTTCCAGCTTACAGCAAATAAAAACGGGAAATCGTACAAAACAAGAAACATCGAACTGTTAGCTTCACGACGCGCGTTCTGATTCCAGGCTAAAGAACATTCCCAGGCCAAAGATGCAGGTCTGCGTGCTCGGAGATCAGCAGCATTGCGACGAAGCTAAGGCTAACAACGTTCCGTTCATGGACGCCGAGGCTCTGAAAAAGTTGAACAAGAACAAGAAGCTTGTCAAGAAACTAGGTAAAATTCCCATCTCGATGATAGACAAAGTAAAAACGATCCTTCCTAAAAAGCACCTGCATTGTCAAATGCCTGGCATTGAAGGTCGTCAACGGAAGGAGATTAAAATCTTTACTGGGTGTGGGCTTGGCGTATATAAATAACCTTGCACTTCAATCGGTATAGAAACACTTTCCACTGAACAAACGAATAAATTCACTCCCATTTCTCGCTAATTGCGTACTTATAATTATAACGTATTTTTCTACGGTTTACAGCCAAGAAGTACGACGCTTTCCTGGCTAGCGAGTCGCTCATCAAGCAGATTCCCCGTCTGCTCGGACCTGGTCTCAACAAGGCCGGTAAATTCCCTGGTCTTCTCTCCCACCAGGAGTCCATGACCGGCAAGATTGACGAGGTCAAGGCCACGATCAAGTTCCAGATGAAGAAGGTATAAAAATCTAGATCTTTCATCGATTCTCGCCACTCAACAATTTTTTTAATTTCCACAACATTTGTTTATCATTCGATCAAGCGCTTCTTCGCAATGCGACCTTTTTAGTTTTACTTCCAATGGCTCCGAAGATGCTTGCGAGGAAGCAGAGTAAATTCTCTTTGGGTGTGGAAATTGCGCTTAATCGCCTTGTCCTCAATCAAAGTTGAAACAGAACAAATTTGGCAAAAAAAAAATTCGCAGTAATTTAAAGATTGCGTTTGTTCCTCTCAGATCGTCAGAAGTGCGAGTGAGATGGCTGAATCATCCGAACGAATTCCTGCTCTGAAAATAATTGACTAGACAGCCAATTATTTTCCAGTTTATTGCCAGTTTTTTCATTACTTTATTTTTATTTTTTGCGTAGATTTCAATCCCCGCCGAAATAAAATTTCTATCATAAATATATTAACTGAACTTTGAATTCTCTTTGTCGCTCAGGTACTCTGCCTCTCCGTGGCAGTTGGACACGTCGAGATGTCCGAGGATGAGTTGGTGCAGAACGTGCATCTGTCGATCAACTTCCTGGTGTCGCTGCTCAAGAAGCACTGGCAGAACGTGCGATCGCTTCACATCAAGTCATCCATGGGACCGCCCCAGAGGCTCTACTAATTGCTCTTTTTGCAGCATGTGTAAGCTTTTGTCGCACGCCTGATGGAAAATAAAAAAAATGGAAAATCGACAAAATCCGTGTCTCTCGAAGTCCTCTTACTTACCACCCAAAAATTACTTATACCTGCGCTGAGAAAATAAGCGCGCGGCCACTCGAAACGGTCATTAAGAACGCTGAAAGAAATAGGATACTCGAGCACGTTCGGCTTCGCGAGCCCATCAGGCGATTCGGCTGTGTAAATACCCAAAGAAACCGGAACCCGCACTGACGGACCGAACACACTGTTACCAGATGTCGGGAGAAAGTTTCCCAAAGACGTCCGACGTAACAGGATACGCGTCTCCGCATATCCGGCAGCAATTATTACCCCACGAGCCCCGAGTTCAGTTGAGCTTTCGAGGGTGAGACGCGCGACACGTTTTTTCGGCGTTACCCAAAAAAAAACAATACTCAGCCTGAATAAAATTCACTAACTTCTCGAATTTTACAAAATGAATATTTGCGAAACTTCGAGTACAATTGATAAACCATGAATGCAAAAAAATAAAATTATTGGAGCACTTAAATATGCAGAAATTAATTAATTAATATTCACGAAATTTCGAGGAAAATTGATAAACCATGAATGCAAAAAATCAAATTATTGGAGCACTTAAATATGAAGAAATTAAATAATTAATAGTTGAATATATTCTTAGTCCTCTCTTTCTTATTACAAATGCCATATCAGTTCCACCCATCTCTTCCCCCCTCGGACACAAAAAACCGTCTCGGAAACCCCCCCAAGAAGTGGTCAACTTTTTTCAGCGTCCAATTTCCCACCGCTCGCTACATCCCGATTCCCCATCCAGCGAAAAAAAAATGAAATTCCGCTGAGTACGCAAAGGAAACCCGACGCAGTTTTTATTCTTCGTCGCGAATTAACGAAATTTCTTCGCGAGAAATCACGAGGGTCCGGCGAGGCGAGAAGGAGCGGCCGAGAATAATGAAGATATTTTGTCGCTCGACAAAAGGGGTTGTGGGTAAGCGCAGGTGTGTTGGCCCATCGAAAAAAATCGGCCCTCGGGTCCTTAAGGCCAGCTAGCCAGGCAGCAAACGCTGCTCCATAGCCGACCCTTTGGGCAAAGTGCAGGCCCCACACCGATCCACTTCTCGTCCTATCCGACCGATATACGTGCGGGCAACATAAACACTCGGTCGTGTGTTGGTAGGGCCAGGTCTATGGTCCCCTACGCACACAAATCCCGGCGATCGGCCTCTCTCGCTCTCGCTATTTCCGAGCGAACGTCTTTGTGGGGGTTGTCCCACAGTTATCCTCCTTTGAAGAAGCTCTCGCTGCACTCGGGGCTCTCGTATTCCGCCCTGCCAGCATTCGTACGGCTATGACCCAAACCCGCCTTGCTTCACTCGTTTAGTTCGCTCGTGCACTTCACCGACGCCTCAGCTCGTGTCCTCCTACTCACTCGAGACACGCTTATTAATCTCGTTTAATTGATCGGCTGGGGAAAAATTCAGTGGTTTATTTTTAGTTTTTATTAGTGGGCGTATGAAGGACCGGGGGAAGAAAAATTACTGAAATTCCGGAGAACAGGTTTTCCGATCTGGAAGGAGCAGCAGGTAAGGAAAATTCGGAGCTTGAGGAGGACACGCAGGAAAAATTATTCCGGGCGTTTTTTTTTTCTTCGGGAATCTAATTAATTAGCAGCACATCCATTTCTTCTTTTTTCTGTGGGGCAAAATTAATTATAAATACAAATATTTGTAGCTTTAGTGTACAGATTTTTTTTTTTTAATTTAGTACATTTTGCGTGAAAATCGTGGTTGGCTCAGGTGGCGTTTGAACAGGTTTTTCGAAACTACGAAATGCATTTTTTAATTAAAAAAGTTAGAAGTTCAGTAGGAGGGAAGAATTAATAACGCGACTATAAGTTCAACGGTGGTAAGAATGAGCAACAAGCGCGAAATTTTCGTCGAAGCCACGAGCGATGGATCGTAAAAACGTCGCGAATTCGTTTGTCGAAATTTCGCATTTATTTGAGTCGCAGTATATTTATCGATGGATTCGAGGAAACGCGGGAATTATAGCATCGCGAGCCGGATCGATTGCATCGGGCAATAAAATTATGCGCGAAGAAATTCGACGAAGAGGGTCCGTCGCGTGTATATCTTTACATTTTTTTTTTCTTCTTCGTTTGCTTATCTCGAATAGTGAACCTGCCGAGGGCCTCGAGAGGATCGTAGGCGGTCTATTTTTCGTATCGTCCGCGCAATGTTTATCGAGTTTAATTAATAAAGTGTCGCCGGGTGTGTGCAAGCAGCCGAGTGGCTGGAGTGGCGAGAGGCTTTTTTCGCGTTATCAGCGATATCAGTGCCCAGGAGTGACGACCAGCCGGGAAGTTGTCAGTGACTGGTGGACAGTGGTTATCGAGACAGCTCGCGGTCGTTTTCTCGGCTGCTAAAAGGCTTTTCCACCACGAATTTCCAAAATTTCTCGCGGCCAACTGTAACACAATCAAGAATAATTAATTCGGATTAATTGTGAAATCGATAAAACGACATAAAAAAAGGCAGAAGCTGCGGTTGGAAAATTTCGCTATGTGAGTAATTGTCGCGTCGATTTCGGCCGTGAAATCGACAGCTACTGTGCCATGGCTTAAGATAATCTCGTTATTGTAATCTTGGACGCGACATTCTCGTGCGATAACGTTTTGAGAATTTCAGACAACAATAACGATTCCGCAACGATGACTTGTTCGATTGCATCCACGTACGTTATATTGACGCGAATGATACGAGATGAGCGTGTAGCTTCTCGAAGAGTGTAGAAAGGAAATATTGCATTTAGATTATCGCAATCGCGAGGTGTATGGAAATAAACGTTATTTTTTTTTAATTGATGTTAAATAAGAGGGGAATTAATTTTGCAAAACGTGCTTCAATGAATCGGAGTAAATATTACTCACAGTTGGGAAACAATAATAATTGACTCACTCCAGTCCAGAGCTTAGTACTATATTTTCTAATCTGACTCAGGCTCTTCTCGTTCGATGAATTGGATATTGATTATCGAGTTCACAACGTGCTGATTGCTATAGAAAAAAAAATTAATAACGTTGATGCGTGCACTCGACTTTCCGGGAAAAGTTGATTCTTCAGTGAGACACGTGGAAAGACCTCAATATTTCGGTCGTGTAGTAGAGCCGTGAAAATCCGTCCTTCTGTCGATGTCCCCGGTGAGGATGATGCCGAGTTTACGATTTGTCTACCTGCGGCTCCGGCAACCCAAGAAAACAATACGGTCAACGTGCATGCGCTTTGGGAGGTACAATTCGTAATCTCGAAATCGCAGATAAAATCGTGAGGAGCTCGTCTCGACGCGATAAAATGTTCAAGGAAAAATTTCGATCGGAGGGGAACTACTTGTCATTGGAAAGAATAAAAACACAGTTGCAGAAAATCTGCAGCGTTTACGCAGTCGCTGCCAAAGCGCTTGGAAGGCAGAATTTCTGCCACTGAAATGTACACTAAAAGTGATTTATTGAATTTTGCAGTATTCAGATCCGATTGAAAGTAAAATTCAATCGGAACGGAAGTGTCTGAAGAAAAAAAAAGAAATTTTGAAAGCCAGAATTTTGGCCGCTAAATTGCAGTGTGAAATAAAAGTTACTCATTGAAAATTTGCATGATTTAGCCCCAGGCAAAAATGTGCGAATGGCATCGAGTGAGACATAAATTCAATAGGAGCGGAAGTGTCTGAAGAAAATGAATGAAAAATGAAAAAGGCCGAATTTTTTACGCTGAATTGCAGTGTAAAATAAAAGTGTCTTATTAAAATTTTGCAGGATTTAGCCCGAGGCAAACATGCGCGTCCGGCATCGACAAAAAGATAAATTCAATCAGAGCAGAAGTGTCTGAAAAAGAATAATAATAAAAGGATTAAAAAGGCAGAATTTTTGCCACTGAATTGCAGTGTAAAATACAAGTGTCTTATTAAAATTTTGCAGGATTTAGCCCGAGGCAAACATGCGCGTCCGGCATCGACAAAAAGATAAATTCAATCGAAGCGGAAGTGTCTGAAAACGAATAATAATAAAAGGATTAAAAAGGCAGAATCTTTGCTTCTGAACACCAGTGTAAAATCAAAGTGGACTTTTTTTAAATTTTGCAGGATTTAGCCCGCGGCAAATATGCGCGTCTGGCATCGATTGCATGTCTTCGCTCAAGTTCTCAACGTCCTCTGCGTTATCGGCGACGTAGTTCCGGTCGTCGAGCATCCACCATGGCCGGCGATAATTTTCGCGGTATCGAATGCGAGCGATACGACGATCGTCGAGTCGTCGACGACGAGTCAAAGTGGAATCACCGGAAATTCCCAGAAGTCGACCGAGGGAAGTTCCACTGTCTCTGGATTTGCACGAACTCGCGATAACTTTTCGTCCCCGAAGCCGGAAGTCATGTGGAGCACCGCGATGCACGTGGAAACTTCGACCCCGAAGACTGAGCCGAAGAAGAAAGTCGAACGTTCGATGCTCCTTGCCGCGAGATCTTTGGATCTCATCGAATTGGATCTTGATAATGTGATAGAAGACACTTCCGACGACTCCACCACTCGCTCGCATCATCATCCTCATTCTACTACCACGAAAAAAACTGAATCACCTTCTTCTTCTGCTGAAAATCCTGTGCCAAGTTTGTCTACCACTAAAAAAGGTGAACCAACTTCGTCTACCACTGAAAAAGGTGAACCAACTTCATCTACCACTGAAAAAGGTGAACCAACTTCGTCTACCACTGAAAAAGGTGAACCAACTTCGTCTACCACTGAAAAAGGAAAACCAACTTCGTCTACCACTGAAAAAGGTGAACCAACTTCGTCTACCACTGAAAAAGGTAAACCAACTTCGTCTACCACTGAAATAGCTGAACCAACTTCGTCTACCACTGAAATAGCTGAACCAACTTCGTCTACCACTCAAAAACCAAATTCTACTACCACTGAAAATCCTGAGGCAAATTCCACCACCACTGAAAATCCTGAGGAAAATTCTACTACCACCAAAAAGCCTGAGATAAATTCTACTACCACCAAAAAGCCTGAGGTAAATTCTACCACCACTGAAAATCCTGAGTCGGATTCTACCACCACTGAAAATCCTGAGTCGGATTCTACCACCACTGAAAATCCTGAGCCCGGTTCAACGACCACTGAAGAACCAGAGCTACCTCAGTGCATTTTGGTCGACGATTATTCGACGCCTAGCAGTGTGGATGTCACGACAAGTGGATCGACAACCAAGCCAATCGAGGAACCAGAAGGTAAAGCACAGATCTCACTTATTTTTTTTTCACCCGATAAATGAATTTTTCATCTTCAAGCAATTCATTGAAGTTAAACATTAAAATAAAAAAATCAGGGAACCCAGGTTTAGTGAAGGATCTGATGATCCTCGAAGCGACGACGGAAGCTCTCACGATCAGTTGGGAACTCCTGGAAGGCAACGAGACTCTCCAATACTACGAGGTGCAATGGCATCAGAAAGAGACGCTGGTTGGCACGTGCCGAATATCAAACAGTTCCGTGCACACAGCTATGCTCATCGAGTCACTAAATGCCTGCACCAATTATCGCGTGACCGTACAACCCGTTTTCGAATTTACAACTGGAGCAACGGCAACCATAGACAGCACAACAGACTTCGAGGGTGAGTGATGAGAAAATAATCTCTTTTTATTACCCATGATATATAAATGAATAATAATAAGAATTCTGTAGCCACAAATAATTTAATTCCTAATTACTAAACCATCTTTCCTGATCAATTAAAGTTTAATCCCTCCTTTATTGATTGCCAAAAATATCGTGTATTATCAACGAAAAATGTATCCCTCAAGACAATCTTTACGACCAATTAAATTTGATCCCGCAGTTAACAAGGATTCGGTGAAGCTGGGAGTCGCGGGCGTGGGCAGCGAGTGGATCGAGATAAGCTGGACTATGCCGTGCACCGATTGCGTATCGCTCTATATAATAAACGTTTGCGAGAGCGAAAAAAAGTGCGTCGTGGCGAAGATCGATAAGACGACTTACAACAAAACCGAGCTGGAGCCGGGCCACACGTACACCTTCGAGCTCACGATCGAGGGAAGCGAGGGAACTTACGGCAGCATCAATGTCACAGCCACGACGACGGTTCCCAGTAAGTGCTCCAGAAACTAGAATAAAAAGCACACATTTTTATTACAGTTGATGATTCTCTTAATTTTTTTATATACAGAAATAAAGGACTGCGAAATGGTATCACCGACTTGGCCTTCAGCTTCCTACTTCGGGGCTGGTTCACCTGTTACGTTGCAGCTTGTCGAGGGCACGCCGAGTAAAATTCTACAGATGAAAGGTAAGTTGAAAAAAATAATCAGCAAATTATGTGCTGATTATTTTTCTAACCAGCTGGTTAGATATTATTTGCGCTGATTTTCGTATCTTACCTGCAAAAAATATGTTTAATAAATTTGTCACTCTAACTGACTCCATAAACAATTGCAATCCTTTTTTTGCGTCACAGAGGGTGAAATACAAGTCGAGGAGCTAGGAGTAGCGTACACGGCGGCGACCGGCCTGACCGTGTCCTGGAAGCAACCGAACAGCACGCTCGAAGTTTCGCACTACGTGATCGAGTGGTACAAGGACAACGACAAGATCTCGACTTGTAAGGTCTCCAACCAGACGTTCAGGTATCACATATCGTCCTTGGTTTCTTGCACCACGTATACTGTGAGGGTGATGCCACATTTGGAAGCCGCCAATGGAACCAGGAGGGTGGTTTCCGGTACCACCGGTTTGAACGGTAATTAATTACTGATTTATTACATTAGCACTAAAAAAAATTGAATTCAATACACTGGAATTGAATTCTAGGATTGAAGTACTAAAATTTTCCTGTATTTAATGTACAATGTGTTAACAGTTCACAAGGACACGCTGGACCTCAAAGTCGCCGGTCAGGGCCCGGACTGGCTGAAGATAAGCTGGAACATGCCGAGCACCGACTGCGTGACTCACTACAGCGTGAAATTTTGCCAAGCCGAGAACTGCACCGTTCACCAGACGAACAATACGACGTATTACGAGAAAAAAAATTTGACACCCTGCACAACGTACGACTTCAATCTCACCGTCTACGGGATCAGCGACGTGATTTACGGCAGCTTAAACGTCAGCGGTACAACGGATTTTCTTGGTAAGATTATCGTTTAATCGATAAAAATAAAATTGATCATAATTATTTAATGATCGTACCTGGATAATTAATTATAAATCTGCGATATAAGTAGTTCAATTTACAAAATCATCAGTTCTTCTCCGTCAATGGCAAATTTTTCTACATAGCACCTGGTAAACCTTCGCCCGCAACAACGATATCCGGCAACTACAGTCTTCACGTTAGCTGGCCAAAGCCCGAGGGTTACACGTGCGTAAAACACTACCGCGTTGTTTGGAGTCGGGACGGTAGAACCGCTGACGTAGATACCACGGAAAACGATTTGTTACTGGAGGGATTGGAGGCCTGCGCTGCTTATGAGATTATTATAACAGCAGTTAATATAAACAACGGCGACAGTTTGCCAGAGAGGATACGATCGAACGCCACAGCTCCAGCTGGTTAGTAACGTCGCCTACAACTTATTACAAAATTCGTACGGTTTTCCCAACGAAAACACACGAAACCAACTTCTTGAATTAATTTTTTGTTTAAATCGATCTTTGTCCAACATTTGTCCTCGTTGCATATTGTTCACCTGAAAACCCTGGTTTCAATCCATTTTTACTTGATTTTTACTTGATCTTCTTTCTTCAGTAACGGACCCTCCAGTTATGATATGGGGACCAACGATAACCGCGACCGAGATATCGATAAACTGGTGGATTCGCACCAACAGAACCAACAACTGCGCTCCCGCGAAGCTGGTCGTCGATTGTCAGCACAAAGAGACTCTCGGCACGGGTTACACGTCGGTGGACGGAAGATCCGACTACGACATACCCGCGGACTCGCAGAACGAGAGGGTGAACACCACAGTGAAGGAAGTCAGTCCGTTCACGAGATACGAGTGCCAAAGTTACACCTTCAATTTAGGTGGCCGCAGCACGGACAGTCAACCCCTGCTTGCTCAAACTCAGGAAGCTGGTGAGAGAGAAGAAATTTACTCATAATTTTTAAGTATTCGGCCCACCGAAATCCACTGGAATATTAAGCTAAACAGGGCTAAACACTGTCTACCAGAGATGTCAAGCATTCGTTACTTTTAAATACACACTTATTTTTATTTATCGTATAATTTTTTTATTATTAAACGTTTGGTAAACGTGGCCTACACGTTATATAGCTCAAGATTTTAACTAAATGTAAAATCCTTAAAACAAATTTTTGGCAATAAATTTTGTACGAAAAATCGTAAAAAGTAAATGTACCGAGAAACGAGTAACGACGAGGGTAGCGATCGTCACTTTTCTTTGTTACATTTACTTTTTATTATCTTTTTTTCATGAAATTTTTGCCAAAAATATGTTTTAAGGATTTTTTATAAAGTTGAAACATTGAGTTATGTAACGTGTAGGCCACGTTCACTAAACATTCAATAATAAACAGATTATAGGGCGAAGAGAAAAAAGTGTGGATTTAAAAGTAACGAACACTCGATATCTCTCCTGTCCACTACTCGAACAAAACGATTCCCGGTTCCTTTCAGTTCCAACCGCTCCGAAACTGCTGCCGGAGTCGGTGAGCAACGTGACGAACACGAGCATCACGCTCCAGTGGAAGCGACCGGAGGTTCTGCCGGGAATTTTGCGGAAGCTAACGATCCACGTGATCTGGCACTACAACAGGACTCATCGGCCGAGCTGGTGCATCGAGCCCGACGACGCGGACACGACGATGACCATCGACGGCTCGCTCGACAGCTTTGTCTACCCCGCGATGCCGTTTTCGCTATACAGGATAAAAATCGCCGCGGCAACCGGCGCCGGTTGGGGACCGTCGAGCGGGCCTCAGCAGTACAACACGAAACCCGGGGCTCCGAGCAAAGTGTCGGATCTTGATCATCAGATAGAGGAAAAGCCGGACAACCCCAACGAACTGGAGACGAATCTGTCGTGGGGAATACCCTGCTTCTTCAACAGCAAACAGATCGAGCACTTTCACGTGCTCGGAAGAGGCCAGCGGGAGGGATTCGAGCAGCACGATTTTGCCCATATCGTCAATTACACGAATGACCATTGCTTCAACGACTCGTGCTCGTTAACGTTGGCTGGATTGCGCGAGGAACACACCTATGATATCGAAGTGGCTGCCAAAGGCGTGGATTACAACGAGCTCGGGGAACGCTCCGAAGTGAGAATCGTGTATCCCGCTGGAAGTGAGTGTGAATCTTGAATCAAATTGTTGGAGATTTATTCGTCTGTAAAATTAATGCATTAATTTTTTGGTATAAAATATTTAATACCGATGCATTAATTTTTACAAAGAAAACAACGATATAATTCATTTTGTAATTTTCCTCCCGATTGCAGTTCCCCCGCAGCCGTCGAAGAATTACACGAGCATCATAAGCATCGACCCGTACAAAGCGAGAAGAACCACGACAACGGCGGCCGTGCTGCTGCCGGTGTTTCCGGACACGGCCGGCGACATCAAGTGCTACGCGATAATAGTCGCGAAAGTTGGCCATAACAACGCGTCCTTCGGTAGACTGAAGGGCGACACTTGCACCGTGAACCAGGCGAATCTTGCGACTTGGAGGGAGGCCTACGATAGGGATTTCGAGATACCCTACGAAGCCACGAAATTCGCGGCGAATTCGTTGCAATGTGAGTCTCACTTCCTTCGTTCCCGACGGTTCTACATATCTTCTTTTTCCAATCTATTTTAAACATTTTATACATTTTGACTTATAATTTCAAACATTTTTAATTTTTAAACATTTTTATACATTTTGACTTATAATTTCAAGCATTTTTAATTTTTAAACATTTTTATACATTTTGACTTTTTATTTCAAACATTTTTAAACATTTTGACTTTTAATTTTCAACATTTTGATTTTTAATTAAAAAATGTTTGACTTTTAATTTTTTACATTTTTGCGTTTAATTAAAAAATGTTTGACTTTTAATTTTTAACATTTTTACTTTTAATTTCCAACATTTTGATCGTTTAAACATTTAAACATTTTTTTAATTTTATTTTAAACAAAAAAAAAAAAATAATGTATATACTTTCAGCGAACATCGAGAACTACGGTCGCTTCAAGGCGGTGAAATTCGTGCTGGGCGAGGACGAGGAGGCCTGCCCGAAGATATCCTCGATGCAGCGCTCCTACTGCAACGGTCCCCTCAAACCCGACACCGTCTATCACGTGAGAATGCGGGCGTTCACGGCCGGCGGCTACAGCGACTCGATAGTCTTCACCGTAAAAACGAGTGAGTCTCTCGCACCCGTGCGAACCGACTACGCTTCGCACGATTCCATTTATAGCCGCGGGACTCGCACGGGCCGTCCTTGAACTTGATCTCCTTTTCCAGACGCCGAGCTCCAAGTGGCTCTGGTCATCGGCACGATATTCGGCATCCTCTTCCTCGGTATCCTCATCACGATGATGCTACTCGTGCGAAAGTGTTCCCTGCAAGCGTAAGTAGACATACGATCAGCAATCATCATCGTTCGCCGCTCGCGATAAATCTTAATGTTTAATGTCAAACGGAAGGCGTGACGAACCCGAGGCGATCGCAACGCGATGCGACGAGCGAGGACTCCGGTTGTGCATGGCACGCGAACGTTTATGGAAAATAATCAATATTTCTCCCGTGACTCAGAAGGAATATGCACTATAGACAGACGTCGGGCACGAACGAGCAAGGTCAGAGCCTCGCACGCGCCCAGAGCGTAGAAGCGCATTAAGCGCGCGCGGATTCGACGATCACGTGCGCAGTCCCCGCGGATCGTCGTGCGTGTAGCCTGTAACGCGTGGAGGTGGCGAACGTCCGTCCCACCGGTGGCACCTAAAATCCAAGCGGTTTATTTTAGTCACGGATATTTCTGTGCCTCGTTAGACGCGTTCGCTGCAATTACGAGATTTCTTCCCCGAGCTTTTTTCTTTCCTCTCTCCGTCGTTTCTCGACTTGATTCGATTTGATTTTGGAGAAGACAAATATTCGGTATTCGTGGGACGTGTGAATTTCTTCTTTTTTTTTTTTGGAGTATGACGACCGCCACGGATCTTCTCTGGCGAAGCGATTCCGTGTTCGCCGTTCTCGCAAAGTGCGTATCGTCTCGATCGATTTCAGATAGTGTCGCGGGGTCGAAATGCCTCTCGCGCGTCCTCCTGCGCTCTTATCTTTCGCGTAATCTCGCCTTCCATTAATCCCCCGCGATAGAATGACGCGCGTGGCTGCTTTCTTCGCGGAGTGCACGAAAAGGCTTTTTTTCGTGTTGGTTCGCCAGGAAATGACTGATAAAAGCGATAAGCGAGGGGGATCTGTGTGTCGCGCGATAAATATCGCCGGAGACGGCCCCGGGGCGAGGTGGAAGTCGTGGAGCACTTTAGTGTCGATGCACTTAGACTTGGCGTCGTTGTAGATAGGATTTTCAGGCTGTTTCCTGTATGACTCTTGCTTGTCGCGTCGTTTCGTTATTTTGCTAAAATAAAGAAAAAAGAAAAATTACTTTAATGATTGTGAAATTTTATATATATATGAGGATGTTTTTCGTTTTATATTGATTTTGTTGTTTTACCGTTTGTCTTCTGGTTCCAGAGTGTTGCGAAGATTCTTGCATTCCGACATGCCTGGATCGCCGGTGCCGGCGCCGTTCACGCGGCGAAAATTCATCACTCACTGCCAGCAGCTCGCCGACAATCCGGGAAAGCTCAGCAACGAGTATCAGTTGCTTCAGACCCTGAGCGTCGATCTGCAGATGCCGACCAACGCCGCCTGTCTTCAGGCCAACAGAAAGAAGAATCGATACACGGATATTTTGCCTTGTAAGCCCGACGAACACTCCTGGTTATTTTATTCTACCGGAGAAACTGCAAAAAATAAAATAAAATGCATTAAATTCCAGACGATTTCTCGAGGGTCAAGTTGGAAGTGATCGACAACGATCCCAACACGGATTATATCAATGCGTCCTTTATAAAGGTAGGTTTGGAAAAATATATTTTTTAAAATTATTTGGGAACCGGAGGTTGTTTTTTTATTTCCGATTTGCATACTTGTAACTCAGGGTTTCACCGGCGAGGAAGATTACATCGCCTGCCAAGGCCCGAAGGAAGAAACCACGTACGATTTTTGGAGAATGATAGATCAGTACGACATAAAATTGATTGTCATGCTCACGCAACTCGTTGAGAAGAACAAGGTTTGCATAAATTCCGTCTGTAATTGTAACAGTTAAGATGCCAGTAATTACAGAAGAAAATGATTATTCCAGGAGAAATGCCACCAATATTTTCCGACAATTCGAGAGACATTCACGTACGAAAATATGGCAATAAGGTGCTCGATGGAATTGGATTACAGAACGTACACTCAGAGGACTTTGGTCCTACAGAAAGTGCGTTTCAATTGCCCAGATTAATTCCCAAATACTTAACAATTGTTGTAGAAAGAAATTTCTTTAATAATACCTCACGAATTCTAGGAAAATTCTCGAAGAACTATCATACATCTGCATTTCAAGGATTGGCCGGATCACGACGTGCCCGAAGATTTTGATCCCATGATCAATTTTTGTCAGATTATGCGCCGACACATGGAAGCCAGTCGGGGTCTCGTTGTTATTCACTGCAGGTACGAAGCGTCCGGTAAAAATCCTTTGCAGGGCTCTGAGGAAAAGATAAAGCCTTTGTGGCAATATTTTATTAATTTTATTATGCAGTTTCCGGTGGTAATTACAATAATGAAATAACTGTCGCGAGTGGTGACGAATGTAAAATCTAAATTTGTTTCTCTGAAGAGCTAAATTGATGATCAGCCTCGGCGAGTGTTTGAATGTAATATTGATTATTTTTCAGCGCCGGTATCGGCAGGACCGGTACACTCATAGCGATAGACATATTATTGCAACATATCAAAGACAACAGGAAGCTCGACGTCTTCGGAACGGTCTACAGGCTGAGGCATCATCGAATAAATATGGTTCAGCGAGAGGTAAGAATTTCGTCAACGAAACGTGCTTATATTCCTGGCTTGGCATGCGATGAAATGTTTCTTATCGATTATTATATTTTCAGAGCCAATACGCGTACATTTATAATTGTATACGACAAGTACTGAAGAATCCATATTTCTCAAAAACCTGTAAGTGTTTTTTGGTGTTCTATACCTGTTTTTTGTTTTAATTACTTCACTCTTTAATTCGTTTTACAGACAAACCTCCGTCCGTCGATCCAATCTGCGACAACAACTCCCACAAAAAAAAGGAAGCGTCCGAATCCAACACCGATCTAGTCAGCAGCTTTGAAACCCGTAAGTGAATAAATAGTCCCATAATTAAAAAAATATATATTTGTGTTACTGCCGAACTCGAGATCGATAGGTCTACAAAACTAAACACAGCGCGTGCCTTAACATGGTAGAAGTAACATAAATTTCTTTTATGCAGCAGAATGAGAGCGAACGACTATCTAAAAACGATAACGAGGTATGCTCAATGTTAATTAAACGCGCTTCGCTTTTGCGAATTCGTCTGTCGTTTCGTGTGCTCGTCACCTGCATTCAGGGGACGAGCTATTTTTTGCTTTTTTAGGTGTTTCAGCTACTGTACATTATGAACATTATATTATTTTGCTTCTGGTGTTTTACTCGGGTCTGCAATTACAGTTTCGATTGAATTTCACGCCACAAATGAACTCTGATGTTTCAGTGAAGAAGAGCAGCTTTTCGACGTCAGTGGAATCCGCGGAACCAATTTACCAAACTCCCTCAAAATCATCGTCAAAGTCTCGAACGTGTTATTCACTCAGCGGTAGGTTTGCCGGTGTTATGAGGCATCACAAATTATCCCTTCAGTTTGTTTTTTTTATTCACCTAAAAATAAATAATATTGTCGCTCGTTTTGAAGGTCTCAGATGCGCAAAATCGACAGGCGCGATTGACACGCGACCGTACCAACAAAGTATTGGTAAGAATACTTACCAATTACTGAATTAATTAATAAATACTTACTTACTTAATTAATAAATCGGAATCCACAAATTTCTATACAAAAATGTGATCAAGTCTAAAGCTTGCGTAATTTTCGTAGCTCGTTATAACACGCACGATCATCCAATCTCCGAAATCACCAAAGACGCTCTGCTAAACAGCAGCGACATCAGCCTGGAAATAACCGATTCCGAAGGTTCCACGACTTCGATATACGAGAACATGCAACCGCTAACGCGCTCGAAATCCGCCCACGCGTTCGACCGGGACGAAGATTCGTGTGTGACGCAGAGTGAGTTTTATCTGCCTGTAAAAAATATCATCTACACGTAGACATTACGTGAATTACGAAGATTACAAATATTTTTTATTCTTCCCAGAGCTGCTTGAACACGATACGACATTGTGAAAATAGAAGAAAAATAATGGTCGAAATTAATTTAATTCGTTCGGGTTACCATAAACGTGTGATAAATCTCCGCTAAACTGAAAGACTGCAGTAATAATAGGGCAAAGCAATGTCAGTGCAGTTCGAAAACGCTTTGAGGGCGATTAAGCGGCGAAACGTATTTATATTGGATTTGTACATAAGTAGAAAAGAGAAATTCGTGGGCAAAATCGTCTTCCCACCGTGGTCGCTTCCGCTGTCGCAACAAACTTATCGCTAAAGAATTCTCTATCGATTGGGAGAAGTATTTTACGTGTACATAAATGCATTAGGATAACGATGAATTAGACTGTAAGACGGGCAATTGAAAAATCAAAGAATGAAGATTTATGTAAATAACTGTGGTCGTTTTTACTCATATATATATATAAATACAGACGACGTGTGATCGACGGCTCTCAAGTACCGCGCCACACTGGACAATTCATTCACTCATTCCACTCGCTCGTCGTGTTTTAATGTAAAACATCATTATTTTTTTTATACCTCTATGTCGTAGATTAAATATACAAGTTGTAAATATACATATATATACTTGATTTAATAACGATATTTTGTGGAGTAGTCTTTCGGCGATACCACCAGACCCCGTCCTTTTCTGGCTCCTCTGTACACAGTCTCTATGATGTCAATCATCTCCTGCTTATCCTCTAACGTCCAATTTATTTTGTTGTTGTTACCTGTACCCAGATCTATCATAATGTGCTTGTTTCTGAAGAAAAACATCACTGTGCACGGATCGTACAACTCGTACCTGCAACAAAAAAATGACTGGCTCAAGATCTGCAGAATTGGTGAGCAAAAAATGGCAAAAAATTGAATCTTAAGAATCTGGTGATAGTTGTATTACTTACATTTTGTTGAAGTCAGGAACTTCTGTAATGTCCACGAGATAGATAACGGCAAAGTTTTTTACTTTCTCAGCAATGTTGTACAACACTTCGTCCATTTTCATGCACATCGGGTCCCAATCGTGTCCAAACCGAATAACCTGAAGAGAATAACGATTATAAATAAGTGGAAACAATAAAGCTATTATTGTTTATTTTCTATATGGAGTATATTGAGTTTTCTATATTGGATATATTCAGTACTTATCCGTGTTAACCCATGTATAACCCCACTTTTTTGTATCAATATTTTCAGGAGTTCGAAACGCTAACAAATCTTCAAAGTTCGGAATAACAATGAAAGGTCTTTAGCCACAATATAACAAAAAATTGACCCTCAAAGCTCAAGGTTAACGCGCAAGGACGGCCCATGAAAATCGTTAACGACTTTGAGGTTAGGTTTTATGAATATTTACCACAACTCGATCCTCCTCCGACAATATCGCTTGGTCGACCTGCCAGCCGTTGTGCAAATGCGATAGCATGTACGACATCTTGTCGAGTTTTTAATTAATCCCTTTTTATTCACAAAATACTGAAACGCGTCGCAAACGTTCGGACCGCAAATATTTACGATAAACAAGAAATCTGAAGAAATCAACTGAGAAGACAGCTGAGCCACTTCGCGAATTAACCACAAGGAGGCGCCGACAAAGTATGCGCGCGCAGCTCCCCACTCCCGTCAAATGATTAACGAATTTCAAAATCGTTGGCGCGAAAAGGACAAAAACTGTGTTATTTCTCTCCTCAGACAACAATATTCAAGAAGTTATCTAAAACTCACCGCTTATTTATATCGTCGCTTTTTGATAACTCTATGAAATTATTTTTTAAATGAGCAAAAAAGGTTTCTAATATATATCGACATTGCAGTTTTCTCTATTATCAGCAAACGTCAAGCACTTCCGATCGAATGACTCTCGCTCGCGTAGGTCACATATCGCCCCCTTCCCCTGCCTCCCACTTCTCGCACCTAATGTCCGAGACAACATACATTCGCTCATTGTTTTCTGCTAGACGAAATTTTATGGGTTGCTTGACTTTTTTCGTGTGTTGTCATGCCGTATGGCTCGTGAACGAGTCGCAGTAAGCCCGCGAACGCCCCGGCATTGACCCCCCTCGATGTGGCCGCGACGGTGCGGCGACGACGAACGTCCACGCGCGCCTCCTCCGAGGGAATGGGAAATATAAACAACAAACAAAGGCCCCCCAGGTGAAACCCGCGCTGGTGACTTGTCGTTCGAGGCTGAAAAATCTCGAGAAAATGGCTGGGGCGCGAGGAATTCTCAGCCTGCGATTCAATCAGGATCAAGGTAATCGACGCAATAATACGCGGCGATATAATTCACGAGACGCATATGCGGTCATTCACGTTTTGCTTGTCATACGAGCGATGTAATCTTCGTCTTCTTGAACGACGCAATTGAAATTTAAAAAAAATTAAATTCCGGCATCGATTACACGTGGACCTGAGAAAAAGTAATAATTACGATGTTTTCAGGGTGTTTCACTTGTTGCATGGAATCTGGCTTGAGAATATACAATGTGGAACCTCTGGTGGAAAAGGCACACTTTGAGAATGATTTACTGGGAAGCGTTTCGATAGGCGAGATGCTTTGGCGAACCAACGTCATAGCCGTGGTGGCCGGAGGCACGAGACCCAAATTTGCAGATAATACCGTCTTGATTTATGACGATTTAGCCAAGAAATTTGTCATGGAAATTACCTTCACGAGTCCCATAAAGGCAGTGAGACTTCGCAGAGATAAGTATGTTTTTACCATTTTTTCTAATTCATAATTTTAAGTTTTCAGTTTTCTGAATTTTTGTGGAATGTTATTATTTTTTTGGAATTAATTTGTTATTGACGATATTTGACAATTGCAGGCTGATTGTTGCCCTGCAGAGAGAGATACACGTCTTCTCTTTTCCTCTGCCAACGAGAAGACTCTTGACACTGGAGACCAGAGATAATCCCAAGGGATTGGTGGAAGTCGCCACTTTGGCCACTGCTCACAAGCAACTTCTTGCCTTTCCTGGCCACAAGCTTGGGAGCGTCCAATTGGTGGATCTTGGCTCCACCGAGGCTGGAAGTTCCAGCGCTCCCTCCACTCTAGCAGCGCATCAGGTTACTCATGAGATTTTGATTTATTTCTCACTATCGAAGAATTCGGATTGTCAAGAGTGTTGAATTAATTATTGAACTCTTTAATTATAAAATTGAATTAATTATTGAACCCTTCAATTATTCATTTGAGTCAATTATTGAATTCTTGAATTATCGTATTGAATTAATTATTGAATTCTTGGATTATTGTTTTGAATTAATTCTTGAATTTAATTAATTATTGAATTCCTGAATTATTGAATTATTTATTGAAATCATTGTAAGCAGGGAGCTTTGGCGTGTTTGGCCGTAAACGCGAGCGGAACGATGGTCGCGACCGCGTCAGCGCAAGGAACACTCGTCCGGGTGTGGGACGGATTTCGTAGGCACTTGTTGGTCGAGCTGAGAAGAGGAGCGGATCCCGCGACGCTTTACTGGTAAAAATATTATGAATGTGATCATATTGTTTGCTTTACACCATCGACTACATTATTCTGTTTTTTTTTCTACATGATTCTCATTTTTCAGCATAACGTTCAGCAGAGATTCGGAATTTCTTTGCGCCTCGAGCGACAAAGGAACTGTGCACATATTCGCACTAAAAGACACTCATCTCAACCGCAGATCCACGTATGTCGTATTTACACTTGAGATTAGAATAAACAAAGCGAGAAAGACTCGGAATTTTTGTAAAATTTACGAATGTTTGGACTGTCCAGATTCTCAAAAATGGGATTCCTCGGTAATTACGTGGAAAGTCAGTGGGCGCTGGCGACTTTCACGGTTCCTCCGGAATGCGCTTGCGTCTGTGCTTTCGGCTCCAGAAGCTCCGTGATAGGTATTTTATCGTTTCGTTTTCATTTAATTATTTTTCTAAAAATGAGAGATTTCTGGAACTGCGTCATCGATATTTTGTAATCTCTGTGTTCTGCAGCAATTTGCATGGACGGCACGTTCCACAAATACGTATTCACGGCGGACGGCAACTGCAACCGAGAAGCTTTCGACGTGTTTCTCGACGTCTGTGACGACGACGATTTTTGAGGTGCACAATTATCTCGTTATTTTCTCTCTCTCTTTTTTGTATATAAAATGTACAGTTTGTGTAATGATAAGAGATGTAACGCGTAGGAAGCATTTATTTGATACAGCAACGACTTCATGAGCTATATATATATATATTATATATTTCGATTAAAATGATATTTTATTTACTAAACGTACAGAGCAATTTTCACAACAAGACAAAAATTAACGCGGCTGGACACAGGCAAATCTTCGTTTCCAAACATAATCGGTCCTTTACAGCCGTTTGTCCCCCCGAATTTGAGGCTGTGTATTCGCACGGATTTGCTCTGAAAGAAATATTTTTATTACCGTAGATCCAATGGATTGTTGAGAATAATAAAGAAAAGAAAGAATGTTTAAACGATTGTCCCTACTGTACGGATCTGTGTTCATCATTGGTTGAATAATAATTGGATACAGGGCCAGTCCAATGAACCCCAGAAATCCTCCCAAAAAGACTCCGTACCTCCATCCCGTTAATTTTGCCATCGATCAAACTCGTTGGCCGATTTTTCGGTAGCCCCGTAAATTTCTATTAACATCGCAATTTTCAACAGTAAAAAATCTTCAAATTTCCTTCTTCACGATTACGTAAATTGCGTCTATTTTAACGTCTCTCAATCTCATCGTACAAAAGAAAAGAAAATAGTTATAAATTAATTTTCTCTATACTTCGAATAATTTTTAGTAGGCAATAAAAATCTCGACTTTTCTCCCAACCGAAATTTCGTCCTCGTGAAAAAAACAGAGAAAATTATTATTCACAAAAAAATAGTGTCCACCAACGGCGCGAATTGCACAAGAATAGAAAAAATAAATAACTGCTGAGGTTAGCTTAAAGTGAATTGAAAATGAATAAAGATGTAACTTAAACTTGACTACGACACAAAGTTACGAGACATCGTGAAAAAAATGTTACTCCTGTCAATGCGGCAATTACCTCTGCTGACGAGCTTTTATTACCGCTGCTCCAACGTCGATGTGCCGCGGTACATCGATGGGATTTGTGTTTTGGAGCACGACGACAAAAAGCTCCCGATCACAGCTGACAGAGCGCGCGGTAACCTAAAAAAAAATCGTCCGCTGCTCCGGCGAAGAGTGACAAACGGGGAGTGTTTCTTCGGCTTCTAGTCAGCGCAAAACGTTTGTAGGGAGTGTCGAGATGCGCGTGATGTAATTTCGACAAAGTGTCGGAGTGTCTGGGACTGATGTCGAGCGACGGGACCTGATAGTTCGCGAGGGTTAATCGAGGGAGCCGAAAATTCGGCGATTTTTTTTCGCGGAGGTTAAGAGTCGCGTAAACAACGATGACCGGACGGAGATTGTTTTACTGCGCCTTGGCGGGGGCCATCAGGCCGCTTCTCATGAATTCCGAATTCCAGAAGATGATCAGTGATCGCGTGGAAATATCGACCGCGCTGAATTCCTGGAAGCGAGGTAAAAAAACATCACCACCTATTCGTGGCTGCGCAGGGCGAGTCGCTGGCAAATTACGTTTTCTACTTGTTTTTCTCTTCAGTCACCGAAGGCGTCTATCTGAGGAACTTTGGCATCGACCCCTACAGCGGCGACTTGTTTCACGAGAGTCCCATAGGTCTTCTGGTTTTCACCTATATGCTCAAATATTTGTCCCTCTGGGCTCTGAGGGCTCTGTTCATCGTAACGGACCTCGTGACTGCCTGGTTTTTGGCTGCTACTGCCGAGAGTTACATAGCGGAGCAGGTGATTGATTCTAGCGTAGCGATTTATTTATTTGCCAATTAGCATGGCGAAGTAAACATGTGAAATTGCAGGCTGCGCGAGAGGAGGAGGAGAAGAAAGAGCGGAAAGCCGACGAGCCGGAGGACTCGTCGTTCACGCCGATTTCCGCGACGGCGGCCGCGTCCATCGTCTACGTGCCGGCGGTTTATCTCTTCAATCCCTACATAGTCCTCAACTGCGTCGGGCTCACCACGACGGTCTTCACGAATTTGCTGTACTCCGCGGCGCTTTTCTCCATGACGAGACGCTCGATGTTCTGGAGTTGCCTGCTGATCGCCGTTCTGACGCTCCAGGGTCTCTATCCGGTGGCGCTCATGGTGCCCGCGATGATTTACGTGGCTCGCGAGAAGACCGGAAGAGCGAGATTGGCCGTCGTCGCGAAAATGACGACGATCTACTGCTGCATGCTGGCGTCACTTTTTTACGCCTCCTATCGAATTATGGGGAGCTGGAGCTTTTTGGGTAACACCGTCGGCTTCATACTCACGGTTCCCGATCTACGGCCGAATATCGGGCTCTACTGGTACTTCTTCACCGAGATGTTCGAGCACTTCAGGTGGCTCTTCATCGCCTCGTTTCAAATCAACGTCGGCCTACTCTACATTGTCCCGCTGGCGCTCAGACTACGCAAGGATCCGATGCTCCTCGCGTTCTCGTACTTGGCCATCGGCGCGATCTTCAAATCTTATCCATGCCTCGGCGACGTTGGATTCTACATGGCTCTTTTGCCGCTGTGGAAACACTTGTTTCAACGTGAGTGTAAAAGCGGCAGCGAAAAGTCAGGATTTATTTACGATGGCACTAATTTTTTCTTGTTTTTTTTTTCAGATATGCAACAAGGTTTCGTTGTCGGTTGCTTCATGCTCTTCTGCACGGTTTTCGCGCCGACAGTTTGGCATCAATGGATCTACTCGAGATCCGCGAACGCCAATTTCTACTTTGGCGTGACGCTCGCGTTCGCGATAGCCCAAATCTTCCTGCTGACGGACATTCTATTCGCGAGTGTCAAGCGCGAATTGGCGCTGCGTCACGGACTCACGAGGGAGGTCAACGGAAACAAGGCCAAGCTGATACTCGAGTGATTTCGCGCGTTCGCTGGACCGTCGATAAAACGTGCTTATGGGAAACGCGTAAGGCGATTGTGTCATTTTCACGCTGTTTCCGTTTTCTTCGTGAGAAACGAGAATTTTCCGAAAGGCTATACGTACAGTTGGCAAATATAGTATTAATAAATACGTTCTTATATAACCTTGGCCGCAGTTATTTTCAACCGGACACTTTCGACCGATAAAAATCATTGACGAATTGAAATGTCGCGTCGTTTGATTCTCTGAAACTCTCGAGACAATCTCTCTAATTTGGCTTAGTGACAAATTTTGGTGTACTCGAGTTTTACTGCAATATCTCGATGTCTTCATATCGGTTTATTTATTTGACATAAACAAAAAATAGCAATGCATGAACTTGCGTGTCTGACGATACCGGGAAGACCACGAATAGAGCGAAAACGATGGAGTTCGTGACTCACGAAATTTTTGCGGAAGGAATATAATTCAGAGCCGGAATCTTGTACATCGCGCATATATTTTCGCTCGTGCTTCACCTTCATAAATTTCCATGCGGGGCCGCAAGGTTATATCCCCGGGAAATTTATGCCGGACTAACACGTCGAAACTTACAAATATTTTGACACGCTAGGCTTTTTCTGGAATCGGAGCGCCTCTCGCGTCCCCCGCGTCTCCGCGCATCGGGGGTCCATATGGCTCGCGAAGCAGATTGACGGTCGATTTCTTCAGTCCCTCAGACAACGCTTCGCCAATGATGTCGCGCATGAAGCTCAGCTAATTCTGCAATTCTTCTAACGACGCTTCATTGCGCTGGAAAGTTGCCAAATGCTCGTTTACGATTAAACATTTGCGGAACCGGATCCGCCGTGGGAGTAAAAAAAATCTCGAGCGCCTTTTAATCTCTTGATTCATCCCCGCCCCCCATCGAATCCAATAAAGTTTATTCTCGCGCGTTCGTCCATCAATCTTCCGGCTTCCGGGCGTATTGCGCCGCTGAATTCATGTCGAATTGCGAAACCCCGGGAAGGCGAGCGAAAGGCGAAACTCGCTGCTCCAGTATCACACGAAAAATGCGGCGCAGCATCACGCGAGTCAAGAGGAGTATCCAAAAGATGACTTCAGGTCTCGTATAAATGATCACTCAATTAACGCGTTGATTGTTTGCAAATTCTTCATTTTCGAATTTTTCATTTTCATCAACGAGAAATTGAATAAATTTAACAATCATTTCTGTCTCTGGACAACCAGTGGACGATGAAACGGACGAAGAACGACCGCTACGAGTTGTTCCCGAACGATTGAGTTATTTAAGCGAGCAATCTGGCTTCACCAAAGAGGAAATACGAAGGATGTATCGAGCTTTCAAGCAACATTGTCCGGGCGGAGCGGCGACCACCAACGATTTAAAACCTGCCTACGCGAAGCTCTTTCCCCTCGGGGATTCGACGAAATATGCCCAAATCGTTTTCAACACATTCGACAAGGATAAGGATGGCGTGATTAGCTTCAACGATCTTATAGCGGGATTGACTTGTATCGTCAAAGGCGACGCGGACCAAAAATTGTCCTGGATATTCGGGTGAGTACGAACGGATATTTTTATTTATTTACTTTTTATTATAAATATTAATAATTTTATTCGATCAGACTCTACGACTTAGACGGAGACGGTCTCATAACGCGACCCGAAATGCTTTTCATCGTTTCGTCGATTTACGAGATGATTCAAAGCGCGCGATCGATCAGATTCACGGTCAACAGACACGTCGAGAGGCTCTTCGAGAAAATGGATCTAAACCGAGACGGCGTCATCTCGAAGGAGGAATTTGTCATAAGTTGTAAAAATGTGAGTGCGAATTCTTTGGCTACTCGTAGAAAATCAAGGATTTTCTCGTCGTTGATAATCATCCTGATTTTTGTGTGTACAGGACACTGTTATTCACGATCAACTCAACATATTCGATCGCTGCTTCTGGTGGTGATTTCGATACATCTTTCGCATCTCGTGTACTTGAAAAATGTTCTTTACGAAAATTAATATATCTTTGTCGGAAGTTTTCATGCATAAAATCGTCCGACAATTGTACTTTGACTTTCCGAACATTTTTGAACGAGCGAGAACGATTTGAAGTCATCGGCTCACCAGAGCCGCTTCTGCAGGATGTAAAAAACGCAAGCGAGAAAGAAAGCGAAAGCCAAGACCAGCAGAGCTTTGTCCGTGACTTCCCGACGACCGTATTTTCCCAGAAGCTTCCCGGACTGGACTATCGCCTGCTGCTGGTGCTCCAACTCATCTTTTGTGCTGTTTACTTTGTCGGACGACGTTACTGAAATAAAATATTTTCATTCATGACAATGGTTAACGAATTATCTTTTTTAACATTGACAAACATTTTTGTTTGATAAATGTAAGAAATTTTTTAAAATTGATTTTTCAACTGCCAGAAGGTTAAAATAATTCAATTAATTCTCTTCCACAAAAATTTAAATAGAATTCTTCTGTTCTAACTCAAAGTATCCAGTGTATCAGCGCTTCTCTGCGTAGTTTCCGCCAAGTGCCTGGAAATGCTGAGCAGTCTGTCCGTTACTTTGTTGGAAGTATCAGTGAGATGCTTCTTATCCCTTCTTTTTCTCACTGCGTTCTGATGCTCCTCTGACACTGAAGTCAGTTCTTCTCTAGCCATTTTGTCTATCACACAGGCGCTGACCACATTGGCTTTGCGAAAAGCGGCTAGCGCAGTGGTCAGCTGACCCCTGTTGCTCTCCACTTTGGACATCAAGTCTGCCTTCTTCTTCTCATCCAATTCTGTTTCGGCTAGAGATACGAGAGAATTTATGCTTTCCCTGAGTGCTACGATCCTCGCTCGTCCCTCTGTATTCAAATCGTGCAGAACTTCCAGAGGACCTACGCATTTCTGAATATCCTGGAAAAATACAAAACGCGAGTGCGAATACAAAAAACAAAATTCTACACCTGTGGAAAAATATTAAAAAATATTTCATACTGATAAAAATTGAAGAAAGGTTGCAGTGAAGAAAATTTCGATTTTTTTTACTACAGATTTGAGGTTATGTGCGACAAAAAATTGTAAATCGTACCTGAATAATTGCGGTGACTTGAAGATGATTTTTCACTATCTCCTGGCATATCAACGACACTGCGGAGTCATCCACGACCATTTTTAAGATTACGTATTTCCAAAACTACTTTGCCGCGAATTGCACGAGACTTTTACGATTGTTTTTGCTGTCAGTCGAGTGACGTGGACGTTCGAAATTTGCGGCTGATGTATTCGCGTGTTTTTCGAACCGGCGGATGACAATCTCGGAATTGTCGGCGAAGGTTTATCGCATACTCGTGTTTGACAGACGGCAGACGACGAGGAGACACGACAGCTGTTTGTAATTTGTGGCGCGAGCGCGGCGCGCGCGACCTCAAAATACGCGGGATTACAAATTTCCGCGTGAAAATCATATTTTCAAGCCTCAAATTTTTCTCCAGGTTTTTCCCCGACGAATAGTGACTACACGAATTTTAATAAATAGCGCTTTCCATGATAATCAACTGAGTGATGAGATTTTCAACTGTCATAATTTATTTTTACAATTTAGGTATATTACAATGAGCTATATGGTACAACGGAGGATATTGAGTTTACTTTTACGGAACATTTAAATCTCACTGGTAATCGCGACGGAGTCTCGTTCGCCGACAGCCGCGTCGTATTCGCACTACAGCCCAAAATTACAGGAAACTCAGCGTGAAAATTCGCGTTGATGATCTTTCAGTAGTTTTTTTTTTATTTCGGTAACAGTGGTCTCGTTAAATACGGCTCAGATGTTCGTGAAGGTGCTCGTGAGTAAGAACGTCCCGTGGTCCAGCATCGGCGAGACATAACTTGAGGCTAGATTCTCGGATTCTACGTTGGCTCGGGCTCCTCCGTTCTCGGGCTCGACGATCGGTCTGAAGAGCGTCGATTTAACGGAGGCTGTTGATGACCGCCTGAGTGAAGTCGGTCGTCGAGCTCTGACCGCCCAGATCCTTCGTAAGTACTTTGCCGTCGTTGAGAACGCGGTTCAACGCGTCCCGTATCTGCTCGGCGTAACGACGCATGTTCAGATGATTGAGAAGCTTCACGCCGCACAGAATCATCGCCGTGGGATTCGCCACGTTCTTTCCGACGGCCTCGGAATATGTGTGCCTCGCACCCTGCGCGAAACCAAGAAAAAAAAGAGAGAGAACAAAGTTAGCACCTCAAAATGTTTATTTGAATTTTTTTTAACTAATGCTTTCGTGTTTTTCTATAACGTTGAAGTTTGCATCTTTCAATGCAACGAAATTAAAAAAAAAATATGTATTCCATAACAATTAAAATAATTCACCTCCATTGAGGGGTGAAATAATTTGAGTTCTTTAAATTTAGTTAGAATAATCATTTGGGTTAATTAATATTTTGCTGTTTTTAATTTCGTTGCATTGCAACGATGCAAACTTCAACATCATGTTTTTCTACAGCTTGTTATCTTTACTTTTTATCCGAACCAACTATATTTTCATAAATATTTGTAAAGACTTACCGGTTCAAAGACAACGCACTCGGCGCTGTAACTCGCACCGGCAACGACACCGGCGCCTCCGACCAGACCGGACGCGAGATTGTCGACGATGTTGCCGTACAGATTGGGCATCACCATCACGTCGAACTGATGGGGATTCGACACCATTTGCATTGTACAGTTGTCCACGATCATCGGCTCGAACTGTATTCTGCACTTGGAAAATAAATGAAAAGTCGTGAAATCCGAGGTCTTCGCGCGTTTCGATTGGTCTCTCGATCGCGTCGAGAGTCGCTACGATTATTCTCACCTGGGATAGAGTTTGGCGATTTCCTGGCACGACTGAAGGAAGAGACCGTCGCCCAACTTCATGATGTTAGCTTTGTGAACGCACGTGACCTTCTTGCGATTATTTTTAACGGCGTAGTCGAACGCGAACTTGGCGATTCTCTGCGACTTGGTTCGCGTCACGATCTTCAAGCACTCCACGACCCCGGGAACACCCTCGTGCTCCAGAGCCGAGTATTCGCCCTCCGTTTGCTCTCTTATTATCACGCAGTCGACGTTCTGATGACGGGACTTCACGCCCGGCAACGATTTCACGTGGACCACGTTCGAGTACAGATCTAAATCTTTTCGCAGCTTCATGTTCAGAGTCTGCAGCTCACCCGTGTGAGAGTGATCGGGGGTCGCCAGAATTCCCTGCAAGAACAAACAAAATAATTGAATAATGTAAAAAAATGTGTGATTTCAATACCCTGGTAGTGGAAGTTTAATTTCCACTACCAGTTTAATTATTTGATTGCAGTTTAATGCCAGTTTAATTTTACTACTTAATTTTATTTCCAGTTTAATACCAGTTTAATTTTACCACTTAATTTTATTTCCAGTTTAATAATTTTTTTGCAGTACATATAATTTTCTATATGGAATCTTAAGGATTAGTGAACTATTATTGCAAAAAGTAAAAAAATCTAAATTGCTTACTGTTTATTGTTAAAAATAACTTTTTACTTTTTACTTTTAATTGGCTCTCATGAGATAACAGAAACATCTTTCCAAAATATATATTTCAATAACAATCATACACACAGTTTTCTCTCTCACCTTCAAACAAACTCTATTCCTGGCAATGCTGTTGGACACCTGCTCGAGAGGAGCGCTCAGCGTGGGATTAACTTCCGAGAGGAAGTATGGCTCAAATTCCACAGGTACGCTGGCGGCTTTGAAGACATGCTGGACGGACACGACCAGCTCCGGTCCCACTCCGTCTCCAGGGATCAGTGTGCATTTTGTCTTGCCCTCCTGCTCGATAAACTGCCAAGCAAAAAATTATAAAAATCCAACCACTCCAACAGCATTCATTTCTATATCAAAACTATGCAAGCAACTTACATTTTCCTGGCAGCGCACAGCGCCAACATGCAGTCCCCTCACATTTCCCTTCTGCGCTGCCTGCAAATCACAATTCCAGTTGTAAAAAGCTCGTTAAGACATACACATATATAAATACACAGCGTTTGCTAGAGTTGCGAAATGACACAATCAAAGTAACTAGTATGGTTTCAGATAGAGAAAGAGAGACAAAGAGAGAGAAAAAAAGAGAGAGATGCAAGATGAGGAAGGGAGGTTTCATAGAGGTGAAGATAAAAACTCTCTCAGTTCAATTGTCACAATGAAAACCGCGGATACCGAGTATAATCCGACAATCCTGATATTCCATCAAACTTGCGGCGCAAAACGCGCCGATACATCGCGGGAGCCCGCCGAGATTTTCGTGCACGCAGTCGCCGCGGTTACGTACGAAAATTCGGCTGCTCGACGATCTGGAGCAGACAGCACCGAACGCCGCGGGATGTTTTTTCTCGGGAGAGGAGAGACCGCGTGATCGTGGAACGCGCTCGCGGCGATCGGTGGGAACGCAGACCAGTTGCCATCGTGATTCGTTACCTGGGACAGAGTTTTGCAGACGTTCCTCACGAGCAGAGCCATTTTTCACGATCGAACCGAGCACTCTCAGGGCAAACAGCAGCGGGCGCTCTGTCCGTCTCTCTCGCGCTTCGGCCGAATCGCGAACTCCTCGGCCCCAGGGATATCGCACAAGTTCATCCCCGCTCGGGCGTCTTCGGCTACGCTCGGAGACCCTCGGGTACAGTGGACACCCGGTTGTTTTTTTTTCTACTGCTGACTTTTCCGAATACGCGGAGAGTATTTCACTCAGCATCCGGGCGTTCACGGAATTTTTTCACTGGACGACAATCGCGGTTCTACTGTAGGTATTGCACATTTGTAAATATAGATATTTGTATTTCCAAATACAAATATCCCCCCTGTATATTTATACAGGGGGGATATTTTATACAAACCCCCCTGTATATTTATACAGGGGGGTTTGGCATACGGGGATCGCAACTGTCGAGTACATGTGGTATTATTCCCATTGTAATGCCGATAGAATTTATCGAGAATCGATTGTCAGTTATTATATTAATGTCTAAAAACGCTGAAAAAAATTATTTGTAGATCGCACAAGTTCATCCCCGTTCGGGTGTTTCCGGCGACGCTCGGAGTTCCTCGGATACAGTGGACACCCGGTTGTTTTTTTTTCTGTTGCTGACTTTTCCGAATACGCGGAGAGTATTTCACTCAGCGTCCGGGCGTTCACGGTATTTTTTCACTGGACGACAATCGCGGTTCTACTGTAGGTATTGCACATTTGTAAATATAGATATACAGGGGGGTTTGGAATACGGGGATCGCAACTTTCGAGTATATATGTGGTATTATTCCCATTGTAATGCCGATAGAATTGATCGAGAATCGATTGTCAGTTATCATATTAATGTCTAAACGCTGGAAAAAATTAGCTGAATTGCTGTAAATTATTTTTTGTTTCCACGAGTTGATGCATTCGTTCTGAATCAGCCTGTAGCGTTAGCTACCGCGAATCAGCCGACAAAGTTGCGAGCCAAGTGGGATGTAATTGCACATGTGTTTCCTGTAAAGTAACGACTGTTTCGTGCCAAATCTTCGGGAGTCCGACGAGCTCGCGAATGCACCAATGTTATCGAAGTGCTCGCTCGCTTCGGGTGCACATTCTGCATTATAGCGATAATGATGCGGTGATTTCCAGTTAAATAGGCAACGTGAGTAAAGTCAACGACTGAGATCGCGAGAGCCAGTGGAGAATTGCGCTTCCTAGGCAACACTTCGGCTCGTTATCGCCGCGCTGCACGTGCCAAATCCAGTGAAGAGAATTTAGCCCATGATTTTAACGAATCTAATTGTAAATCACGAGAATCGATTAGTGTGTCGATTGAAGCGTTTCTTTTTAATTCATTAATCAAAATTAGTCTGTGAAATTAGCCGATTTTTTTGTCTTTTTTGAGGATGTCACCAGTGCAGTGAAAGAATTTCTTCTTGAAATGTAAAAGGAAATATGTAACAAAATGTTCATTACAGTTTTTGATACCGTCTGCGGTACTTTATATGCCTAGTGATTCAAATGTCTCGACACGGGGTACAATTTACGAAATCGTGTATTAATTACCACCACCAACTATCAGTATTATCAGTAAATCGGTTCAGTATCTGTTTTATCGACCATAAACGCTAGTCCATATCATTGTATCCAGTCTGAACGACCGGGCGTTTTAATCATGATATTCTTGACCACCAAATGATTACGCATCGATTAGTCACCTAACGAATCAAAATCCTAAAAAAAAAATCGGCTAACTTCTTGGATTAATTTTGATTAATTAATTAAAAACAAACCTTTCACCAGTAAATTCTCTAATTAGGCCACCAATGACCATCAATCAATTCTCGTTATTTAGAATTAGATTTGTAAAAATAATCGACTCGCTTCATACGCGCGATCGACGCGATCGACGCGATTTTATTTCTCTCGCGCTACTCGCGATATATAGGACAGCTGGTGCCTAGAGAATTTCAAGCGTTTGGGATGCTCGGCTTGGAGATACTTTTATAGTTATATATACATAGTTATGCGAGCGAGGCAACGAGGAAGCTGAGAGGGACAGCACACATCCCGAAGAGATAGAGGCGCACGTAGTCCTTCCTTGTCCCCGTAAAAGTCTATTTTTGTGAATACACGTATTATTCTAACCGAAGGATCCGGCCCCGTCGGTCTCGCGATCGCCAATTCGCTCGACGTATCGCGATTGTTTCGCAACAGGAGAAGACGCATCGACACGATCGAAAATGTCTGACGAGCCGAAAAAACGTGAGTACACCGAATGTTCAATCGCATCGCGCAAGGATATCTCGACCCCCGATTACTCCCGTTGCTTATCTGCATTTTGCCGAATCCGAATCTCCGTTTTACATGCATCATCGGTTGTTCGTTCGCTGGTTTCACTATTTTTTTTTTTTTATCAAATGTCGCCCGAAAAAATCGCCCTGCTATCTGTCGTTAAAAAAATGTGTCCTAGATGTCAAATGTTTCACTGTGATTTTCAGCTCCCGCCCCGGAGGTGACGAAGCAGAGCTTTAGGAAGAAAATTTGGGATCACATAACGAAAAACGAATTGGCCAATTTTCCGCTGAGCGTCCACAGCAGAATTCCCAACTTCAAGGGAGCTGCTGAGGCGGCTCAGCGTCTCCTCGATCTGGAGGAATTCAAGAGGGCCAAGATAGTCAAGATAAATCCCGACAGACCCCAGGCGCCCGTTAGATTTCTGGCGCTGGAAGCCAACAAGGAAATTCTTGTGCCAATACCGAGACTCAAGTCGGGTCTCTTTGTCCATGTGACGCCGGGCGCTGGCGCCAACAAGGAGGAGCTCAAGAACATTGACACACGACGAGGGCTGCAGGAGTTCGGCAAGCCTCTTGGACTGGATTCTATGATTAAGGTACACAGAGACAGAAATTAATAGCTTTTTCTTTTTCTCAATTTATTCATTTACTCATTTATTTATTCGCAATTAAATTCTATTTACTTCAAAGAGTTCAATTTAGTATTAAAAAAAATAATAATAATAAAAAAAACATTCTAAGATTTTTGCAAACAAATCTGCAGCTGAATAAAAAAGTCGCATCTGTATTAAAAGGTGGATCTCGTGGTGCTGGGATCGGTGTGCGTGAGCCGAGCGGGCTACAGAATCGGCAAGGGCGAGGGTTTCGCGGACCTGGAGTTCGCGGTGATGCGTCGCATGGGCGCGGTCGACGAGAACACGACGGTGATAACGACGGTCCACGACTGCCAGATAATGGACGATCTGCCGGCGCACCTGTTCGAGAAGTTCGACGTCCCGGTGGACGTGATTGTCACGCCAACGCAGACGATCGTCGTGAGCGAGAGGCTGCGCAAGCCCGCGGGCATCTACTGGGAGATACTGACGCCGCGACGCGTGAAAACGATGCAGATACTGCAGGAGCTGCAGCAGATGGACGAGAAGGAGGGGAAGATCGTGGTGCTGAAGGAGGAGGAGTCGAGCGACGAGAAGCGGAGGGCCGAGAAGAAGTGGGTGAAGCGACCGAAGCGACGACCGCGAAGAAAGCGCGAGGACTCGGAGACGGCGGCTGCGGCGACGGGTGGCGAGGGCGCCGAGGGCGCCGAGCCACGGGAGACGAACGATCAGGACGGCAAGCGAAGCCGAATGCCGCGTAGGCGCCGATTGCGCGAGCCCAAAGGCGGCGGCGACGGCGAGTCGCCGTCGAACGAGAACGAGACGGCGGAGACGCGAAAGGAAAAGCCGCGTCGTCGCAAATACCTGAAACCGCGAGCGAAAGCGAACATCGACTTCACCCTGAAGCTGACCAACATCAAGTCGCATCACCGGGTGCGACAGCTCAAGGACGCGCTCATCGAGCGCGGCGTTCACGCGAGCGACATCAGCTGGCACGGCGTCAAGGGCCACTGCTATCTGCACTTCGGGAAGCTGCGCAACAAGGACGAGCAGCCCGATCAGCCGGTCCAGGTGGACTCGATCGTTGCGAATCTGCAGCAGCTGCGACTCGGCGACGCCACCGAGGCCGAGAACGAGGAGTTCATCGTCGTCGAGCCCGCAAAGCCGATAACGCGGATCGAGATAACCGACGTTACTGCCGTTTAGAGTCAACGACCCTCGACATCTTCAAGCGTTAGACGTACTCGCCGACGTTTCCGGCTACCTAGGTAACACACACAGACATAAATTGTTGATCGATCCGATTTTAAGAAGCTACGTAAACTCGCGAAGCTTTCTTGAAGCCTGAATTCGGTGGCTCGCGACGACGACTCGGCTCGCGCGTGGCCGCTACTCCGGGAACGTATTTATTCACTGGTGGTGGACACAAGATTGAATTACGAATCGAAAGGAAAAAGAAAAAAAAAATAACCGACTAGTCCTGCGAATTTGAATTCGGCGCGAATTTCGATAGATTGAGAAGCCGCGCTCGCGCTTGCTCGCGAAAAAAAAAAAAACGAATAAACGTAATAAAACATATCTTATTTTTCGAAATATAACGGCAATGCGGCTGCTCCGTGAAGCGCGAATTTTTGCTGGTAACTGTTGAGACGATAACGAAAACGAAAAAAAAAAAATAACGCTAATAACTCCCGATAATCATTGTTCTGCGGTGCTTGTGATATACATATATATATTTACAATTAACGGCTAATTAACGGCCGGGCTATGTTGAATGACCCAAGATTTCAGTGGCCATTCATCGCGAAAGCGTCAAGGGGATGCGAGACTGGTTTTTCTTTTCGCTACCGGTGACCTGATTTTCCGGTAAACGAATCAGGCGGTTACTGCACTTCGGGACTTGTTGAACGAGCACTTATTTTTTATAGTGGCTTACGCAATGTTGAATGGATGAACCAACAGTAGCGGGGGACGATTATTATAGCTCTAAATTCCTTATCATGGAGAAAAATTAATAACGATAGAACTGCGAAAACATTGACTGATGAATGCAAGTTTACATTTTCATAAAAAAAAATGCTACGTCATTTTTTCTGGCAGCTTCAAAAGCGCCACGGCTCAATTTATCACGAATATGCATCACATTTTTTGTTCTCTGTGTAGACCGCTTAAAAATCACAGCAGTTTGTTTGCGTAGGAGTTTTTTTCGCCGCTTGTACAATGGGCTGTAAATTCTAAATGGCGCGATAAAAACGGCAATAATTCACAGATTATTCACTGGAAAAACTCTGCGTCTATGTAAATTAGCATCGTTCAGTTAATGCTTTTGTAAATCAAATGTTATTAATTTTTCCGCCAGGTTAAGGGAGTTCGCTGCGGTAAAAATCGACCTCCGCTTGCTATTAATTAATGCACTCAATTTTCATAAACCACTGTGAAGGTTTAGCACCCGTTTTACTCGCGCGAAGTGTGGTAGCCGCCGAAAACCAAACTGCCCTCCCCAGGCATAATAATAGTGAGAAACTTATCTATATTTTTCTGAAGAGATATTTTAACACGGCTTTTTCCTTCGTAAAATAGCGAGAGATATATAAACGACGGTTCTAAAGAAACAAAACAACAAAAAGTGGTAATAACGAATGATTTATATTTTGAATGCTTTAGCCGCTTCGAGGGCTTCCACGTAGTAGTCTCGAGGGGAAAACGCCACGAAAAAAAAAAAATAAATAAGAAAACTAAAAAAAAAAAAGTTAGTGCAAACTCAAACATTTGCGAGCCAGCCGTTAGTGACAAGAAGCGGCAATACTTTGTGATATTAACGTATATTATTTGTTATATTATAATTTCCTTTTTTTTTCTTCTCATTAGACTTAACGAGTATAGTGCTAATGAATTTTCAGAGATTAACCAGTTAACTTTGATTGATTTTTCGTTTTTCTTTTTTCCATCGTTTTATCGCAGTTTAACGCAACGTGATAGATGTTATTATTCACCCCCGTAATTATCAAACTAATAGCGGCGTCAAATGCCGAGTTAGTCGATAAAAAAAACGCTCTTGACGTTTTAGGCCCTCGGCTCCTCGACGGTCGAGCTCGATATTTTCGCTCCGACGCGCACACTACCGACACATTGTGATGATTGAAGAAAGCTTAAGCAACAGAGGAACAAAAACAAAAACAGAACACGTTATATATAATAAGGGAATTCGAGAAAAATTCTATATTTTTCTATCGTTTTTATCGTTAATGATTTCAAAGCTGCATTTATACTTTGCTCGTTGCTCGATTACGTAGGAGTTGCAGGTGTCATTTTTCTCCGGCAAGGATGTTATGAACAAATAAAACTATACTTTCGACAAAAATGGGTTCTCGTAATATTCCAACCGGATCCTTCCATTTGTTTCTTTTTTTTTTTTCAATATTTCTTTCGTAAATCTCCGACTCGCAATCTGTACGACCAGTGAATTTATCACACAGCGCTTTATTGACATCGAGAATTACATCGAAGTGTACGAGAATATTTTGCAATACTCTCAACCCGTGGAAGTGGATAAGCGCGCTGGCTGGTAAAAGACTAATGAAGCTAGTTCGATTGAGTGGCGTCCGCTCTCCCAGCCCGGTGCATCTTGCGTCTCTCGCCAACGCTCCGCCCGTCGGCGAGCCTCACCTCACCTTACCAAAAAAAAGACGTCCGGAGATCGTAAAAACCATTCGCCGCGCGCTCCGGTGGCTGCGATCGACCGGACGCAGATCGGAGGCAAATCGCTCGGCCATCCCGAACGCGAATCGATACCTTATCAACTAGATGCTAATGTTAAGTACATAAGGCGTTCCGTCGCCGTCGTCTCGGCTTTTTAAATTTAATTATAAATGTCCGTCTTCGTCGTCCTCGCCGGTAAATTTTGGTCCACTGATCGTTCCTCTCACCCCGCGATTCTTGTCCGCAGAAGAGAAGTAAAAATCTCCCGCGTCGCAAAAACCTTTCGCCCATCGAGGTGAATAGTCTCTGTGCCTCTCGCGATCGCAATTTATTCGCGACAATTGAAATATATATATATATATGTATCATTAACAGCGGTACAAGTTTTTTCTTTATGTTACAGTAAGATTGTTGGTGAAAAAATTGATTCGTAGCTTGAGAACTGCGCGAGGCGTCTCCGTCCGACTGGAATTCGCGCTTCGGAAAAACGGTGAGAGAGAGAGATAGGTAAAAACGAAGCACGATTATTAGGACGTCGAGGGCTCGGGACTCGCGTCGATGTAGTCGATCTCCGAGGAGGACGTCGCGCTTCTTCGTCTGTTCGGCCGCGGCGAACCGCCGATTCTCGCCTTGACGCTCGCCGACGAGATGCTCAATCGTCCGCCCGGTCGCGCGTGCTGCTTGTGCCTCTGGTGCTTCACTCTGCGGTCGAAAAATATCGGAGATTAATTTATCATCCGGTCCCAGGAATTTCTGTGGAAAATTATTTTTTTCTAATTTATCATCTTCACTTCTTCAATTAATTTTTCAGTAATATCCCGAGACCTCCAAAATTATCGGAATATTTCCCGATTGTTTTATTGCTCAGCAGGAAAACCAGAGGGAAATATTGCGATTAATTTTGGAGGTCGAGGGGTATTTGTCGGATTATTTTTCGAGTTTGGATTTCGACTAAGCACAGAGCAGTATTTGTGGAAACAGGACATATTGACAGATGAAATATATCTATAGGAATTTTATATTGGTTGAAAACAAGAGCTACTGTGCAATATCCGGATGCAATTTCCGATTAAATTTTTAACAAACGAACTCGATTACCGAGAATACTGCGCTGTGATTGGTCGAAATCCAGTCTCGGAAAATAATCATTAATAATATTCATTACTAGAGGAGTTGGTAATATTATTATAAATTCGTTGAGAAAAAAAGGGGATTTTTACCGCAATCTCTCCTCGGCCCCCATCATGGCAGTGTTCAGCTCCTCCTCCCACTGTTTCTCCTTTCGTTCTCTCTCGATCCGCTCCATCTCTCGCTCCCGATTGTAGACTCGGTACTCGGGAATGTAGGCGAGCCTCGTGGCGTCCGTCACTGCTCCGAAACCGGCGCCGTTACCAGTTCCCGACATTTGATCCACCTCGGCTTGGGCGTGATGCAATAAATCACTGGCTCTGAGAGATCTGCGCGGGAGGAAGAAAAGAAGAAAACGATCCATCAAGGTATTAGCGCTATTGGGTGAAAATGTTTGCCGGCCCCTGGGGGGAAGGTGAAACGTTGGTAGGTGCAAAAGAAATGGAATCGCCTTCAGCTGGGGGATAAACCACTGAGATACGCAGCGACCTTAAATATCCCTGAGTCACGAATATTCAGAGGGCAAACTTTGGCGAAAAGTCGACTGCGATATTTTCCATCTTTTATTTTTTATTTTTTTTATTTCAGCCAAGAAAAATATTTCCAACGCATAAGCAGTTTAACTGAATATTCTGACGAGTGTCTGGATCAGAAAAGTTTTCACCCAAGCTATCCGTATTAATTGGAAGAAGAAAAAAAAAAGATTCTTACCTCTGCTTAGCGAGGCGTTTTTTCTTCTTATGCAGAGGTTTCGTCTCGATGATCATCTCCTCGAGCTCGAAAGTCGGATCGCAATTGAGATGATCCTTCGGCGGTGTAAACACCGGTTTTATTTGCTTCCGCAGAATTTTATCGAAATCCAGACGGCTCATTATCGGAAGAAGTTTCAGCTGACCGAGGGTGGAGACGCGGGCCTCGGGCGAGTGGGTAAGAAGTTTGTCCAGCAGCTCGCGAATCGAGGAGCTCCAGTGCGAGGCGGGTTGGCGTTCGTTCTGATATAATTAAAGAGATAAGGGACGTGGCCAAGTCGAGTCGAGAGAGTAATCTCGAATCTTTGTGGGATTAGGCGGGAGGCCAAGGCGGTCCAGCTTTAGGTCCGCTGTGAGCCTCTCACCGGGGGGGCTTAACAATTTCAATTGTACTTAGTTATAACCACAGTAGTATATAATGTATACACTTTCCACCACTTAGTTTCACCCTGCTCCATGATCTTGCTCGTATCTCCCGATATAGGGAATGTGCGGGCAAGATGGAATATGCGGTCAAAATGAAACAGCGTTTTTTTCAGTTCCGAATATTTTTGCGGGCAAAATGAAACAAACACCCGTTTCGGGAATACCGCGTCTATTCGACACACTTTTACGCAACTAAGCGGAATAAACTTTTTTTTACCATTTTTAGTGTTTCAAGCAATTTGGCTTTTAAAAATCACTTAAAAAATATTTAATTTATTTTATAAATTTTTTTTCTCAATATAATCATTACTCATGATGTGGAGTGTAAAAAAAACGAATTTTCGAATTTGGGGGGTGTGTTTCATTTTGCCCACACTTTTTTTTGCCGGCGCTTAAAATTGATGATTGAAATCGAATTTTTGGGTGAAAACCAATAGAAATACACTTTGGTCATCGTCATAAAACCATTTACCGCTTATGTGTTTTATTTTGCCTGCACATCGCCTACAAACTGAACAAAAAAATCACTGAAATTATCTAAATAAATTTCCAGATAGTGAAAAAGAAAAAAAAATTGTGAACGGAGAGAAAGACAAAAAAACACTAAATTTAATTTCTTTCGATCAAAGTAAGATGAAACGATTTATTTCAAGGGTTTCAGTGCGAACCGGGTTGTCGCTCGTTTTGATATAATTAAAGAGATAAGGGACCATGATAACACGGCCAAATCGAGCCAAGAGCATCATTAGCAGGAGCAGGGGAGATTCCAAGACGCTCCGCGTCTCGGGCGGCTCGGCGGCTGCGATCCGAAGGGCTCAACAATTCCAATTGTACTTAGTGTGCTAAACTCGCCTGGATGATCCCGAGGGCCTCCCTGTGGCTGGTCGCAGCGTGCAGCGAATACGGTCGAACCCCTGCCAGGGTCTCCCAGGCGAGGATACCGAGGCTCCACCAGTCGACGGGGTAACCGTAGCCTTGGATACTGTACTCCTCGCACGAGCACATGTAAATCTCCGGAGCTGATCGAGTGGCAATAATTTACGAATTTCTTCTTTTAAACATAGTCAAACATTTTTGCGATTTTCTATCGTTGCTGTATTTTTTCTTCTTTTTTAATTTTCTTTTATAAATAATCTATATCGAGTGAGGACAGTTTGATTGGGAGGTTCAAATATTTGCGCTGCAGAGACGATTTTACCGGACCATAAATTGCCTGACACTCGATGCAACAAGCGCGACCGAGAAATATGACGAGCAGTAGCAGTAGTGGTAGTAGTAGTAATACACTGTTAAAAATGTGGTGTTAAAAACTACATCAAGACGGTGTCTACATTAGGGTGTGTAAAAAAAGATCCATTTTTTTACCGCAAAAATGTGTTCTGACCTCAATATACACGTCCTATACTGAAAACGCGCCTAAATTTTTTATTATTTTTATTTGAGGTTTGTTGCAATAAAAGACCTCAATTGAGGCACCTGTAAATATTATTTCTCAGCGAATTCCTTTGACACAATTGATTATTAGATCAACGTCCCAAGCTTAAGCCATGAAGACAAAAAAAAGTGCGACAGTACTCAGATAGAAACGGAAATTAAGAGAAAATAAAAATAATGAAAAATTGAGCATTTGTTTTCTTCTTAATTTTTGTTTCTATCTGCGTAGAAAAAATAAACATTAATTTTTTTTTACACACCAGACTCTATATAGGTCCACACCAATCACGGTGATAACGAGCGGTGTTAAGCGAAAAGCGTTCCAACGTTTCGTATCTTAACACAGGAATAAATTTAACGAAACGACTCGTATTAATTAAACACCGTAAAAAGTGTTACTATTATCACTATAATAAGTAACACTAGGAAAAAGTCCACACCAGCAACATTTGACACCGCATTTTTTTAACAGTGTAGTATTGCAGTGTTAGTAATAGTAGAAGTAGAAGTACTAGTAGTAATAGTAGTCGTAGCAGTAGTAGTAGCAGTAGCAGTAGAAGTAGTAGTAGTAGTACTGTAGCGAACCGAGAGTTTGTCCCTTCACCTATGTATGGCTTTGTTCCTGACATCGAAGTCGCCAGATGTTCGCCCTCCAGCACAGTCGCGATATTGAAATCCGTCACGTGGGCGTGTCCTGCAAGTTCAATATACACTCTATAAGCGCGCGTGGTTCACTCAGCTTTCACGGTGTTTGAAACCCTCTCGGGTTGTCTCTCGTCTACCCGGAGAAATAATATAAATGAGCCTCTCTACGCCGTAAATCGGGCGTCTCGATTACGAGCAGAAATTGCTCGTAAAGTTCACGGGTTTATATCGTCCACCATCGACGAGTGTCGTCTAATTTGGTTTATTGTTTTTAATTAATTCATTCGGCGTGAACATTCCGTCGGAATATATCGTGGAATAATTAACGAAGCTCCGTCTGGTTGAAGGTGATAATGAAGGTTTGCTTCGAGGGAACTCGTGGCACTGGGAAATTATTCAAGGAGCCAAGCGCGGCTGGGAATTATGCGTGGCATTGTTGCAAAATATGGGAAGGGTACATCGAACGTATGATGCTCATTGCGAGAAGTTGCAATTAATTAGAATTATTATAGTGGCGACTGTAATACGGGAATTGTAACTATAAATTTGCCTGCGGCTAACTGATGCCAGACTCTTCTCTCCGTATGCTGGCAGTGGTGGAAATTCTCGTATAAACATTCGCAGCTAAAAGTGAGATTCGACGAAAACGTTGGTGCAGCTCGCGTTGCGATAAACACCGGCGATATCGAAGACAGCAATGAACATCGGTTGATGGGAATATCTCGTGAATTTACGGCATCGAAATTTATGATGCCTGGAAGCTAATAAAAGATCTAAAAAAAATATAGCCGTTGGCTGACTGACTGAGTCTTTTGATATTCCGTTACATGTGTAATGTCAGAACGTTGCCTCTGCTTTTTATTTCTATTTTTATTTTCGTTCCAAAAACGTACTGTTTACTACTGCAGCGAAATGTGTCAGAATCAACACTACGACATGTTTGGTTCATTGAAAGCCAATACCTGGTACTATATAGAACGGCGATCAAATATCGGCCAACGTGGTGTTTTCATTTGTTTTTTTTTACCCTGCGTAAATTCGCGAATATTTCGCTGCGCGAACAGCCGCTGGAAACGTCGCTTTGGCCATCAAGCAGAAACGTAACGCAAGCAGACTGCAATTTACCGCATGTAATTACTACATGAAACGCGAATATGTAATTGCAAAGAGGAAAAACGAATTCGGCGCAACGCGAATCCCCTTTTTGTAATCCATCCCACGGGAGACGGAAAAACGTTGCCCTTTCGGATTCCCGTTCATTTCAAAAAGCGGAATTTAAATCAAGGGGGAAATGTGTCGGCTTCCACGTTAAAAACATTCGGGGGCGCGCGTGTCATTGGGTCAAGTTTTTTCCTCACTCGAACCACCACCGTACCCGAGACTTTTCCACCTGTCTGTGAAATAAAAACTTTTTTCAGTGCTCAGCCATACTATCGCATAACCGTTTAATCGAAACCGCGAGAGGGACATTAATTGATTACAATAGGCTTTAATAATAATTAGTCTGGCTCTTGGCAATTTTTTTTTTTTTTTCATGCAGCTTAGAGAATCTGCAAAAAAATCTGCCTTTACCCAATGATCATATCTGTTTCCCTATCCAAGCCGCGAACCCGGAAGCAGACCGAGCAGCCCCACATGGAAATAAAGTCCATTCAAAGATAAATCTGTGTCATATCTTTACACGCAAAAAATACACCCATGAAAAAGAAGGGAATATACTAAAACATATCTGAAATATACAAATTTTCGGACGATAATATGACAAAAATACATTTTTAATCTATTTTAGATATATTTTTTGCTCGCATAGATTTTGCATACATCCTAAAATAGATCCTACATATACAAATTTTCAGAAAAATAGATCTTGTTGTATCTAGACTGCATCTTTTATAAATCCCGCATGTACTTTATTTCCATATGGGACACAACTCGCATATGTCTCTGTGGACTTAATTTCCAGAAGGGACCCTCGAATCTTCGATGACCCCGGAAACCACGGTGAACGTTTCAACATGAATTTCCTTATTATAGCTGGTGCTCCAAAACCCCCCCGTGGTTAACGGTGGCCCGGCTACCTCGACATCGGACGACTCCAGTGGCTCCGCTGACATTACTGTAAACGGAGATTAAGCTGAGCGCAAGGCTTAGACTACATTATACCCGCGACATAGACGGCTTATTGTGCCGGCGCACTGCACGTGCGGACGCTTTAGCTGTGAGGCACGTCGAATTCGTGGCCCCGGCGGAGTTCGCTTAAATGATGTACCAGCTATTCAAGAAGCCATTTCATCCGACAAACACGCCCCGGACGACGCTTTAGAGGAAAAACTCGTGGGTAGAACGCCGCCACCGCTGCACCTTTCTGCTTCACGTTGTACAGTGTCTATTCCCTTCCTATATATAGCTCACCTATATACCACGCGTTTGCGAACATTATGCGGTTATTACTGTAATAGAGCTTCTGCACTAGCTGGTGGATGAAGCGCTCTTTCTCTCTGTCTATCCCTGTGTGCCTCTCGCGATTTTCCCTCGACGTGCGGCGTCAAACTGCAGATATCGATGGAAAAAAAAGCGGAGGAGAACGAGCGAGCGTACAAACTAGGGTAGACCGACCAATGACTGGACAGTCGAGCCAATGGTTGAACACCTGGTTCCTATTTTTTTTTCGAAAGCTTTCGAATAGTAGGGGTTGAAGTAATATAATAAAACGGTGTTTAGCGTTGAGGGGGTGGCTGAACGAAATTTTGTTTTGATGTATTAGTTCATATGTATGAGGAAATATATCATTTTGTTCATTCATTGGTAGGTGTTCATTAGGGTGTGTAAAAAAAATTATTTAATTTTTTTTACTGCTAATAAAAAAAAATTTCATTCTTTTCACTGCAAATAAAAAAAAATTAATTCATTTTACTGCAAATAAAAAAAATTAATTCTTTTCACTGCAAATAAAAAAAATTAATTCATTTTACTGCAAATAAAAAAAAATTAATTTTTTTTACTGCAAATAAAAAAAATTATTCAATTTTTTTTACTGCAAAAGTAAAAAAACGTGTTCTGACCTCAATATACACCTCCTATACCGAAAACGCGCCTATAAATTTGTTTATGATTTCTTTATTTGAGATTTGTTACAATAGAATATCTCGATTGAGGCATCTCTAAATAATATTTGTCAGCGAATTCCTTTGACACAATTGATTGTTAGGTCAACTTCTCGAGCTTAAGCCATGAAGACCAAAAAAAGTGCGACGGTGTGCAGATAGAAACGGAAATTGAGAAGAAAAAGAAATTCTCAATTTTTCATCAAGAGACGCGGTAGCGTCTCGACGCCAAGTATTAAAAGAAATCTATAATGCCGCCTCACGATTAAAAGAAATCTATAATGTCGCCTCACGACACTCTCACGACGAGACGCTAGCGCTACTCTTACTTCACAGCATTATTTTTACTTTCTCTTAATTTCCGCTTCACAGAACACATACTTTTGCAGTAAAAAAAAACTAAATAATTTTTTTTTACACACCCTGGTGTTCATGCATTTGCCAGTCTACCCTACATGACGCTATGAAACGCGATCTTGATACAAAATCGAACAGCCCGAGTGTGTGAACAACGAGAAAGCGCGGGGGTAATGTTCGTTGACTCGTGGATGGCCGCGCGGGGCGTAAAACTCACGACCTGAGGGCGCGTTATTTCGATCACCCCGAGTACGAGGCATTTTTCCATTTATTTTTAGTGCCATCGTCGCGAACGTTTGGCTGCAACTATTCTAACGATAAATTGTCAATCGCCGTTTCAATTTTCGTCGATTGCTTCGTAACGAACGACATGCGTTAAGTGGAAAATGTAATTTATGGTTTCAAAGCGGTCACGGTTAATATCGCAATTATATATCTCTCTGTGACGTGCGGTATTTAACGGCCGCGCATTAAGCGAAACGAAAATATATTCGTACAAAAATGTGTAAAAGTGAGATCGGAATTCTGGATATTCTGGAAAATGTTACCGGAACATGTTATGTAAATTGTCGCTCAATCTGCATGTATTTACCGAATTTAATCAAAATGCAGTAAAAGTAAATTCCTTGGAAGTGAAGCTGCAAAAAAAAAATCACCAACAGTAGGAGAAAGAAAATTTAGCGGAAAATAAGTTATTTTAAACGAATAATTTCGTGACTGTTGAATAAAGTGATTTTCATTTAAACTCGTCTAAGCCCTCGTGACAATTATTCGCATTTAAATGCACGCTCGAAAGTCTTAATAACGTCCCTTTTATGCGACGGGCTAATTGGGCTAATAATCGTTACGCCTGCAGCTTTGAATAAGCCCGGCGGAGCGGCCCAAAATTTCTCTCGCGTGCAACCCACGCGTCACAAATATGTGTGCGCGCATATGTGGCTAAATAAACACACAAGGAACCCGCCGATGGTCCGTTTTACCGCGCTGACCCTCGTCGGAAAGATAGACTCGCACGTGATACAACACGAGAATTCTTCGCCCGTAAACACGCAACTCCCCCGGAGCTTCGGGAATGCTTTTGAGGGCGCGGCTTTTATTCACCAGAGCATCGCAACGTGGTCAAACTTTCTAGATCGAAGCCGACTATATTTAGTTTTGGGCCGACGGGATTCAATCAAGCGTGCGCTAAATTGGATTTAATTGTGTTTGCTTTTTTTTTCAATGAATTAATTGACCGCAGGCGCGGACGATAAGCCGATAACACGGAGAAGCATTTATAAGAACTGCATTTGTAAAAACCAATATTTTTGTACATATCTTCGTACTGATGCTGTTAAGCATTTATAGCCTTGGTTCATAAAAATATGGATCTTTACAAACCATCGTTCGTTCGTTAAAATATTCATCGTTACAAAACGTCGCTATAAGTGTTTTCTTTTGTTCAATATTTTTTGCAGATTTGTGCGCGTTTAAACGATCGCATATATATCGCGAATTCAGATGATTGAATCTCGTTGGTATCGGCGAGGCATTACGTATTATTCATGGGAAAAAAACTCGACGAAAACCCAACGAGTGTCGTGCGGTTGAGCGACGCTATTCTCGGTCGATGAAATTGTAGTTCGGGTCAACTGAATTCAGTTTGCTCGAGAGGTTCGCGAGCGTCTGCATCGTTTGCAACCGCGACGTATATACGGCGAGGAGGAAAATCGAGAAAATTTCGTTGGCTCAAACCGTGATCTCGGTAGGCTTCAGGTTTTTTTTTCTTCTTTTTTTCAGAGTATACATCCGTCTCCGCACGACGGAGATCCGACTCGAGGAGGGTTGAATTGCTTTTCCAGTCAGGGAGAAACGCCGGAGGCCCGAGAGCACCCCTGGGGCTTGTACACCCCGGCACGCACCGCGAGTTGTATTTTTCACCACAGCGAAGCCACTCACGGCATTCGCGAATCTTCGCAGGGCATTTCCATCAGCCAGCCAGTCGCATTCAATGCGTTAACGCTGACTGAAGATTGATACACGTTTCCTCCCCACACGGCCTTTTCCACCCTACACTATTTTTGTGCTCGATACACGAACAGCGGAAAAACAAAATCGCTGATATCTTCACAATTAACGTTTGCAGCCGGCGAAAAAAAAAAAAAAAAAAACGAATGAAATATTTGCAAAAAGAAAAAAAGTAAAATAAGTAAACATAAAAGACTAAAATCAACGATGGATTCGATCGAATATTCCGGGTAATCGACGTGAACATTTTCACCACTCGCGAAATCTCTATATGTAAATTCAGCTTTCGAAGCGATTTTGCTTTTCCACCCTTTCGGCGCAAAAGCGACGAGTGCGGAAGCTATTCGTACAACAGCCGCTCACCGTCCTCGTCCAGCAGAATATTATCCGGTTTGATGTCCCGGTGGAGGATCCTGTGACTCTGGAGATAGTCGAGGGCCAGTGCTATCTCCGCGACGTAGAGCGCGACGCTCTCCTCCGTGAATATCACTTGCTGCTGTATGTGATATCTGAGATCGCCGCCCAGCAGAAGATCCGACACCATGAAGAGATCCTCCTCGTCTGAAAAGCGCAAAAAACTCGTGTTACACTTCCGTCTTCTTCATGCATATATGCAGATTTTTTACGCGTGAAAATTTTGCGCCATTAATTTTTATTTCGTTTCTCGCGCGTATCCGACGCGCGACGGCTCTGAGTTACGGTCGAGGGCGGTATTTCATGCGCCAAATGTACTCGAAAGTCGAGAGAAAACAGCAAGGCTGAGGCTCGTACTCACCTTGAAAGCTGAACCAGAGATTCACGAGGCAGGGATGCTCCAGTTTCGAAAGAATCTCGACTTCCCTCGCGACGTTTTTCAACGCTCCCTTCTCGGCGCACTCGCCCTTGTGAACGTATTTCATGGCGTACATGTTGCCCGCCCGGTCGCGTTTCTGCACGATGCAAACCTTTCGACGAATCAACAGGACAATTTGAAGGAAACCGAACGACTCTCGCGGTGTGGGGGGTGGGATGAAAAATTCATCACGAACGGGACGACGCGGAAAACACGTGCACCGCTTACCTTGCCGAAGCTACCCTTGCCGATGGCCCGCAAGATTTGGAAATGATCGAAATTCACTGTGGAAATTGACGTATCATGAATTACGAGTGGAACGAACGTTTGTTTGGTCAGACTGCAATGTACACAAATCGCTTAGCGCTCGCGAATCTGTTGTTTCAACTTCCCACGTTGCTTTCAACCCGCGAACTGTTATTCCGTTTATGCAAAACGCGCAACGGCGATCCAATCGAGGGAGTCTTTGTCTTTACGTTTTCGTACCGGTTTGAGAAATTGTGGGAGAGTAAATTTGTCTTAAAATGATCGCCCTTAAAAAAAAATTATGTTATTTCTGCGTAAAAATGTACCTCGCTAAAAAAAAAAGATTCCATGATTTTAGTTTAGCTGAACAAATTAACTTTCTTCACACGGTCGCTCACCCTACGGACTTTCACTTTCTAAAATTCCCAGTGTCCACAACTAAAGTCCGGAGTTACAGAGTTTAAACGCTCACGATGAATTTCTAGATACCGCTTTGAAAGTCCTACTCTTTTATCTCTCTACCCGCGCGACCGTTTCGAAGCTCGTCGAGCGAGTGCCAAAATGTAAAAAAAAAACAAATGACGTCGCGACTCCGAAAACATTCACTAAAAAAATATACCCTTAAAAAAATACACTTAAAAAAAAATACCGAGTGTCCACGCCAGCAGCTCGAAATCAACATCTAATTATCACAGCGAATCAAAAACCGCCGTTCAAAAAACACCACATTTCTTCGTCCGCCCGGCCGCGCGACAGTTTCAAAGTTTAAACGCTTACGATGAATTTGTAGATAACGCTTTGAAAGTCCTACTCTTTTATCTCTCTACCCGCGCTACAGTTTCGAAGCTCGTCGAGCAAACGCCAAAATGTGAAATAAAACAAATTATGCCGCGACCCCGAAAACGTTCACTTAAAAAACATACCCTTAAAAAAAATACACTGAAAAAAAATACCGAGTGTTCACCCCAGCAGCCCGAATTAACTCAACGTTTAATTACTCATCACAGTGAATCAAAAACTGCCGCTCCAAAAAAACCACATCTCTTCATCCTCCCGGCCGCGCGACAGTTTCAAAGTTCGTCGAGCGAGGATGAAAGATAGCGATAAATTACCTTCTTCGCCAGGGGTGGGTACGCTGCGCGTCGATTGGCTTCCACCCATTGTATACTTAATGACCCTCTCGATAAGGAGTCCGTCGAATATTCCCGCAGGAGGATCGCACTGTCGGCTGGCATAAACCACCACCGCCACCACCCCCAGCAGCAGCAGCAGCAGCAGCGGCGGCGGCAACAACAACAACCGACGGGGTGTAAAGCGAAGGAGCAATTTTTTCCCGGCTCGTGTTCAACCGCTCGTTATTGCCGCGCATCTTAGACGCTCAGCGTGGCTAATTCGCCGGCCCCGTTTTATCCACGTTTCTCGCACCTAATTGCAATCCCACCCATCGACGAACCCTCTACGCACGCCGCGTTGAACACAACCAACGACACTGCCGGTTGTCGCGAATTAACCGCCTCGCCATCCCCCAGCGCAACCACCGACTATTTACTTCAATTTCTTTTTTTTTTTTTTTTTTTAATTCCTCTCCAACGGCTCGCCGCGAGCGCTACGCTCGTTCCGCGTCTCCTAATATTTACGTATCGCACGGCCCGGCGAGGCCTGGATGCTAACTCGGCACCGTCGCGGAAGTGAGTACCGATAGCCGTGGTCGGCGGCGATGTTGGCCCTCGCAACACGCGAGCTTTGGCGTCTGCGTCGTCGTCCAACTTCTCCTACTCCTCCTGCCGCTGCCTCCTCCTTCTCCTCCTCTCGCTTCCTGGCTCCCCTCTCGCTCGCTCACGCGGACACCTCGTCATCGGCGTCGTCGTCCTCAGCGTCGTCGTCGACGTTTCCCATCATCGTCCACGTTCCACTCGCGTATGCAGCGGTTGGAGCCACACGTCGATGTCGCTGCTGCTCCGTTGCTGCTGATGATGTTTCTGAAATGCGAGTTAAACCTTTTTTTTAATTCTACTTGTTAGAATTGTTCGCAGCTACACGCAGGGCGCATTATATCCAGTGGCACATTAGCCGCTGTTTTCTGTACGTTCACTGTTGGAAATATTTAGTGCCAGCTTCCGCACCGTTAAAAGTGTTTACGGATTTGCCGCACCGGCAATTTTGGTCATCGAGTAATTCGTGAAATTTAATGCAGGATTGTCGCGCGATAGAATGGAAGCTTTGGCTAAATATTGGTAATAGTGCAACGGCGATATTCATGGAATACTTTCGACGGGTTTATGGAAGATATTGAATTCTGTTTTTGTCACTATCCCTGGAACTCATGACTGGGGTCCGGTGGAAACCGACGTGATCCGTAATTTACGTACATTGTGAAAACAAGTCATGAGTTCCAGGGCTATGCATGACGATACACGGAGAAAAATATTTAGGGGGTGATGACACATTTCTTTATGTGTTAATGAATTTTTTTTGTCGTCGCAGCAAAATGTTTAGCTACCGCAGCAAATTTTTAGCTGCCGTAGCAAAACTTTTGTTGTCACTCCGTTAATATTTTTCTCTGTGAATGTGTTTAATTTATGTACACTATAAAACCGAGCGTGTTGCATATGTGTTGTTCGTTCTATGTTTTACATTGTGACGAGTTTGTTTTAAACACTTTAAGCGTCCTTTCAGATATAATTTACCATGTAAATGCCAACACGCTTACAGTGTGCGAAAACTCGTCACAGTGTGAAAGGCAGAAGAAACAACACACTTGCAACACGCTTGGTTTTTAGTATGTAGTTTGTTTTGTATATAGTTTGTTTTGTATATATATGTTTTGTATATAGCGCATTCCATTTCCGTGGAGGGTTTAGCGTGTGTCGCTGCGAACGTGCGAACAATCGACGCCCTCCTTTTCGTCAGACGGAACTTCTTGCTCCTTTTCTCGCTTGCCACCTACATAAAAACACCCGTCCTACAGCCCGGGACGTGTGAGTGGCGCGCGCGGAGCGAATAACCGGCGAGCATACCTGTACACGTCGCCAAGACGTATTTCAGATACTTCAATTGCCACGAGCCAGACATTCTCGCCTCTCTTGAATTTATATCCCTCACGTGCATTTTTCGCAGATGGTTCGTGCGCGTTTCTACTGATGATTCCGATCCTAGTGTTTTTCCAACGTGCTCCAAATTATCATTTACTGGAAACAAAAAATGTAATGTTATGAATGTGCGAATTTACATTACCGCGAACATTGTTCGTCAGCTGATATATTAAATTTGGCGCACAAATGCGGAAAAATTCCAGACATTTGTTTTTGCCTTCCTAATTTCCATATAATTTTGCAAAAGCTACCGTAATTTTACGTCTCGCCTTCATATTAACCCTTCGATGCATATATTTTTCATTTAGATAACATACATTTTCCTTACCTATGATTCACTTGGAATTTCGCACTTGGTTTAAACATTTTCATTAAAGAACAACCTGATGGAAGTAGGTAACATACCGGTGTGTCACTATGCTGCAAAGGGTTGAATTTAATACACCACTCCATGTAGATGAACCTCCTTCACCTGCAACGGAAGCTGACGCTAAACATTTCTGTGCGTATCCGTTGTCAGGACTTATTGCAGCCACTCCAATTGTCGCAAACAGACGTTCTCGCGTTTCTTGAATTTACATCCTTGTGTCCATTTTAATGGAGGCGTCGTGAGAGCTCCTGTTACCGATTCTGATTCCTCAGCCCCGAGGTGGATAGTCCATAACGGCTGCGTTGGGAATATCAAAAACGACCGGACTGGGCTGAAAGGAAAAAAAAGAGGAGTATCATCGATACGGCGAACGACAGAGTGATTCCGGGAAGCAAATCGCGTTGGATGTGACTCGTGAGATGCAGGATTTACGGGGAATTTCGCATTAAGCGGGGAATTTACGCGAATCGGCATTCCGACGGAAATTCTTGTTGCTAATTCTGTTGTAAGGCGAATGCAGCCGGATTGATAGATTGCATTTTCAGGCGGATACTCTTGGGAACTTGTTACCAATTCAATTTTGAATGGATCGCGAACACTGGTAGTGGAATCTTGTTATGTATAAACAGATACATTCGATTTAATACGTTTTTAAAATTACAACGTGGATCTGTGTATTTTCGTCTTTCACGAAAATACGCAAAATAGTTTTTGAATAAATCGGCGCTTCGTAACTGCGAATCATTCATTTATTCTATGAAAGAATATTTCTCACCGAGGTCTAATTTTCGTTGCCCTGAAAGGATGTGACTTTTTTTCGCGACTCGAAATTTGTTTCAGTTCTGCTATTGACGCCTGTGGGACAATTTTTTTTTTGTTCTAATCTCCGGAAGGCGAGTTTCTATTGGATGCACGAGCGGGCAATGTAACCATATCTCACAAACGTCGCTTCGGTGACAGCGAATAAAACCTGGAGAAAAATACTTCAATATTTTAATGGAAACGCATGACATGGAAATAATATTTCCGGTCGCCATGCGGAGACAACTGAGCACTGTCGTTTGACAACAATGCGCGAATAGAAAAATGAAAATCCTCAAAATTGCGTCCCACGAAAATAACTGAAAAATGAAAAATGCTCCATCTGAGGTCGAATATTTTGGACAATTAATTACTGTCGATATTTCTTGCCAAAAATCCGAGTAGACGTGCCTCAAACTTTCTCCAAGTTATTTTATCTTCCTCGAGTTTCGCGCGAGTTTCGGATATCTGAGGCTCTCCCTTTTAAAGATTAATACGCAATTACCAGTGTCAATCACGTTCTTCAAGCTCAATAAAGAAATTCTTCGTACTCAGCTAAATAAAGAAATTCTTGAGCACGTGCGGACGAATCGATATTCCAACAGAGAGGTACGAAACATTTTTTTCTTCCAATTTGGCACGAATATTGAAATTACATAAAACATTTTGTAAATACAAAACCAATTTGCGGGAGAAATTTCCGACCCCTGTAGATTATTGACGTCGAAGGTTTGCCAACCAATTTATCAAAAATTCTTCACTCCAGACTTACAACGATTTTCCCCCTGAATTTTTTTTATTTTCCCAAAAAAATACCATCGACTTTCAGTCACCCATATTTGACGACCCCAACCAACCAAAAAAAAATAGATACTCCATTTCCAGCGTTCGACACTCCGTTCGTCGACTGAATTCCGCATGTAAATAAAGAAGCTGCGGAGCGTATAAATTCCGAAACGCGCGAGACGAATCGATCCCCCCGAACGCGAAGCGCGCGGCGCGCAACTCGGGTCCGAAATTTCCGCGTATAAATACAAACGTCTATATACACCGAGTGCGGCGGGAGGAAACGAGGAAACTCGAGCATGAGAAATTGGGTAATTTACGGAACTCGCGTCTAACGAGGACGCGGCCGGTTTCCAATCGGAAAAGCATCCCGCGTGATTGGATTGCGGAGACGACGGTGCCGCACAGGGGGCGAGTGGGGCGGAAAGAGAGAGAGAGAGAGACCGAGGGCGACGGGGACGACGTGAAAGGGGTTGAAGACAGCAGCCGAGAGGAGCTCGCTAGAGTTCATTACGTCGGGACGGTGAAGGCATAAGTAAAGAGGGAGCAAATCGCGCCCCATAACACGGGACAATAGGGTTTCCCATGACTGATGCTGTTTCCGGTTGCCTCTTTGCTTTCACGATGGTTCTCGTCAAAGCCGACGCTGCCGCTTCTGCTTCGACTGCTTCTCTGCCGTGCTGGTGCAAACATTTCCCACCGCTTCCTTCCCAAAGCTTCGCGTATTTACTCTCATTCCTTCTGTATATTACCACCCGGCTCGCTTTGTCGCTGCGCACCCGGCGGATGTGCACTTGGCCCAACTTCACCGCAGTTTAAGGATGTAGGACCGCGAAGTATTCAATTCGCGTAAATTTGAGAAAAGTGCGGGAGAATTGCAAGCACTTCTCGGTGGTCTGAAAATCTGAAAAAATGTATGCATACTAAAGGTAATGAAAAGATTAATTTAGCATAATAATAATTCCAAAATGTTATTAACAAATTGATAAAAAAGATTGTTTAACAAATATTTCGTTGACACCATTTTTTTTTGCATGAAAATAATTCCTTTATTTTTCTGTATACGTATGAATTTTTTCAGGTTTTTGTCGAATCTTTGAAATTTGTACATATTTTCCATACAAAAAGAACACAAATTTCAAAGATTAGGTAAAAATCTGAAAAAATTCATACGTATACAGAAAAATAAAGGAATCATTTTCATGCAAAAAAAACTTGGGTCAACGAAATATTTGTCAAACCATTTTTTTAAATCAATTTGTTATTAACATTTTGGAATTATTGTTAAGCAAAATTAATCTTTTCAGTACCTTTAATGTGCATTAATTTTTTCATATTTTTATACCATCGAGAAGTGTTCGCAATTCTCTCGCACTTTTCTCGAATTTATACGAATTGAATACTCCACCAGACGACCTCCTTAAACTGAAGAGTAAACTGAAGAGTTTATTTATCAATTAGGAAGTAAATTAGGTCAATTCGTCACTTTGTGTTTTTTTCTCTCATAAACAAGCAGCTGTTATTTGTAAACCACGAATATCATCGCAAATGTTCAACGGTAAATTTATACAGTAACTATCAAGAAACGAAATTAGTCATCGCTCGACAAGAACGAACTGAAATCACAAATTTGACTTCCAAATAACTGCGTTTAATGCATCCCAGTAGTTATTAGCATAAATTGAGTTATTTTTCTGTACATTTTTTGCTATCTATTTTTTTCTATGTTAAGCAGGATCTGGTTAATTTAGATCCACCTATATTGTCACTAGTTACCATTGGAATGTATGTTCAAATAATTTTTCAAATCTTAATTCGAGATTTTTACATGACTGTACCGCTGATGCCTCCTTAAGTAGCGAATTCTCCGTGCGGGTTGTTGCGAACACATTCGCGTATCCAAGAGCGCGCAGTGCGGAATATACGATTCGGTACCAGACGGCGAACGCGCGCCGTGCGTTCTTCCGTCCTGGATTGCCCCGCGGGCGTCGAGCTTTTGCTCTCATTGTACGACGTACTTAGATTCGCGCGCGCGGAGCGCACGGCAATAGCGGAAATGGCGCTCGCCGCAAGCGGATCTCTCCCTCTCGCTCGCTCTATCTGAAGGCGGACGACGTCAATGGCAAGCGCGAAAGTTTTTTTTTTTTCTCAGCGCACACTGATAAAATCCCCTTGGACGATAGGGTGGCCTTGCCGATGACGAACGGCAAGCAAGGCGTATCTGCACGACCATTGCCAGCAGATTAGCATCATAATTATTAAATTTGCATGAGAATAGCCAAAATCTCGCTCCCATTTTCTTCGCGATATGTCGAATTTTAACCTATACCATCGTTCTCAAGTCATATATTCTACCCCTGAAAACACCGGTTATTAACCTTTTTTAATCGATTTTGAAAAAAATATTTTTTTGGCGACGAAATTTTTTTTTTTTCTGCCAGAAATCGTAGATCCGACTCCGGACCGAAAATCGCTAAAATCGACCCCAATTTTTTTTTCTTTTCAAAATATCGACTTTTAACCTATACCATCATTCTCAAGTGGCATATTCTACCCCCGAAAACACTGGTTATTAACCTTTTTTAATCGATTTTGAAAAAAATGTTTTTTTGGCGACGAATTTTTTTTTTTTCTGTCAGAAATCGTAGACCCGGCTCCGGACCGAAAATCGTTAAAATCGACCCCAATTTTTTTTCTTTTCAAAATATCGACTTTTAACCTATACCATCATTCTCAAGTGGCATATTCTACCCCCGAAAACACTGGTTATTAACCTTTTTTAATCGATTTTGAAAACAATATTTTTTTGGCGACGAACATTTTTTTTTTTCGGTCAGAAATCGTAGATTCGGCTCCCGACCGAAAATCGAAAAATCGACCCTAATTTTTTCCCTTTTCAAAATATCGACTTTTAACCTATACCATCATTCTCAAGTCGCATATTCTACCCCCGAAAACACTGGTTATTAACCTTTTTTAATCGATTATGAAAAAAATATTTTTTTGGCGACGAAATTTTTTTTTTTTTTCTGTCAGAAATCGTAGATCCAGCTCCGGACCGAAAATCGCTAAAATCGACCCCAATTTTTTTTCTTTTCAAAATATCGACTTTTAACCTATACCATCATTCTCAAGTGGCATATTCTACCCCCGAAAACACTGGTTATTAACCTTTTTTAATCGATTTTGAAAAAAATATTTTTTTGGCGACGACATTTTTTTTTGTCAGAAATCGTAGATCCGGCTCCGGACCGAAAATCGCCAAAATCGACCTCGGAAATTTTTATTTAAAAATATCACCTATAATAGCTTAATCAATTTTGCGCTGCTGCGCTCTTATAAAATTTTAAAAGGTTACGGGTGCTGCCCCGCCTGTCCTCTTATCAAATTTTTCAAATTTGACACCAAACTGATTTTGCTTATCACCGACTTTCCTGGCAACCAATCACAGCTCTAATAGTTTGCTAACAATGCTTTCCGTTACTAATTAACTTTTTAAAAGAGGGATAAGCACATGTGCGCGGCCGAACACCCTTCCTGAAATAACTTTTATATCATTGAGAGCGGAAATGTCCACTTTTCCGCCCGCTTCGCGTGTGTAACACCGCCATTTCCGCACCTTGTGATATAAAATTTCGTACATCCCCCGCGGAAATCACTTTTTCTAAGTCTTGTGATTGCAACCCTCGCCTCCGACTCGCGCTGCAAACTCGCACTCGTAAGAAAAAGTATTTCGCCCTCGTGGAGTATATAATGTACTATTAAGAAACCTTCAAATCTTGAACGCCCGAGAATCGTCAAAATACAATAACACGACTGAAACTGTACGTTGCAGGCAACCCGACAACCGATGAAACGATACTTGTATCGAAAATGCAAGAGATATTTTACTCACTAATTTTTTCAAGAGGTAAAACGAGTACTCGAATAATTCTGTAACAATGTCGGTATCGTTATCAAGGCCCAGTAAGTCAAAGAATTCATTCGCGAAGCGCGGGCTAAAGTTTTAATTACTTTTATCGACAGATGTCGTAAAGTTCGTTCGAAAAAAAAAAAAAAAAAAAAAAAAAAAAAAAAATCTGGCTTGTCATATGATGCCCAGATAATAACGAGCAATAAAGTTCAAAAAGGTAGTCGATTTTTTGCGCGTTGTCCCGCGGGCGCTGCGTATTTTCGCGGTTGAAAATATCAGAGAATGAAAAACCGAGTAATCGGAGGAAAAAACACCGCTTAATTCGGGTACTCGAAACATCACCCGACGTATCCGTGCAAAACGCGATCGACGTGCAGCGAAACAAAGTATCCATACATTCGTATAACATTGCATGGTGCTTTGTTTAACGCTCTACATTAATATCCCATTGTGCGCGTCAAGCGCGAACCGCGCATTAAAGGACGAGCACCCGATGTACCGCTATAACTTTTTTTTGCGTATTAACTCCCCTAACGCACGGCTGACGCGCCGGGCGCGTCATGCATATCCGTACGCTCGTTACCGTCGAATTACGCGTGTCCGACTATATCGCGCAGCGACAGCGGCTAAAAAATTCGGCAAAAAATTCTGCAAAAAATGGCCAACTTGAAATTTCCCCTCTGTCATTCGTTTCGATATGCAAACGAACATTAATATTTCATGTTCCCCTCCCAAACGATTCACACGAAGTTCTAAAATACCCTAAAAAAATATCGCAACTCAAAATTGTATCTAAAAAAAAAAAATAAATAAATAAAAAAAGTCCTTCCGACCCAAAGCCCTTCGAGTGCCTCGCTCGAGCTTTAACTAAAACTCAAAAGCTCGAACTCAAAATTGTATCTAAAAAAAAAATAAAATAAAAAAAGTCCTTTCGACCCAAAACTCTTCGAGTGCCTCGCACGAGCTTCTCTCCCCTCATAAACCCAATTCCCCCGGAATTTCGCCAACGAGCGCGACAAAGGCTCGCGTCATGAAAACCCCCGCGACGAAGAACCTATCAAACTTTAACGCCCGATATCGAAGGCTCTTCGCCGCGACTTTAAGAGCCCACGAGTCATCCAGCGTGCGGCGGCGACGGCGGCGGTACGGCGGGAATTGGGCGAGCTGGCGGGGAAGGGAGGGGAGAGAAGAGCTTTCGTTGTACACACGAGAGACAGACGCGCTGCGCGGCCGAACGAAGCGTCGCGCCCTCCCCCCGAGGCGCGGGGCGAGGGCGAACGAAAATAAAGTTTGCGTCGTGTGCACACGCCGCCCGCGAGCGCTTTGTGTTGTTGTACGCGGTGATGGCGCGTCGGCCGCTTGGCTGGCGCGGGACTCGTCCCTCTCTCTCCCTCTCCCTCTCCTGGACCCTGCACGATATATACACGGAAAACACGGATCGCGTGCTAGCCAGGATGGTGCCGAAAACCCCGGTCGCCCCGCCGCGACTTATCATCTCTACACATTGACCCAACGATCGCGCTGCGCGAAACTCACTCCCCCCCTCCCCCTCCTCTCACTTCGTCCCGCGCTCTCCTATTATACACACATCCATAGACTCTACATAGAGACACAAACACACGCCTAGCTGTGCCTCTCCTTATACCTCCGCGCGCAGCGGGCTAATTTTTTCAGATTTTCAGACCATCGAGAAGTGTTTGCGATTGTCTTGCACTTTTCTGGAATTTATGCGAATTAAACACTTCGCGCTCCAACATCCTTAAGGAGACATCGGCGATACAGTCAATCCCTATGCGTGTTACATTTGAAAAATTATTGGTACATTCTTTCTGAGGGAAACTTATGCGACAAAAGGCGAAATTCCTTTGGGTGTTACATTCGAAAAATTATTCGTACATTCTTTCTGAGGGAAACTAATGCTAACAAAGGCATATATCTGAATTAAAGAGATCCTGCTGAATGTAGAAAAAATTGTATGGAAATAAAATCACAGAAAATAACTCAGTGTGTGCTAATAATTAATAGGGTATATAATGTGCGGTTTTTTGGAAGCAAAATTCGTAATTTTACTTCCTTCTTCTCTTTTATGTCCGCCGCGACTTATCATCTCTACACATTGACCCAACGATCGCGCTGCGCGAAACTCCCCCCCCCCCCTCCACCTCCTCTCACTTCGTTCCGCGCTCTCCTATTATACACACATCCATAGACTCTAACATAGAGTCACAAACACACGCCTAGCCGTGTGCCTCTCCTTATACCTCCGCGCGCGGCGGGCTACACGGTTTACGAGAGTTACGGCGAATAATAGGACGCCGCACCACGAGAGTTTCAGGATCAATAGCCGTTACGGGTGGCAAAACGCGAGCAGGGCCGGCCGAGCCGAGAGAGCCCACGAGGCGGCGGCGGCGCTCTCGCTGCGGTGATATACTACACGTGTCCCGACGCCGCTCGAGCGGCGGGCAGCAGCAGCAGCAGCACCACCACGCGGACACACAATCTACATGCGCGCCCCGCGGCCGATCCCGCCGAGTGTTGTCTATCCGCAAATTGGTTTCGACGGACGGTGGGACGCGCGCTTCGTGCCCGATGCATGTCAATATAAGTAATCGGAATAGGTGGGTAGACGCAGAGGGTCACAGTGGGATGATGCGTGTATACACGCGTTGCATGTATTATGCAGTATATGTACACACAACGGTGGATGGACGGTGAGCGCGGAGGCGGGTAAATAACGGGCGGCGGTTGAAGCGACGGTTGAGAACCCTCGGAGAGCTCTTTTCTGTACCTGCGACGCTCGGCGAGCCGGCGTTGCGCTCGTTGAATATGATGGCAATCTTGGCTACGGGCAAAGCGCCGCTGTGGATGTATAGAGGGACATGCACTGTGGCTGTGCGAAACGTGGATTGCAGTGGATATTGTATTGGCAGATGTGGTGGTGGTGACGCCTCGTGATGGTGGTGGTGGTGGTGGTGGAGGTTGGTTGGTCGCGACGGTGGTGGTAGTTGTGTAGATGTAAGCGCTAATGTAGTGGTAATGGCGGAGGCGGCCTCCGCGAGGCTGAAACACGAGAATGAGAAAGAAAGTAGAGGCGACCTACGGCAGGAGCATAAAGCGGAGCGACTCTTAGCGGGGCAAGCGGGATAGAGTCGCGCGCGCTGCTCCTTCGCTGCTTTGTGGATGCAGCTTCTGGGTGACGTCGAGGATTCTTTTGCGCCTAAGATGGAAATGTTCGGTGGTCAATAGAAATACTTAAAAAACATTTTTTTGGAGACGTAAAAAATGTTTGATACTGGGTTTCGACGTTTTTTTCGCCTTTTTATTGAGTCGATAACACGGATATCTGGCAACGTTACTTAAATCGACGTGAATAGGGTTTCCGTGCCTATTCACAGTTTGCCTGCATTTCAGCGAAGTATCAGCGGCATGCATAGAGGACGTTTCGCTTCAAGTGACACTGACTGAGAATTTAATGCCAAAAAACGTTGTCATCAAAATATACTTAGAAAGCCACTACCGAAAATCGCCACAAAAGAATTTTTTAAAAATTCCCAAAAATTCGTGGAGTTGACCGACTTGACTGCAAATTTGCTGGGACCGGACCAGGTCTACACCAAAAAACTTGACGCAATAAAATCTCTACACGAAAAATCTCTACACGCAACAATGTTTCCATTGTTCTGTGTAGAGATTTTCCGTGTAGAGATTTTATTGCGTCAAGTTTTTTGGTGTAGACCTGGTCCGGTCCCAATTTGCTCTTCGTTCGCGCTCACCGTGTTACCGAATAAATGAACCCGAATAAAAAAAACCCCTCTGCAAACAAGTCCTCTGCAATCAGACTAAATCTCATTCCCAATTTCCACTCCCGGGAGATTCCCGCGTCCGTTCGGCCCGGAACGCCCCGTACCCGGTGTGTGTCGTGGTCGTCCGACCGGCGGCGAAAAAAAAAAAAAAAGAGAAAGGACTAAAGAAGAATGCACGAGAGAAGGACGCGGCGAGCCGCTCGGTATAGCACGTAGAAGGCATTGTGGTGTGCAAGGGAGACTGGCAGCGTGTTCGACGGCACCCGCAGCACCGGCAGCGAGAGACTGTGCACACCGCCTCGCGTTCTCGCTGATATTCTCGAGTTCCAGGTGCCCGGTAGAGTTCCGCCGCCGTCAGTCGGCCCTCGCACGAGCCTCCACGCGATTCGGTTTCAACAGCAGCAGCAGCCGCCGCGGCGGAGTTGTATTATATGGACGCACACGGCGTACACGGCGGACGCAGCAGGCGCGAGTCTGTCTTGCCTGAGTAAACCGAACTAGCCAGCCAGCCAGCCGGCTGCTCTCGGCGACTGCCGAGCGAGGCACACTGGCTGCTCTGCCGTCTGCGGCAACTGCTCTCTCTCGTCTCATCCTCGACGGTTAGCTGCTGTTGCCGCTGCTTTCCCTCTCGGCGAGCGCCGCGCGGCCCGCGCGCCTCGGCAAACGCGACCATCACTTTGTTGTACGTCCGTTGTCTCGTACGAATCGCCCCGAACACCGCTAGTAGACCGCGTGCTCGCGTCCGTGCAGCTCGTCGGGCCATCGAGCAAGCTTCTCGTCACTCCGCACGGGATTATCGGGACGAATTCTCTCCGGTGAGGCGAAAAAAAAAAGAAGAAGAATCGCTCCACGAGTCTCGACTCCCTTCCGGAGCCTCCAGCTGATCGCGAGAGCCGGAAACACGGTATATGTACCTACGGACAGTATCGTCGATGTGCTGCGGGCATCCAAGCACAAGGATTACAGTGGATACAAGTGCAGTGAACTCGTGGCTCGATCTTTGTCGGCGTTGAGCTCTGTGTGTATATATATATATATATATATATATATATATATATATACGTGTATATATCGCTATATATACCTGCGGGATTATTGTTATTATAGTACCTGTAGTGAGGTGGAAATATAGTTACGGTTGTTAGGTCGGTCTCGAAGTGAGCGCGCGGCCGTACAGCGAACGTGTGAAACCGGCGTCCGTCTGTACTACATTGTAAACAATAGGCCGAGCGAGACGACGAAGGACGAGGAAAGGAGAGAGAGAGAGAGAGAGAGAGAGAGAGAGAGAGAGGACGGGGAGGGGGCGGAAGCGCGACGAGGAAAGCGGACGAACAGAGAGAAAGAGAGAGGGGGAGAGGGCGACGGGGATAGAGGAGAAAGAGGAGAGGGAGAAGCCCGAGAGACGAGACAATCCAATAGGCCGTCGTCATAGGCCCGACGGTCCCGCGTGGACGGCTCGTAAGAATGCTCACAAAATGACAAAATATCCAAGGCCCCCTTAGACCGTCGTGGAAGATCCACCAGTTTCTCCTGTAGATCTCGTCGCGTTTGCGCCGCCTCTCGCATCCCGAGTCGGCGAGACGCCCGTGTTTTCGATCGCGTTCATGCGATGAACGCGATTCCATTGTGAGAGACGCGAGCAGCGCGATATCCGTGGGGGATAATACAGGCGCGGATATATCGACCGGCGCCCGGTCTGTTAGTTTTGCCGTGTTTGCAATTGGGAATCGATCGAACGATCGAGCTTCCGGCCGTCAGTGTGGAGCGTTGCAGTGTGTACAGTGTCAAGCTGGAGTCGTCCAAGGGATTTGAGGCCAAGTGAGTAGCGCAAATTATTCAATTGACCATCTCCTCGGCGCGTAGCCGCGGGACACACGACGGATGACTGTGGACGACGGCTCGTGGTGTGTCCTCGTCGCGCGCTCGATGACGCGCGCGCGGCCGGTTTCGTGCGTAATGGCGAAAAATCGCGAGAGGCACCGGTTACGAGAAAGTCCTCGGGTTATCGGTAATCCGGGATATGTTGGTGCTAATTTGCGTTGTAGATATTGTCGGGAATTGGATGAGTTAAATGTGTGAACTCGATTTTTTTTAATGGAGATAACGTGTTGTATGATTAATCCGTATAATCGTATTATTGATCTTTGTTTTTCTAATTCAAGTATATTTTATAATTATTGATCTTTGTTTTTCTAATTCAAGTATATTTTATTATTATTGATCTTTGTTTTTCTAATTCAAGTATATTTTATTATTATTGATCTCTGTTTTTCTACTTGAAATTTATTTTTGAACATGATTATTGAAAGTCGGTTTCGTGCGTAATGGCGAAAAATCTCGAGAGGCACCGGTTACGAGAAAGTCCTCGGGTTGTCGATAATCCGGGATATGTTGGTGCAAATTTGCGTTGTAAATATTGTCGGGAATTGGATGAATTAAATGGGTGAACTCAATTTTTTTTTTAATGCAGATACCGTGTATGATTAATCTGTATAATCGTATTATTGATCTTTGTTTTTCTAATTCAAGTATATATTTTCTTATTATTGAACTCTGTTTTTGTACTTGAAATTTATTTTTGGAACATGATTATTAAAAGTCTGTCGCTCGTTCTCGCCTTTGTTAGAAATATTGGAATATTTTTGAGGACGATTTTTCAAGGTGACTCATTAGCTAGCTCAGACACTTCCTTATCTGACGTCGCCACTTCCTTACAAACAGTCACTAGCTTTTATTTCTGCGAAAAAATAAAAGTAATCCTCGCTACTTCGAACTATTTCGCAAATTTTCGAGCCCAAATCGCTCGACTGTTTAGCTGTTTGCTCGGCGCCGTGTCCACGAAACTTTGCAATTACTTTCGCGAAATTGCTCAGGCTCCAACCCGGTGGCATTTTCGAGCGCGAAAGTTCGAATATTCGGCTTTGACAAGACCCCGCTCGGTCTATTTCAATTCGCCGGTGGAAAATACTATTTTAATGGAGTTGTCGCGCGCGCGAGCGCTCGACAGTAGCCATTGTTTCCGCGGAACAAGGGGGCACCGGGAGGTCGGACTGAGCAACGAGATAACGACTATAGGTCGGCGCCGAATGCTGCATCGCGTTGACCTCGTCTCAAACTTGTCTCTCTCCTCCCCCCCCGCGAGCTCGGGCGAATTCGGGAGGAGAGGAAACTTGGCTGCGGCGTCTCTTCTCGAAACACGTGTAGTATCCACTTATCGAGCGCATACAACCTGCTACTCGACAACTTTGAACATCTCTCAGGGTTTCCGAGCTTGTAGTATACTTGATGTACCTGTTCCTGTCGCTAACCTGTATGTATTATATATATATTTATATATATATATATATCGATAGCTGCACGTGCGATATATATATGTATATATATCGATATACATCGATAGCTATGCGCGCGAATCGCTTTTCCATCGATGGCGCAGCCTCCATGAATCCACAAGGCGCGGTTAAATTGCGTCATTGTAATGCCACGGCATACTTTCAACTATAATACAGCGCAAACCACGTGGCCGTCCGGCCGTCCCGCGCGCGAGCTGCAATTACGTCGATAATCAAAAATTCATGAACGCCCCGCGCTGATGAGAAAAATAACGAAAAACCGCTGGTTTTTCTTCGCTGTAGGCTACATCGACTTTAAGAATGACGACTTTAAGCGAAAAACCATTTTTTTGTCATTACAGAGAAATAAAAACAAAATTCCACATGCGAGTATCGGGAAGAGCGGCGGGCTTTTTTATTGGAATAAAAAATTGCGATGGAAGGTTGTATTGGAAAAAAGCTACATTGTTCGACCTATTTATCGGATGAATTGTTTGCATGTTTTTTTCTGTCTTGTCGATAAAAACTAAAACATTTTTTGCTGGACCTTTGCGAGTTCCGTTAGTGCGTTATTTATTTATTTATATTATGCAGCGTTGTAAGTCCCCATTATTTTTTTTAGTTACGATTTTATAACGATGACCTGTAGCGATTATAAAATAATATGTGAACTTTTGAATAGACGTAAGAAAAACCTAATTTTTCACTACATTTTAGGAGAAATTGTGAGAAAAATGGACATGCACAGTCCTCCATTCTTTTCGTAATGCATTAATATTATTTCTCCATTTTTTCAAAAAGATTACCGTGAAGTTGTATGTGAAATTGATATTTCTTCCCTCTATTTAAACGTTTACACATCGTATTATAATAATGACCAGTTATTATTATAAAAACGTAATTACAAAGCCAATTGTGCCATGAATTTTATTTCCATAAAAATTAATGATGTCGAAGTTTGCATCGTTGGAATGGAACGAAATTCAGAAAAAAATTCATTCTAATTACCCCAAATGATGAAATTGCGTCTAAAAATCATCATATGAACTAATTGATATGATGACTTTTCATACCCAATTTCATCATTAGGGTTAACTATAATTAATTTTTTTCAGAATTTCGTTGCATCCCAATGATGCAAACTTCAACATCATAAAAATTAGGGATTTACAACCCTGATATTATGTAATATTTCATGCCTGAAATATCCGTCAAATGTTTAGCTGGCTACAATAAATTTTGTTAAAAAATCGATATTCTATCGTCGCACATAAGAATTTAATCTCAACGATAAAACGCGGTTGACCTTTGCCTGCCCGGGAAGACAATGCATCGAAGACTTCCGCATAGTCCCGCGGGACGCGCCTTCCGTGACCGCGCTGGGCCGGCCGCGAGCGTGGGAGAGAAACTCTCCGGAAACGTTCGTGGATCCTCGAGCTCTACGCGCCGCACGAATTATACATTACGAAACACACAACTCTCGGCCAGAGGCGAACGAGGCACGCGTGCAGCGACGACGTATTATATTCAGCACAGCGAAACGCGCACTCGGCGCGAGAGTCGAGGGTTCTCCCTCTAGTGCGAACCGCTGCTTTTCGCGTTGCGGAAAAATCGTGATTATACCACTTAGAAAGTATATAGCTCGGCGTGTGTGGCGCGCAAAGGTGGAGAGAGAGACGTCGGGACTCTCGAGCGCCGTTCTCCGCGACTTCGAGGCTCCGCTCTGTGCGTCCTTCGCGGCGGCTTGCGATATATCCAACGCACACTCGCTTCAAAAATCCATCGACGAATATTCCACGTCTTACATACTGTATTTCTTCGCATCTGAATTCGAGCTCGCCTCGGCGCTTTTCCCCCTCAACGGAGCCGACACATTTCATTTTTGAAAAATTGCATTCCTCGAGAAACACAATACATGATGTTGAAGTTTGCATCGTTGGAATGCAACGAAATTCAGAAAAAAAATGAATTCTAATTTATCCAAATGATGAAATTAGGTATAAAAAGTCATCATAATTATTAGTTGCTATGATGACTTTTTATACCCAATTTTATCATTTGGGTTAATTAGAAATAATTTTTTTCCCAAATTTCGTTGCGTTCCAACGATGCAAACTTCAACATTATCACAATACACACACGTGGACCTCCGTCAAGTGAGCAGAGAAAAGTCTCAAAAATGGATTCACGATATATCCAGATAAAGTGTTCATTATGTGCTAATCATTTGCCAAAATTGTAATTTTTGTGCTCTTTTAATTTTTCCATTCATACATTTTTTTAATTCCTCTGCTAGCTTAACGTCGAACTAGCAGAGGAATATTAAAATTTGATTTTTGGAAAAATTAAAAGAGCACAAAAATTAAAACTTTGGCAAATAATTAGCACATAATGAGAACTTTATTTGGATATATCGTGAATCCATTTTTGAGACTTTTCTCCGCTCACTTGACGGAGTTCACACGTGGTATCGATTTTTCACCCGCGAACTCGTTTTTATTAAAGTCATAAATGGGAACGCACCTCGGATGGTATGGAAATGTTCCTATTACTTTTTTTGTTTGTTTTTTTTCTCTTCATTCTTTGTTTAAGCACGCTGAGGGCTGTTGGACCATTGAAAATTACTGGTGTCCGCAACGGTGTATCCTGCGTGCGTCAGTAAAATTTTCTCCCAACGGAATTGTTTCGCACGGCGGAGAGAAAAAAAAATAATTGTGCAATGTTTGCTATTCCGTGCCGACGGACATCCCGGTATTTCGCCTCGCCTTAAGGGCAGCGGAATTGTTACTGCCCGAGATCCAGTGAGGAAGATTGTAAAACATTGCGTACTATGTAATAAGTTTTAGGTAGCCTGCAGTCGGTGCGGCTCTATGGGTATTTTGCCGCGGCTTAAGCCGAGTTTGCAGTGTAATTTCAACTATCTGATCCGGTGGGATGTAAAAGAAATTCCACTATATATCCAAAGTTTTTTTTCTTTGCTGTTTAGACTTGCATGTATAGCTTTCCACAAAATCAAAGCCCTTTTGCCACTCTTATGAAGTTATGTTGGAGTTTTTGCATCGTTGGAGTACAACGAAATTCAAACAAAAAATTAATTCCAACTAACCCAAATGATGAAATCAGGTATAAAAAGTCACCATAGTAACTAATTGCGACGGTTAATCTTTACACCTGATTTCATCATTTGGGTTAATCAGAATTAAGTTTTTTTCTGAATTTCGTTGCATTCCAACGATGCAAACTTCAACATCGTCGGATGCGGGACGAAAACGTGTATTTTATTCGTTCGGAAAGTAGCTAGATTATCGCTAATACGGGTTTTCATCAAGTTAAACTGCTAAATCCATTGGAAATGTATCGGGATCAATAATATATGATTATTCATCCATCGGAACTTGAAAATGAATAAAAAATGTATCTTGATGAATAATATACGGTTATTCGTCCAGATAGATCTCGCAGGTAAGTGAAGTCTATCGGGATGAATAAAACACGAATATTCGTCCACAAAAACTCGTCAACAAAAGCGGAAATCGTGCGCTTTAGTAAGGAATTTTAACGGGTTTTCCTTTTTAAAACATTATTTGTATACATATAATACTAAAGCGGAAATGTTCAGCTTCTACTTCACGAAACATACGAAGCGTTTAGTCGAGATCGCGACATGAAGTTTTTTTTACTTTCCGGACGAATAATATAACACAATTTATGCGGTATCTGGACGTCTAGACACTTCGTAAAAAAGCAATAAGCAAGGAACCTTGGTTGTTTTCGCTGGTAAATTAGTTTCCTCGATGAAATAATAATGCAAGGGAAAACATTTCGAATTGTAACGTTTTCCAATTAATTTTTTTCACGGCTGTCGAGGACTTTGAAAACCATGAAAACGTTAATCTTTTTTGTTCGAAAACGTTCAGCATGACTGAAAAAGAAAATAATTACTTTTTTTAAGCTTTAACATTTCTTTGAATTCAAAGTAGCTCGCCCAGTATTTCGCTTTGCCTGAAGGAGACGACTGCAGTGGTATTTTAATTAACCCAGGCAGTGGCATTGATTATTTTATTGGGGTGTCTCTGCTAATTTCAACGTTTGCCATCCGTTTCCGATTTCGTCTAAAATACGAAACCGGTAGTCTTAGAATACACCGGGAAATCAATTGCTCTCAAATCCGTTGGAAAAGAGCGTTACATTCCGCTTCGTGAAAACGTTGCATGTATTCAACAGTTTAAAGCTTTGAATACCTGCGTTGCATGTACTCAAAGGTTTGCAGGGTCGATGTTGCCCTCCAGGCTGACGGGCACTGCACGATAATTTCTTTTTGTTCGGCGTCGCTGCAGCAACAAAAAAAAAAGGTATTGAAAGCTTTTTGTTAGTCTGCAATCTCCCGACCCGCCCGGTATTGCATCCCGCCTTGAGGGAAGCCCGAGGAACGAATTCAAACCGTTTGACGCAGTGGAACAGGCTGCAATAAAGTTGAGCAATAATTTACACTTGATCAGGCAAAAGATTTCCAGAAGTTTCGGAATAATTCACCACACACCAGATTGCACGTTAGATTGTGAATGAATTTCACGTAAAATTCCCCTCAATTATGTCATTCACCATTACCCGATTCCTCTTTCGCCCGTAAATTCCCACCAGCGTATTTTTTAAATTCCCCCTGGGAAGAATCATTGAAGAGAGCCACGCTGAATTTGACGCACCGTGAAAAAGCATTTGAAGTTCTCAACATTCCATCAAAGGTTCGTAGGGTCGTTTTTGACCCACCGAGCGTAATTGAATTAACTCCTTCCACAAATTCCCGATTAATTAGTAAATAACACCGCGGCGAAAACACTGCCCCATTTCCATGATTAAATTCCCCCCCCCCCTCCCCCTTGTTCCCCCTTTGCCGAAAATAAAACCAGCCTGCTCAAAGGCCCTTGAAAAATCGATTGCCCTAAAATCCATTGAAAAGCCGCGTTACATTCCACTCGGACAGAGCGACGAGCGTATTCAAAAGCCCTTCAAAGGTTTAGAGGATCAATGTTGACCCTCCGTCGGGCGGACGGGGTTCACTAGGTGGAACACCCGCCGCCGGGGGACGGCGAACAGAAACTGTAGGTCAGTTACGCGCTGAGGAAAGCTCCACTTCAGCAGATTATAGCGAGTAAAACCTTCGCTCGACGGCACAATCCACGGTACTTGCATAATTCACCGGGTGTATCGATCTCACGGCGAAAGGATTTTCAGTGCAGGCGATAAACCGCGCGCGCTATCTCTCTCCTCTCTAGTGGCTGGCATTTACGTGGGTCTTGTATTTTTCCAGGATGGCCGGCGCTGGGGCGCCATCCAGTCCGAACGTCGGGACTGTCGCCGCCGCCGCCGCCGCTTCCGCACCCACCACCGGTGCAGGCTCGCTAGGCAACAAGAAATCCTGGTGGAGACGACTGGCACCCTGCCTGGCCTTCCTGGCCGCCTTCTCCACGGCTATGGCTCTCCTGCTCGTGTGGAGCGAGGCTGCTGCACTCAGGTACCTATACTGCGTTTCCAATAGAGAATCGGTCGATCACGTCCTCTTTACACTGGAAAAAAATATATATATATCAGCGGTTGAAGGCTGTGGATGGAAAATAAATGTTTGGACAGCTTGATCATTTTTTTTCGTACCTTCAACGTGTGTTGATCGCATGAAACCTCAGCGACTGGAAAAAAGTTCGGTAGTTTAAGGTTTATTTAAATATTTGTTTGGCAGCCGCTGGATTTGGTTGATTTCAATTTTTTTAAGTTTGTTGGTCTAAGGTTTATTTACACATTTGTTTGGCAGCCGCTGGATTTGGTTGATTTCAATTTTTTTAAGTTTGTTGGTCTAAGGTTTATTTAAACATTTGTTTGGCAGCCTCTGGACTTGGTTGATTTAAATTAAAAAGTTTGTTAGTCTAAGGTTTATTTAAACATTTGTTTGACAGCCGCTGGATTTGGTTGATTTAAATTTTTTAATGTCGTTGGTCTAAGGTTTATTTAAACATTTGTTTGGCAGCCGCTGGATTTGGTGGATTTAATTTTTCTAAAGTTTGTTGGTCTAAGGTTTATTTAAACATTTCTTTGGTAGCCGTTAGACTTGGTTGTTTCAAATTAAAAAGTTTGTTAGTCTAAGGTTTATTTAAACATTTGTTTGGCAGCCGCTGTATTTGGTTGATTTAAATTGAAAAAGTTCGTTAGTCCAAGGTTTATTTAAACATTTGTTTGACAGCCGCTGGATTTTATTGATTTAAATCTCTCCTTTTTTATTTTTGATGGAGAAAAAAAATGAGTTGACCCAACCAACTTGCACGATTAAATCGGATTTTACATATGATTTATCATTGCAGGAGACAGGCGTTTGACGCAAACATGACCAGGGATTATGTACTTCACAGCGTGTCGATGGACGATCCGCAATTGATCGCCTACATCCGCCAAGTGCAATTGGTACCGACGACGCGCCAGGATCCGCCGAACGCCAATCAGACCGCCGAGGACAATTACGTGGCCGGTCTGTTCAAGGGGAAACGCGACGGCGTCTACTTGGAGTACATAAGCCGGGTAAACCCCCGCGGATTTAGCTCGCGGATTCTCCAGCTCTCTGAGTTTATCTTCGCGAATGTTGCCCGCGCGCCTCGCGACACGCACGTGCTTGCTTCGGGCTCTTTTCGTTCTTCGTAATTCACTCGTGGCTCGCGAAACTTTGAACTCTCGGGGTTCGAACGGAAATTGCTTGTTTCGAGGGCGATTTTCGCGCCCGAGTGAAAATTATGCTCGGCTAATGAAAAACGCGACTTCCCGAAAATTTTCAATTTTCTTTTTAATGGTTTTAACTTGGAAATTATTCATGCTACGTATTTCTAACCAGTTACTTTTTTCCTCACGATATCCGACTTCTGTCAGAAAATAATTGATAAATCATCCGATCGCTTAATCATGAGAATCTGGTTGCTCATTTTCTCGGAAATCGTTGAGTTACAGGAGAAAAGTGCAGCGTCATCTCCGGGTAATTCCACCGAGCATGAGACTTCGCTTTTTCCCCGTAATCTCAACGGGACTTGGAAAAACAGGGCGAAAAATCGATGAAATATTTTTGATCGATTGTCATTCTTAAATTTATTTTTATTTTTTATTGTCCAGGCCGGAGCCCCGTCGACTACCTCGTGGCTGGAGTCGACGTACGGCTGGCGAGGCGTTCTCGTGCTGACCGATTTCCGCAGTTTCTTCGAGGCGCGGAAGAGCAGCAGACACCGGAAGACTCGGGTGCTTCACGCCTGCCTCAGCAAGGACACGAAGGAGGTGAGTGGGGCGCGGGCGAAAATTCCCCCCCGCCATCCCGGAAGGCGACGCCCCGGTGACAATTTCCTTTTTTCTCACTCTCGCATCCTCGTTGCTGCCCGCACAGATAACTTATCACCAGGAATCGGAGGTGCAAGTCACCAAGTTGGGCGAAGGTCCCAACAGTCTCGTCTCGTCGGACGACGGCCTTCCGACGATGCGACTCAAGTGTTTTCCACTCTACAGCGTGCTGCTCGCCTACAACGCCACGAATTTGGATTACCTCAGTCTGGACAGCTCGGACGCTCCGGACGGACAGGTGAGTCCTCGATTATTCGGCGAAAAATAATCTCGCGGTGAGCCAAAAAAATTGCCTCTTCAATGTCCCACGTGTCGTGTATTTACTTTTGGCGCTGCTTCTTTCTTTGTTTCCACTGTAAATGAAATAAATATAAAAATTAAGGTAAATGGTTACAAAAACAAAAAAATGTTTTAATGTGTACGAAATGTGAAGAGCAAAAAAAATACTACATTACTCTACCAGATCGAAAAAGTGTTTCGCTCGAGGGATGTACGAAGTTTTATATCACAAGGTGCGAAAATGGCGGTTTTACGCGCGCGAAGCGGTTGAAAAAGCGACCATTTCCGCCCGCAGTGATATAAAAAAAAATTACTAAGCCTACAGGTCCTTTTCCGAAGTATTAAAACAAAGGTTCTTGTATCAGGACTTTAAGAGGATACATTTTCTGGCGTATGAACATAAAAGCTCCCTTTGATTTGGAAATAGTCTGCTTCGTACAAAATTCGTCCGCGGGAAGCTTCAAAGTCTCTTCGTATATTATTCCAGGTGCTCGACACAATCCCGTGGGGCAAAATACGGATATCCGTAGTCTCGATCCGGTGGGGCTCGCATCGCAGCGAAGCCGAGAGGAAGGAGCTCGTCGAGAAGCTCTCAGCGAGGCGCTACATGCTGCTGCCGGGCGCAGACAACGGCAAACTCATTTTCCAGTACAGCACGATACTTAAGATCTGAGCACGCGAAGCGCGCACAAGAGTAGCGCGTCCCACCGCAGTCAGATCCGTCTAGAAGATAAGAATCACTCTCTAGTAGTGCATAAGTAAAACGCATAGAGCGAACCGCAAAAGGAACGCGAAGTTGCGCGCGAAGATCTCGGGCGGGAAACCAAAAAATAATTCAAAGAAACTAAACCGCAAAAATAAATACGAAGCAGGAATTTAATTTCTTTTTTCTCGTACGATTTTATCGTAGGTATCAATCGATCAATTTTCCTTTTTTTACCGCGAATAAGTTTGGAGATCGATGAGAAGTTAAAAAAAACACGTGTACGATATATGTAACGTCCTAGCGCTGTAGTCGTTGTTGTTGTTTCTTTTTTTAACGGTGGGAACGCCCGAACTTTTTATTTTTAAGCGATCGAGCGTCGCGCGGACGCCCGAGACACAGGCGCGTCCGCAACGATCGACGCCCACCTGCCGAAAGCACTTCCGGAGCGCGCTCCGTCCATGCAGTGATAACGAGTGAGCCTATTCTAAATAAGTCGCACGCGATGTGCGAGCCTTAGTAGTTTGTACGTAAGACGCGTCGTCCTTTTTTTCTCCCCGTTTCTCCCTCCCCGGTGAACGAGTCTCGCGGCAACTATTTTGTACAGGAGATTTCGGCGAGAAGCGCGCGCGCGTACGATTGACAAATCGACTCACGATATTTATGCAATATTGTTGAAAATTCCACCAGGAACGAAAAAACGAAAAAAAAAAACAAATCCACGGACCAAAATTCTTGCGACGACGATAAAGCGAGAGATCGGCGTCATTCGAGCGGTGTCTGAAATACTTTCTCGACCGAACGATTATGGATTATAACGCCTAAGAAATATCAATCGTTATAGAGGAATAATTGATGGAAATTATTCGTAACTATTGCACAACCGCGAAGATTTTTATTTCCGCACAATAATTAGTCGTAATCGTTTAATCGGAAAAAAAGGGTATTTTCGTTTCTTCCTCGCTCGAACGATGCCGATTTCTGAATAAAACTTGACCATCGCTCGCGACACGGCAAGTTGCATCGATGTTCTACGTTCCCCGGACGCAGCCTCTCGTGCGGAAGGTAAAACATTAATCGACTCTCGTGACTATGCCTATAAAGTGCGTGTTTGTGTGTGTGTGTATGGACTAAGAAAGGACGTAAAAATTTGCTCTCTCAGCCAATCGCAGCGGGCCAAGTTTTTTTCGTGGGTTTATCGCGAGAATTTTTAACACACAATTTAGCTCTTAGAGCGCGATTTTTCGCGCACACTTCCGGCAGCCCCGGCGGCCAGGAGATCGGATTCTCCGTGACTCGTACCGTCCAAGATTCGCCGCACGCTTCTCGCGGCCCGCCCAACGAGTTTGTTTTTCTATCTCTAGGCTTAGACACTATGTTTAATTTTCATTCCCTTTTTACACTAAGAGAAGAAAAATAATTATGATTGTCAATCGTAATCGTACGGTTATTATTTTGTGAGAAGCAATAAAAACTGGATATTTTCGAAAGCCTATTCGACGGAAGTGTTTGCGTTATTTATTGTTCGTTGACCTTCTGCGCGATCGTCGAGGATGCAGGAGCTTCGAATGTCGGTTTGACGTGGCGCAAATCGAATTTGCCAGGCTTTTAGGCTCATTATCTGAAAAAATCTCGCTTGTTAGCGTTCACCCTTGGTGCACGCCCGGAGTCTTGCAAGAAGGCGATGCCGCTAGTTCTATTATCGGTGTGACATGGGTATTAATAAAGTAAGTGCACTACCGATTGGCTCGGCATCAGCCGGTGGATATTTTTAGATGCCTCTCTATTACTATTAGTTCAAGGAATCGATACTCTTTCACCCTTTTTTTTCTCATAAACTAGTCTATACGCGCGATTCGCTTGCTTACCTAGTTGATGAAAAAAAAAAAAAAAATTCGGAAATAATCGTTTTTGAGTATTTCGTTAAAACTATTGCATTTAGAAAAAAATCTAATAACGAATTCGTTGTGTAGAGACAAAAATAGATTGAAATAAATTGTAAGATAATTTAAAAAAAATAAAAAGTGTTTTCACTTTTTTCGAAATTTCGTCAGTTCGCTAAAATCAAGGTTATTTTTTTTTGGATTGATAAAATCTGGATTTTCTTCTTTCGTTGGAGGGAAAACGCCGTAACGAAGAGAATTTTCCGCCGATTCCGAAAAGCACCGTTGTTTGCCCGAAAAATAAAGAATTCGACGTGTAAAACGAGAAACATTATTTTTTTCTCTGCAGATATAATAATATTAGCCGACACGCGCGCTCGAACACCCTTCCCGAAATAACCTTAACACGACTGAAACTGCTCGTTGGTTAGCCACGAGTTGCAAGCAACCCGACACCCAATCAGAGAACCAATAACCCGACAACAATACTTATATCGAAAATGTGAGATATTTGACCCACTGCTTTTTTTAAGAGCGATTTATAACATTAATTTAACGTGAAGCCGTTACGTTCGATCAATCAATTGGTTCCGATTGATGGATTGGACGTTACTGCACCTCCGGGCGAGCGAGCAATTGATCATGAAGTGTCGATAATTTTCGAAAGCCCGCACTCGCGCAACGCTCTCGAAATTAATCGTTGAATCACCTTCCAGCGATCGCCCTTGATTAAACAGTGATAATGATGCGCCGCTCGCATTTCCGGATAACAGCGCGAATCATCCGGACGCGCCGAGGCATTAGAGGTGTCTAGATTTTTCATTTCGGTTCGTTTGCCGCCGGTAAATAGCGCGATAAACCGCGCACGAACTATCGCTGATATCGATTGCTCTCTCAAATATTGATTTCCAATAGTGGATTTATTTGCACGTGGCTTTTCATTGCCACGGGTCTCTCGCTGGCAAAATCGACGGACCGCGTTTACAATCATTCCCATTGCTCACTGAAACCGAGCAGCTTTGTTCTGCTACCATCGGAAGAATCTTATATATATTTTGGAAAGTTGTTTGTCTGTTTGTCGGAATGCGATATCTTGATTTTTCAATTTTTTACAGAATGTTAAAGTCAGACGCCCAAAAATCGCAAAAAAAAACTTCTAAAAATTTGCGATTTTTGAGGGTCTGACTTTAACAGCCTGTAAAAAATTCAGAAATCAAAAAGAAAACCCAGGCTTGGTCGATCGAAAAAAAAGTAACCTCGATTTTAGCGAAGCGACGAAATTCCGAAAAAAGTGAAAAGTAATTTTTTGCAATTTTCTCATCGAATTTTATGTTTTTCGGACAAACAACGGTGTTTTTCGGAATTAGCGGGAAATTTCCCATCGGATAGGATCTTCAAACTTTACATCGAATTTTTTTTTTTTTTTCGATTTCGTAAAGCTTGAACGTTAATTTCACGTTAATTTACTTCTAAGTTCTTAAGTTCTAATTTTGATTTGACCTACTACAATCAGTCAGTGGATTATAAAAACGTCTGAAAGCAAACGTCTCACAATTTTTTTTTTTTTTTTTTTTTCAAAGAAAAGCGATTAAGGGTTTTCCCGCATTTTTACCACCGATAAGAAATGTGCGAACACGTGATGCGCACAGGCCAAAATCCCCTTCGACGTCCGTGCGTTCGATATTTCAGCGTAAAATTGAATTAGTCCTTCATTTGGCGTAAATGTCGACGGAAAAGAAAACGCAAAGGCAAATGGGGTTGACGCCGCGCTACGGGTTGGCTCGAGTAACCTTATTGAAATACCCAAGGGCGGACCGCGTGCGCGGGAGAAGAGACACTCGACGGTAGGTTGAACCAGGGGCAGAGAGAGAGAGGAGGGTAACAAGATTCCACGAGCGGCGGAGCCTCGGCGGATGAGAGGGTGAGAGACACGGAGGCTGCGGAAGAGAAGAGTGAACAATTTTCTCTTCAGCGCGAGGAGCGCATCCTTTTGCCTTGGGTACTATCGAGCATCTATATAGCGACTGTGCAACCTGAAAACCCCAACTACACCGCGGTAACAGCAGGACGAGGAGTGCCACAGCGAAGGCAGCGCCAGCAGCCCTTCAAGCACTGCCGAAGGGTCAAATGGTAGCAATCTAATTTGCGGGTCTTCTTTTCTTTACGTGGAAAACGACATCTGCATCGTCGATGCGAGACATTTCACGGACTTCCCCGACGAAAAGATGATGTTGAAGTTTGCATCGTTGGAACGCAACGAAATTCAGAAAAAAATTAATTGTTTTTAACCCCGATTAATTATTCTGAAAAATTCATTCTGATAAACGATGAAATTAGGTATAAAAAGTCATCATATCAGTTAGTCGCTACGATGACTTTTTGTACCCAATTTAATCATTTGGGTTCATTAGAATTAATTTTGTTTTTTTTTTCTGAATTTCGTTGCGTTCCAACGATGCAAACTTCAACATCATACGAAAAGTCTCTCGCGCTTCGAACTCGACGAAGTGAAAAATGTTTGCGGAAAATAGGAAACTAATGGACGAAGGACGCACATCTCTCGGTGATTCCTTGGAATGTGTACTACTCACTTCCGAGAGACTGAGGGTGATACGTGTTTGTCCGGAGTTCCGGAGACGCGATCGACCGAGGGAAGTGCGAATTTCGCGAGCGCGCGTCACTCAGAGGCAATTTGATTTTCTTTGAGCCCGGAATTCGGCTTTAATTCGGGGGGCAAACATCGCGCGACTGAGCTTGTGAGTCACGGGAGTAAAAGTAGTAATTGGAAAGGATGAATAATTCTGTGAGGCGCAGGAAGCGCGACGAGAATCTGGTCTGTATTATCCATTGATGTTTCTCCGAACCAAACTACGAATGCTGTAACACTGAAGCTGCTGTTACTTCATGCACCAAACTTTCCAAAAATCTGGCACCGGCTCCACTAATCTATAGCTCTTCGATCTAATTTCCTTTCAAGCCCATCCTTTTTCCTGTCCATGCGACCATAAAAAAAAAATTGATTAAGAAAAAAATGCTTCGATCTACTTTCCTTTCAAGCCCATCCTTTTTCCGCTCTATGCGACCATCAAACAAAAAAATAAAAAAATAAAATTGATTAAATAAAAAATGCTTCGATCTACTTTCCTTTCAAGCCCATCCTTTTTCCTCTCTATGCGAACATCAAACAAAGAAATAAAAAAATAAAATTGATTAAATCAAAAATGCTTCGATCTACTTTCCATTCAAGCCCATCCTTTTTCCTGTCCATGCGACTATCAAACAAAAAAATAAAAATAAAATTGATTAAGAAAAAAATGCCAACTTCGGTGTCACAGAACGAGAGCGGAAGGCAAGCGGAACAGGAACTGCAGGGAAACTAAATTGCATTAGCTGTGCAAACAGCAGCAGCGGCGCAAAAAAAAAGAAGAACAATTCAGCAAACTAGACTCATCAGCAAAGAAGAGATTAGTCGATGCGCGAAGTGGTAGTTGGCCGGAGGGAGAGGGCGAGATAGAGAGGAAAAGCAGGTGCGATGCAGCCGATTAGCGGACGCGTCGCGAGCCGCACTTATCGGTGGCTGAACGAAGCGCCGATTCGATTCCGAGTCGAATTTTTCTCGGTCGTTCTTTTCCACGCGAGATAACTAACGATCGTTGATAAATGTAGTGAGATAGTGCGGCGCTCGGTGCCATGATATACGGATGGCCCTTTGGCCGCACGTTCATTCAGCATCGATCATTTTCGTCGGGAAGACAAACCGCGTCGCAATCGCGGTTGACGTTCATGAGAAGTTCGTGAGCGATGAAAGTTGGCTCTTAAGCTTCTCCCCCCGATCGACTTCCGTCCCGGTTCGCGTGTCTCGATCCTCGCGTCAAGTGGTGGGAAAATCGTTCTTCGCCCCCGTCGCGAAATCTCATCGCGATCTTGCGCCGCGTGATTTTTTTTTTTTTTTCGCGGTGAGTTGAACTCTGACGGAACGCGGAGCTTCGAACGGGCCAATAGAGCTATAAAGCTACAAAGGGCGGGGGGAGATGGAGGCTACGGGGATGATCGATGGGACAACGTCGTCGGTGAGACAGGAGGGCAGAAAACTGTGGCAATACCTCGCCGCGTGTTCAGGTAAAACGTTCGACGTCTTTTTTTTTTGTTCCCCTTCGACCCTACGAAAGTGCAGCGAGATTGAAGTGGAAGAGATCCGAAAAATCGGGGAGAAGATCAGCGACCAATTTACGGTAGAATCGAGCTACTTTTTACCGTGAGAACATTTATTGCGATTTTCTCTTCGAACGTGTAACTGGGGTGAAGCAAACATTGTTAATTAATTCTATCGCGAGATCGTAGACGGTACAGTTCTGATACTTTATCGAAGTTCGCTACTTCTACAAACTAACTTGCGAAATGCACGTAGATTCCTGTTTAACGCACAAACGAGATCGTTTACACGTCAAACGCGGTTAATTTATGCTTTACAACGAGCAAAACGAACACCAACCAAGTAAACTTCGGTCGTGCACCGTTGAGTGTTTGAGAATCTACGTTGATATTATACATTTTTTTATGACGTTGAAGTTTACATCCTTGCAATGCAACGAAATTAAAAGTAACAAAACATTCATGAAACGGAATTATTATACTGGCTATACAAAGTTGTTATAACGACTAAGAACTCGACAAAAAACACTATTTCACCTCCTAATGGGGGTGAATTATTATTATTTTTATGAAATTAATATTTTGTCGTTTAATTTCGTTGCATTGCGACGATGCAAACTTCAATGTCGTATTTTTTTTATAACGAACAATTGATTTTCACTGAGAGGGGGGGCAGTGGCACAATAGTCGAGGACACGGGCTCATACGCAGTGGATCCGGTTTCGATTCCCGACACAAAATGAATTTTTCAGTATTTTTTCTGCATTCTCACCGGCGGTTCGGAACTCGCCGTAAAAATAGTAGGTCCAACAATTGGCATGCGCCAATTATTAGGTAAGGTCTCGGGTTCGATTCCCGGTGCCAAATAGCGTGGCTGGCGGAAAAACTGAGGGGCAATTACGAAGCTCCAGACACAGAACGTACGACCTACGAGTGTGTTCTGTGCACTAGTTGTTTACAGTCAGCTAACGCTTAGACTCGCTCCGGTGCCGAGTGAAGAGAGCTCGAGATCGCGGTACGAGGAAGGGAGATGGAGTGTAGTTTGAGGCGGCCGTAACCCTGAGTGGATCGGTGTACAAATACATACATACATACATACATACACACATACATACATAACAATTAATTCGCGACAATTGGTTCCCGACCACAGGGCGTCTCGAAATAAACAAATAAACTATAAACTATCGATTCTAAACTATCGAAACTATAACTATAAACTCTCGAATAAACTATAAACAACAACTGATCCGTCCGACGTGAATGCTCATTTAATTAATTCGCCCCGTTATTGTTTTCCTGTGCAGCGAGTTTAATGGCGGTCGGAGTGGGAACGGCGCTGGCGTGGACGTCGCCGGTGCTGCCGAAGCTGAGCGCGAAGGACTCGTGGTTTCCGGTGACGGAGGAGGAAGGTTCCTGGGTGAGCTCGCTGCTGGCTATCGGAGCGATAGCCGGGGCTCTTCCGTCGGGCATGATAGCGGACAAGATTGGAAGGAAGAAAGCCCTGTTGGCCCTGGCGGGGCCGTTTCTTCTGTCCTGGGGGTTAATAATCGTCGCCCGAGCCGTGTGGCTCCTTTGCCTAGCGCGTTTCGTCGTCGGCACCGCGGTTGGTGCCTCGTGCGTCCTCGTTCCCACTTACATCAGCGAAATCGCCGAACCCTCGGCTCGCGGCACCCTCGGCGCGATGTTCCAGCTTTTTCTCGCCCTCGGCATTGTCTTCGCCTTCGTTTTGGGGGCCGTCCTGCCCTACAGCGCCTTCGCCGTCGTCTGCGGCATCGTCGAGGTCCTCTTCGTCGCCACGTTCTTCTTCATGCCCGAATCTCCCACGTGGCTCGTCGTAAGTCGTCCTGGCCGCCTCGATACCTGTAAAGTCGTTTGTTAATTATCATTTTTCATTTCATTAATTATCATTTTTCCCACAAGGGCCAAGGCAGAAAGTCCGATGCTTCCCACGCTCTCGCGGTTTTTCGCGGCGACGTTTATGATCCCAACGACGAGCTGTCGAACATGCAGATGGAGGCCGAGAACAACGCCTCGAGGAAGAGCTCCGTCTTCGACCTCATCAAAACAACGGCGAATCGAAAAGCCGTGCTCGCGTCTTTCGGCATGATGGCATTCCAACAGTTGTCCGGGGTTAACGCGGTGATCTTTTATACCGTCACGATATTCGAGGCCGCGGGCAGCGATATGAATCCCGATCTCGCGGCCATTGTCGTCGCTCTCGTTCAGGTTTGAGTTCTGCTGTTTTTTCAACATTACATTTTATCGCGTTTTTGTCCATTTTTCATCGATAAACTAAAGAGTTTGTAAACAGTGTGGATAAAAATTGTGGTTGTAGTTAAAAAAAATGAAAAAAAAATGGTAATACGAAATGAAGGCTGTTTATGTTTTTTTTTTGCAATATTAAAATATTTGACTTGTACCTGTTAGGCGGTGATGGCCGGTGTGGCTGCCTTGATTGTCGACCGGGCAGGCAGAAAACCTCTGCTAATTGTCTCGTCGCTCGCCATGTCCCTCAGTCTGATAGCGCTCGGGGTGTATTTCAAGATACAGGCAAACGGTAGCGACGTCAGTAATCTCGGATGGCTGCCGCTCTCTTCCCTCGTCATCTTCATGATTGCCTTTTCCATCGGGTGAGCTTATCGACAGTTTTATCAGCCCTGATCCCTTGGTTTGCTTAATGAAAATAGTCCACTTGAAATTTAATGGCCGAGGATATAATTAATGTTCAAAGTTACGTAACCTTTACCAATCGGTATCTTCATGAATAATCATTTTTTAAATTAACTCAATCAGGAGATTCTTTTACCGAAAAATAATAATCGTTACAATACATTTTTATTATTATTCATTATTTATTATTATTATTATTATTCATTATTCATTATTATTATTTGTAGAACCAACCAAATTATGAGAATTTAAAATAAGACGAATTTCACTAAAATTACCGCATTCGTCATCAAATTCACAAAAAAATGGGTGAAACTGTTCGTTATTAGCTGATAATTCGGTATTTCCACTTAAATATTTTCAGCCTAGGCCCAATTCCGTGGATGCTGATGGGCGAACTCTTCACGGTCGAGACGAAAGCCGTCGCCTCGAGTTTGGCCGTGATGCTCAACTGGTTCCTCGTCTTCCTCGTGACGAAGACTTTTCCCTCAATGAAAGAGGGTCTGGGCGCAGCGACGACCTTCTGGATATTCGCGGTGATAATGGCGATCGCGACGGTCTTCACGTTTTTCGCGGTGCCGGAAACGAAGGGCAAGACCCTTCAGGAAATACAACAGGAATTGGGTGGCATTAATCCGCGGGCTAGGCCAGCATAAGTCAATATACACGAAAACAGCGCAGCGAGCGCTGTTGATGTTGGGTTGCGCAATGATTATAGGTCCTTGGTGTTCATACCGGTTCGCTAGTGATAGTCGTTTCGCACGCACCGAGACTGAAGACCGTTGTTTTTTTTTGCGATATCACGATAAGAGGCGAAAAGAAAACGCCGAGAAATGTCGCCGCGCTCGGTGCTGCAATTGGTCTCAACTCTTTCTGGGTTTTTCAAAAAGTAGAACGTATAGCTGCGAAAAACTCCAAAGGAAAAAGAAACGTCAAACGAACTATCGATAAGAATAATGTCGATATGAGACGTTTTATTGATTCAATTGCAATTTTTTATTAGAAGCAATTGGATCGATAAAATGCATCATCAGCGCGATTGTTTACCGTGTCTCTTAGTGTTTGTATATACCTGATGTGTGATTAAGTCATGCGCCTATAGCGTCAAAATATCTCGACAATGTTGGCAAACAGCCTGTGAAACGTGTGTATGTGCGGACGCGTCGTGCCAGAGTTTCTGTGAAGCCAATGGCGATGCTGTAACATAGCGAATATAATTATTTTTTATCTGATACATCTTATAAATAGCTGTAATAATAATAATAGTAATAACAATAATATTATGGACAACAGTTGGGAGGGCGCTGCAATTGAATATAACTACGACGTAATAAAAAAAAACAAACAAACAGTATTATTGACCCAGCGACTGACTCTATCGATTTCCTGATCGTTGATTGTACAAGCTCGATACGAAAACTGATGCACTAGATACCAAAGAGACGAGCTTATCGGACGTGGTCATCGGATTCGTCGCTCATCGTGTCGCCAGGTACGATTTGTTGGGTTTACGCGCTTTGTTCGCATGGTTTTAATGCAATCTGGGGTCCAGAGCTAAAATAACACTCGATTGATTGTGATTGGAGTGAGAAGAGGGGAAAAAAACGGATGGACGGACTATTGATAAGCGTGAATATTTAATTCAGGGGACAGACAGAATGCTCTGTCCTTTTATATCCGTTGAGCCAATGCATAAAAATTGCGGATTAATTTCAATCTGGTTTAACTTGATATGTACAAAAAAAATCACAGGGTTCGAATCATTCGGTTTATGAATAATTATAGAGAATTGCCGTTACAAATTCGAGTTGCACTTTACTGCAATTGAAATTTCTGATAATTCAGCAAAAATGTACGCGGTGGTGCGTAATCATCGTGGACACCGGAAAATTTATTTCTCACTGCAATCGAAGCTTTAATTATTATTCACGTATTCTCAACTCTGACCTCCCGGCTCATTGAACCAAAAAGATTAAGCATGTGCGCGCGGCAAACAAAATTCGTTACACTCGCGTTATCGCGACATTTGCTCCGCAGTTCTCAATCATTTCGCTTCGCTTTTCGAGGGTTTCTGCGAACGACGAAAGAAATGAGTTTGAGGAAGAAACCGACGCTATTCTCTTTCAATTTTCCTTGCTCCCCTTGACAGAGAAGCCATCGCACAAGGTCAGCAGACGGGTTTATCGGGCCAGAGAGGGAAAAAAATGCATTAATCAGTAATCAAGAGCGGCCTTATCACACACTCGTATCTCTGCGGATCGATTCCGAAGATGTGAAATCGTATATCGCACTTTTCGATACAGATTTATTTGCCGAGGGATAAAGCGTCGCTTAATCGACGTTGTTGGAGGCGCGGATTTTGCCTTCCCGTTGGCTCGACAATGAATATGCTATATCATCGAAATATCGCTGATAACATTGTTGCAATATTTTCAGGAAGGGAATAAATATACATGTGATTTGCTGCCCGTGCTTTAACGAAACAGTGCATTGCGAACCGAGCGAACGAGTGGAATGCTGTAATAACCGCGCTTAGACCTTATCAGCGTCGATTGATAATTGCAACGAAAAAAAGTCACGACAATCTGTCCCTTCGGTATTCCGTGATTTACGGGTGGGGAGAATCCGTTCTAGCAATTTGTCACTAAATAAATAACCGTCATCGATTTTGTTTGTCTTGTAATTCGATACTGCGGGGAAAAATTGTGATTCACGGTAGCTTGGAAATGTGTTTTTTTCCAAAGCTTTTTCCGCGCAAATAGTGATTCTTTGAATTTAAATCGATAAACTGACGGCGAAGGACCCGCGAATTTTTCAATATTGTTAAAAACAAATTATTTAATTATAAAAATATGAAGTTGTGAGAAAGTCCTACGTTTACACATGCAAGGAATCACACTGTTTGAATTGTGAGAAGACGAGAATCAGCCACTCGACAGATTGTAGTTTTTTGTCGACGTTCGATAGCTTTTGTGTTCATAAGAATCTAAAAAGGCGTAAGAATTTTAAAAAATCCTGTAATCCTTTGATTCTCAGCAACAAATTAATACGTTTGTCACTCACTTCTATCTGACAAAACTGAATTCCTCAAGACGATCACCAACGATTTTTAAAATTCAATTCTAAGAATTTCCAAAAGGATACTGAAAAAGACGTTAAGATTATTTATTTCACTCGTTGTGGTTACGGACATATTACGCATATGTCCATAACCACACGTGGAAATATTATGCGCGCTTCGCGTGCATAATACCTCCATTTCCACATCTTGTAAAGTAAATTTTCGTACAATACTCGACGGAAAACCTTTTTCTCAACTCGTATACTAATATACTATTTCTAGTGTCCAACCACCCAAATATCTATTTTTTTCAACAACAAAAAATCGACAAATTTTCGGAAAAATAGAAAGTCCCTGAACAGCAAAGTTTCCATTCACACCGACGCATTCCATACAACGATCGTGTTTCACCAAGATGACCACAGCGGACTTTTTCGTCGATAACACACCAAAGATTTCCACACAGACATTTCAAGAGGTTGCGACGGTGGTGTGCGAGGTATAGCCGGAGTGCAAGATTGCAGCGTAATCTGTGCGATCGGTCGCTGATATCATCGTCGACAGCGAGGTATCTCGTGGAAACTGCAAAGGGATCGTACGGTCACTTCTGGGGCGCATCTTGATAATCTGATAAGACACCTAACGAGGCGAGCATCCACCCCGACGTGTGTCAGCACGTAACTCCCGGACTACAATTACACGCACGTTAAATACGTGCACGGTGTTCCTGAGCATTTCGCGCGAGTGCAAACAGTCCCCACCTACCAATTCCACCCACTCGTTCGCACCGCAGACACGCGATTACGACCGAGAGGAGGGGAACAGAGGGACATAACTATAAAAACTATCTGTCGTGCTGGGGATTAGCGAGTTACGACTTCTGTATCGTCTTAGCGCGGTGCCGCATGACTCTGTACGCACGTAGGACCACCCTGAGGCACCGGGATATTCAATATCCTGTACGATAGTACCAGGAATATTTTTTTTTTTTTGGTTTACAAGTTCCGGGAATTGAAAAGATTGCTTTTACCATCGTTGAGTGAACTAGCGAGGGATTGTGCCTTGAGGGAAGCTCCAACAGCTGCGCACTTCTTTGGCTCGCGGAAGACAACGAAAAATCGGCAAAATGACGGTGGAGGAGGGTTCGAAGTTTCTGCAGTACTTTGCCGCGATAACGGGTAAGTTTTTTTTTTTTTCAAGCTCTCCCAAAAACAATAAACGCTTCGAATTTTTGCATTTCCGTTTTCTGATTAAAAGTAATTAATATAGAGTGAAAATATGACCACGAAAAAATAGATTCTGAGTTTATGTTGAAGTTGAACTATTATTTATTTGTGAAAAAATTGAAGAAATTATTGCGCGATGGACTTTCTTTCGCGTGTAATATCTCGGATCACGATTTCCAGCAGCAGCAGCTTGGTAAAGGCTTTACGAGTGTTTAACGAGACCTCCGGCGCGCTCGAGTCCATTTTGCCTATTAAATTCGTACATTCCGCGGCCATACCGTCTATTGTTGCCGGAACAGCTCGGTGCGTCGACATTATCGTCGAGAGACAATTATAAGAAAATATGTTCGTGACACTGTACCGACCTCGCGTTTCGCCGTGCCCGACAGTTGCGACGATTTGCGCGATACACAAAGTCGCCTCGCGCGCTTCCGCGGTTGGCGATTAATAAAAAGCTCGCGGACGGAAGTAATTCGTGCAGTGCGATTTGAATCTCCGGTGACAGTGACGTTGCGCGGTAGGCGCGCGAGCGCGTTTTACACGATTTTGCGAGAGATTCGCCGGATGTAAATCGTTTCGCGCATCAGGCGGACACGATCATGCAAATCCGCTCGAGAGTCGCGCAACAACCGCGAAAAGATTGAGACAAATCACAATTGCTACTTGAAGGTCAAACCGAGATAAGAGATAACATTTTTTAATTGAAAGTTGATATTGATTTTTTATTTTTTTTTTAAATTTTCGCACCGTAATTTAAGTGAATAACAAGATTAGAACTTTAAAAAAATGAGAATACTGATTTTAAGGACACATCACAAATATTCGAGGGTTTTAAAAAATTAGAATCAATATAAAAAAGTAAATCTCGTGTCGAGTTGAACGTTGAATGTTTATCGAGTCGTGTACCCGTCTTTGCGTGCCAATGATTGAAACATCCGCCTCGCGAGATTCACAACGACTCTGATACAGAATTAACGCGACGAAACTAAGCGCGACGGAGCCTGCGTTGCGTTTTGAACGATTACCGCGGGTCATTGAGGCAGGGCCATCAAAGCAGCTCGCTGCGAGCAATCTCAAGGCCTCGCTCGTGTGTTAAAATTCTCTGCAGCGAAATTTGGGCCCACGGGAGTTACAATCGTTCTATCACTTTTCGGCTCGCGCTATTTATTTACTTTTTGCATTATAATTTTTTTTTTTATTAACTATACGCGCCCCACAAAATTGTGAGTTACTAGAACCAACTCGGTGGTCTGAAAACTAAGAAAACTCGGGTAAAATGAGACATTTGTGGGGACAGCCAACTTGTTCGCTCGTTGAACCGACCAACCTGTTGGATCGCTCAACTTTCTAGCTATCCGGCTAGCGAAGTTTTATCGACCTCACTTTCCCTCAACCATGTTGCATCTACTTCGACGGCAAAGAAACGCGGGAAGAAAGAAAAAAAAAGACGGGTCCACCGACGTCGCGACTTTATCTCGTGTTTTGCCTCTGTTTCTGTCTGTATACAAAGAGTTTCGCTCTCGATACAACAATATATTATTGCGACACGCGAGAGCGCGATGCTGACAATATTTTGACGGTGCAGAGTCGCGCGACCGCTTTCGGCTCCGCCTCCATTCGAGCGGTGGACGCGGCGCGGGAAACAAAATGCGCGGCAATGCCCGAGCCGCGATACGTCCGTGACGTCATTGATAAGAAAATCTTTTACATACTGTTTTCCAACCTGACCGACCGCGGTATTGCGAATTTTCAACTGTTATCGCTGCGCTTCGAATGAATGAATTTTAATTACCGAAAGCTGGAAATCCCCGACGCTCGTTAAATCGTTTCGCCGATAACCCGAAGCTGTTTTTTTTCCGAAAAAAATTGGAAATCAGATTTTCGTTCGTCGATTTCGGTGCCCCACGAATTTCAGTTCCAAGCTGAGAAATAGCGTTGAATGTTTGAAAGGCAATCTCTGCGTGGTCGCGGGTGGCGCTATGCTGGGTTGGAGCAGTCCAGTGCTCCCTAATCTGAAGCAAGATCCACCCAAGGACGACAATCCCCTCGGAGAAAGCATCGACGATCCCCAGGGGTCCTGGATCGGATCCCTCGTGGCTCTCGGCGCAGTCTTCGGCAGCTTCTTCGCGGGCTACGTCGCCGAAAGGTTACAAATTAATATTACACAGACTAATTTTCCGCACGCCTAAAATTAAACCACTCCTATATTTACATTCGCTCCGAATCGATTAACTGACTTTATTCCCGCGATAAATCGCGAGAGTAGTGAATTCATTGTCGCGGTAAAAAAAAATCGTGTGATTCATTGGAAACTTACGTTATTCAGGTTTGGACGGAAATGGACGCTCCTCGGAAGTGTCGTGCCATTCACGATCGGATGGACCCTCATCGCGACGGCCGGCGATCTCGCTCAGATCTACGTGGCCCGACTGATCTCCGGTTTTGCCCTCGCGATTCCCTTCACCGTTTTGCCGATGTACGTCGGCGAAATTGCCGAGGTGAGACGATCCGCAATTTCTATTCTCATCGCCGATTTAACACTCTCCAAAAATTTGCGTCTTCGTGTGATACTCGACTCGTCGACCCTTTCGTTGTTCCAGACGTCGATCAGAGGAACACTCGGCTCGTTCCTTCAACTCTTCATCACCGTCGGTTTGCTCTGGTCCTACTGCATCGGTCCCTACGTCACTTACAACGTGCTGTGGATCGCCTGCGGTATCCTGCCCTTCCTCTTCTTCGCCGGATTCTTCTTGATGCCCGAATCGCCGTACTGGCTGATTGGGAAGAATCGCAAGGAGGACGCCGCCAAGGCGCTCGCCAGGTTTCGGGGCAAATCGGTGGACGCCGTTCAAAGCGAATGCGACGAAATACAGGTACGTGAAAGCCCCGAGAGTTCTTTAACTATTGAAGACGTTGAAGTTTGCATCGTTGGAATGCAACGAAATTAAAAACAAAATATTAATTCTAAAATGTGTTAAATAATTCATCCCCATTAGGGGGTGAAATAATTTTGTTTTGTCTTAGTCGTTATAATAACTTTTTATAGACGGTACAATTGAACATATGGGTTCATTAATATTTTGTTGTTTTTTATTTCGTTGCATTGCTACGATGCAAACTTCAACGTCATACCTATAGACAGGAAAATATTCGAATATTTTGTCCAGAAAAAAAAGACATCAGAATTCATTTTAAACAAAGTAATTAACCATCGTTTTGACTATCGATTCTATTTCTCTTGGAATTTATAACGATTTTTCTGCGACACGTTACTGAAAAATACGACGAACTCGTGCGTGGAAAAAAAATAGATAAATTGATCACGATCTTGGAATGCAGGCAGTGGTGGAGGAGGCGTCAGCGAGCAACACGACCTGGTCCGATCTGTACAGCGTTCGAGCTAATTTCAAGGCTCTGCAATACACCTGCGTCCTCGTGGCGGGTCAACAGCTGAGCGGTATAAACGTTGTGCTCTTGTACTCCGAATCGATATTCCTCGAGGCCAGTGATCCGGGCAGCGGTCTCACGACTTCACAATCAACGATAGTGGTCGGTGTGGTGCAGCTAATTGCATCCTGTGTCACGCCCCTCGTTGTCGACCGACTCGGCAGGAGGATTCTTCTCGTTATATCTGGAGTGGGCGAAGTCGCGAGTTTGGTGAGTCGAATGAAAGCGGTTGAAAGTAATTTTTATTACGGCGAAACGCTTCGTACCGTATTCGCGATGCTCGCCCTATGAAATATTCAAAGGCACTTTTATTATAGATGAAATTCCCGGAACCGCTTCGTTCAATTTCAAGACTGCAAAATATTCCACATTTCTTGATTTTCCGGAAAAATGTCAGACCTCATTCTTCACGATAAAGCAAACTCATTCAACTTTAAAAGAAAAAAATAATTTCCTACATATTCGTCGATTAATCGGTGCAAATCGAAGATTCACAGTTCACTCACGCTTTCTTTTCTCCTCTTTTTCCAGTCTGCCCTCGGTTACTTCTTCTACCTGCAAAAATTGGCGAAGGACGACCCGGACAGTCTGGAGCTGATGAACGGCGTGAAAAGTTGGCTGCCGGTGGTTTCCCTCGTGGTGTTCATAGCGACTTACAGCATTGGCTGGGGTCCGTTGCCCTGGGGTATAATGGGCGAGATGTTCGCCTCGGACGTCAAAGCCAAAGCTTCCTCGATCACCGTCTGCGCCTGCTGGGCGTTGGCCTTCCTGATCACCAAATTCTACAGCGACATCGCCACGGCGGCCGGCAATTACACGGCCTTCTGGCTGTTCGCCGCGTTCTCCGCCCTCGCGGTTCTCTTCGCGATCTTCATTCTCCCGGAGACGAAGGGAAAGAGTCTGCGACAGATTCAGGCCGAGCTCGGCGGCGACGTCGACTCGTCGGATTCCTTCAACACGATGTCCACGCGCGACGAAGCTGACAGGAAACAATAATTCAATTGAAAATCAAGTATTTAGCGAATTCTATCACTCATCTCCCCGACGTTTTACCTTCCTTCCTTCCTTCCTTCCTTCCTTCCTTCCGTCCCCTCGTCGTTCTCCCCGCCACTCGCTGTCCGTGTCTCTAATCCCGAGAGATTTTGTATCTAGTCCGATGTCCGCAGTTCGATTCTGCACGGGCATCATTCGTTTTATCACTACTCTGTATGTATTATTACCGCGAACAAGGCCCGCCCGAGACTTCGTACGTGATACCGGCGCACACGCGTTCGCTGCAAACTAATCGTAATGTGTGGCTGCTGCTCATGTATTATACGGAATGTATGTGGAATATATTTTCCCGGAGTGCTCCACACGCCCGAGTGGACGTTTTCGAAATAACAATTGAATTGTTACGCGTCAAAAACGACGAACCGGAGTCTGGGCCGGACGTTTGAAATTATCTACCGCGTTTTAATCCGCGTCTGTACGACCTACATTTCTATTTATTTGTCGACCATTGATAAATATATATTAAAAATACGTTGTTAACCGACTTGTCATTCATTCACCCCCGCGAAATCCGATCGCTCCCGTTTTGTTTATCACTAAAAAAAAACAAAAACAAATGCCACCTGGCTTGAACTTCCCCGAGCAAATATTCAGAGTGTCAAGAGGCTGTCAGCAACGTCCGACGCGATGTCAAAAATGAAGCAAAAGGAGATGGTGAGGACGACAATAGCGCTCCGGCGCTCCGGCGCCTTCGATTAAATTCCGCGCCCGCGCGCGGATTATTCAAGGAGCGTCTAACTCGATTTTAGAGCGAGGACGACAAGAGGCTGCGGGAGGAGCTGCTGCGACTCGCGGAGACTCTCACGGTTCGTGCTAATCAATAGAGTGTCGCTCAATGCCGAAACCGGCCGCGAGGCCGAGAGAGGCTAAGTTGTCTTGAGAATGCGAATGTCCAGAGGACGGACCCGGAGGCGGAGGCGTTCGGCTCGTCGCTCGAGGAGCTCGGGAGGCTCATAAAAACTTCGACCTCCTCCATGACCGCGGTGCCGAAGCCCCTGAAGTACCTACGAAACTCTTATCGGGCATTGAAGGACACTTACGAGGGGATAAAGGGTCGGCAGGGGGCACCGAACGGCGGCGCCGAGCGCAATAAGTTGCTGGGAAAGTTCGCCGATATCGTGAGCGTTCTGTCGCTCGCCGGCTCGACTCCCGGCTCCCGGGAATGCCTCGAGTATTGTCTCGAGGGCTCGGGCGAGAATCCGGGCGACTGGGGCCATGAGTACGTGCGACAGCTCGAGGCGGATATCGTCGAAGAATTGCTCACCGCGCCCATCGAGCGCGAGGGAGAAATAAAGTTTGTATCGACGTGACTGTTACTCATACCTCTTTTTCTTCTTTTCTTCCTTTTTTTCGCTGCCGCGAGATACGAGATATCCAGTGGCCACTCGACTCTGGGCATCTTCCATCGGCATTTGTGGCTTTTTCCGCGGGAAATTTTTCCTGAGCGAAGCTTACAAAGCCTCGTTGTCTGTATCGAGCCTCGGTAGGTATCGGTTCGCGTTTTTTTTTCTCGGTCCCCAAGGACCAGACTGATGCCACTTCTCGAGAAGATCGTCAGCTTCGACGTGAAACACAACGCCGAGATCCAGGCCTGCGATCTCTGCCTCGAGATCGATCAGCTTGACATCATCGATCGGCAATTGGATCCCACGAACTTCGTCAGGATTTGCAATTATTTGGGTCACTGCGCGGCTTACAGGTGGTGGTTTTTTTCTGTCTGAAAGCGGGAAAGGAGGATCAGGGGGGCTGAGAATTATTGATAGATTGATTATGTCGTTAAATGCTGTATGTTATCGAACTGTACTCACGCTAGCGAGGAAACCGAGAGGGACCGAATATTGAATCGCGTCGCCGATCACTGCTTGAAATTCGGCGAGTACAGCAGGGCGGCTGTGATTGGTTTGCAGCTCGGAAATTCGGCTCTAACCGAGAAGTGTCTCAACTCCTGTGCGGATCCCGTGATGAGAAAGCAGCTGGCGTTTATACTCGCCAGGCAGCAACAGCGACAACCCGAGGTACCAGTCCAAGCAGTAATTAAAAAATTAATTATGACACTAAAGAAAAATTAAGAAATTGTAATTAAAAAATCCGACAAAAAATGGTTATACAATCAAAACAAAAATTAAACACTAAACTCTGTACTATAGGTATCTAAGCAATTGTGCATTCTTACCCATCTTCTGCGTGTCCCCCAAGGCTTCGATAATTCCGCGAAAGGAAGACGATGGCCAGGCGGCAGAGGAGGTCAAGACCATCGACATGATCTTGAGCAACGCCCTGATAAATCCCCACTTTCAGACCTTGGCCCGCGAGCTCGATATCCTCGAGCCGAAGCTTCCGGAGGAGATATACAAATCGTGGCTCGTGACCGGTATACCAACGAGACACCTGATCGAGCATTACGACTCGGCCAGGGCTAATCTCGCCGCGAGCTTCGTCTCCGGTTTCGTCCACGCTGGCTTTGGAGTCGACAAATTAATCTCCAAGACGGAGGACTCGTGGGTGTACAAAAACAAGGCGAGCTATTAATTTCCGAAGGGATCTGAACAAAAATTGAGATTTCGTACGTCCGACCTCCGGACCAAAAGTGACAAAATCGACCTCTCGACATTTTTTTAAACTATCGAGTTTTGATCTATACCATCGTTCTCAAATCGAATAATCTGCCCCCCCCCCCCCCCTCCCCCAAAAAACTGCATTGATTTCAGCCCTTTTTTAGTTGACTTAGAGTAATCACACGCGCTGGCGCGCGTGCCTGAAAATTTTTTCGCCAAAATCGACCTCAAATTTTTTTCTTTTGAAAATATCGACTTGTAACCTATACCATTGTTCTCAAGTCGCATATTCTACCCCCGAAAACACTGGTTATTAACCTTTTTTAATCGATTCTGAAAAAAATCTTTTTTTGGCGACGAAATTTTTTCTTTTTCTGTCAGAAATCGTAGATTCGGCTCCCGACCGAAAATCGCAAAAATCGACCCTAATTTTTTTCTATTCAAAATATCGACGTTTAACCTATACCATCATTCTCAAGTCGCATATTCTACCCCTGAAAACACTGGTTATTAACCTTTTTTAATCGATTTTGAAAAAAATATTTTTTTGGCGACGAATTTTTTTTTTTCTGTCAGAAATCGTAGATTCGGCTCCCGACCGAAAATCACAAAAATCGACCCTAATTTTTTTTCTTTTCAAAATATCGACTTTTAACCTATACCATCATTCTCAAGTCGCATATTCTACCCCTGAAAACACTGGTTATTAACCTTTTTTAATCGATTTTGAAAAAAATATTTTTTTGGCGACGAAATTTTTTTTTTTCTGTCAGAAATCGTAGATTCGGCTCCCGACCGAAAATCGCCAAAATCGACCCTAATTTTTTTTCTTTTCAAAATATCGACTTTTAACCTATACCATCATTCTCAAGTCGCATATTCTACCCCCGAAAACACTGGTTATTAACCTTTTTTAATCGATTTTGAAACAAATATATTTTGGCGACAAATTTTTTTTTTTTTCTGCCAGAAATCGTAGATTCGACTCCCGACCGAAAATCGCCAAAATCGACCCTAATTTTTTTTCTTTTCAAAATATCGACTTTTATCCTATACCATCATTCTCAAGTCGCATATTCTACCCCCGAAAACTCTGGTTATTAACCTTTTTTAATCGATTTGGAAAAAAATATTTTTTTGGCGACAAATTTTTTTTTTTTTTCTGTCAGAAGTCGTAGATTCGGCTCCCGACCGAAAATCGCCAAAATCGACCTCGGAAATGTTTATTTCAAAATATCACCTATAATAGGTTAGTCAATTTTGCGCTGCTGCGCTCTTATAAAGCTTTAAAAGGTTACGGGTGCTGCTCCGCCTGTCCTCTTATGAAATTTTTCAAATTTGACACCAAACTGATTTTGTTTATCACTGACTTTCCTGGCAACCAATCACAGCTCTAATAGTTTGCTAACGATGCTTTCCGTTACTCATGAACTTTTTAAAAGTTAGATAAAACAAAATCTCCATCTTTTTGCCAGAATTCATAGATCCCGTCCCGCGGTCAAAAACTGCCATTTCGACTCCAATTTTTTTTTTCTTAAAAAATCCTGACACCGTTAACGTTACTCACGGTCCAAAAAGAAAGAGAGACAAGAACTCCGCGAATGGCTTTCACATCACCGCCAACTCGTAAGATCTTTTCTCCGGTACCCCGGCAATTCCTCGGCTGTCGTCGTTCTCGTGCTCGCGCGCGATTTCCGCGAGAGCCCCTCACTTTAATAGCCGCGGATCCGTCTTCCTTAGCCATTACCTTCGAGTCCCATAACCGTCGCATTCTCCTGTCTCATTTTATCGCTTCTCCGCGGAAATTCGTCCCTCCTCCATTCTCGCGTCTTCGCCCACTCAGTCCTACAACTTTTCTCTCAACCTCTCATTTCTCCCGCTCTCTTTGCCCAGACGTATCTTTTTTTCCGTCCTTAGCTGCGACGTCGATCCCTCCGCTCGGTCCGTCCCTCTCGTTCGATATGAATTTTCCGCCCATGTCGGTCGTCACCTCTCGTTCGGTCTCCGTGTACAGCACGAGAGAGACATAATAAGAACAGACGTTCGCGTGGGCGTTGCAATGTCTGCGCGAAACGCGACTTCTCCATCTGAGCTGTGTTTTGACTCGGCAAACTTTTCCCCAGACGATCTTATGTTTTTCTTATCCACGCGGCAATGGGACCAAACGTTCACAAGTAAAAAAAAAAAAAAAACTCAGGTGTCTCCGAAATTTCAGAGGGAGAGAGATCAATTTCACCCATAGCAGCCGCTGCGCTGGTAAATTAATACCAGAGCTTAATTGGCGTTCCAGTAATTGATTTCTCGATGTTTACGCAGGATCATGGAATGCTTTCCGCGACTGCAGCACTGGGGCTCATTCACATGTGGGACGTGGACGGTGGTTTGGTGCCGATCGATAAGTCAGTTAAAAACGAAAAATTGTTTATACCTAACATTAATTCCCCACAAATGAATTACCAGAATGATAAAAAAGTTGTTAATACCTACAATTAATTCCCCACGAATTAATTACTAGAGCGATAAAAATGCAAATACTCTAATGAATATCAAATCCCTAAAATATCTTTACACAATTCAGCCAAAAAAACGTTTGTTTCTCGCACTTTTTTACACGAATGAGAAATTATTTTTCTCATTCTTGAGATAAATAATAATTAATTCTTTTTCTCACGAATAGAAAATTGATTATTAAGAAAAAAATGATTGTGTGAAAAATAATTGCTAATTATTTTTTTCACGAATTAAGAACCAGAGCAAAAAAATGTTTGTACCTAAAATAAATTTCCCGCGAATTAATCACCAGCGTGATAAAAATGCGAATGCACTCCAGTGAAAATAAATTCCGCAAGATATCTGTCCACAATGCAGTAAAAAAAAACGCGTATATAATTACTAATTATTTGTCTCGCGAACTGACAACCAGAGCGACAAAACTGCGAATGCAAAGAGTAAATATGAATTCCCTCAGGTATCTGTACACAAACGACGATTACGTGAAGTCCGGCGCCCTCCTGGCGATCGGCCTCGTCAACTGCGGCGTTCGCAACGAGTGCGATCCCGCACTGGCGCTTCTCACGGATTATCTCCTGTCGCCGAGTCAGACGCTGCGAATCGGCGCCGTTCTGGGTCTGGGAACCGCGTACGCGGGCTCGCAGCGCCACGACGTTTCCGATCTTTTGAGCAACGTTCTACTCGACAAGGAAAGTGTGTGAAGCTCCGTTATTCACTGACCTCGCTGTGAAAAAGCGTGTCGAACTTTTGCCCGAAAGCTATACCCTCAAATTATTCACTGAGTCGACTTATTATTCCACCGAATTCGCCCCCCGCAGAAAGCCGTTAAAAACGCTTTTCAAAATGTCGTCATAGGGTCATAATTATAAAGCAGCCATTTCTACAGCCCTTACGATCGATTTTTCGGGTTCTTTTTTTGTTACGAAAAAACCGTTGATCGATATTGCCAGAGGGGGCAAACTTTGGGCACAGGAAATGCTGTAGATGTAGTGCAGCAATTTGTCGAAAATCGCCATCTTTTTTGCTTAACACGTCGTACGCGATGCGAAAACGAAAAGCACTGAAACTCACGCACAGAAACTATCACTCACCTCGATACGGCACTTCTTCAAGGTAACCTGGAGGTCGCTTCCCTCGCAGCCGTCTCCTTGGGCCTCGTAAACGTCGCTTCGGGAAATCCCGAGATCTCGACGTCGATACTGCAAAAACTTCTGGAACTCGCGCCGCACGAGCTCGCGATCACTTACGCGAGGTACGCGGATCGCCGCCATTTTGCTTTTTTCCACTAACCGATCAGTCACTGATAATAAGCGAAATAAACCAGATTTTTCCCACTGAGCCTCGGGATCGTCTACATGGGCCGACGGGACGCCATAGAGACCCTGTCAACGGCTCTCGAGGTCCTGCCCGATCCCTACAAACTCGCGGCGCAGACGATGCTGCAAGTCTGCTCGTACGCCGGCACCGGCGACGTTCTGATCGTCCAAGAACTTCTGCACATCTGCTCGGAACCTGCGTTCGAGGCGTCCACTTCCGGTCTACAGTCCGCCGAGACTTCGTTCATTCGGGCGAATTCGAGTCCGGACGTGCACGAGGATTTCGCGAGCGCGTCGAAACGCGCTCGAAGCGATTCCGCGCCGAAAACTGCGACGCCCTCTGCGGCGTCGCTCAAGAACCAGACTAACGGAAGGTGAGTCGAACGAATTTTCTTGCGACGTTCTGATTGGTTGAGTTCGCGACGCGTTCCTATCAGTGTTGTAAGTCCCCATTACTTTAAGAAATAAAGTTAAAAAACAGTTTATTTTCTAATTACAGTTTTATAACGATGACCTGTAACTATTATAAAATTATACATGAACTTTTGAATAGCCGAAAGAAAAACCTAATTTTCAATTAAATTTTGGGAGAAATTGTGAGAAAAATGAACATGAACAGTCGTCCATTATTTTCGCCATGCATTAATCTCCATTTTTCCAATAAGATTATACCATGAATTTTTATGGGAATTTAATATTTCGTGTCTCTATTTAAAAGTTTACGCATCATATTATAATCATTATAAGTTATTATTGTAAAAACAATTACAAAGCCAATTGTACCATCAATTTTATTTCTATAAAAATTGTGGATTTACAACTCTGGTTCCTATTGGCCCGTGCATCGATCCAAAGTACAAATCCTCCCCCGGTATACGATAATAAATAAATAAATAAATAAATAAATGATAAGAAAAATCTGACGAAATTGCATGTCGTATCTAAAGGGACATCGGACCGGCCCAAGCGATCGCCTCCCTCGGGGTCGCCGTGGTGGCCCTCGGCGAGGGCAAGGAGAACGCGCGTATCTTCGGCCAAGTGGCGAGATACGGATCGTCGGCCGCTCGCCGTGCGGTTCCTCTCGCCACTGCTCTGTCGTCCCTCTCGAATCCCGAGGGCGTGCTCGTCGATCTGCTGAACAAATACAGCCACGACAACGATCCCGACGTCGTTCACAACGCGATATTCGCGCTGGGTCTCGTCGGCGCCGGGACGAACAACGCCCGGCTGGCAACCATGCTGCGTCATCTCGCCGCTTATCACGCCAAAGATCCGGCGAATCTGTTCCTCGTCAGAATCTCCGAGGGTCTCGTGCATCTCGGCAAGGTTCGCGAATTATTTCGTATCAGTAGTCTCGGTGATAACAGACGTTACTGACGATGTTGAAGTTTGCATCGTTGGAATGCAACGAAATTCAGAAAAAAAAAGAATTCTAATTAAGCAAAATGATGAAATTACGGATAAAAAAATCATCATATTTACTAATTGATATGATGACATTTCATACTTAATTTCATCGCTTGGGTTAATTGTAATTAATTTTTTTTTTTCTAAATTTCGTTGCATTCCAACGATGCAAACTTCAACATCGTCGATACTGACGGTGACAATATTTTTACTCGTTATGAAAGTTACGCGGATATTCTGATCCTAGATCCTTTTGATTAATTTTCGAGCGCTTTCTTTGTGTGCGAGCTTTATTGAATTATAATTAGCCTTTATTTCATGCTGCACAGGGAACCCTGTCGCTCTGCCCCCTTCGCTACGACTCAAAGGTCCTCGACTACACGGCTCTGGCCGCCTTAATGATCGTCCTCGTGGCTTGTCTAGATTGCAAAAACATGATCCTCGGAAAGTCGCATTATCTTCTCTACTGTCTGGCTGTCGCGATGGAACCCAGATGGCTGGTGACTCTGGACTCGAACCTTCAGGTCTCGTTTGCGAAAATATCGCGAAACCACCTTAATTTTACATCACGGATGTATAGCAAATTTAATACACCTGTTTATAACGCGCAATTACTTTCGGCACCGGCAAATTCAATTTTCTATCATTTTTTTTTTTCTAACGACGCAAAATCTCTTAAACGCTCGTATAATTTGATGTTAATTTTATCTAATGATATTACGAAACGTGGCGGCAGCGAACCCGCGGCGCCATAAACCCGGTTAATTGAGCGCGAAAATTAAACCATCATTTCCCGCCGCAGGCGCTTCCGGTGTCCGTGCGAGTCGGCCAGGCGGTGGACGTCGTCGGCAAAGCTGGAAATCCGAAGGTGATAAAAGCCGGCCACGTGCACACGACCCCGTTGCTTCTGGCCGCCGGTGAGAGAGCCGAACTCGTGGACGATCGTTACGAGCCGCTGACCGGTGTTCTCGAAGGTTTCGTCGTTCTCCGTGAAAAATTCAATTGACACACGATGTATATCGATTAAAACACGACAACGAGACGGAGGAGTAAAAACACACGCAAGAGCCACGCGAATTTCACATAGTTACTTTTTTTTCGTTTTTAATTTGCATTTATAATTGAACTTTATGGACTAGCGAAAGCGGTGTGCTTTATACAACGGAAACTTACATCGGCTCGAATCGCTACACAGCGAGAGAATTACGGGCCGCGCGATCGGCTGCACAGTGCCTGGCGATTTTTCGCGGGGATCGCGAAGAAAATTCTCAGCGTCGCCGATCCCCGAAAAGCGAGGCAATGTTCGCCGACGCGTCGCGGCCCTCACATGGCGTTTTGTAAAATTCGTACTGAATTCTTGTCCGTACGAACGTACACAATATGCGACTTGGATCAACTATACTATATAATAATAGTACATATTTATGTATAACGATTTGCTTTTTTTTTGTTGCTTGTTTTGTTTTCTGCAAAGAGTGGGTTAAATGTCGGCGGACATTTAATCGATAGGCACATTACTCGTGGGTGAGGGTTTTTTTTCTTTTTTTTTTTTGGGAAGGAGTGAAAAATGCGAAGTTGCATACGTCGTCGACGGATCTCTCGTGCTGTGGTCGCAGGCTCGAGTTTCCCCACGCGCAGATGAGTCGAGAACGCGTCTCTACGATAAATTCCAAGTTCCGCGCGACTCGCGCTTTCGCGTCGCTTTTTTCCTACGGGATAGTTTTTGCGATGTAAAAAAGAAGATAAAACGTCCGTCCGAGTCGAAAGATTTCGCCATCCTCATCTTCGTTTTTCTTTTTTGCCCCCCTTTATTTTTTGTTTGTAATTTCGTTTTGTAGCATCGTAGCGTTACACAGTACGGTAGTTTCGAGTAAAGCAGCATGCGTTTTGCTCGACGCCGCTAGTCGTCGCTATTATCTCTGCCGCTTCTAGATTAAACCTTCGTCCCTTCTACCTAAATCTGCCGCCTCACGTTTTACGTTTACCTCCTCGCGCGACTTACGGTAAAATATAATAAGAGTAAATTGGTTAAACTTGCGTGGACAAACAGTTTCATTTGCTTTCCCGTCTATCTTGCGCACGCGAGACCGCCGATAGTGACCGTTGTCCTTCCCCGTAGAGGAGTCGCGACTTTTGTCCGGCACTCGCGATCCCGCAATCTCGTAATTCCCGTCGCTATCAATTCAATTCGTTCTTCGAGCAATCGGCTCTCCACTGTATTTACAATATAAGGTATGGTAACGCAAACGACGGCGCCGCGCGCTGTTCACTCGCGCGCGAAATTTCGGCTCTCTCTATCTCTCGTTCTCGATCGAACGAAATTTTACGCCCGGGGAGCCATTCGCGCGGGATAAAAAGTAGAAAAAAAAGAAAAAAAAACGACGGAGCGTCAAGTGACGAATAAAAACAGGGTACGCAAAGTGTGCCTAGACTAAATCGTTTTAGTAAAAATTACCCTTGCACCCGCGGCTCGACGAGAAAGTTAGGGGGAAAGGATTCTCTCGCGCGGGCTTCGTTTGTATAAAGAATTTCCTTTTTTTTTGTTAAGCGTTAATCTAATACCCTCCCGCGTCGACCGTCGCACGGTCGACGGTCCGCGACAACGACGACGAGAAACCTATAGTGCTTTATATACTTTTTCGGCGGCCGTTCGTAACGTACGCGATATATATTTTTTTGTTTGCAATTGCGAGCTGCTCGTTTTTCGTTGCCGACAGCGAGTTATTTTTCTTTTTTTTTTTTCTTTAGGAATATAATCGAAAAAAATTGTGACGCGGAGGGAGAGAGGAAAGATCGGCGGGTAAAAATGGCAGTGACTCGTGCCAGCTTCGTCCGTCATCGGCGCCGCGCACGAAATTAGCGTGCGAACTCGTCGTCGGTTCCTCCCTCGCCTCTCGACTAACATCGAAACACCTGTATATCTGCTAATCGACAAATATTCGTGGATAATTGAGAGAAGTTCGTACAACGAACGTGTTTCGTGTACGTGAATTTGTTTTCAGTGTGTCAACGTGAGTACGCGTGGCGTGGGTGTGTGTAACGTTTTTTCTTTTTTTTTTTGCGGGGTGCAGACGTTTGTTTTCTTCGCGACAAAAATGTTTCGTATGCATCGGGAATGTTGTACACACTCCGCACCGCTCGGGTTTCCTGGCACGGTGAATTGTTGCGGGTGACGCTTGGTGTGTCGAAAGAACGAAATTATCGAACGGCAGTTATTGTTCAACAACGGTGGATTTTTTTCCCTCGCCTCGTTCTCTTAGAACAGACGGGCCCGTCTCTTGATTTCGTTTCTGCGCCACTGGGGTAGTCGATAGAATTCCGAACGGCTGCACTGTAGAATGACTTCGAATTCCGCATCGGACAGATGCCGCTGAAACGAGGGAACAGGAGGGTTTCCATTAATAACAGTTGGATTAATTAAAGGTTGAGAGAGGTGGAAGGAAAAATAAATAAAGGCGCGCGAATAAAAATAGAGCGAAAGATAGAGACGCTCACCTCGAGATTGCAGCGGTCCACGTCGGCCGGCAGCCTATAGTTTGTTATTACTAGCAAGTGGTACGGATATAGTTTGGGTGGTTCGGAGGGCGCAGCGCCCATGTCCGGCAACGAGCGTCTCACGTGATGACCGTGACCTCCCCCGACGACTGAGCCCAGGCCGCCCGTGTACGTCGTCGACGACGGTAGAATTCCACCGTCATTCTAGACAACACGTAAACTTTAAATATTCTTGTTCTTTTGGGAAAAAATTGTTTAGAAAAAAAAAAATACAGAAATAACAACACATTCGCCTCACTATGACGCACGACACACGGAGTCATGCCATTCGAACGAGCTTTGTAATAGTACAACGTTCTTGTTGCGCGTGCATATTTAAAACGATAGTAAATTAAACGATTCGCGAGAGATTTAATCGCAGATCGACGAACAATTGTATAGTGAATTATAGAATATTGTATGTACAAAAATATAATAGACGAGCGGAAATTCATGTACGGAATTGATTTAGCAATTCAATCATTTTCGGCATAGGCTGAAAAAAATTCTTGTCAGTGTAATTAAGAGCGATGCAAATACCAAATTACCATGTAAATTCGTGCTCAAAGTTGTCTTAAAATTTGGAGAAAAAAGTCTGCCGTTTGAAAAATTCTATTATGAAGTAAATGTGGATTTAAAAAAAATGGCGAAGAAAATTGTGAAAGTAGAGGAATGCAAAAATGGGAAGATCCGCTCGTCTGCAGCGACTTGCAATTTTACAACGATCATGCATTTACGAGATGAGGTGCTGTATCGTAACATATGCAGTGCTATTCCCGTGTTACTCGACATAGAGAAGAGACAAATAATACGTGACCAGCAGCGTTGTGCTCGGCTTAACAATCTATATGTACATACAAATTCTTCGTCCTCGTAAAATTCTGAAAAGAAATTCGTTTGACGCGCGAACGTTGAAGCGTGACGAAATAAAAATGTAATAAATGCGAAAAAAAAACAGCCATAAAATAAAAGAGATACAAAAAATATCATCGATAAACGCGGCGATTAGTCTGTAAAGTGGGCGTTGCGACGATAAAGATGCAAAAGCGAGCTACAAACCATGCTAATTCGCCGGGAGTAGAAGGGGGCGGTTGTCGTACATACCAGTGCCCGCCGGTCCACATCAGTGATGCTGCCTGTCGATACTAAATTTTTGGAAAAAGATAATCATGTCAAACCGTATATTACAGACCAGTGCGAATGCGCCAACGTTCTTCTGTACCTGATGACCGTGAAAATTCCACGTGTATGAGACAAGAATGTGAGAAATGTGAGCCTCAATTCGTTAAACAGAGATGAGAATGGAAAGAATGTACAGAGTACAGGTACAGAATCGTTGGGAATGTATTATGCATGGAAATAGTTTACACGTGATGATCCGTGACGACTAGAAATGGCTTCGACCCGCCGTGAAGATTTTCCACGCGGTAACTTCGGCTCGGGATAATTTTTTGGCGAAGCATGCACGAGTAAGTAAAGTAAAAAAAAGATAACTCGAGGAGTCGAAACGTGGGAAAAAGGCCAGCAAGTTACGGTCGAAAAGAAATCTATACATCAATATACAGTAGAATATTTTACTTCAATAAAAAATTGAGATAAAATGAAAAATACCGTTGAACAAAAAAATATCTCAACGCGAGAAATCAAACGAAAAATAAATCGCGAGGCAACTTGCTCGACCAAAGGAACGGGGCGCGTAAACGATTAGATGATTAGTAACTACCGTTCAGTAAATCGATAAAAATAAACATAAGCGAGGCGCGTTCGAGAGATAGAGAAAGAAAAAAAAACACGGGCATTGATAGAGAGCGATGAGTCATTTCTTGATCGATAAACGTTTGCTTTCTTTTTTTCGTTAAACCACAATAAACCACAGATACTCACTGTCAGATTTGCCGGAAGAAAAATCAGTGCTGTGCGTCTTGTCGCCCATTCCGCTGAACGAGTAATCACCCTGGGCGCAGAAGAATAGTTAATTGATTTTTTTTTGCCTCCGGTAACACACAGGTTAATTCGTAGATTCGGTGTGAAAGAAAAGAAGTAACATTCGGATGATTATTCGTAGCGTTAAGGCACGGTGCAATTTCGTATTCTCGAATATCGCGCGGTGCAGCAAGACTTACAGGGAGAGCAGATACGGAACCGCCGGTCGAGGAGAAGGTGTGACTTCGCGGTGCCAGACCGTATCCCGGCTTCGGGATGTGACGAAGGGAGCTCACAACTGCTCGAATTAAAATTTTCAATCGACAATGCATTAGTTGTAATCGAGGAAAGACTCACTCCTTTCGATCCCATACGAATGCCCAACGTTCGCAATTAAGTATTTAGAAACAAAATGTCGTTGATTTGACGAGCTATCGAGTATTATTATTATTTTTTCTTTGTTTTTATTTACGATCAAAGAGGGGAAGAACCACCGTAAGAACTCTCGCCCGCTTTTTTCCACCTTACCAACCCTACCGTCGATTGTACTGAATATATATTTATGTATATCAAGGCATCGTAATAGCGAAAACGATAACCGGCCGACGACGCGTTCCCTATACGTCGTACGATTTACCTCGCGCCTCGACGACGCCCGCTACACACGTTTCGAATAATCGGCATCCTTTATCGCAGCGAAGCCTTTGCTGATTTAATTGCATATTTTTGGGCATCTCACCCCGTAAACGGCGGCGAAAAAAATACTATTTAAAAAAATAAAAATTTGTTTCGTTACACAGCTAAAACTAAATGTGAATTAAGAATATTTTCTTCAAAGAAAAGTAAAAAGTTGTGTACAAATCCGATGCAGACTTTTCATAAATATTTTCAGCTGCATCAGACTTTTCTTTTCATTTTTTAATGTCTCGAGCTTGAAAATTTCCGACGAATTCGCGTAATTTTTACGGGGTGAGATGCGAGCGGGATTGATCTCCACAACTCACCGAATTATAGTGCCTACTGGCGTTTGGAAGAGTGAAGGCGCGCTGATTGCCAACAGGCGGATAGTTTCTGGGGGCCGGGGAACGAGCCGATGATCTCCCGGCTGTCGGCCACGCAAAACCACGACACAAACACAAAAACACAAATAGAGAAGATACGACAGGTGTCGATGATGTGAGAGGTGTGACAATCGGTGGTTAAGGTAAATGTCTTTCATTTTCATTCGATAGTTGGAAGTTGCAACGTCGAAAGAAGCGACGAAGACGCCTCGTTGGGCTAATCGTCGGCTTCTCTCGACGTTGCTGATGCATTTCGGACGACGGACGAGCGGAAACTCCGTGCAAAATTGTCATTCGAAAGAGGCAAAAATGTATTTTCCCTTCAAATCAATTCCTATCATTTCGAAATAAAAAAAACTTTTTTCACGAATTCATTGCACGTATCCAAGAGGAGTTGCCGCTCGTCACCAAGAGACAAGGATGCGAGTTGAGACGTCGAGGAGAGAGTGTGAATGTGATGAGCGATTAACCGAGAAGATGCAGCTTTGAGGGATGCGAGTGCGTCGGAGAGGTGAAATAGCAAGATTCATGCGTAAAGAGCGATGCGAGAGAGAAGTAGCAGCGTAATCGCGTGGCGCAGATCGTCAGGCTGTTGTTGTGTGTTAAAACTTCATTCGCCGACAGTGTGATATATATAACCGTGTGGTTAGTTCGTGAGGACAGAGCGGAAGAGAAGCTAATTACGTAAAAAAAAAAAACGAACACGCGTGATTAACCGCATGCATAGGCTGAATACATCACCTGTAACTCGATATATCGGACGGCCGGCTCGGTTCGGTCACGTCCGTAACTCGAATTAAGCGTCCCATTATTGCAAGGGAAGCGAAGTTGTAAATAGGCTATTGCTAAAACGCGCGTGGTCGCTCGACTGGAGTCGCTCGAGTTGACTTGAGTTATTATTGGTCATTTCTTTTTCTTTTTTATTCTCGTCTACTCACGGTCACCTATCGACTAAGCTAGAGAATATCGTGACGATAGAAAACGTGCGCTCATCGGCATCGGTCTTTGAAAACCTCGCTATCATTCGAGGCTCAACGGTAGAGTGGTGGATTCATGTTAGTGTAATGTGCGAACGTGTGGACATGTATGAGATGAGACATACGCATGTGTTATTAATGAAAAAATAATGAGTCATGAAACAATAATACGAAAGAAGAACGTGATTGAGTCCTCTATCAAAGTGGGAATCGAGATATATGCCGGTGATTTGGTGTCGTTTGGTCATTGAGATAACGCGGACGGACTCACCGTTGTAACTCGGGCCGGTGCTCGATCTGTAACTCACGCCGTCCTCGTCCTCCCACGGCCGCGCGTGATCTATATTTCTGGACGGAGCTGCGAGAGAGAAAAGAAAGTAATTACCCGATTTTCCACGTGTCCCTAATTTATTTTTCTAGCCGCAAATTCGTATTGTTTGCTTTCAATTGTCAATACGAAGACATGAGGCAATTTAAATATAAGGATAACTCACAGGCCCCGACTGGGCTCTCGTAGCGAAGTCTGTAAGTCGGCTCCCGCGCCGCGGACGGCGTTCTCGACGCGTTTCGCGGGTCGACGTTCGCCGCTTTGTGTCTCAAATTCTCACGGTCCTTCTCCCTGTCCTGCAGAAATACCTTGGCAATTCCCGTGTCGATTTTGCTCAATTCGTCGTGCTCCTTCTTCAGCTTCTGCTCAACTTCCTTTATGTAGCCCTTGTGATCGACCTCGTCCTCGTCGTCGGATTCAGGTACGCCCTGGAAAGCCAATCGAAATGTCGTCAAAAGTTCTTAGTCACGAATCTTTTTTTTATATAGTAGAAAAAATAATAATCTTAGTAGTTTTTTTTTTACATTCGCTAGTTTCTATTTTTTATTTTTTTTTTAATGTACAATTCACAAAGTTGTACCTTATAAGTGTCAGACCATCGCCTGCGTCTCTCGGGATCGGTGTAAGGATAAGGAGGCGCCGGAAAATCGTCTCTCTCGATCGGCTGTTTAGCTCCGGGCGGCCGTTTCATGGCGTCGGGATAGTGAGCGAGCTCGATGGGCTCGTCGTTGTCGACCTGGCTTCCCGCGGCCGGCGATTTCGGCCTCGCGTCGCTGAGAGCGTCGACGAGGGCCCTCATGCCCGAGCGACTGCTGCGTCCGCCGCTGCTTCTTATCGAGCGCGAGGCTGTTGATTCGCGTGAATTGTTTAGTTCATAAGCGTTACGCGATCCGTCTGTTTGCGTTATTTTATAGCTCGCGCGGCTGTAAAGCGCGAGGGAAAAGCGAGGTATCGCGATAACGTAGGCGATTCGTCGAAACTCACAGTTGGGTCTATGAAAGTGCGGACTCGTCGGTGGCTTGTCGTAAGGCTGAATCGGACGTCGAAGGTATCCCTGACTAGGTGTCTCGGTGAGATACGAGTATGTGTAAATTCGCGACACGTCCTCGGGCCCACCGCGTCCGTATTCGCGTAATATCAATCCTGGACTGCCGGTTCTCGCCGGATAATACTGCGACAGTCAATCGATTGCGTAACGTTAGTTGGCCGTCGATTAGGTCAAAGATTGGAGGATAAAGAAAAGTGCGAGTACAAAGAAACTTAAGAGAAAATATAAAGAAAAAAGAAAAAAAAGTGGCCGAGCAATTTACTACCGCATTATCCAGATTATTAAGAGTGAGTCGGAAGATATTCCCTTTAATAATCCGAAACACGAAATAACAAAAATAACAAAAATAATTCCAAAATCATCCGATTCATCTCATGGGTAAATTGCTCGTCCAAAACAAAAACTCCGAATAACACAGTCGACATACCTTGCGACTGAGGCTGCTGTAAGGGCTGCACAGCGATCCGTTCAGGCTTGGGGTGCGAGACCTCATCGAAAACTACTCGCGCAATAATCGTGCGACAAAATGAAAATGAAACAAATGAAAACAAAGAAACGATAATTAACCAAGCGTAAACTGGAGAAATAACAAAAAAAAAAAGAAAAACGAGGAAGCTGAAGATTGTGGGATTTACTCGTCGCAGAGGAGATCGGCGTCGCGGGGTGGAGGAGCGCGACGGGAGGGAAAGGTGAAGCTTTCGGGATGGGACGATCCGTTTTCCAAAGTTTCTAGACTAGATCGATAAAAATAACGTTCTAATTGGCGTGCAATTTGCGTGAATAAAATACGTGATATATTTTCTCCGTGAAACGGAGTCGTGTTTTTTTTTTCACCTGCATCTCCGAGGCGCTGCTCGATATGCGCTCGGACTCCCGATGCTGCGGAGTGTGCGGCTCGGCCGCGTGACCGTGGCCGTTGACGATGCCGTTCGGCCCGGTCGGTCCCGGACCGCATCGCGGATGCCAGATCGCCGCGCCCTGAAGATACATCTCCTCGCCGTCGCCGAACGGGTCGCCGCACTTGGTGCATCGCGCGCACGTCGGATGAAAGTGATGATTCTCGCCGGCCTGCAACACCTTGCCGCTTATGTAACGGCTGCAGTAGGCGCACTTGACGCCGAATTGCTTTTGATAATCCTTCTCGCAATAAGGCACCCCGTCTCTGAAAGTTTAATGCAAAAATATGGTGAATTCGGGGGAAACGAAGACGAGGCTTTCGGATTAAATTCAAGGAAAGAGTCAGCTAAAAATGGCATCAACACTTTTTTTTTAAATCAATGACTACTTATTTTAGGTGACTCCGTTAAAGCATGAGTCATGAGTCAAATGAAGATCTTCCACCTCTGCTGTAGAAAGTTACAAAAAGTTTATTCTTTTTTTAAACAAAAAATGGACGGAAGTCTCAACTTGAACTTTCCCCGGACTCCAGCAAATTGTCCCGACAATTCGGCACGTTCGCCGCATCTTTGCATTTATTCATTTATTTCTTCGTCTCCGACGAGCTTCGCGTGCACTTCAGCGGCCGCATTAAGTACAATTCGTTGTCGTCAACGATACCTACGCAATTGTGACAAAACGGAACTTTTAACTTGTCGAATACCGAGCGCTCGGCGCTCGGTTCAACGGGCAAATTACTCGCTTCCTCATTATTCGAGTTCCCAACGGGAACTCCGCTCGACTTCGCTTCGGGTTTGCTCCGAATTCCGAAGAGACTCGCGCAGGCCGGTTGCCTCGTTGTCTCTCCTTTTTCTCTCGCCTCCCCCCCGCGTCTTCCGCGACGGAAGAATGCGGATCGTTCGGTATTAGAAAGCGATTCGTTGCACTACGTACTTTCCCATGTACTCGCCGTGTAGAACGGTGTCGCAGCTATGACACTTGAAGCACCAGACGTGCCACTGGCGATCGAGTGCGACGAGCGCCTGGCCTTCCTGGAGTCGCTGCCCGCAGCCCGCGCAAGCACCTGGGTCGCTCGAGCCGACGTTGCCCGCGGTTCCGCGATTGTGATCGTTCGTGCAGACGGGCGTCGAGGCCTCGCGCACCGGAATCCCGACGCAACGATGACACAGAGCCTGACCTGTTGATCGGTTGTTCCAAAGTTTTACGACGTTTTAGCATTTGCATACGAATCGAGGAGTTCCGCGTTTGCGAGACACTCGAGAGAGAGAGGCAAAGAGAGAGAAGAGACCATCGCACCTTGGACCAGCGTCACCTTTGTTCCCTCGCCGAGCAAAGGCTGCCGACACCTCTGGCAGTGGAAACAATTCGGATGAAACGAGTGCTTGTCGCCCGCCGTCACGACGTCTCCCTCGACGTACTCGCCGCAGCCGGCGCAACGCGTTCCCCAGCGCTCCCGATAGTCCTGCGGATGGAGATTAATTCGTTTGTTTAGAGGCGAGAAAAAATCGCGCATATTGCAAATAGAATTTTTTTGTTTTTTTCTGGAACTGTATGTGAAAGCTATGTAATTTTTTATATGATTGATCAATTAATCGTTTGAGATTCATGTAATATATGGAAATTGCAAAAAGAATATCTAGATTATTCATGACGTTGAAGTTCGCATCGCTGCAATGCAACGAAATTAAAAATAACAAAATATTAATGAACCCAAATTATTATACCGGCTATAAAAAGTTATTATAACGATGAAGAGCATGACAAACAAATATTATTTCACCCACAATGGTGAATTATTTGAATTTTTATGGAATTTAACGTTTTGTTGTTTTCAATTTCGTTGCATTGCAACGATACGAATTTCAATATCATGATTATTCTCACCTTGGTACAATAGTAGGAACCATCGCGGAGGAAGAATCCTCCCTGGGCCAGGCTCGTGTTGCACTGGGCGCACTTGAAGCAACCGATGTGAAAGTGCTTGTCCTGAACGCGCAGCACTTGGCCGCTGCATTTTTTCTTGCAGCATTGACAAAATGCTTTCACTGGAAAATCAAAGATACATAAATTAGGTCAGATATTTATACGACATGAGAAACAGGGTCGCCCCCTGCGATATTAATAACTCAACACTAGACTGTAAACAAACATTACTATCATAATGATCAGCTTCGTCATGGAAAAACAAATAATTGTAATAATTTTCTCACGTCTCTCGTCCAACATCTCATACAATAAAAATTGTCTTTCGTCTGTCATCAATAAATAAATAATTCGAAATGATTTCCTCACGTCTCTCGCGCAACATTTCATACAATAAAAATTGTATTTCGTCTGTCATCGATAAATAAATAATTCGAAATAATTTCCTCACGTCTCTCGCGCAACATTTCATACAATAAAAATGATCTTTCGTCTGTCATCCATAAATAAATAATTCGAAATAATTGCCTTACGTCTCTCGCGCAACATTTCATACAATAAAAATTGTCTTTCGTCTGTCATCGACAAATAAATAATTCGAAATAATTTCCTCACGTCTCTCGTCCAACATTTCGTGCAATAAAAATTGTATTTCGTCTGTGCGTATTGCGGAGTGAAATTCGTGGGAGATCGGGACGATATGATTTCACGCTCGCGGCATTTTCGGCGTGACATTTAAGGGGGCGACAGGGGGGCTCATTCGACATGCCCGAGACTGAGGGACGTCGCGGACGATAAACGTCGCGACGCCGCCACCCCCACCGCGTCGGGCCCAACGTCTACCCTCGGCCGAAGCAATGTATGTCTTTAACTGTACGTCTGTCCAATTGAGCGTACAGTATACAGTGGGCGTGGCGGAGACGCGTGGTTGCCCTGACAATCCTCGCGTGTCCGCCGCTCCGTCATCCCGGTCTCGCGGGGCGCACGCTCGCTCGGGACGGACAATCCGCAGCGCGGCGCTCACGGTTCGCAATGTGTTTTACGACTGCCGCAGAGCACCGCGTGCACGTGGATCCTCTCGCGCTTGCGCCTCTCTGACCCACGCACGGTTTTCGACTCATCGCCGAGGAGACCCGAGAACGGCCACAACCATGGCAGGTGGGGCCCGGCTTGTAGTTCAGTAGTAACTTTACGTGGCCAGTGCTTCTCAACCTTTTATTTTTAAGCATTTTTTTTTGTTTTACGAATAAAATGTAAGGAAAATTCTGCACTGAGTAGCGACAAAAATAATAAAAGAAAAATCATTTTTAAATAAGAAAAATAAAGAAGAAACAAATAAAGAAATAATAAAAATATATATATAAAAAATAAAGAAAAATAATATAAAAAAAGAAAAACAAAGAAAAATAACAAAAAATATGCAACAATATGTTAAAGATATATCGGAGTATATTTTATTTCCACAAAAACACTCTTAGGTGAGGAAAAATAGGCAAAAATAATTTAATTAATATTACAGGGAAAAATAATACAGGCAAATATAATTTAATTAATATTCAAATTTCAAGCTGTTCATATTTTATTCCAAGAAACTATTGTAATAAACTGATATTTCGAAAATCATGAAACAAAAATAAGAAACTACGGCCTGAGGCAACAGCAGCAAAAAGTCTCGCACGTCGCCGGTTACGTAGCATCTTTCTTGAACCCTCGTTTTCCGACATGAGAATTTCAAGTACCTGCAATGTCGTAATTACTCGAACAAAGCCACTCGAGCCGGGAGCTTCGTGATCGTCTCCGGAAACAAAGTCCATCGACCACAAAAGAGCCCGGCGATACAGAGACTCAAAATACTTTTTTGTCCTCATCTATTATGCAACGACTTCGACTATATTCCCACTTCTGTTTCCCACACTCAGATTCTAATCTCAGGTAATTTAACAATAATCATTATTTCCTAGATAAAAAAAAATCTGACGCATCATCGGATGACGTGTTTTTTTAGGAATCTCATAGGACGGAGGAAAAACGATCGGCACCTGCAGCACGAGATATGCCGACGCGATTGATTATCACAATCCCGTCAGACAACGGAGGAAAAAAATTGAAAAAATCGTCACGGCGTCTCGCGTTACGCGAGGCTGCACTGTACTACGCGAAGCTGCTGCTGCTGCTGCTGCCTCGCTCGGATGGCTCAGGCGCACCGCGTTTATAAATACCACGTGACATCACACTCTAGTCACACACTTTGGACAGTCGACGTCACGCTTTGGTTGTAGGTGTACGGAAAATACGTGTATATAGATAGAATATATATATGTATCAACATGTATATATATATTCACGCAGCTCTCCAGTCAGCGACGTATACCTATTATTACATCAGAGCCTGATATCCTGGCCCGAGTATAGAGACGCCGGTTACATTAACACACGAATTTGGCCATTTTGCGGACAGAATTTTTTTTCTTTTTATTTCTGCGCCTCTCGTTTATCGTTTTATTTATTTAAGGCGATCTGACGTACCGTCTGAGTCTCTGGGACTGTGGGAAATGTAAAAAATGTGTCAATACACGAATTCGACTATTTAGCAGATTTTTTTTTAAATTTTTTTCTTTCATTTTAATTCTGCATTTCTCGTTTATCGTTTTATTTATTTAAGACGATCTGACGTAACGTCTGAGTCTCTGTGACTGTGTGAAATATAAAAAAAAGTCAACACCCGAATTTGACTACTTAGCAAACTTAAAAAAAATTATTTTAATTCTGCATTTCTCGTTTATCGTTTTATTTATTTAAGACGATCCGACGTACCGTCTGAGTCTCTGTGACTGTGTGAAATATAAAAAATGTGTCAACACACGAATTTGGCTACTTTGCCGGCTATTTTTTGTCACAAATCCATTTCACGATAATTTGTTTAACGAAATTTACAACATTTCATTTATTTAAGATTCAAGACAAATATATAGAAACAAATGATAGAGCACAGAGAATGTGCATCACACTCTATCGATTTATTGCCTAATTGAAAAGCGATAAACGTCACCAGTGGACGAGTCGATGATTTGTTGTAGAAGGAAAAATCGTTATCGCGTTAGAAAATTAATTGTGCACTGGAAAAACTCCGGCCAAATGTGTCTCGAGTTTAATTGATTTATCGCGTTATCCTTGCGAGTAAAACATGTCTGTTTTCCTTCTCTTTTATTCTCTTTCCGTCGATACAGCGTTTATCGGTTGTTGGACGAATTGACCTTAGATTAAGAATTAGTGAGGGCGACGTTGATGCAGATAACGCGACTATGTAAATAGACGCGCGTAATAATGGTTGCCACTCGGTGGTTCTCAGGATTACCACGTTTATTGGAATGTAACGTTCTCTCCGTTTACGTGCTCAACCTCGACTCAAGGTTACGCTTAACGGAGAGACAGGATTTTATTTTCCTTTGAAGGAGAAAGAGGGACAGTCGCTTTGAACCCATCCTGGAGCTGCGACGTCTTTGAAGCGTCGACACAACCGCAAGGTATTTTTTTTTTTATTTACTGAATCACGAAAAAATGTAAATTTTTAGAGCGCGTAAAGCGTATTTTTGTGACTATTAATTGTTGGTCGTCACTCAGTGGTTTCCAGGCCGAGCGTCCCAAGGGGATTACCAGGCAGTTCAAAACGAGATAAACTCGTGAAACGTCTGACATCATCGGGCGAACATTTGGCGACCAAATGTTTTACTTGCGAGTTTTAAGGCCTTTTATTCTTATTTCCTTCCCAGCCGAAAAATCCCTTTGTTAGTTTGTCGGTCTAATCAATTTACACAGTGAAATGCATAAGCCCAGAAAATTCTGATTTGCTTTTGCAAAGACAAACCGGGTTTGAAAAAATCTCCCGCAGCCGAGATCCGGTATCTCCTGCACCGGCTGCACGACCGAAAAAAAGTGACAACTTCATCCAGCCGGTCCTGCTGGCCGAAAGGAATACATTACTTTTTATATTTAGCATATGAATACACGAGAGTAAAAGCGCGCGTCGAATCATCCGGCGTCGGTGTTGTTATTATATATAGCATTGTACGTCAAGTGTTACGGACGCTGCCGCCGTCTCCGTTCGGGAATCGTGTGTAAATACAATCTCGGAAAAATCTGGGTATTGACAAGTGAAAGTGACAGCTGTCAATTTTTATCCCACGTGACAATTGTTTTTTTTTATAATCACGAGAACAGCGTAAAAGTCATCCTAACGTAAAATAAAAATAAAAAATAATTATTTAATTTTTTGAAAACTAAAAAAATAGTCACATGACTTAAAAATTGACAAATGTGAATTTTTATTTCGCGTGACAATTTTTTATAATCTCCCTAATTATTTTATGGTCTCGGCAACAGACCAAAAATTCTACCGTGAAAAAAAATTAGTTAAACAATGAAATTATAAAACAGGGACATGAATTACAAGTCGAAGCTGCAGCTCCGAGTGTAGAAGCAGTGCAGATATACCATAAATGTCGTCACTGCACGACAGTAGTGAAAAAAAGTGACTATCTATTTCATCCGATGTAATACACATCAATTTTTATCCCACGCGACAATTGTTTTTTTTTTTTTTTATAATTACGAGAACAGGACAAAAGTCATTCTAACGTAAAATAAAAATAAAAAACAATTGTTTTCTAAAAAAAATATTATAATAATCACAAGAGTTAAAAATTGACAACTATCAATTTTTATTTCGCGTGACAATTTTTTATAATCTCCCTAATTATTTTATAGTCTCGGCGACAAAAAATTCTACCGTGAAAAAAAAAAAAAAAATTAATAAAACAACGAAATGAAAAAAGTGACCCGAATTATAAGTCGAAGCTGCAGCTCCGAGTGTAGAAGCAGTGCAGATATTGAAACAAATACCATAAATGTCGTCACTACACGACGGTAGTAAAAAAAAAATGTGACTATCTATTTCACCCGATGTAATACCCGGTACGACACATCTGGGCTCTGCGGGCCTGCAGCGCGGTGCATATACCATATGCTGCCGGGTGTTCGGTCCAGCGATACTATGTTAATGTGATTCGTAAGTGGACTAAATAGGATGTCGCAAAGTGGGGTCAAACGTCAGGCCCGCCGGTGCCCGTGTGTCTCTTCTCCTCTCTTCTCCGCGCCCGTGAGGTACGCGTATATAGCATTATAGTATACGTGGTGCGGTCGGGCGGTCGGGCATTATCGCTTATCGAGTCGATGGAAACCTGCGGCTCGTGTGTTATCTCAATTCTCGCGTCAAGGTGTTCGAATCGTCACCTGCGGCCGTCAGCCAACGAGGCCTCGTATATAACGCCTCAACTCGTGGGTTCAGCTGCAATTTAACGAATTACTGCGAGAAGCGGAGACGAAGAGAGAGAGAGAGAGAGAGAGTGACACAGTGGCATGGAATTCGTGGGTCGACGATGCGTAGGTTCCTCAGAGGAAGAGACGTGATTGACTGGAATCTACTATACGAGATAATAATAATAATAACGGACAGGAGTCTCATTCTTTCAGTCATGGATATATCAACCGGTTTAATCATTTTCGTAGGGGGAACGAAATTGTTCGGTGACTCGATTATAATTTGCAAGACAGTTTCTATGGCTTCTGGTTAGTCGAATTTTAACAGATTAAATTTTTTTATATAAAAAAAAAATTCTACAAAACGTCTAGTGTTTTTTTGTTAAATTGAAATTATTTTTCTTCTAGTGTTAAAGTTGTTAAATTGACATTTTTTTTATGTCAATTAATGTCAGGACTAAATTAAATTTGTAGCAAATCAATGCAAAACTGTGGATGGCGGCAAAAATCTTTATTTTATTTCTCTCGGTGTAAACGCAAAACGAGCGAATACATATTTCGACCGCAGCTTCTCTCACCCTTTTTCTCGTTCTTCCGCTGCTGCTGCTGCTGCAGACCCTCCGAGTCGCAGAGATCGGTCTTGACCCCTTTACTTTCGCCGCTCGTTATCGCCCCGTTCTTTTTCGTTCGCATGTTATATATATATCTTTTTTTTTTCGTTTCTCTTTTCTCGTTCCGCCCCGATGACTAAATAATCCGTGCGCCTCGTTCACTCACTTCTCGTATTTACGAGTAACGACGAATAAATATGTACACGATTGATTCCCGATACACATGAATTTTCCCGTTAATCGAAATTCTCAAATTTTGTTTACTATTATTATATTCATATTATTCTACTTTATATACATGGATCTCTCGGGACTTTCGCAAGATGTGTATCTACGCGCGATCGCACTGTACTTGGAACGGTGAAAACTTATCTCTCCCTTATCTGCAAACTGCAATGCGTATGTGGAACGCCGGAGAGAATTAATATTTGCGATTATATCGAGAGCGGCAACGAGTCGCGCGCGACGTACGACTCGCGAGGACGATAATCGACTGTCGTGGCCGAGCGCGGAGCGCGCATAGGTGGAGAAGCCGAGCGCGATATCGCTGAGCTGATTGGATCTGCGGTAAACAGGGGGGAAGGGGGGTGGGGGGAGAATCGCGTTCGAACGCGTGCGAGTCTCGCTCCGCCGGCCGCAAACGCACGGAGCGAGCGCGCTGGCGCTGCACACAAACCGCCGCCCGATTCTTCTCCTCAGGCGAGTCTGAACTCGTTACGCGCGCGCTATACTTTAATTAAAGATGGGCGATGTTGAGAAAAAAATCGATGTTAAAAGAATCGATTATTAAATAAATCGATTATGAATAATCGATGTTTCTGAAAAAACATCGGAACATCGATTATTTTGCATCGGTAAAGTAGAAAACGATGAAAAGTCAAAACGAAATCAGCGAAGTTATTTTGTTCAAGTAAATAAAGTCTACCGAGGTCTCGAGGCGCATTCAAAACACAGTGATGCTTGAATCAGCATAGAATAATCGTGATTCGAGAAATCATGAGTTGTACCCGTTGTTGGTGAAATTTGTTTCTTCTCCTAAAAATTCAATATACGTGTAATGTAAACGGCGGATACAATTTGCATAAGGATAAGGGTTGAGATTTACGCAGAATTGAAAATAGAAAAAAAATAGATCGGATAATCTTTCTTCTATTGAACGTCATATTTTACACCATGTGACACAGGAATTGAATATATCACGAACTTTAGTGATGCAAAATTGTCGAGAGTTGATATTTTTTAAAGCTGTTAAAATATACTTGTAACATCGCACAGACCGTCTTCGATTTTTTTTGTCGATGTTTCGTAAATAAACATCGAGCATCGATTAATCGGTTTTGAAAAAAATCGGAAAAAAAACATCGATTTCTCGAAAAAAACATCGGTGTTCGATTAATCGGTTTTGAAAAAAATTGAAAAAAAAAAAAACATCAATTTCTAGGGGAAAAAAAACATCGGTGCTCGATTAATCGACAAACATCGCCCATCCCTACGGCCGCCCGATTCTTCTCCTCGGGCGACTCTGAACTCGTTACGCGCGCGCGCTACACTTTAATTACTCTCCCGCTCTCTCTCGTGTATCGCGGCTGACGTCACACCGCACTCGGACTGTAGTCGAGGCTTGACGAGAGTCAAAGGGAATCGCGGAATTTCTCGTCGCCGCGTTTCGCCTCGAAAAGTCGCGTCCACATCGGCGCGGACACACAGGGCCCACTGTGTTCCCACCGAGCGTTCTAGCTTTGTGGCTGTGACCACGCTCGTCCGGATCTCGCGCCTTGGACGCCGGGGATTTCCTCGCGCGACTCGCCTCGACGACACAAAGCGCGGATTTATGAAATTCAAACGTAACGGTCGCGGTTAATGGGCGCTGTCGCTTTTTTTTTAGGTTAAGAGCTCCCGCGATTGCGGAGCTAGAGAATCGAGCGAGAGTTCTGTGACGCTAGAAACAGCTGAAGGACCGTTGAAAAGCTGTTGTTGTGTATATATTTTTATTGTGCTTGGACGAAAATATTTTTCTTTTGAAATAATAAATAAACAGTGAGCGAATGAGATTATTGATTCGCTGAAAAGAACTGATTTTATTCATCACTACACTTAAAAAGAAAAATTATTGTAATTATTATTATTATGAAATCGGATGTAAAATACAATTTTATTGATCAACGTTATCCAACATCAAAACCTTTTTCTAAAAGGCAAGTCGACTTCTGCAAGAAACTCGTTTACTTCGGAGACCTTTCGTGGTCGAAGCACAAAGAGAAAAAAAAAGGGAAGCCAACGTCGGGAAGATCTCTCGACCAGAAAGAGTCGATGCCCCTTTCCAGCTCTCACTCTCGTTTCGACGCTGTTACGTTACACTCCGCGTCTCCGGGTTAACGTTCCGTTAGCAAGACGTACCACTCTTTGCAACCTGTGGCCGTTGTCGTGCTATACTGGAGCCGCGATTACGTAAGCCCATTACAAAGTGGATTGGGCGGCCGGTGCGCCGGGACAAACATATATAGAATATACAATACAGCACGTTATATCTATATATACAAAACAGTCGTCCGTCAGAGTTTCCACAGTTGGCAGCAGCGGCAGCGCCAGCAGGACGAAAGGATCGAGCCAATTGACTGGCGTGAGTTAATACGACCTTTCCGGGAAAGAATTTCGAGAACTTCCCCCCCATCGTGAACGTTTACGATTCTCGGCTCTGCGCCGGGGGGACGAATGCACGGCGCGTATCCTGTGCCGTGACGGCCGACAGAGCCGCACGTAGCGCTGTACGGAAAACTGCGGCTCGCCCTCTCTCGCTCCTGCTCGCCGTTAACCCCGTAGCATACCTACGTTCGTTTGTGCCGGGGGACGTACGAAAATCGATATGAAATAACGAACGTCGCTATGTATATCTCCGGCTGTGTGCACGATGCCCCCGCGGCTCGCAAGGTACCTGTTTCGCCACCTCGTATCTTCGCGCGACCCTTCGGGCGTTTTTTTTTATTTATTCTTCCACCGAATATTGTTTATTTAATATTTATCTGTTTCGATGTTAATTTGTTACAAGGTGTTCCCTATTAAATAAATAAAAATGCTTCGAAGCCACCAAGTGTATTCATAACATACAAAACATGAACGTATTTTTTTGTATCTTCGCGCGACCCTTCGGGCGTTTTTTTTTCCTCTTTTTTTTATTCATTCTTCCACCGAATATTGTTTATTTAATATTAATCTGTTTCGATGTTCATTTGTTCCAAGGTGTTTCCTATTAAATAAATAAAAATGCTTCGAAGCCACCAAGTGTATTCATAATATACAAAACATGAATGTACTTTTTTTTAGTACAGTATCAGATGTTTTATTTCACTTCGCTACATATCTTTTTACACGTCACAGGACATTCGATACGTTCCGAGAAACCCCACGCGGATATTTCATCGATATACCAAAACGTCCGTGGCGCGAATCCCTTGGCGTTTGATCTTCGTTTAGTGTTCCAGACATTGACGACGGTCGAAGCCGAGACGGAAGGAGAGTGCGGAGGGAGTGAGATAGAGAGAGAGAGAGGGCGACTCGCCGAGCGAGTGCGAGAAGGCAAGCGGGAAGCCGGGCGAGTTTATAGAGCCGAAGAGCCCAGCCCAAACCGGCGTGTCCGATCGCGGCGGAATGTTGCCGCTGCGGATCCGCAGCGAGCGAGCGATGCAGAGCGGGCGATCCTACGGCGATCGCGCTGTTTCTAGCCTTCCCCGAGGGTCTAGACAAAAGGTAAACCACGAACTTCCAAAACGACTCCGGGCGCGTTGCGCGCACGTCTCGTGCAGCAACGAAGACGCCCTGCACAAGCGTCAACTAATTTTAGCGCTCCGCCACGATCTTTCTCCTCGCTCTCTCCCTCTTTCTCTCCCTCGCTCCCCCTCACTTCAGCATACATACATCTCGCTTTCGGGAAGGAACACGAAAAAGAAAACACACACACATACATCGAGCAGAGGTTCTCGCACCGAGTCGACCGTAGAGAAATCCGCCTGCCGCAGTGCAAATGTCGTTTGCGCCGGAGAGTCGCGCCCGAGGATTCCGAGGACGGAAATTGCACGCGGTGTGACGGACAAAAAAATCGGCTGGCAATCTTGGGCGTATATCGGGCATCTCGTTACGTACTCGCCGCTTATGCTCGTCTATTTGATCTACACGCCCGACGAGCCGTGCCGCTCGTGTGTACACAGTAATGTAATACACTGCGTGTGTATACAGTACATTACAGTATGTATATCCGTGCTACACGCATATATACATATATAAGGTACGCGTACGCCTACCAGCGACTCACACGTTGACGTCGCCCGCAACAGCGAATTCGCGGCTCGGTCTCTCGCACACACACACAGCGAGAGTGGTTAGCCCGACGCACACACGGGGCCGAAAAGTAAGGCGAGCCGGCATTCCCGATATTCCCGGCCCGAGCCGACGAGTTTCCGCCTCTACTCACCCATTATTGCGGTGTTTCGGAGTCAGAGCAGCTACGAATAGATCCCCCGTTCTCCCGGCGTTAGTTCCTCTCGTTCTCTCTCGTCTGCTTCGATAATCCCGGAGTTGCGAATTTTTCTCTCTTTTCCCTTTTCTCGCGCTCTCTTTCTCTCTCTCAGTCTTCCACGAATCTCACGCGCGCCGCTTTACGTACGCTCCGTTCGATAACAACCGTAGCACCAGCATCCACGCACACCGATATTCAACGATATATTGTCCGGCGGTCACGGCGTCGCGCGACGTACGCGAGGCGGCAGCGGGGGGGATATAAACACACTTTTATTGCACGACAGACGAGAGAAAACCGAGAGACAGCTCTGCCACGAAACGCTTGCCGTCCGACATTGTAGCACCGACCGACTTGGGCCGAGTACCGACGAGCGCACGCCGAGAGGGAGGCGCTCCAAGCACCCACTGGCCTCTCCTACACCGACGAACGCGCGGGGGCAATACACGCGATCCGATAACTCTGTGGCGTCCACGCGCTTTGCCTGTGTGAGAGATCTATCTATCTATCTCTCTCTCTCTCGCACAGTCCGTCCGCCGCTGGGAGATGCGCGCGCGCACGTGAACCTCAACCCCCACCCCCGCGCCTCTTTCCAGCTTCTCTGCGATGCCGAGCTGTGTACGGGGTAACCTGGAACGTGCCTGGCGCACCTCCCACTCCCGGGCCAACTGCAGAGAGCGACGGTTGTGTGGGTGGTGCGCGCGCGGTGAATTGAGAAAAATTCAAAAAGTGTCAGTTACAGTTTCTTTTTACCGACTGAGTCTCGGCTCTGAAGATAACACTCGCCGGCTCTCGGTCGGTAACCGAAACTGTAAGGCCGCGTGTTTGATTGTAAACACTTTTTCCGAAGACGCCAGTTTTTACTGCATTTTTCTGGAGCTCAACAAAAATATTATATAATTTCGCGCCAAAAACTCCAACGGTACAGAAGCTCTACATATTGGCTATGTTTTTCAACCGACGAGAGCCCGAATAGGGCCATTTGGTTTATTCACCTTTCCTTCTTTTGGTTTTGTATTCGTTTGTGTTTCCAACTACACTCTGTAATTTTGTTTACCTGCTCGAAATAAACGACTAATAAAAAATAAAAAAAAAACACATTTCCCGAAGAGATGTTAGATAAGAAGTTGGGAAAAAAAAATGCGTACGTCAAATAGTGAACTCAGATGGTCTGAACCACGATAAGATTCAAATACGGCGCAGCAGGAGAGAGAAGGAAAGATACACCCGCCATTGGCTATTTCTGTCAACTCGGATTCCGTGATCAAAATAAAGTACTTCTTTTACTCATGTTTTGTGACCGCACGTGATTGGATCACGGCTTTCTCCCCCGTGCACATCAAAATGTACGAGACGTTCCGTACCAGGTTATCCCATAATTCAATTCTCTACTAGAGCCACCTACCCCCACCCCTCGGACGGGGCCCGAAGGCGCGCGACGCGCACGCGTTCGCGGCTCTTTCAATGACAGACCAGTTTCCCCCCGGCGGACACCTGTTTCCTCCGCGATTACCCAACAAGACCCACCCGCGGAATTCATTCAATGTAACGACGTAATACATATTTCCATTGTCGCCGGTGTTTCTCATTCATCGATGTCCGGCGCCGAGTCGCGGGATCGCGCATCACGCGAGAATCGCGAGCAGGAGAACATGCGCAGTTATATCGCGTATACACGATGATAACATGGAGCTCGCGATGCACCCACAGTTTACTGACCTCTATCCGTGGGGTCCAGTCGCTAAAAACAAATATCCTCCCCGCGCTGGAGATAAAAGCACACAAGGCAAACAAAATACGCGCTCAGCTCGAATACGTAACATGTATATATATATGTATATATAACGCAGCATAATAATCTCCGTGTGATATCGGCGGACGACATCACACCACGGATGTCCACGGTCGTCGCGGCGGCGGTGGCGGCGAGAGAACGAGTCGCGGACGGAGTGGGGGTGATAAAGTATATGTACGGGCTAAAGTGCAGGGATTGGCGAAGGCTCGGAAGAGTCAAACGGATTCGTGGGACGTGACTTGTGCTGCGACGATCATGGCTGGTGAGTAGAGCGACGACGGTGTTTGACACGATTTCCACGGTATTCGCGAAAACGCAGGATTATCCCGGGTGACAAGTGGCTTTTTTTTTTTCACTCTCGGTTTTGTACCGTTTTTCTCTCGCGCTAACGGGACAAGGCGACTCGCTCCTTGATTGGGTCGCGTCGCAACTGTTACGAACCAACGTCACGACGTTGCGCGACATACTATTTATGTTAATTAATTAACGCGTCGCACTCGCGAAGCCTCGATAGGTCGCGCGGGTTTCGACGAAAAAACGCACAATCATGAGCGTGGAAAGCGTGAAAAAGCCGAGATTGAACAGCTCGGCGGCTTCGGCCCTTCATAAACACGTGACAGGTGCGTTGGGCGATTATTGTTGTTTGGAGAAATCGACGACGTGTATATCTGTATCTGTATTATTGTCATCGCCCGGCTGATCGAAATATCTGATAACACCGTGAGCGATCTTTGGCTGTTTCGTTGCGTCACAGTGACCCGAGAGTTCGTTGGGAATTTTTACGCGTAATTTTGACTTTTTTCCCCGTGACATATGTTGCGATTTTCTCTTAGCGTTGATTTGCGCTCGATATTTACGGCTAATTGTTATCTTAAGTGTGTGCGTCGCTTTGCGAAGAGCTGGGATGATGGTGGTTCGCATAAAAATTGTGCTGTTGATTTCTGCGATTATGGGGGTCGAGTTGACTGAAAAAGTGCAGGAGAAATTGTTTTTTATTTAGACTAGCTCGAGTAAACTGAGGGAGGTGGAAAAACTGATGGCTGCAACGCTGATTCTGTTTTTCAAGCGATATAGGCAATAGAAATATTTTCTCATGCACTTTTTTGAGCGCTGCGTCGTTCATCATTTTGGGGGTGTTCAGTCTGAATGTTGCATGAAATAATCAAAGTTTTAATTAAAGGGCCTCATCCGTACAAGAATCTGGTCAAAACAGTCTCAATCAATGAGAAGCCACGAAGTTACTTTGACGTTTCGGCCCTGGGACCGCAATATGGTATTTGTATACGATATAATTGATTTCCCAAAATATTGTTGTTCACCTGATAAACAAAAATTTCTTTTTTGCAACAGAAAAATTGCCGTTCTCGATAAGAGTTCTGCTGGAAAGTGCAGTGAGAAACTGCGATGAATTTCAAGTGAAGTCAACCGACGTTAACAAGATTTTAGAATGGGAGAAGAATCATGCGGTCGCTGGAGGCGTGGAAGTTGCTTTCATACCTGCGAGAGTAATTCTGCAGGTCTGTAAAGTTTCAAACATAAATTCTAAGCATTAGTTGTCTCGGCCGCTCTCTCTTATCTCTGCTATCTTTTATCAGGATTTCACCGGAGTACCAGCAGTCGTGGACTTTGCTGCTATGCGAGACGCCGTGAAAACTCTAGGCGGAAATCCAGATAGCATAAACCCCGTTTGTCCTTCGGATTTGGTTATCGATCATTCGATTCAAGCTGATTTTGTCAGAAGGTATTGAGTCACAAAATTGCACAACTATTGCACAACAATGATAAAATAGGAATTATGTCATGAAACTTCTTCATTTTTTATTGAGAAAAAAAAAATTTCCCCACTTATTCTGTATTTATTAATAAAGCTTGTATATTTTCAATAATTCCAAAATTTGACTAATCACGATGGTTACGCTTTTCAGTGGCGATGCCATCAGGAAGAACGAGGAGCTCGAATTCGAGAGAAACAAGGAGCGATTCAGGTTTCTCAAATGGGGCGCGAAGGCCTTCGACAACATGTTGATCGTGCCGCCGGGAAGCGGGATCGTCCACCAAGTGAATCTCGAGTACCTCGCGAGGGTCGTGTTCGACAACAAGGGTCTCATCTATCCCGACAGCGTCGTGGGCACGGATTCGCATACGACGATGATCAACGGTCTGGGCGTTCTCGGCTGGGGCGTCGGAGGAATCGAGGCGGAGGCTGTGATGCTCGGTCAAGCGATATCGATGGTTTTGCCGAAAGTCGTCGGTTACAAACTAGTAGGAAAATTGAACCAGTACGTCACGTCCACCGATCTTGTGCTCACAGTCACCAAGGTACGATTGAATATTCTTTACCACCAAAAAACTAAACAAAAAATCAAATAAAAAAAAAGTCTGATGCTATTCGCGTTTCCACGAATTTCAGAACCTTCGTCAGTTGGGCGTAGTCGAGAAGTTCGTCGAATTCTACGGTCCGGGAGTCGCGGAGTTGAGCATCGCCGATCGGGCGACGATTTCCAACATGTGTCCTGAGTACGGAGCGACCGTCGGTTTCTTCCCGGTCGATCAGCAGAGCTTGGACTACCTGAGGCAGACAAGTGAGTGAATAAAAATTTTGTCGACACAGCGCGAGCTTTTTTTTTATACAATAATAACAAACACGCTTTTGCGCCTTCAGATCGATCGGAGGAGCATGTGGAGCGTATCGAGAAGTATCTCAAAGCCGTCAAGATGTTCAGAGACTACAACAACGTGGCCGAGGATCCGGTTTACTCGGAGACCGTCACCCTGGATCTCGCGACCGTCGTCTCGAGCGTCAGCGGACCCAAAAGGCCGATGGATCGGGTTTCTGTGATCGACATGAAGCGAGACTTCAACAGTTGTCTGTCTGGCAAGGTACACATCAAGTATTACAAAATAATTCATCTAAAAAAAAAAAAAAAATTAGTTCCTTCAAAATTGAAGAAAAAATCACACCAAATATAACGTAAGCAATTCGAGTAGCATCGGTGATAGTTCAGTACTCGCATGGGACAAACATAACCCAGTGACGAGTAAACAGAACGTCAGACGGAGTTAAGTTCATCCCATTCCATACTTCGATAATTGCCAAAAATCGAATTGCCACGACGAAAAAAATATCCCAAATCTATTTCGTCGATTGGGTCGATCGTTGAGCGTAGATCGCAGTATCCCAGGTAACTACTGCTGTGATATGAAAACGTAATGACCACACATCACCGCAAGAGTTCCTTCGGATTCTGCGACCTTGGTGTCCTCCATCTCCGGGTAATTCGACGCGATCCGTTCTACGATTCCCTCGCTGCTATGTCACATACATTTTGCCTTGCTGATCTAGCTTTATGATCCTATTAATCACCATACAGTTAGATCACCAAAGAAAAATATATGGGACTTTAGAAAAATGATGGATGTCGGTGTTTCCGTTGTCCTCCGCTCGATGATTTCTCCCGAATCCAGGGACGAGTATTTCGATCTAGTCACGAGTTCCAAATCGATCGTGCCACTAGATCGATACTACGCCCCCGGCCTCGAGATTCGCGGGCCGCGTCGTCCGCAATTTTCGGGTGATGTCCGTAGCAAAGGGGCGGACATTGGATGAATCCTACCCGGTGAGGTATCGTTATCTCCACACCGGACGAGATTGCATCCGACAGCTGCCTCCCTCTCGAAGTCGGTCGTTTCTTCATTATCGCGGGAAAAAATGAAAAAAATTATGCATATGTGCCCGATGATCGTTACTCACTTCGTTGCCTCGTGTTTGTTCCTCGTAGCAGTTGCGAACACACAATTTGTAATTTATATATCTTCTCCCGCAGCGATATCGACGAAACTCTCTCACTGTATTTTTTTATCGGTCCCTCTTTAGGATTATCAAAAACTCGGCTGACTCGTCAGCCCCGTGACCGATCGCTCGGCTCGGCCTTGACTCGGCGGACTTGATGTCCGTTCGGTGACTGATGACCTTCTCGGCCGGTGGGCCTCATTTATATGCCCGAACCGGCGGCGCGTCTCCCACCCCGTCGGGCTCTCCGAGCCTCGTTAATTCTCGCGCCCCATTGGCCGGCGCGCGTCAGGTAGACGGCGACGATTTTTCGCTAGACGGGCCCCCCGAGCTCACCGATTTCCCCGCTGCGGTCCCTTCGCGAACTTCGTTGAATTGCACTTGGTCGAGGCGCGTAACGAAATTTTCGTCCAACTTCTTTCGTCGACGTATCTTTTTTTTTTGCGCGAGAGATGCAACGCGCAGATGTTTCGTCGACCGACGACGGCGTTTCAATGCCGCCGGCGACGCGCTACTCCTCGCCTTTTATTAATATTATTTACACAGATTTCTGTCTTCGGCGGATGTTTGTTTAGAATTAAAATTCAATCGGCGAGGTCGCGTCGCGCGGCCGTCTCGCTGAGACGCGATACGCTCGCTTTACTTTTTCACGCATCCGTGGCTATTAATCGCCCGAAGTGTTGCGTTCGCGCGAGACGCACATTCGACGATGAATGTGTTGCCACCGACACTGTCGCCGGACTGATTACAGCGTCTCGCGATTAGTCGACGCGAGACAATGGTGTCGGTTATGTTTTCTCGTGATCCTGATGACAACGCGCTCGCGACGATCGATTTCTATTCAGTATCGAATCAAACATTGAAATCGCGTTACTCGCATAATACGAGTGCGGACGTGACGCTCGTCGGCGAGACCGAGGACTATTTTTTTTTATTAATATTAGAATTGTCGGGGGGCTGTTTGAGAGCTTGAAGTGCGAAAACTAGAAGCAAATAGTTCAAAGTTGCATCATTTTTTATTTAAATTATTTCTAACGGTCTTTTTTATTTTCCAGTTTTGGGTTTTCTTTCATTATTAATGATCTATGAAAATTAATGTAAATAATTATTTTTCTCGGCAAAATTTTAGGGGAAAGTTACGCGTTTTCCCCAACCTGCAATTAAATGTTCACCAACCTACAGAGAGTTCGAAACGTTTCATTGAATTTGTGGAAATTCCCGTTACCGCCGTTCGCCCCATTTAGTTAACGACCTCTCCGATCCCGAGTGCCGATCGCGATGTCGCCATTCAGGTGCTATTTTGCTTCGGAGCTTCCCGAAAGGAGCAGTCATCGCCTCAACTAGTCCGAAAGTGTGTTCCCTATCTCTCGACAGGCGCGACGTATTTTGCGTCGAGCGCGTGTGACGAGTGTGCAACACGATAGGATACACGATAAGCGAGGGTGACACATCGCAATACTTGCGAAAAAAAAAAAAAAAAAAAAAATACAGGCTCAGCCGGAAACCTAACAATATATAAAAAAAATTCTCCCCTCGATTCTCAATTGATATTTCTGGATTTTTCTAGGTTCCTATATCGCGATCGAACCCTAAGGGCACCGGGGCAATAAAACCCGGCGGCTCTCGCGGCCGGTGCACCGCACTCTCTATTGTTAACGAGTCTCGGGTCATGGATAGCGGTCGTTAGTCACAACGCTGGACGGATTTGAGAAAGCCCCAAGTGTCTTCGAAACCATTCGATTACTTTCTCGGAAAAATAGCGAAAGCCCGGCGAGACGCGTAGAAAATTGGCCGTCGCCAGAGGTTCGAGAACTCGAGGGCTTAATTGCACCCTCCGAAGGAATAGCTCGTAAGAACGCCTTACGACTTCATCCCAAACGATGGGTATCAATTCGCCGTCGAGTGCTCGGTGAAATATTTTACGGCGCGAATAATACGGCAATTGATCGGTTCTTACCGTCGCTCCGATGTGTTTATTAGCCTGGCCGCCGGCACGAGGAACGCCAGAGAACTGGCAGTCCGCGTCTTCGAAAGTGGACGACGTGCCGCGCGAGTATCGCTGATTCGGCGTTCCTTCGATTTCGCATATCTCACACATTTGCGAGCAACCCGCGCGCGAGGCGCTCCCGCTCGCTATCATTCGATATCACGTATCAAGATCCTTCGACGCTGCAAGAAATTTCAGCGGCCCGAGGCGCGCGCGCGCCGCTTGTGTTTCTCATTGAATTTTCTTAGCTCCGAGGGAGCTTTCGAGAACCACGACAATGACGAGCCGAGGGAATAACAGAACAATAGACGCATAACTGTTGTAACTCCGGGTACCCGGACGTCTCCCTCCCCTCGCAGGAACTGTGAAAGTCCCTTTGCGATTTTCCACGACGGACAATCGGCTCGAGTGCACCTTGATTACATGCTCTTTTGGGTCTCATTGCCCCGGGAATACAGGCGGCTTTCGTAAGCTGGATGGACGGCCGAACGCGTCTCGTTTGTTCCTCGCATTGCCGGACGTTATTGTCTCATGGAATACCCAAAGGGTGTCATAAATCGAGGCGGGCTTCTCGAAAATAAGGGGCTGCTTCGGACCCGCCCGTCCCGGGTCGCAAATATTGCAAACATTCGTTCCTTTCATTAAGGAAGAAATATTACTTCATTTGTTACATTGGTACATTTTTTAGTACCATTCATTTTCAAAAATACAGCTATTTGTTTCGTCTAGTGTATAAAATGTCTTTAAAAAAACAGAAAATGCTATTTGAACCAGAATTTCCGATAAAAATATATAAAGACGCAGATAATCGTGGGAGCAGTCAGCACTTTTTTACTTCGTTCAGTCGAAGAACGCAGATCGCCGGAGGGCGACGACCCGCGTCGGAATTTCTGAAAAATCTTCTTCAGCGATTTTCAACCGAGTTAAACGCGCACACGTTCGACGCCCCTGCACGAGCGACAAACGCGGTGGCAACGACCGCCGCGACCCACGCGATCGCAATAATACTTTACATCGATGATGCGTTCAATGTGGGAATTTCAATGTTTTTATTTCAATTTTTTGTTTTTTTCGTAGACGGGATTCAAGGGATTCGGCCTGTCTGGGGAGAAGCTTAACTCCGTGGGTACCTTCGTTTACGAGGGAAAAGACTATACTCTGAAACACGGCTCGGTGGTGATCGCCGCAATAACCAGCTGCACGAACACGAGTAATCCGAGCGTCATGCTCGGTGCAGGTAAGACGCGTCTCGAGTGACCCTCGCGCGGCCGAATTACTCGCGGTCCCTCCGCCGAACGAGCTTGATTTTACGAGCAAACTTTCCGTCCTCTCGGCTAGGTCTGCTCGCGAAGAAGGCGGTCGAGGCGGGCCTGACCGTCGCGCCGTACATCAAAACATCCCTGTCGCCGGGCTCGGGCGTTGTCACTTATTATCTGAGGGAAAGCGGCGTTATTCCCTCGCTGACGCAGCTCGGCTTCGACATCGTCGGCTACGGATGCATGACCTGCATCGGCAACAGCGGACCCCTTCCTGACGCTATGGTTGAAGCGATCGAAAAGGTAACGTCTCTATTAGGGTGTGTAAAAAAAAGAAAAGATCTAATTTTTATTCTTTTTTACTGCAAAAGTTCATTTTTTTAATAAAATAAATTCCATTTTTATTTTTTTTATTTGAGGTTTATTGCAATAAGAGTCCTCGATTGAGGCACGTCTAAAAATTACTTGTCAGCGAATTCCTTTGACACAATTGATTGTTAGGTCAACTTCTCGAGCTTAAGTCATGAAGACCAAAAAAAGTGCGGCAGTACGCAGATAGAAACGGAAATTGAGAGAAAATAAAAATAATGAAAAATTGAACAATTCTGGAACAGCTTTGGACAGTAATTTAATTTTTGCCCGTAGAACGAGCTCGTGTGTTGCGGCGTTCTCTCGGGAAATCGGAACTTTGAGGGCCGAGTTCACCCGAATACCCGAGCGAATTATTTGGCCTCGCCGCTTTTGGTCATTGCTTACGCGATTGCCGGTACCGTTGATATTGACTTCGAGAAGGAGCCTCTGGGTGAGTCGCGTTCTCAGGAAATATTCGCACGAATTACGCGGGAAATCAATGTCCTTATTTTTATTTTATTATTTTTTACACGAAGGTCACAAACTCGACGGCCGAGCAGTCTTTCTTCGTGATATCTGGCCCACGAGGGCTGAGATTCACGCGGTCGAGCAGGCGCACGTGATTCCCGCGATGTTCAAAGAAGTCTACAGCAAGATCGAGAAGGGCAGCAGCAACTGGATGAGTCTGAACGCTCCGGAGGGCAAGCTTTACCCCTGGGACGTAAATTCCACGTACATCAAGAATCCACCGTACTTCGAGGGCCTGAAAAAGGTAACTACGCTTCGTGAATCTTTGTAACGTGGATGGGGCTTCGATTGTCCTTGATCAAGAAATTAACGATGAATATTCGTGGCGCAGGAATTGCCGGAATTCAAGCCGATCCGGGGAGCTCGAGTTCTCGTGAATCTCGGCGATTCGGTTACCACCGATCACATCAGCCCGGCGGGAAGCATCGCTCGCAATTCCGCGGCGGCCAGATACCTTTCCAAGCGAGGGTTTGTACTTTATTTTTCCCTCTTCGCTGTAGAGATACTAAATCCTCCTGTTCTCTAATTGTTTCTCTAATTAAATTTCATTTTGCTCAACCGCAGACTCACGCCGAAAGAATTCAACTCGTACGGCTCGCGACGAGGAAACGACGCTGTAATGGCGCGCGGAACTTTCGCGAATATTCGACTGGTCAACAAATTCATCGGCAAAGCTGCACCCCGAACATTGCACATTCCGAGTAACGAGGAGGTAAGCACGATGGCTCGACTATTTTTCGCTGCTCTTTTACGCTCAGAATTGCGTGTAAACTTTATTACATTCGTCAATAGATACATCGCTGCTCTTTTACGCTCAGAATTGCGTCTAAACTTTATTACATTCGTCAATAGATACATCGCTGCTCTTTTACGCTCGGAATAGCGAGTAAACTTTATATTATACTAGGCTAATCACACGCGCTGGCGCGCGTGCCTGAAAAACCTGCCAAAATCACTTCAGAAATTTGTTCTTTTCAAAATATCGACTTTTAACCTATACCATCATTCTCAAGTCGCATATTCTACCCCCGAAAACACTGGTTATTAACCTTTTTTAATCGATTTTGAAAAAAATATTTTTTTGGCGACGAACATTTTTTTTTTCGGTCAGAAATCGTAGATTCGGCTCCCGACCGAAAATCGAAAAATCGACCCTAATTTTTTTTCTTTTCAAAATATCGACTTTTAACCTATACCACCATTCTCAAGTCGCATATTCTACCCCCGAAAACACTGGTTATTAACCTTTTTTAATCGATTTTGAAAAAAATATTTTTTTGGCGACGAAATTTTTTTTTTTTCGGGCAGAAATCGTAGATTCGGCTCCCGACCGAAAATCGAAAAATCGACCCTAATTTTTTTTCTTTTCAAAATATCGACTTTTAACCTATACCATCATTCTCAAGTCGCATATTCTACCCCCGAAAACACTGGTTATTAAGGAGGCATCGTCGGTACAGTCCGTCAATTGCGCATTAAGATTTGAAACATTATTTAAATATACTTTCGAAAGGAAACAAGTGTCCAAAAAGGTGGATATGAATTAAAGAGATCCTGTATAGTGTAGAAAAAAATATGTGCAATAAAAATTCACAGAAAAATAGCTCAGTTTATGCTAATAACTAATGGGACATATTATACGCAGTTTTTTGGAAGTCAAATTCGTAATTTTAGTTCGATCTTGTCGAGCGACGGTTCATTTTGTTTATCGACGGACAATGCACAAATTTACCGTTGAACATTTGCGATTATATTCATAGGTCACAAATTACAGCCATTTGTTTATAAGAGAAGAAAATTAAACGACGAGTTTATCTCGTTTTATTCCTAATCGACAAATAAACTGAAGAAAATAACTCGGTGAATTCGTAAAACGTTCTTCAACGAACAAAACGAGCTGTCGCCCGACAAGATCGACCTGAAATTACCAATTTGACTTCCAAAAAACTGCTTATAATATGTCCCATTGGTTATTAGCATAAACTGAGCTATTTTTCTGTAAATTTTTATTGCATATATTTTTTTCTATACTAAACAGGATCTCTTTAATTCATATCCACCTTTTTGGACACTTGTTTCCTTCCGAAAGTATATTTAAATAATGTTTCATATCTTAGTGCGCAATTGACGTGACTGTACCGACGATGCCTCCTTAACCTTTTTTAATCGATTTTGAAAAAAATATTTTTTTGGCGACGAATTTTTTTTTTTTCGTTCAGAAATCGTAGATTCAGCTCCCGACCGAAAATCGAAAAATCGACCCTAATTTTGTTTCTTTTCAAAATATCGACTTTTAACCTATACCATCATTCTCAAGTAGCATATTCTACCCCCGAAAACACTGGTTATTAACCTTTTTTAGTCGATTTTGAAAAAAATATTTTTTTGGCGACGAAAAGTTATAGCAGGAGTTATATTCGTCAATAGATATATCGCTGCTCTTTTACGCTCAGAATAGCGTGTAAACTTTATTATATTCAACAGATACATTACATGAGCGAAATTTCCATATCTTTCTCGTTACACAGATGGACGTATTCGACGCTGCGGAGAAATACAAGGAGGACGGAACCCCGTTGATAGCCCTGGTCGGAAAGGATTACGGAACTGGCTCGTCGAGGGATTGGGCAGCAAAGGGTCCCTTCATTCTGGGAATTCGCGCCGTTATAGCGGAGTCTTACGAGAGAATCCACAGGTAAAAGTGGTCCCTTTAAATATTTTCAGAAAAAGCGTTTGTCACTCACTCTCCGGGTCTTCAAGGAATGATTGAACCTGCTAACTCCTAAATTAAGGTTACAACATTACCACCAATTCAGCCCTTTAACTGCCAACGTTTGGTGCAGATAATGTTTTTTTCTTTTCTCAACGGAAAAATATCTTTGCCGTTAAAGGATTAACCAGTGTGAAGCGTTTGAACCACATTAAAATTCTCCTTGCATTTTTCTCGATGTTCTCAGATCGAATTTGGTGGGAATGGGCATCGTTCCGTTGCAATATCTGCCCGGCGAGAACGCCGAGAGCCTCGGCCTCACGGGTTTCGAGGAATTCAACATCGAGATACCGGCGAATTGTCAGCAGCTGCAGAAGATCCCGGTGACGACGAACGACGGCAAAACGTTCGAGGTGATCGTGCGTTTCGACACCGAGGTGGATCTCACGTACTTCAAGCACGGTGGCATTCTGAACTACATGATCCGCACGATGATCTGAGGGGCCCGGCTCGGTCGTTGAAGACTTGCGTGTGAAAAAGCTGTTGGCTCACGATGTAAGCATTTACGAGATCTCTATTCGCGGGAACAGGGGCAAGAAACAAAAGCGAGGAAGGAAATCGCGAGGACTGAGTCGTCGCAGCGAGGAGCGACGAGCGGCCGCCGCGACCGCTCGAAGAAAGCGGCCACGAATTTTCGTACCGAATATCAAAGCTTTGCTCTAGGTGGATGGGTACTTTTTTCCGCAACTCAACGCGTTGTTGCAAGGAGGTCGTGAAATGTACTGTACTTTTCGCGCACTTCGATGCGTGTCAGACAAAACGCATTTTCAGATAATCAGATAATATATATATTTTATTGTGTAAGTAATTTCAGTGGTTTTTTTTCTCTCTCTTCGTTCTACTCTCACGTAATCGCGAAAAACGCTTCGTTTCGTCGTAAAAAGAAATTCAACAATACAGAAACAATAAGAGGACAGAAACGTGGGTATTTTATCTTATGGCGTTTTCGGCGATCGGCGTCGACCATCCCGTTCGGAAAACGTCCCGGTAGTCGTACTGCTGGAGACAACGACCCGAGAACGTTAGTTCCACCAATTTTCTGTCGGTCGCGCCGTAGAGGTGCGAACTGTCGAAGGCGATGCCGTACACGGGGCTCGACTTCCGGTCTACGTTCATGAAGAACAGCTGAAATGCAAAGTTGGGATTTTGAATTACGTGAAAATACTTGAAATTCGTGGGTTCTTCGTGACTGCAGAAAATTGTAGCGTCGCAACGCGAAGAAAGGGGACATATTCACCTGTACATAGCTTGGCATTCTTTGGTCCCACAAAACGGCTTTGCAATTGTACTGAGATCCAGTGACCATGGTAAAACGATAATCAGTGCTGATGCAGTACAGGGCGGAGTCTGTCGGATCTACCCAAGTTCCGACGCAAGAACCAATCCTAAAATCGAACGTCGATTAATTCCTCCCTCGAGAGTTTCTCGCGTGCGAAGCTTCGTCGATGTTCCACAGGAATTTTCACCTGGTATCCCATTTTCGAACGGTCGTGTCGTATCCGCAGGTCAGCACGACGTTGGAGTCTTCCCAAACGATGTCCAAGATTCCGGCGCCGCGTCTCCATGGATGACGAAGTGCGATTGATTCGCTACAGCTGTAAGAATCATTTATTTATGTATATCAATTTTGTAAAATAATTCCTGGAAAAAAACGTGCGAGAGGCAGATTTAAAAGTTATTCACTAAACCGACCATTCGATGTCGAATAACTTAAACGGCGGGACTCCGCTGTTTCCGGAAGAACCGACCGCGAAGGTTGCGCCCGTTGGATCGGCCGCTAAAGACCAAACTCTGTCCAGCACATCGATCGTCGCTAGCCGATCGCCCAAACTAGTTTCGGACGGTTGATTCCACAGCTGAAAAGTTGCAATTCGCTCTTAATACGGTGTGTTTTAAACGCTGTTGCGATTAATTTTTTTTTTTAATTAACATATTTTTTTCATTTTAATTTTTAAATTTTTTAAAAAATTTTATTTAATTTATTTACGGATTTCTCCTTTTCAAGTATTTTACAATATGTGATTCGAAAACACGAGATCATAAATTCATATACAAAGGTATTCTGTCTCGATGGGTACGAACGAGCAACAATCCATGGAAAATAAATTAGGTAGTCTACCTTTACGGTTCCATCGGCGGATCCAGAGATCACGGCCCCCGGAATCTCGTCCACGGAAGTCACGTTACCGTCGTGAGCGTTCACGACACGCAAATCCGAGTAATCGTTGTCGGCGGAATCGCGATGAAAAAACGTGATCGAGCCGTCGCTGTGGCCGGCTATGAGATAATCGTCGCGCACGACGAACTTCGATATGTCGCTGCTTATGGAATTTCGGTTCAGTATCTTCTCCGATTCCGCGAAGGTTCCGCGAGCGCGCGTGAATCGCCGATCACGCCGACGAAAACCGCTCAACAAATTTCCACCGCTCCACCACAAAACGTCCTTGGTGAGGTGAATCCAGGGCATCGACTTCACGTTCCACTTGCCCAGAATGTTCCTCGCCCACCGTCCGCTCCGCCAATTCTCCGATACCTGCCATCTCTTGCGGAGGCACAGCAAATTGAGGCATCTATAAGAACAAGGTACATGAATGAGGTCAATAAAAGGTTGTGCTTCGAGGTTGGGATTTTATTAATTCAACAACAGATAAGAAAAAATTGAAAGTAGGTTTTTATGGATTTACAGAATATTTGGTCGGATCGTCAATCAACTCACAGACATGGACAGAAATTTCTTAGGAATATTTTATTAGTAGCATCGCTAATTAACATTAATAACTTTCATTGGAAGATAAAAAAAAAAAATCTTTATTTACGTTTTTGAGTTACATCGGACGTGCGATGAACAAAAACAATTGCGTCACATTTATCTTCCTTTTTTTCAAACATTTTTTCATGGCATCACTGAGATCATACCAATTTGTTACATCAATTTTAATGCCTTTCTAAGATTAATAATAAATCGAGTATGAAACGTTTTCCCCGAAATGTTGTAAAAAAAACACTGCTTTTCTAGTCAGACGCACATAACCTAAAATTCACCTTTCACGGAATCTCTTCGACGCCTGATTAGTTGCGAGCGGCCGATTTCTTCTCTGGTGCCAGAGGATGTCGTCGCGCACGATGTCGTTGAACCTGGTGCAGACCTCGGAGAGGCTAACGAGATCGAAGGCATGGCAGTAATCGAATATTAGCAGGAGTACGTCGGACGGCAAGGTATCCAAACGCCACTCATCTGTCATCGTCGCCCGATCGCGACTACCGCAGTATTCTCGAGTTTCTGTCGTCGCTCGTCGGACGCCGCGGCGAGCGTTCGTTTCATTCGAACTTCAGCGACTTTCACGGCTGCATTTCCGGTCGTCTATCGCTTGAACGATTTCGAAAATAGACAAGACTGCGACTTTCCATTGACTGGCTATCATCAATAAGGGACGCCACAGCATTTTAATGTTGAGCACAAAGGTAATTTTTTTTCAATATATCAGAACAATTGATCAAAACATTTTTGTTTTTCGTAAGGAAATTATCAAGAAATAAAAAACAGGAGATAAAGTTCGGGTAGGAAAAGATACACATTTTCGTAGCAAAGTCAGTAACAAGTGTATATATCTATATACATAATAATAATAATACGTATACGAAACGTTCGTAATAAATTGTATATAAAATTTCGAAATTTGCATACAAAATTACGCGGCGAAAGCAATCACGCCTCCTCCGCGTTATCACACTCCTTGGTCGCGTCTTCCGGACTTTTCCATTCGACTTTCGACGCCTTCGTCTCCTTGGACGGAGATTTCGTCTCCGGCATCACGTGCCTCAAGTACGTAATGTGCAGAACGAGATAAAGCACCGAGGTGATCGCCGCGAGGCACGAGAATATTCGCAGAGTCGTCGCGCCGCCGAGTTTCTTGTACATAAATCCACCGATGAGGCTGCCCAGTGCGAAACCTGAAGCGCGAAAATTTAATTAATCACAGTTTCGTTTCTACAGGCCCGCAATATTTTTATTTAGAACTAGCAGGTTGTAGTTGCTTGCGCGCTTATGAATGCTCGAATAAAATTTCGGTTGATAATAAAATTAACGCGGAATTGAAGTAAATAAAAAAAATTAATTTTGGGACTGACTTGAATTAAAGGAGGGCAAAGCTTTATTATTTAGGGCAGACTTTAATTAAGGCAGCTGGGACAGACAAACAGACAAACAACTTTCCAAAAAATGTATATAAGATTAGAGTTAGAATTTATTACCAAATCCGTCGTCCATGCCAGCGACGATTCCCTGGACGGTCGCCGAGGTTCCTTGAGGCGCGACAACGCTGGCGAATGCTACGATTGTCGTGTAGCAAAGCGCGTACGTCGGTCCTTGCATGAAGAATTCAATGAGAATTACCCACCAGGGATTTGGCGCCAAAGAGATTAGACCCAGTCGAAGCGCGTAGCAGACGAAGCAGAAAACGAAACTGTATCCGTAGCCGATTTTCTTCAGTATCTTTCCTGCGAATAGTCGACAATTTTTTCGATAATTTCCTTCGTAAAATCAACATCCACGCAGAGACAAAAGCGAAATAAATTTACTCACCGGACAGCGTGAAGAATATGACTTCGCCTCCCAAAGTCTCGGCCGCGATGATCAAACCCTCGATCAATTTGATTTGTCCCATGTGGCCCGTGATCGCCGCGAGGTCTTCCAGATACCTGCGAACTCTTACGATTTACATTTGTCGTCATTATCGCGATGTTAGCTGAGTCGACGATTAAATTAAACGTAAAATCGACGTTCTCGACTCACCAAAACAGGAAGTAAATTATGAAGCTGTCCAAAATGCCAGCTAGTGTAGCGAAGAACAGGAAAATTACTATGGGCTTCATTCTCAATAGACCGTAGATGTCCTTCGCTATGTTCTTCGAGCCCGACATGATCGGCAGCTGAAAGAGAGAAAATTCTTTCAATTGCATTTCCCAAATATGCCTTTTGTGCGATTCTGCAGCCTCGGGATTCACCTCCAATTTTGTACAGCACAATAAGTCGAGAAACGTGAACGCGGACACCAGTATAAAGGCTGGCGTGTAAGTCTTTATTGCCTGACCCTCGGACCACAGGTCGACCATATAACCGGCCAAAAGGGCAGTCACGCCGAATCCTATCGTTCCCCACACGCGCTGACGTCCGTATCCCATTTCTCCTCCTGGGCCTGACCAATTTTCACAAACCATTATTAATTCAATGGAAATTATATTAATTCAATGGAATTTTATTCATTCAATGGAATTTTATTAATTCAATGGAATTTTATTAATTCAATGGAATTTTATTAATTCAATGGAATTTTATTAATTCAATGGAATTTTATTAATTCAATGGAATTGTATTAATTCAATAGAATTTTATTAATTCAATGGAATTTTATTAATTCAAAACGTATTTAAAAATATTTAAAATATTAAAATATCAAAAATTATATCAATTCATTAGAAGGTTCAGGCGAGTTATCATCAAATTTTGCCGACGATTAATTACATTGAAATTATGTTAAGCAGTGCAATTACTCTACTAACCCAGCACATCGAAGCATATAGCGTCGCTGATGGAGTTCGAGACATTGAAGCCGATGCTACCGACAGACATGAGAAGCACGAAGCCCCAGAAGGTCAATGACCCGTACAAACAGCGATCCTCATTCATGGACTCGCACGACAATCCACAGGTCCTTTCCAGTTGGTCCTCATCGCAGCCGATGAAATTTGCCACGGAATCCACGAGGCAAAAGGCGTCCGTCGAGAAGTTTTTCTCCCTGCTATCTTCGAATATCACAGTGGTGGAAAAATTCTTCGCATCCTCGCAGTGCCAGTGGCACCTGGCGACGCTCCGAGCTCCGTAACATTCGTCCGGTCGACTGATGTTTCTCGTGCTGCACGTGACTAGTTCGTTGCAATCCACGGTGACGTTCGCGATCGCGTTCCCGGCTATCGGCGAGCCGGGGAGACCCGGCAGAAAGTACATCGTCACGAAGGCGAGCGAGGTCGTCGCGAGGAGCGCGACGAATATGGATTTTCGCCACTCGCGAAAGTAATCGACCAGAAAGCCGAAGCACGGTTTGGATATGAGAAACAGTATCGGCAGCACCGCGGTCACTGTGCCCATTACCATCGGCGAGACCCCCAGCTGCTTTCCATACACCGGAATAAACGGCAGTATAGGTCCCATTGCTGAAATAAAAAAGGAATCAACTGTTAAAAAAATCGCAAATATTGCGTATTTCATTTTTTAATTAAAATTTTGTTTTTTTTTCTAACCCACCAATATTATTTCTAATTTATCATAACAACAAATTAAAGAATAGAAAATTATATTTAAATGAAAATAATGAAAATTAAGTTAAAATGTACGTGAGAAAGTTTAATAAAAGTTAATTTTTTTACTAAAACTACTAAAATGTTATTTCTAATTAATCATGACCACAAATTAAAAAAAGAAAATTATTTAAAAATAAAAATTATGAAAATTAAGTAAAAATGTTCGTGAGAAAGTTCGAGAGCAAAGTTCAATGATTACCAGCCATGAAGAAGAAAAAATGTGCCTTGATCGGCAGCTGCTGCGAGTTGATCTTTATTTTTCCCATTTTGCTGTTTGTTCCTGTGGCCCAGATTTACGTGAAAAAAGCACAGTTTTCTTGTGTCTCAAGCCGCATTCATGTTGCGGCTTTACGGTTGTCCTCCTCGATCGGTCAGGCAGACGGCGCTCGCATTTACATTCTGAAAGAGAAAACGGTTGACTGAACGAAGAGAGGAGGGTCGGCCGGCCGCCACACGTTTGGATTCCGGTTTAGCGCCTCGACGCGGCAGGAGACTCCAAGCGACTGTCGCTCCACGCCCATCGGTTTATATTTATAAGTTCGAGTGATTTGATTACGAGCCACTGATAATACACAGACGTTTTCCAATCGGGACAAAGAGGGGAAGACGCTGGACGAGATACGAAAGTTTCTCGATAACGATGCACCAATGAAATTACCAATGCGTAACAATGCCAACGCGTCTCATAGTCGAGGCACTCGCGATTGTTGTGCCGAGTGCAGATAACGAAAGAGCCGAGCACAGCGTCCAACGGCAAAGCCGCGAATTCGTAGCCAGGAAGCCCGAGTCGTTAGGCACCACGAACAAAATCTGCATTCCACATTGCTGCATGCTCGATTTTTATTCTCAAATCGCGAAACACGTGTTTCGCACGTGAAGCCCGCTTAATCCGAGAGGCTCTAAGGTCGCTGTGTTTGTACGGGACATTCCGTGTCAGATTCGAACGCGAACTACATGACCGTAAATTTATTTATTTATTTATTTATTTATTTATTTATTTATTTATTTATTTATTTATTTATTTATTTATTTATTTATGTATTTATTTATTTATTTATTTATTTATTTATTTATGTATTTATTTATTTATTTATGTATTATACGAAAATTGCAAAAGAAAAAAGATTTCGAAATATTTGCAAAACACTCGTAAAATATTAATTTACGTCCAGTCGCGATTCCCGTAGAAAACCATAAGAGAACAAACATTCACAATGAGATGTACAAACATGACGCGGAACGCGCGATACGAAGACACACCGAGATAACCACAACATTGTCGCGCCTTATCGAACGTGTATATTTCGAGCGAACCCGCCGAACAGCGAGCGAGATTCGCACAAAGTAACGCACACACACATAACGGGAATTCTGATACGAGGCTCGTGCGGCGTCTGCTCTCGCGAAGTGTCACTGACAGCGGCGCGAGAGTCAAGGACGTCCCTTGAAATAAACACCACACGAGTCGCAGGTGGTGGCGCGTCGGATATAAACAACTCGGAAATGTGTTCCCCCCCCCCCTTTTTCTGCTCATTAGCCAATCCACCGGCGCGACACATCGAACACTCTGCTTCAAAATGGGCAGAATAATACATAGCCTATACATACATGTAATACCTACATACGCTGTCATCTGCGGCAGCGCTGAGCGTAAATTCGACACATCGTGTAGGTTGTTTTGAGCCCAGCATCCTCGCTACGCTCTTTTATTTTTCTCAAATTCTAATCCCCAAAAATGTCCGGAGTCTCTATTGTGACACTGTCAAAATCCGCGGGACCGACCAACCGTCCACAATGTACCGCACTGCACTGTCGTGTGTTCGACGTGTCGCTCCATCGCGTACATGTCATCCGCGTCGTACGTGTGCAGCATCGAGACACGAGAAAAATCGAGCCGCACGGCGCACGAAGTTCCCCGAATACGCACGACGGTGGACGAATCGAGGCTCTCACGATGTGCCTCGAGCGTTTCACCGGGTGAAAATGCCGCTCGCCGCGGGCCGAACGGGGATGATCGTCGTGTGTACCTATAACCCCTCTCAGCTGTTGAGCTTTGAAGGCTTCGAGGGGGCTTCGATTGCGATAAGTAATCGATCGCCGGTTCGTATCACGATTAGCGGGATTAGGTAATCGCTCTGTTTTTATAAAGTGATTGATAACGAGTAAATTATTTCTGATCTACACTGATAAGGGTATCAGGTTTTTTTGCGCCTGATTATGTGTACTTAGATATCACAAACGAAATTAGAGTCGAAAGGTTTTTTAATGTGCTATCGAATTTTTATTTATTCGCAAGCAAAATATTTATTTGTTTAAGCAAGTTCATTGCTTAAACTTCATCGACATTCATCGACAGTTGGAAAGGCTATAAATAAATGTTTATCTGCATACGCTGGTCCGTCGATTGTCATTCATTATGTAAAACAGGTAACATTGTGGTACAGCGGAATCCGCGTCGAGCGGAGATTCACTCATTGCGCCGCACCGAAGTTGATGAATTACTTTGCGGCCGCGGTGCGACACCCGGCGTACGTAATGCCGATTGCATTGGCAGGCTGCGACTTCGCGCGTGTGCGATGTAACATCGATGCAAATAACGTTTCTAGGTGCATAAAAAAGAAACATGTTCCTCGCATCTGGTCTTTTTATCCCGTTTATCACTCATCACGTGTCGAGCATTTGATGCTTCGGAAGAAATTGCAGCGAGGCTGCTTATTTGCAATTTACCGCATTATTATATTTTGCTGTGTAGGTGGCTCATAAACCCTTCCAAGAAAAGACCTAAAGCCCACGAAACTCAAATCATTACTCCCATCTTGTTTCCCGTCGCCGGAAGCGACGAAGACAATTTCGCACATCCGCCACAGACAAAGTAATACCGAGCGCGCGAATGACACGCTCGCTCCTTCCACTTCGCAGCTTCTGCCGTCCACAGAGTTTCTCTAGTTTCCTCCTCCCGATCCTCCGTCTTCTCCCACCACGTGCGTCTAAACGAGACACGCACGGTTCGCTCGCCCTTGGACTTTCGGGAAGGCCAAACACGCGGCCGGCGCTGCCGCTGTGTCTACACGCTGTGGACAAAGTAATAAAACAAAAAAAACCCACCACGAAACCCCCGCCTGTCTCTCTAATTCCCGCGTATTCTGCCACTTCGTCCCGTCGGCAGTTCGTCGTCTGTCTGCGTCGCGCGACATCAGCCGCAGTTCGGCCGGCGATCCACGCGCGTCGTTAGCTGACGCATATCGACGCCACCTACTGCGTGCAATTAATACAATTATCATAATCATCGGCGCGGAGACGAACGCGGCGTGATTCAGTCGCGGAATCGGGCAGTGCCAAACGCAGCGTTCGCTCTATCGAATCGCGCTCCGTGGCTTCTGACTCGCGGCGCTCGTGCGATCGCGCATTATCTCCGCTTATACAGAAATACATATACGAGTGCCGCTGGAAACCGCCGCCCGCGACTTCGCCCCCTCTATTTACTTTTGGTTCATCGAAGCGGGGAAAAAACGCGAAATAGAATAAAACGATCGCGCGCGCACACCAGTCGAACGATCGTGTGTGTGTGTGTGTGTGTGTTGTGTGTTGCACACGTTGTGTATCTCCGTCTCTCTCTAAACACGTTCACCGCGCGGTTACGTGTCCTTCGTTTGGGCCGCGCCGGGGGAGCACCGGGAAAGTATGATATGTATCGGAACGGGCGGATGACGCGTGCGAGAGAAAAATATATGTGGATTAAATAAGCCGTGTGCGTTTCTCGGGGAGTCGCGCGTGAACGCCTGGCGAATTGTAGGCGTCGCGCAGCGCGGTAAACGCCGCTCGACGATGGCTCGAGGAGCACCGGGGATGATGCCGAGAGGCGCCTGTCTCACTTTCGCGCTTGTCCTCATTAGCGGCTGCTGCCTCTACGACTTCATCGGCGCGAGTGCTGAAAAACGTGAGATTATTATACTGCGCGCATAAACCCCGCGATTACGTACACTTTTATAGGCCCGTTTTGGGAACCCGTTTGACTCGCGCTCGGTTGGGCGATACTTGACGCGCACCGACTACCTGTTGCGCTTCTTTGTTTGCAGTGCGCTTGTGCGTCGTCGAGAGCGCGCACACGAGCAGGAGGATCAACCAGACATGCCCGAAATTGCGGACGGACGGGGAGAGCCAGGTGGAGTGCGTTGTCGTCAATGACAGGCAAGTAATTTTTTTTTTTTTCTTTGAAATTCAAGGTGGGACGTACTTCATTTTTTCGCCAGATAATAATAATAATAATAATAATAATAATAATAAACTCTTATAGCAAAACACGGAAAAATGACCTCGAAAATGTTGCGAAATTGAACATTCATGTTTTTATACAATAATAATGATAATGATAATGTTAACAACAACAACAACAATAATAATAATAATAATAAACTCTTATAGCAAAACACGGAAAAATTACCTCGAAAATGTTGCGAAATTGAACATTTATTTTTTCATACAATAATAATGATAATGATAATGTTATGCTCGATCATACCAACGACTTTTTTTATCATTTTACATTGTTCTCTAGATCTCCCGGTAAGTTGAAGCTATAGCATTTTGATCAGCGTATTTCGTCGTAGATTTATCGAAAAATCGAAAAAAAAATCATATGTTTTTATACTTGTTATTTTTTTATAGTGATAAAAATAGCTCATCGCCTTAAAAGAAAGGTTGAAAATGATTTAATGAAATGTTTGAAAGGTCAATGAGCGAAGTCAGTGGATTAAATGAATGACGATTCGATTGCAGACTGAATTGCTTGCGTCGATTGACCGCGGGTGACGCCGAATTCGCGATACTCGAGCCCGAGGATCTCATCGCGGCGAGTGCAAACACCGAGTACTACATGCTAGTCACGCACGAGCTCAGACTCTTTAAAACTGGTGTGTAATTATCTTCATTATCTTTACGAGATCTTTCCGAACGCGCGGAATCCTCGCTACGCTACCGTGTAACGCAATTTATAGCGTTTTATCTGTGACGCTCGATCTTTGAATGGAGCGGCTAATTTATTGATCCGACTTTTCACCCCGGCTTGTTTTTTTTTTTTTGCAGATACTCAACGCTTCGCGATGGCCGCTGTGGTTTCCGCGGACATAAAAAGCTCCTCCGATCTCATGGGGAAAAAGTTTTGTCACGGTGGACTGGAGAATTCGGATGACTCGACTCGAGTCTTCGCAACGGTTCGTTTTCGCAACCTCGGCGGAGATAAAAAAAAATTCGACGGAAATTTAGAAGAATTGAGATTGTTTGTTTTGCAGTATTTTCAAAGTTGGTTCATACCGCGAAGATGCGACGCCGATAAGACCCTCGTGGAGAATCAGATCTCGGGACTTTCGAGCTTCTTCGGCTCGGCTTGTATTCCGGGCGCGTGGACGCCGGATTCTCGTTACGATAACCAACTGAGTAAGCAGAAACTTCGGCTCATTTCTTAGGCTTCATTGTGGAAAATATTTCTTGCCTCGAAGCACATTATGGCACAGTAAATATTTGGCTAACATTCAATTTAGATAAAATGCTCGTTTAACTCATGGAATTAATCTCTTGGTCCTTGAGTTTTGTGTTACTTTTTTCTCTGCATAAAATGTTTCAATTGTGCAGAATCGAAGTACAAAAACTTGTGCGCCCTTTGCGACAATCCCGCGGGATGTTTTCACAGTGATAAGTATCACGGTCGCGAAGGCGCTCTGCTCTGTCTAACCGAGGGTGATGCGGACATCGCCTGGGTTCGTTTGGAAGACGCTCTGCGACATTTCAAGGTGCGGATTTTTTGTTTTTTTGTTTTTTTGTTAGGTTCCCAATTTCTTTAACCTCGACGCTCTTCGGTTTATTTATCTTCGGCGTGATTATTGGTTTTAGACTCAAGGTATTAACGAAACCAGGTACAGTTATCTCTGTCCCGACGGTACAACGAGAACGGTAGGAGACAGCAGGCCCTGCGTTTGGATAACGAAACCATGGCCGGTGGTTGTTGCCACAAGGTGTTAAAAACCTCTTCAACTTATCGTGAAATCTCATCGTATCGCAAATTTTTCCTCACAGAGTTAACGACATTTTTATCACGCAGGGATTCCGCGGAACGCGTGGCAAAAATTGTGGGTTCCCTCGCGGACAAAAAATTCCCGTGGCAAAATAACGTGGAGCAAGTGATGGAAAGTTACAGTCTGACCCCAATTGCGACGGAAACTCTGCAGATGCCTGCGGATTTTCTTTTAAGATGTAACGTAGCTTAGCGATTTTTCGTTAAAAACGCGCTCGTTTATTCGTAATATAATTTTTGTTTTCAATGTAATTTACGAAGATCCCGGTTTCGTGGCCGCAAATAGTCACGCCGGCTGCTGGCCCTCGAGATTGATAAAGTGGTGCGTCGCGTCGAACGTGGAGGACCGAAAGTGTCGATGGATGCGAGAAGCTTCGTTGGCTTACGGCCTCGACCCGCCGATATCCTGCAACCAGCAGGCGAATCGATCCGCCTGCTTGGAGGCTGTGCGAACTGGAAGAGTTGATCTCTTCGTCGTGAGGCCGGAGGAAGAGCTCGAGGCTAAATTGTGAGCATTCCTAATTTTATCTATATTACTTTCTGCATGGATACGTTAGTTATCTTTTTTTTTTCTTATTAGAAAGGGATTTGTACCAATTGTTCAAGTAGCAACGAAGAAGGAGCAAGATCTCAACGTAGTTGTGGCTCTGGTGAGGAACGAGTCGAGTTATCGCACGCTGGAAGATCTCAGAGGAGCGCGAGCCTGTTTCACTGGCTATCGGAGCATCGGTACAAATATTAATATCCTCAGTTGAAAAATTCCGGAGAATACTATAAGACAAGAATTTAAAAACACCCGAAAAAATTATAGTACAGAATTGTTAAAAATTATTGCCGCCGATTTGAGGGACACGAAACGCTTCACCCTCCTGATTTTCTCTAAAATCTTCGAAACTGAAATAATTTCATATAAAATAAAATAACCGAGTATTTCGATTTCAAGGCTGGAACGCGTTTGTGGATGTGATGAGCAACGTCACAACGAACGAAATTTGGAACTGCTCGGATCTCCGTGCAGTGTCGAGTTTTTTCAAGGACAGCTGCGTCTTTGGGTTGCGCGATGAGAACCTCGACCATCCGGTCCCTTCAAATCTTTACTCTCTGTGTCAACAAGGTTGGAATACATTTATCTACATTTTTTAAAATATCACTCGATCCTCCTAAGTTTACAGCGATCATTAATAAAAAAAAAATGTTTGTATCAGGTGGAAAATCTAAGGACGCGACAGGCGCGACCTACAACTGCTTAAAATCCGGTATCGCCGACGTCGCCTTCGTCAGCCTCCAGAACGGACAGAACAGTCAGTAAAAAAATCAGTAAATTCTCATGGCGACACGATTTTACGCTGTCCTTGAAAGGAAACAGATTGCTTCGACATTTGTCAACTTTTTCCTAACTCCGACAATCTTTTTCAATCTTTTTCCAGAAATGCGCGGCTCCATCCCGTCACCGGGAAGTAATTGGCGGTCGATATGCGTCGATCCGTCGGACTCCAAGGACAACACGTGTTTCCTAACGTGGAGCCAACTGGGCTCTGTGATGGTCAATGAAAATATGACTGAACTGAGGCGCGAGGAGATTTACTCGGCTCTGCTCGAGATTGATGTGCTTTTCGGCAAGAGCTTCCCAGACCAGACGCCAGCTTTCTCGCTCTACGGACCTTACGACTCCAATCCCAACGTTATTTTTCCGGTAATTATGCAGCAGCCACGTAATTTTTAACGATTTATCAGTCGCATGTACAGTCGAGTGGCATATCGAGTTCGCCAACGTCTCTCTCGAAAATTTCTCCCTTGACACATCCCGAAGTGACGACTCCGTCGATGCAACTTGCCCACGGAAAAAAGCGACTGGCGAACGCAACTTCCGGTTTTCCGTTGACTCTCAGAGCAGCAGCTCCGACGCACGAGTCTCCTGTATCTTCCGAGAAATTCGCCAGTTCCTCGTTCAGCAAATCTTCGATCTGAACCGATGGATCGGAATGTTTTGTCTTTTCTCTTTCGAGCCGCAGCCTCTCGACTATTTTACGAGCCGGCGCATGCAGATAGATCGCACGATCCTCGCTCGACACTGAACAACAGGATTCCGCGTCGGAAAATATTCCACAGCCCAAAACGGTGCCCGATGCGGTCATCGACGATTTTGCGATGCTTTCTTCGCGATCGTCGGTCGTGGAAATTCCGCAGGCCAAACGGCCTTTCCGATCTCGTGCGACTGCTCCGTAAATTCTTATACCTTTCTGCGTCTAAATGTTAATCAAAATTTAACGTTTTGAACAATCAATTTTTTAACATTTTTTAATTTAATTTGTTGCGTAGATTTTTAACTTACGGGTAAATCGTTCATTGTCTTCGACGCTTCGATCTCTTCTTTCGAAATTCTCGAATTCGGTGGAGTTGGAAGCGACTCATTGGCTCCGTCACTCAGGGCCAAATCGCTTGACGAATTTTCAAGATTTCGCGCTCCGTTCTCGACTATGAGAACATGATCGGTTTCTCGTAGCACTTTTTTCGCGAGAGAAATCGGATGCAGCGCGTCGGTGGTCGCTCCTACTGATCCCGCGTTCGATTCGCTGTCCATCATAGCCGCGTCTTTTATAACTAACGAATTATGTCCCTTTGATACATCGGAGGTTCTTCTGCCGTCGAAATTTTGTTCGGCACTCTCCAAACTGCGAATTGCGAGCTCGACAGCTTCCACCGCTCCGCAACCTTTGGCGAGCTCTTTGTACGCTTCCACCGCAGCATTTTCGATTTTTTCGAGTGTCGCGTTGACTTCTTCTCTCGAAGATACAGAATCCGCGGTTCCGTGGACCAGAACTGTCGGATCATACTTTACCGGAGGTTTTGGTACCTCCTGTTCTTTTCTTTCTTCGTTGAGAATATTCGAGTATATCGTCGGTATATCTTCGAATTTTGGATGCAGTAACTTCGCTATCCACGAGCAATAGTCGCACATTTTTGCTGCAGAATTATCGTCCGGTTTTACTTAACGTCACGATTTTTCTATTAGCTTTTTTCAAAATTATATTTGTTCCGAAAGCGTGAAGGTTAGTAGTTGACCGGACAAAAGAAGGTCGCGTGTCCCATTATATCGATGATTTGTCGGGTGGAATTAATTATTCAACTTATTTTTTTCTCATCTCTTTGTCTGGTGCAGGAACGAACTCAACGTCTTCAGCGTGACGTCGGTCATATCCAGTTGCCGAGAAATTACGCAGCGGTCGTGAACAGGTTTGTCGAGCGCCAAAAAGTCTACAGCTACTGCAGCAAAGCGGATCGACCAGGAGCGACGATCTACAACGCATTGGCGATGGCTGTTTTGTCCGTTTTTATTATCTCCGCCTCGGCCGCGTGATTCGGCTGGTCCGTAAACAATTTAATAAACTGCCCGAGATTGCCTTTATCCTTATACTTTTTTTAAAAAACGATACAAGCGCCACGGGTTCTCACTGGTTTTGAGTCTTTTTCTCTCGAATCAGAAAGAAAATGTTCGACTTCCTTTTGGTCAAAAAAATTAAATCGCCAGTTCATACCAACAACACTTCGTACGCAGGTACAACAAAAAACAATTTCAAATCTCTATTTATGAGTGCAAAAAATTCCTTTTTATTCGCATTATCGCAACTTCGTTGTCGGACGGATTGGACTAGAGATATATCACGACTCGCGTTCACGAGTCTCATAACTATGTACATTATAATTGCATGCGATGTAAATATCGATCGGTCGCGGGCGCGGCGGAGACTTTCGTGAAATCCGCGCCTGAATAGAAAATCGTTCTAGCATAAAACGACACTCGAACTACTCACAACCGTGACGGTATTTTCCGAGGAAAACGGATGAAAGAAAAAGAGAAACAAACGAAAGTTTCACGACGACTCAGACCCAAACAATCGTCCGTGTACTCGAAAGGGCTTCGAAAGATCACAGTATCGCGACGTATCGTAGAAACGTATTCATTTCACGCTTAACCGCGTCTTTCTGAGCGTAATAAAACTCCTCCTTCAGTCGGTGCACCTCGACACAGCCGTTGTCCGACGCAAGAGCCTGAAATTAAGCGAAGAATTTACGATCTTCGCTCGCCGGGATTTCCCGCATACGCCCGGCGTTAACGTGAAATCGAAACTGTTCCCTCACCATGTATTGATTAGTCATTTCGTGCGCGGTTCTGCAGGGCGACAGCTGGATACTGTCCACGTGTGCCCATTTCTCCGTTGATATCGAGTACGCGGGAAACATGTCGCTGCTACCCAAATTCCAGATGTGAATCCTGGCGATAAAATATGCATTGTTTTTTCCGTATTTCCTCCTATTTACGATCGACTGCGCGCGGTACTCACTTCGAGTCGACGTCTAAAACGTAGACGGTCAGCGGTTTCGATCTCGACCACTGGACGGTTTTCACCGCAGCTTTACATTCCTCGTTCTTGAGCTGCAGAAGAGGCTTCTCCGCGGTTGTCGAATGCAGCCGAACAGTCCCGTCCGCGCATCCGACCTTTGGAATCGGACGTATCGAATCATTAATTTCATACTTCGAGTGTAACGTTTCATTGGGTTTTTATATTTGTGCTGAAAATTATGTCTCACCAAGAAGTAAGGCTGATCGAAGGGACAACATTCTATGCACTTTGTTTCGCCGCACCAATCTAGAGAGAAGTTAATTCGATAATTATTCGAAGAATAATCTGCCGGGCTCGAAATATTAAAAAATGATTAGTTGCCGAGTGGAAATCGTTAGAGCTAATCGTCCTACCCATTTCGCTGGATTTGTACGCGGGTGGATTCGCATGCTTTCCAATGCGCGTTGCGTGCATTATGTTAGTCGTGTTAGTGGCGATGTACAGCGCGTTTGTGTCGAGACGATCGACATGCATGTCCGAGAAGCCTTTTAAATGATTTTTCCTGAAATACAAAGGAGTTCGAGTGATCTGTCGCTATGGGCCGAGGCTTGCATCTCGGTTTTACCTCTCGTCGGCTTTTTTCGGGTACAACGAGATTTCCTGGCTTTTTACGAGCCTGAGATCGCCCCACCAGGATAGACCGAGATCGTCGACGCTCATTTTGCTCATGTTTCGCAAAACGCTCCAGATGATCAGTCGGCCGTTTGCGTCCAAACTACAAATCTATGGGATCAATTAATTCGTATGAATTGCCAAAAGCTGATGATTTTGATAAATTTAAAGAATAATTCTTCGAGGTACAGACGGGGAATTCACACCTGAATTGGCATAAATTTGTTGCGAGCCGAATCCGCGTTTTCGCCCTCGATTTTCGACAATACTCGGAGCGCGACGATTTCCGCGTTGTGACCGGATTCGTCGTAGCTTCCGATCGATGAGTAAGTTGGACTTCTCACGCACCACTCGCAGCTGTTGGCGTTGTCGACGATTTTTCGATGCCAGGTTTCCTCCTCCGCGAGGTCCCAGAGACTAATTGACCTGCGGACCCGTAATTAGGAAACGATTAAGAACCAAATAATTGCCAAGTTGAAAGAGGATTTTCGTCGATTATCCTTCTCGTCTTACCCATCATTAAGCCCGCCGAGTACTATATTGTAACTCGTTGAATGAAAGCAACAGGCTGTGATTGCACTTGGTGAATAGAAAAGTTTTATCGGCCTGGAAGGCTGAAGAATGTTCCACACGCAGCCGATCGAACAGTCGGTTACGAAATCTTCGTCCCTCGTTGTTTCGATTTCCTAGGGTTTAATAAATTATTTGAAACAATTATTAAACATTAAACGATTTTTCGATTAGGCAAGACGAAGATTAATTGATTATTTTATAGAGGAGGTAAAATGCTTTTTCCCTACCTCGTCTCCCGGTGCGTGAATCGTGAGCAAAACTCTATTCGACACATTCGAATAGTGAATCGTCGTGACCGGTCGACCCGCCAAAAAGGTCACAGAATCGACGGAGAGCTTGACGATGCTCTCGCTGAATGGAAACTCATGAATGTTATCGGTGCTTCCGTTATTGGCGCTGTCTTTTTCCTCCAAAAGGGCGAGCACGACTTTTCCCGCTTGACTTAGAAATTCGTTCAATTGGATTACATCGTAGATCGCACGAGATTTGCCGCTTGTGGAATCATCTTCAGTCTCACCTCCTACCCCAAGTCGCTCCTGAAAAACGTAATGAAAATTAAACTCGGTTCAAAGTGCACTTGAAGTGCGTTTATTATTTACGATCAAGTTGCACAGCAACTTGATCATTACTCCCTAAAATAATTACCATATTAAAGAGCTTCACATCGTCGTCATTTTTAAGAACCGTCCGACACTTGGCCGGAAATTGAGTCCACTTGTTCGTTCGTTCTATCGCTTCCGTCTGTGTTTCGACATCGAGATTGTCCTCGTTTGTTTGAATGCATATCTTAAAAACGCGAGAATCTTCATTATAACAGAAAGAAATACATCCTGTCTTGTGAGTCTGAATTCAACGAATCGGAATTCGTACCTGTCGTGTGTTGAGTTTCCCATGCGTTTGTATAAATTCCTCGTAAGCCACGGGTTTGCTCTCGAGAATCGACCACTCGACCACGTCGAGCTTTATCATCTCCAGCAACTTTTGGCCGCGCGAAACGATCTTCGGGGCTGATGTTTCGCTCGCAGTCGCTTTGGGGTCCCTCGAGGGTTTGCGAAAGTCTATGAACGCTATTCTCGAGAGCGGCGGAGACTTCGCAAAGTCTCCGGATCGAGCGTCCTCGAAACCCTCGTCCATCGACGATGGCAACGATTTGTTTTCCCCCGATCTTTCCTCCCTGATTTTTAATTAAAAAAAAAATTACTTTCTTATTATTACTACGAACATCAATAAAATTCTAAAGTGCAGATATCTTTGAAGTGCTCGTTTATTCGGTCTGGTATCTGATTCTAACGACAGCAAACCTATATGGACTGATGCTCGGTTGTACGATTATTTCCGCGTTAGGTGTCTTCGCCTCTCGCGGCACCGTCACCGATTCCACTCGGGCTGCTCGTCTTCTCGCTTCCGAGAGCTCGTAGTGCCCGGAGTCCAGCATCCGCTCTTCGTCGGATTTTCTGCTGTCGACGCTGCTTATCGTAGTTTTCTGACGGAAGAAGAAATTTCGGATACAGAGGGTTTCGGTTCGCAGGGATTTTGCCGATACTCACCTGCTTCTCCGTTCGCATCTCTATGGGCTCTTCTTCAATTTCGCCGTCCTTATTCGATGCCTCGCTCACCTCCGAAACGGTGTCTGTAGGTTCCTCAAAATCGGATTCGTAACTCTGTAAATAACGTCATTAAATAACCATAACAGTAATTTTTTTATAACATAATTAATACAAATTTTGCGACCATTGAAACTTACTTCAAAATCATCTTCATACTCATATTCTTCATCATCAGTGTCTATCTTCACAGCTTCTCCATCTTTCGATACAGAAACCACTTTGCCAGTTTCACTGTGAATGTCTGGTTTAGCAGAGCGAAGTACCTTAACTTCGCTGGGGCTCAGAGTTCTGGATCTCCTTCTCTCTCTCGAAGGAAGTCTCTGCCTCGTCGTGTATTGGTTCTTTGATTTAACAGAAGCTTCCTTGGCTCTATCTCTGGCAGCTTTAGCAGAATCATCTTTGGTTCTTGTGGACACTTTAGGAGCATCGACTGTGGTTCTCATGGCTGTAACTTTAACAGCATTCTCTCTGGTCCTGGATGTTGTAGCCTTCACTGTGCTTTTGTCTCTCGTCGAGGCAGCCTTAACATCCTCCTTAGCCCTCGTAGAGGCAACCCTAACTTCCTTAACATCTTTGCCTCTCGTAGAAGCCGCCACCGACTCTCTGCGACCCTCCCCACCTCCAGAAGTTCTGGAACTCCTGACGCTGCTCGCCTTGGGCATATAAATACTGCTTATACCTCTCTTCTCCCCATCAGACTTTCTCTCGTGCCTCGTCTTTGCCCCAACCACCGGATTCTCCACAGTCGTCTTAGAAACTTTCTGTGCAGCAGCGACAACGCTCCTGGAAGCCGCCGCTGCTTTTCTCTGCGGTTTAGCAACCGCCCCACCCTCTTGATCAGGCTCTGCGCCTCCATTCTTCTTCGCAACGTTGCCAGAAGTTTTGACCGCTGTGGTGGAGGTTTTCGCAACGGTTCTGGATGTTTTGTCGCCAGCAGCTTTTTTCTCCACCGATTTCTTCTTAATCTCCGGGGTCTCCCCTTTGGGCACAGACTGGACTCGGCTTCTCGTAGAGGCGCGAACGGTGGTCGACGGATTTTTCGTGCTTTCTTCCGCTGCTCGCGTCTTCCTCATGGTATCCTAACCAATTGACGACTATTGTAGTTTAAGGGGTTACCTTGCCGACTACGTGCACCGGGGTGAAGCATGATAATCGTAAAGTTGGAAACCTTGACCGGGAAATTCAACTGGGACGCAAAGGGGGGGGGGGCGAGGAGGGGGCGTACCGACGGGGGGCTAACTAGCCTTAGGCGCTTAGGCAACTATCGGGGGGTTGCGTAGCGTTGTGCGAGTGCCGGGTGGATCGATACACGCCGAACGGCCGTTTATCGTGGCAGGTGAGGGAAAAGTGAATACTCGAGTCTCGTGGTCTTTGTGAAAAATCGTACTTTATTCGCTTCTCTCACCTCGCTAGACATTACACGCTAACGACGCGTCGTTTGTTTTGACAGTTTTCTGCTATCATGTGTCGTGTGTGCGCGCCATGATGCCGCGATGACGTCATCCCCGCGACTGACGGCTGCGGCGCTGCGAACTCGCGACAGGCGAAAAAAACGGGCTCGGGAATAAAGAGACTCGCGCACGGAGTCTTTAGGCGCGGGTCGATCACTAGGTGTGTAATTTACTGACTATCGGTTATACATTTTTTAAAGACAATCAATAACAATAACGTGATTTCGATGAAGGATCTCGAAGCAGGAAACGCGACAGCGATACTTGTTGATGTCTTCTGAGGCGCTTCGATCTCTTCAAACTGAACCCTATAGCTAGGATTAGAAAAAAAAAAGTTTGCATAAGTTCGCACGGAGAGTCTTTACTCGCGGGTCGATCACTGATGGTGTGTAATTTACTGACTATCGGTTATACATTTTTTAAAGCCAATCAATAACAATAACGTTGTGATTTCGACGAAGGTTTTTGAAGCAAGAAATGCGAATACTTGTTGATGTCTTCTGTGGCGCTTCGATCTCTTCAAACTGAACCCTATAGCTAGGATTAGAAAAAAAAGTTTGCATAAGTTCGCACGGAGAGTCTTTAGGCGCGGGTCGATCACTGATGGTGTGTAATTTACTGACTATCGGTTATACATTTTTTAAAGCCAATCAATAACAATAACGCTGTGATTTCGACGAAGGTTCTTGAAGCAGGAAATGCGAATACTTTATGATGTCTTCTGTAGTGCTTCGATCTCTTCAAACTGAATCCTATAGCTATTAGAAAAAAAGAAGTTTGGACAAGTTCGCTTTTTTCCAAAAATGCATTTATTTTCATACAGAAACATTTTTGATTAAGGGCCGGGAGAAATTTATTCTTTTTATTTTTCAAAGCGAAACAAGAAATAAGTTTTAACCGGTCGATAACTGTGAAATCGACATATTTTTCCATAGCTTCCATTTCCCCCTCCCCCCAAAAACATCTGAAGTCCCCGGCAGCTGATCGCAGAGCATAACCTCCCGACCTTCAAAATCCCAGCGTAAATAATGCAGACAAAGCAACCAAATTTCGCGTGTAATTCCCAGAAATAATGACACGTTCGTCACCATCGCGTATCGTCGCAGCGTTCGAGCCCGCGGGAAGAATCGATGGCCGGGAGTGCGAGCAGCGACGATGAACGCGAGAGCCGGAAGTATTGCGCCCACTGCCACCGGGTGATAAACGATCGCGCGCGTCCGCCGAAATCGGCGACGACAGCAGAAAAGTCGCTGAGCCGCGATCCGCGAAAGGGAAAGCTCAGCGTGGCCGAGCTCGTGTACAGATATCTGTGGAACGTGGCGAACGCGGACGAACGATGCAAGCAGGCAAATAACGCGCTGAAGAATTTTCGCAGGATTCACGCGCGGCGAATGAATCCGCGTAGGCTGCTCGGCCCAAAAAAGCATCATTAAGAACTCAGAGACCTTCGAGACAATCATCGTCGATATATCCCACGAAATTATGTTTCCCGTTGTCGCAGTCGCGCGAGATGACTTTTATTCAAGCGATCACGAATTTCTTCGCTCTCGCGCTGCGCTGGATGTTCGTTGGCGTCTGGTGGCCGAAGGTAGGGATGGGTGATGTTTGTCGATTGATCGAGCACCGATGTTTTTTGTTCTCGAGAAATCGATGTTTTTTTCCGATTTTTTTCAAAACCGATTAATCAATACTCGATGTTTATTTACGAAGCATCGACAAAAAAAATCGTAGACGGTCTGTGCGGTGTTACAAGTGTATTTTAACAGTTTTAAAGAAATATCAACTCTCGACAATTTTGCATCACTAAAGTTCGTGATATATACAATTCCTGTGTAACGTGTGTCACATGGTGTCAAATATGACGGTCAATAGAAGAAAGATTATTCGATATATTTTTTTTTGTCTATTTTCAATTCTGCGCGAATCACAACCCTTATCCTTATGCAAATTGTATCCGCTATTTGCATTACACGTATATTGAATTTTTAGGAGTAGAAACAAATTTCACCAACAACGGGTACAACTCATGATTTCACGAATCATGATTATTCTACGCTGATTCAAGCATCACTGTGTTTTGAATGCGCCTCGAGACCTTGGTAGACTTGATTTATTTGAATCAAATAACTTCGCTGATTTTGTTTTGATTTTTCATCGTTTTTTACTTTACCGATGTAAAATAATCGATGTTCCGATGTTTTTTCATAAACATCGATTATTCATAATCGATTTATTTAATAATCGATTCTTTTAACATCGATTTTTTTTTTCAACATCGCCCATCCATCTTTAGCCGAAGGACGACGGGGGAGCCGCCCGGCCGAACGCGGAAGCTCGCGGCCATTTGTCAACGGCGAAGTCGACGTCGTCGGCGCAGCAGACGGTCGGGACAGTCGGGGCGAACGCCCAGAGTCCGCTGTACACGCGACTCGTTCGGGGTCTGCGCGAGCGGGACGAGACCATCGACGTGCTCAATCGGCGTCTCGCTTTTCTCCGCGGCGAGATCAAACTCAAGGATCTGCGCATCGCCAACCTCGTCGATCAGGTCTCGAACTTCGTGGACATTGGACTGCAGCGCACGCGGCCATACGTGACCGGCTCGAAGCAACCGAGGCTCAAGACTAAAATGCCGTCCACTCATTTTTGACTTTTTCGCACGAAATACGCGATTGTGATCGATTAGTAAATACATACGACGAACGCGGAAACATCTCAACCGAATATTATTGTTGTTATTTTCTTTTAATTGAGAAATTTGATTAATTCCATGATTGTAATTAATCAAATTTGATTCCATCCACTCATTTTTTATTTTTCGCACGAAATACGCGATTGTAATCGATTAGTAAATACATATGACGAACGCGGAAACACCTCAACCGAATATTGTGATTGTTATATTTTTTTTAATTGAGAAATTTGATTAATTCCATGTTTGGAATTAAACACTCGTTAGCCGGGTTCGTATTTGCGGAGCCACAGGTTCACGATCAATTACCAGTTGAAATAAATGATACTTTTCTCGGGAAATCAGCGCGGGGTTTCGCTTATTTGCACGTTCGTCATGCTCTCCAATGCCCGCAGCACGCGAGGCACTACGGCTCGTTCACCTCGCCGCGTGCGCTCGATCGGGACGCACGGCACAGCCGTGGGAGGCCAATGTGAAGGGCGCCTGTGGGCTTTTTAGATATCCATGGAAATGATGCCGATGGAAACGCGAAGATGCGTGCTAAGATACTGACAGCGACTGCTATTTGCTTCTCTACTTCAATTATATGCAGGTTGCAGCCGAAGTGAAAATCTTCGTTTCACGGGATGTGAAAACTAAGATGGAATCGCAACGAGATGAAAAGAAATATCACGAGTTATTATTCGATTTATTCATTTTTTTAAATCCGTTTTAATGGACCCTGAAGTAGCTTTTGAAATATGAAGCAAATTTTTTTTCTATTTTTATCTCTAAGTTTGTAGAAAAGTAATGTGGACAATGTGGAAAAGTAATGTGGATACAAGACGTGTTGTAGCCATTGGGACAGCGTCTGGTGTGGACGTGGGAGAAGTCCATCCTCTCGGTCTCGAGAAATTCACTGCCACGTATATAGGAGAAGCCAAGGCCATGGCTACGCTCGGGGAATTTCTTTGGGGAGTGAGTGCGAGCTCGGGGGGAGGGGATACGGCGATGCTTCAAACAGGTAGACCGGCGATGACCAGTCGTCGTGCCGAGAAGCAGAAAGAGCGGGCAAGCCGACAAGCGGACTGACAGCGGTACTGGATATACCACGTCCACGAGAAGCTGAAGCAACGTTCTACAAACAATCGGAAATGTGAGTCGCAGCTTAAGACAAAATTAGAAAATTGCATGGTTAGTTTAAATAATGAATAATGAATAAATAATCGTGTAAATGGGATCAGAAAATCAATTTATTTCAATTGGTCAATTTGAATAAAGATGAATACATTTTTATTTCAATCTCGTAAATAATTTATTAATAATACCAATATTATTAATTTATCTAAACATTTTTATTAATTTTTTTAATTTTGGAAATACTTCCATTTCGATAAATTCTATTCATATTTAAAAAAATGTCATCTTCAATTCTACGATAGAATTATTATTTTGCATAATAATTAATTCAAAAATAATTATTAAAATATGACCTGTTTGACATTAACAATAAAAGTTGCTATCTCGTTGCATCGCACGTAGAGATTTGACGCACATAGTAAAATAATCGATTCACTGGTAGTCTTTTTTTTGGGTCACCTGAAAGCGTTGATGCTGGGACGATTTAATCGGTTCTCGTAGTGCGAGTAATTTCACGTAATCGAGGAACGTAATAAGCGCGCGAAGGACGTCATCTCGAGCTGAAAATGCGACAAACAAATGTTGTTTTTGTCGTCCTTCTTTCCTCGTGTCGACTGCGTCGTGTGTGGCGTGGAAAAATCGTTTCGACGAATTCTCTAATAATAGAAAATTTATGATGAACGTCAGCGTCACACAGTTCGTGGAACTTTATGCGAGACGAATGTATCTGGTATGAAACGAGCCATTTCGCGCACGTACATCACCGTTTCACCTGGCTCGGTCGGACGAGGCGAGCGTCGATCCGTTCCTTCCGGTCATCGACCCGCTACCGGTTACGGACGCGACTGTCTTCGTCCCACGTAAAGCATCAATTTTCAAAGCTTCTTCGAATCATATATTTATATATATATATTTTTTTTTCAACCGCCAACTTCCAAATCCTTGAATTCTCGATCGAAGTCCTGATTATAATGGACAGAGTTAAATCGGCCAAAATAATCATTTATATTCCGCTAAAAAAAAACTAAAAAAAATTAATTGCGTAATTATCATTCATTATTCAGCGTTGCAACTTCTTAGAAAAGCAAAATTATGACGATTTAGCATTGACCTAATTATCATACCTGTTCTGGGAAATAATCATGTTTTGTTAGATTTATTTTTCTCAAATTGCGAAATTTGTTAAAGAATATTTATCTTAAAGTAAAATTTATTCATTTTTGTATCATAATAATTAATGTTTTTTTAATAATATTTCATGTTTTTTTTTGGCTTTTCTCTTGCAGAATATGATAATACTGGGCTACGTGTCGTTGTGGACCCTGTGCTACATAGCAGTAGCAGCGGTCATCAGCGGAGCTCTCGTGCTCCTAATTGCCTTACGTCTCTACGTCTACTACTCCCTGGGGATCTGCACGAGCAAAAACAAGATGAACGGAAAAACGGTGATAATCACGGGATGCACGTCCGGCATAGGTCGGGAGACGGCTAAGGATTTGGCGAAGAGAGGAGCCAAAGTAATAATGGCCTGCAGAAATGTCGAGGCAGCGAACAAATTAAAAGGTACCCGTGTGACTAATGGTACATCGCGACGGTCGGGTCCGTCAGTTGAAATGTCCGGCTGACACGGAAAAATTGCGCCTCTGGCGCGTTTCGAAAGTTTTTCCACTTTCTTTTTTCGAGCGTCTTTTCCAACTTTCTCTCGCGCCTTTGAAAATAATAATTGCAACTTTATATAGAATAAACTGTTAATTATTTTTTTTTTTTCATTGACCTACATTTAAAGAAATTTCTAATTACAATTTTTTTGCTCCGTAATAGACGAGATCGTGAAGACGACTGACAACGCGAACGTGATAGTTCGTAAATTGGATCTCTCGTCGCTCAAGTCCGTCCGCGAGTTCGCTCAACAGGTGAATCGCGAGGAGAACCGACTGGACGTGTTGATTCACAACGCAGGAACAGCCGAGACTTTTACGAAGAAAGTCACCGAGGACGGAATCGAGATGACGATGGCCACCAATCATTACGGTCCATTTCTTCTCACGCATCTGCTCATTGGTATTTAATTAATTAATTAATTAATTACTTTTTATGAAACCGTTTTTGGCTGCGAAAATTTGTTTAATGTACATTAATTAATTAAACAAATTCTCGCAGCCAAAAACGTTCCCATAAAAATTAAACATGGATCTAATATTTTCATTATCGCAGATTTGCTGAAACGTTCGGCCCCGAGTCGCGTGGTCGTCGTCGCCTCCGAGCTCTACAGAATTTCCTCGCTCAATCTCAACAACGTCAACCCAACGGCAACTTTCCCGGCTTATCTCTACTACGTCTCGAAGTACGCGAACATCGCCTTCACACTAGAGCTCGCGCGTCGCCTCGAGGGAACCGGTGTGACCGCCAATTGTCTACATCCGGGAATGATCGATAGCGGAATCTGGAGAAACGTTCCCGCGCCGCTTTCCTGGGGCCTCGCGCTCATCGTCAAAGGATTCTTCAAGACCCCCGAGCAGGGAGCTCAGACCAGCATTCACCTGGCCGTCTCCGACGAAGTCGCCGGTGTAACGGGAAAATACTTCCTCGACTGCAGCGTAAGATGTCCAGTTTTTTTCCGTTGACCCCCCACTATTGACCTCATTTTTCGCTGCGAAATTCCAAAAAATATACTTTCTTTTTTTCGCATATTTTAGGAATATCGTCTCAGCGAAGGAGCCAAAGATCCCGCCAAGGGTAAAAAGTTCTGGGAGCTGAGCGAGTCGCTCGTCAAGCTGCAGCCGTCCGACCCGAAGATATAAGACTCCGTTATTTCGTATTAATTAACGATCTTTCGCGGTGCAATGCTCTCTCCTATTCACTGCCTGCCTATTAAGGTACCCTTTTCGCGGAGCGCGTATCAAAATACCTTAAACGATGGTCAGTTTTTTGTTTGTTTGTTGTACAATCTTCTGTCTTATATTTAGGAAACAAAAGACGAATGTCGGTTGTAGAAAAATGTATTTTAGGCATAAAAGTACTGTTGGTTTGTTTTTTTCGATACGTGAAAAGTGTTCTGCTTTTTTCTAATCATTGTAACGAGAACTCTTTGTCGAAGAATCGATTATCAGCTGCGATTTCTACGAGCTTGGAACGGGTTTCAGAGGGAAGAGACTCTCGAAAAATCGCATTCGCTCGAGATTGAGACCAGTCTTCATCGTGAGCGTCGAGTTGATTTCCATGTATCGATTGTTCTGCGGCGTGAATCTCTCCCACGTGACGCCCTTGAAGGCGCTGTTGTTCCTCGGGATTGGCTGGCCGGTCTTCACGAAATTCGCCCACATGGCGGTCATGAGCTCGACGGTGCCGATTTCGGGGGCGCCGGGCTCGAAGTAGGGATACAGACTGATGAAGAAGAGGTAGAGCAAGTCGTCGTGATGCACAATGCCTGAAAATGAACATTTGTAACGGGTAAAGCGATGATTAGTAAATAAGGGACGGAATTTTTTCTTCTTCAAGACGATTTAAATCCGAGATTTGCATACCGTACGGTTTCTTCGTGTCGAACCAGGTCGCGAAGCTGTATCTTCCCTGATAGACGAATCTGTAGTAGTAAACTGGCTTTTTCGACACCGCCGAGACGAGATTGACGAGTCGGTGCATCGCAAAGCCGGTTATCGAATCGGCGTAAATCTGCCAGGACGAAGAGTCACGAATTTATAACATTTTTTCCAGAAAAAATCGTGACTAATCATAAGCGAACTTTTTGCGCACCTGGCCGAGTTGTTCCGCGGTTTCCAGACTGACGGGCTTTCCCTTGAAATAAAATTGCCGCAGTGCTTCAGTTATCCTCACGGATCGAGCAGTGTCGCGCTCGTATTGGAAGGAGAGCGGCGCAACGTAAGTCCAATTGGCGTTCATGTCGCGGAAGATCGAGTCGTTTCCTTGCACAGCTTGGAACACCGCGGCTGAAAATTACGAGTGCATTGGAGGACGCTGATACAATTGAGAAATCATTCAAGCTAAAATAATTAGATATTAATAAAAAGATATTGGTAGGTCAATAAAAAAAGATAAAAAAATAAAAGGATATTGATAGGTAAATCAAAAAAGACAAAAAAAAATAAAAAGATATTGGTAGGTCAATAAAAAAAGATAAAAAAATAAAAGGATATTGATAGGTAAATCAAAAAAGACAAAAAAAAATAAAAAGATATTGGTAGGTCAATAAAAAAAGATAAAAAAAATAAAAGGATATTGGTAGGTCAATAAAAAAAAGATAAAAAAATAAAAAGATATTGGTAGGTCAATAAAAAAAGATAAAAAAAAGAAAAATATATTGATAGGTAAATTTCGATCGTACGTTTAAATCATTAACCAGTCCAATGTGCAGGAACTAAAAATAACTTACGCCTGGTTAACGATTTGAACTCGTCTCTGTTCACGCCCGACATCAAAGGAACTTCGTTAATCTTTCCCTGTCTGATGAGATCCACGGGTTGACCGACGACGAACCTCTCGAGGCCGGGAATATCTGGTTCGACAACCGGTGACCACACTCTGAGCGGTGCGTCGTGCCATTCCTGAGAAATCAATAATCAACTAATCATTTTTTTCGACAAAATATGCGACAAATGCAACAACAAAAAACACCGCCTTCACTCACAGCAAATCGCGAAAACGTGTTTGCGATTTCTATCGCGTCTTTGGTTTTGAGACAGGCGACGATTTTCGCGCTGGTGTCGTCCGGGCAATCCATGAATCGCGCGAGTTTCTTCGCGTAATCGATTTGCTCGTACGTGAGGTATTCGCCCTTGGTGGGCGATCCGCTCATGGCGATGGCTCTGTGGAAGAGACCCTTGGACATCGGCGCGGTCAGATGAAGAGCGACGCTCCACGATCCGGCGCTGTAACCGGAAATGGTCACGCTGTTCGGGTCACCCCCGAAAGCTTGGATGTTCCGCTTGATCCACTTAAGCGCGACTACCTGATCCTTCAGGCCGTAATTTCCCGGAGCGTGGGAATCGCCCGTAGCCAAAAATCCTAAACAAAACGTGAACAAAATGTATACTAACTGTTATTGAGATTTCAGAGCGATTTTTTTCTTTCATTTTTCTTTTAATTAACTATGCTAATCACACGCGCTGACGCGCGTGCCTGAAAAACTTGCCCAAATCGACCCTAAATTTTTTTCTTTTCAAAATATCGACTTTTAACCTATACCATCATTCTCAAGTCGCATATTCTACCCCCGAAAACAGTGGTTATTAACCTTTTTTAATCGATTTTGAAAAAAATATTTTTTTGGCGACGAAATTTTTTTTTTTTTTGTCAGAAATCGTAGATCTGGCTCCGGACCGAAAATCACCAAAATCGACCCTAATTTTTTTTTCTTTTCAAAATCTCGACTTTTAACCTATACCATTATTCTCAAGTCGCATATTCTACCCCCGAAAACACTGGTTATTAACCTTTTTTAATCGATTTTGAAAAAAATATTTTTTTGGCGACGAAATTTTTTTCTTTTTTGTCAGAAATCGTAGATCTGGCCCCGGACCGAAAATCGCCCAAATCGACCCTAAATTTTTTTCTTTTCAAAATATCGACTTTTAACCTATACCATCATTCTCAAGTCGCATATTCTACCCCCGAAAACACTGGTTATTAACCTTTTTTAATCGATTTTGAAAAAAATATTTTTTTGGCGACGAAATTTTTTTTTTTTTTTTGTCAGAAATCGTAGATCTGGCCCCGGACCGAAAATCGCCAAAATCGACCCTAATTTTTTTTCTTTTCAAAATCTCGACTTTTAACCTATACCATTATTCTCAAGTCGCATATTCTACCCCCGAAAACTGTGGTTACCAATACCTTTTACTCGATTTTGAAAAAAATCATTTTTGGCGACATTTTTTTTATCAGACATCGTAGATCCGTCTCCGGACCAAAAATCGCCAAAATCGTCTTCAGAAATATTTTCATTCAAAATTTCACCTATAATAGGCTAATCAATTCTGCGCTCCTGCGGTCTTATAAAGCTTTAAAAGAATACGGGCATTGCCGCACCTGTTGTCTTATGTCAAATTTGGCGTCAAACTAATTTTTTTTAAACGGACTTTTGTGGCAACCAATCACAGCTCGAATAGTTTGCTAACAATGTTTTTCATGAACTTTTTAAAAGGAGTAATTAAATTTAAAAAAACTGCTGCGTACCGAGAGGTCCAATGCGATAATTAATCGTGACGACCACAATATCTTGATCCAGTATATAATGAGGCCCAAAGAGATAACTTTGACCCGAGAAACCGTAAAATCCACCGGGGTGGAAAAACACCAGCACCGGTTTTTTCGTTCCATCGGCCACATTGGCGCAACTTGCGTTCGCTGGGAGCTGCAGCAAAAACACACAATTAATTAATATTCAAATTTAACAGAATATTTTAATTATCAATCTTCTTGATGAAATACGTACTTTGGTGGAGTAGACGTTGATTCGCAGACAATCTTCAATCATCAGTCTGCCTCCTGGCCGAGGACAGGACGGACTCTCCTCGGAAGCGTCGAAGACGTCCTTCCATGGCTTTGCCGGCACCGGACTCTGAGAATAAACGACAAGAATCGTAACTTTCAATTTCCGTCAGATTCGACGAATTAAATTATCTCTGCGTTTCCCGCTCTTAACGTAATTCGCAATGGACATGCGTAAAGTCACGTTTAGAATTTATATGTGGGTCAAGCAGCTGACTCGCGTTCAAAACATTTCCGTATTTTTTTTATTCGAACAATTTATTGGACACAAAAATAAATCTCCGTCTCGTGTTTCCGGGTGTCGATTGACACTCTCTGGTTAAAACATCCGATTAGAACAATAAGATGGACAAAAATCCGATTGAAACCTGTTTGAACCGATTATTGTTCAATCGAAATTTTGTCCATTTGATTGGTTTTTCTATCAGTGTTAATGGGAATTACTAAGCAGGGTTCGCACTTCCGGTCAGACGACGGCGAGACACGTCTGGTCGTCTGGAGCTAGCGGGCACTTCCGGTTCGTCGTGTAAACGAGCGGACCAATTTTCTTCTCCGCGCGCGACGATTCCCATTGCGAAATTCGCGAGTCTCGCGGTGCCGTGACTCACCAGGCACTGCATGTGCCACATAAAACGATCATTATGTGACTCAACTCGTATCGCGCGACATTGAAACGGAATAGCAGTTGCGTCTTAAACCGCGTGTCCTGTGTCTCTCGTCGTTAGTCGGTGCAGCAAGCAACACAAAGCCGAACACGCTCGAACCTGTCTGGCATGACTCGAGGCCACCGATCTTCCCAACTCCTGCTTATTATTGCTATTATTTTATTTTATTTTTATCTTTGTTTTTTTGTTTCTTGTTGACTGCCGGAATGTATCTTGCCTTTTTTTTTTGTAATCGCTCTTGATCGCTTCTTTACTATTTCGCGTATTATTTTGTATTGCTTCTATTTCCTATTTTTTTTGCCTTATCTGCATTTTTTCAGATTTTTATCTAATCTTTGAAATTGGTGTTTTTTGTATGGAAAATATGTACAATTTCAAAGACTAGATAAAAATCTGAAAAAATTCATATGTATACAGAAAAATAAAGAAATCATTTTCACGCAAAAAAAAACTTGGGTCGACAAAATATTTGTTAAACCATTTTTTTTATCAATTTGTTAATAACATTTTGGAATTATTATTATGCAAAATTAATCTTTGCAGTACCTTCAGTGTGCATGAATTTTCTCAGATTTTCAGATCATCGAGAAATGTTTGCAATTCTCTCGCACTTTTCTCGAATTTATGCGAACTAAATACTTCGCGCTCCTACATGCTTAAATCTACTTATCTATCTACCTATCTTTTCTTCGAATTTATCTCCACCAACCTTGAAACGCAGCTCGCCGGTCGGACCCTCCGCGTATCTCATTCCGCGAAACGCGTAGATTTTCCTGCCGAGTCGAGAAGTCATTAGCGATCCCTTGACCCGTCCGAGGCTCGTGTAAACCTCGGGATTCTCGGTGTCGCTGTTGCCGACCGCATCGCTCGCCGCTCGCGCAACCGCGATACACGCCAGCGTCACGAGAAAACCCCGCGTTTGCATCTCATCCGCTTTGGTAACCTTGAACCGACGCAGTGATTACCTTGAGTCGCGCTTCTGTTGTGAATGTAATTTGTTATCATTTGGCGCATTGCAAGCGCCTCTTTGTTTTATTCTTATTATTACGTGCGAACCTCGGCGAAGTCTCGCTGTTATTGTTATTATTATGTGCGAAGCTCGACGATGCTTCGCGAGAACTGAAGTGCTGTAAATCGCCCCGGCGAGTATATATAGGCTGCAATGAGGAAAAATCTTGGTGAATAAATGAACTCGTCGCGGGGCTTCCGAGAACGACGACCCCGACGCCGAGAGGCGCAGGTGTTATCGCCGGGCTGACTCGTTTTGTTTGTTCGATCGATTATGTATGTTGTAGTTATGTTTGTTCGAACGATTACGTATGTGATTATGTACCAATATAAACTTACCCGTTCGAGTTATCAAGTTTCCTTATTATGTTATTTTGGAATTGGATCTCGGAAAGTCTGATTTTTATTTTATTTCTTTTATTTTTTGTACAATGGATGGGACAAGCCCTTGAAAACCCAACAATAGATGGCAAAATGGAAAAAAGAAGACAAAAACAAAAATGATAAAACATAAATCGTTGCATAAATCAACGGTAATCTGAACTAAATCGGTTTAATCAGCGAATATCTGTAATTATGTATTGTTACATAGACGTTTGATGATGATATATTGAGACATAGTAAAGGCGAGTATGTTATATGATGTAGCTAAGTGTAACAAGCACTGGGGAAAACCCAAGGACACGAGCGAGCCAATTTATGAGACGCGCAGCTGCTTAATGAGGAAAAAGCGCCAGAGACGATATTAATGAATTACATTTTTAGAATTTTTTATCTCACGCGATGAAAAGTGGTTGTTATTCCGAATTCACGACGACAAAAGATCGTTTACTTTTGGCTCGTTAAAAGAGGGGCAAATATTTGGGGATAGGATTTATCGCAGCGTCTCGGGATTCTTCTTGAGCACGTGTAATAAAAATTGCTTGCGTGACGAGAGTAACGTGCGGTTTATTCGCTAAGAGAATACACGTTTTTAGGAACAAAGAAGTATAGCGCGATGCGCTATCGGTACAGTTATTCAATGTTTGTGGCCCACCCTGGCGATGGGCTGGAGGGGGAAGAGACGATCCCACAAGTTCATTCTCTCGGCGTAGAGATTCTTCTTCATGACGAGCTCGTCGCCCATATCCATGTACGCGTTGTTCTCGGCGGTGAGCGGCGTCCACGTGACGTTCGCGAATTTTTCGTTGTCGCGCGGGATTGGCTGGCCCGTCTTGGCGAAATTCGCCCACATCGCCGTCTGTCGCTCGATTATACGATTTTCCGGGGCGTTTTTCTCGAACTTCGGGAACCAGCCGATGTGGAACAGATACAGCAGATCGTCGTGATGCACGACACCTGGATAAAACATGGAGAGACGGTTTTTTCGTCGGTTATTTCAGCGCGGATTCTTCGGGAATTTTATCTACTGTTTAACGAGCATTTTGGCGACTCGAAGCTATAACTTCGCGCATTCTCACCGTATGGCTTTTTCGTATCGGACCACGTCGCAAAACTGAGGCTACCCTGATACGTGAATTTGTAGTAATAAACCGGAAGCTTGGAAGCTCTCGCCATGAGCTTCGCGAAACGGTTGACGGAAAATATCACGACTGAGTCCGCGTAGGCCTACGGATATAAAAAAAAAATTGAATACATAGATAGATAAATAAGAAAATAAACAAATATTGTTCAACGTACCTGGCCAAGAGAGTCGAGATTGTCCAAGGTGATCTCCTTGACCCCCCAGGGGGGCTGTCCACTGACGTCGATTTTTTTAGGAGCGTCGAGATTGTCCACGGTGATCGCCTTGACCCCCCAAGGGGGCTGTCCCAAGGAGTCGATTTTTTTAGGGGCGTCGAGATTGTCCAAGGATCGTCCCTTGACCCCCCAGGGGGGCTGTCCGCTGGAGTTGGTTTCTTTAGGAGTGTCGGGATTGTCCAAGGATCGTCCCTTGACCCCCCAGGGGGGCTGTCCGCTCAAGTTGGTTGTTTTAGGAGCGTCGAGATTGTCCAAGGATCGTCCCTTGACCCCCCAGGGGGGCTGTCCGCTGGAGTTGGTTTCTTTAGGAGCGTCGAGATTGTCCAAGGATCGTCCCTTGACCCCCCATGGGGGCTGTCCCATGAAGTAGAATTGTCTAACTGCCCTGCTGATTTTTCTAGATCTTGCCGTGTTTCGTTCGTACAAAAACGAAATAGGTGCAATTCTTTCGAATTCTGTATTCCAGCCGTTTAACGTTGTGTTATCTCCGTTTTTCGTTCGCTCGGTTATACCTAAAGTATATTATCAATTCAAATAAAGAAAGCTGCCAATTTATGCAGAAAAAACGAGAGAAAAAAATTGCGTCGTCAAACGTACCAACAACAACACCGGCAAACTCGTCCTTCGTGATTCCCGTCATCACCGGAACCTGATGGAACTTTCCTTCCCTAATCAGGTCGGCCGGCTGACCCGTGAGGTATCTCTCCACGCCGGGAACTTCCGGCTCGATCACCGGTGTCCACTTGGAAATCGGATCACCGCGCCATTCCTACGGAAATAACGAAAAATCAATTAAAAAAAAATCTCAAGATTCCCAATTATTCAATTATAAAAATCTCAAAATTCTCAATTATTCAATTATAAAAATCTCAAGATTCTCAATTATTCAATTATAAAAATCTCAAGATTCTCAATTATTCAATTATAAAAATCTCAAGATTCTCAAATATTCAATTATAAAAATCTCAAGATTCTCAATTATTCAACTATAAAAATCTCAAGATTCTCAATTTATTTTCCCGACGCCTCGCAGCGTTACACGCGACACGTACGTTAAATTGCGACAGCGTTTCGGCAATTTCCGTGGCATTTTTCGTCTTGAGACAGCGAATAATGTTGGCCGAGGTGTCGCTCGGGCAGCCCACGAACTCCGCCTGTTTCCTCGCCAGATGCATCTGATGAGGGGGAAGCGGCTCCTTGTAAATCGCCGATCCGCTCATGAGGATCGCCCGGTGAAAGAGTCCCTTGGTCATCGGCGACACGAGATGCACGCTGACGCTCCTCGAGCCCGAGCTGTACCCGCTGATGGTAACGCAGTTCGGGTCGCCGCCGAAGCTCGCGATGTTTTTCTTCACCCATCGCAGCGACTCGACCTGATCCTTGAGGCCCAGGTTGCCGGGCGCGAGGGAATCACCGGTGCTCAGGTAACCTGATAAAGCGAACGGATTCCTTTGTCACTCTGTCTTTTGGATTTTGTCTTTCGCTGATTTTTGTCTTTCGGAACTCACCCAACGACGCGAGACGCGAGTTAGCGAGGACGAGCACGATGTCCTGATCCATAAGATATTCCGGTCCCAACACCGAGCTCTGCCCGGAGAAGACGTAGAAGCCACCGGGATGAAAGAAAACGATAACCGGTTTCCGGACGATCTCGCTCGAGTTTCGCGACGGGAGCTGAAAATTATTTTTTCCTTGCGCTTTCGAGTCGGTCCTGAGAGGTTCTCGCGTCGATTCACATTTTTCACATAAATTCAATACGCAACAATAACACTTTCCACCCTGACAACACCAAAGAGTCCGTTTGTGAGCATTTAGTACACTAAAGTCCACTAACTGGGTTTCCATTTTTAGGCTTATGATGTCCAAAAAAGCATTCGTTGTTGGGTCCTAATTTTAGTATTGCGCCTGCAAAAGTTAGACCGCACATTCAAAGGCGTACTTTTTGATTCCTACATGAGACCTACATCTTGACGTCCATCCGGTGTTATCAGGGCCAGGAATATTCGAACGCGTCTCGTACCTGCGTAGTGTAAACGTTGAGACGTAAACAATCCTCCGACTGCAACGTGAAACGACCGGCTGGCTGAGGACACGAGGGTCCCTCCTGCGACGCGTCGAACTCATGTTTCCACGGGACGGCCGGCACTGCTTGCTGAAAACAAGATGGCGTCGCGAGCGACGATGGGAATTAGGTATGTCGCGTCCGGACCAGTCGGTGGCTCGTCGTCCGCGTCGGCGCAGGCGGCACGCAAAGCAAAACACGTTCCGATGAGTCCGGCGAGATTCGAGGCGTACGATCCTTATTCACACAGGTTTCAATCAGATTTTTGTCCGTTTTATTAGTTCTAATTGGATCTTTTAACCAGGGCTGATTAAACCTGATAGACCTCCGAATTGTGCGATTCATTCCGATTGCAAATTAATCGGTTTTCAATTATTTTCGGCGAGACCTTTCGATTTTTTCCACCCACCTTGAAACGTCGTTCGCCGGTGGGAGCCTCCGCGTATTTCATGCCCCGAAACGCATAGAATTGCTTGCCGAGTCGCGAAGTCATGTAAGACCCTTTGACCCGACCGAGAGATGTGGAAACCACGGGATTCCCGGTGTTGCCGTTATCGGACGCATCGCCGACCGCTCGCGCAACCGCGATGAACGCCATCGTTACTAGAATCTCCCTGATGTGCATCTCATTGGTTTAAGTACCCGTTTCAACCTTGAAGAAACAGTGACGACCTTGAGTCCTGACCATGAGTGCGAGAGAGATAGAAAATAATGTTCTATCTCTCTCACACTCACTCTCTATCTCTCTCAAGAGACTTCTATCTCTCTCACAAATCAGTGAATAAAAAATCTCGCATTTTCGACATAAGTAGGTAAAAAGTTCGTCGCGCATTTGTGGGGAGCGTTCGCGAACTGTACTTAGTCGGAGACTGTCGGGTTCGCTGTGAGCGTTGCATGAATCACGCGACGAGCAGTGGCGTTCAGAACGCCAAGAGAAGCAGACGTATCTACGTGAAACTAGAGCAAAACGAATGCGTCCGGCTCAGCCAGCATGCCTTGTATATAGAAAATCCTTACAAATGTTTACCTGGCCCACTCCTCCTCTCAGGTAAATCTCGTCTATCACAATAGGATTAATTTATTCGAAAAAAGTGCTAAAGTCGAGTTTTATTGTAGTTGCTATGCGCGCAACTCGACGACGTCACGCGCGCACTGACACTCGCTCCGCTGTCCTCGCCGAGTATATACCCGCTAGCATGAGGAAAAATATCGCGAAAAAAGAGAAACACCTCGCACGAGGCTTCCGAGAAGGACGTTCGCGTCGTCAGGAATTATCGCGGGGAGGGTCGTATTATTTGTTCGAGCGAATAAACGCGCGATTGTGTGCTAATAAATTTGCGTTGAGTATAATAAAGAGCAGGTTGCTTTTGTTTGCCGGTAGTCGGATTTCATTCTAGCTGATGTGGAACATGTGATAATATTTGATTGGGTGTATTTTTAGAGATGACATGTATACTAAATTTAATAATAAACACGATTCGCCAGGCTTGTTAATAATTACAGACATTTTCTAAATGTTTTATCTTGCTCGAAAATATATTTGTTCTTACTATTGTGTTAAAAATATTTGAGGACAGGATTTAGTACAGCTTTTCGAGACTCGCCTTGAAGGGAAGAATAAAAATTCGCTTCTACAGAAAGAGTAATGTCTGATTTATTTGTGAATGGGAACAAAGCAGTTTCGCGCGATTCGCTATTGGCATTTATACAATGTTTCTTGCAGCCTCCTGGCTTCTTCTTCTTCTTCTTCTTCTTGTGTTATATGGCTACGGTCCGTCACGTCTGTGATTGGGCCATTCAGCCACCACCAATATTCGGGCACTGCCGCGCACTCGTAGTTAAGAGTGGGGAAGCGGGAGATTCGAATCTGAGTTGTATGAGTTCACGAGAAAGAATCAGTTTAAGTGTTTATAATTAAACATTAAGTTTACATTTTTTGAGGAAGTTAAATAAGTGTCGAATTATTTTTAAGGAGGAATTAGCGAGAAGCGTGAAGGTAGAAAAGGGAGGTCGGAGACGAAAACGAGACAGCGAGCTTAAGAGGGCTATTCTGGCCTCCGCAAAACGTTCACTGTCCTGTGGCCCTGGCTGGCTGGCCACTGGCTCCTGGTCTGGATGACGGGCGGGAGGGGGAAGAGGCGGTCCCACAAGTTCATTCTCGCGCCGAAAAGATTCCTCTTCATGACGAGCTCGTCGCCCATATCCATGTACGCCTTGTTCTCGTTGGTGTACGGCGTCCACGTGACGTTCGCGAATTTTTCGTTATCGCACGGAATTGGCTGGCCAGTCTTGGCGAAATTCGCCCACATCGCGGTCTGTCGCTCGATTATACGATTTTCCGGGGCGTTTTTCTCGAACTTCGGGAACCAGCCGATGTGGAACAGATACAGCAGATCGTCGTGATGCGCGACACCTGGATGAATCATGGAGAGACGGTTTTTCGTCGGTTATTTCAGCGCGGATACTTCGGGAATTTTATCTACTGTTTAACGGACATTTTTGCGACCCGAAGCTACCACTTCGCGCATACTCACCGTATGGTTTTTTCGTTTCGGGCCACGTCGCAAAACTGAGGCTACCCTGGTACGTGAATTCGTAGTAATAAACCGGCAGCTTGGAAGCTTGGGCCATGACCTTCGCGAAACGATGGATGCTGAATCCTATGACGCCGTCCGCGTAGATCTATAGATATTTAAACAAATTAAATCAATATTTTTGTATGTAAATAAAGATATATTGTTCAACGTACTTGACCAACAGCGTCGACATTCTTCAAGCTGATCGGTTGTCCCTTGAAGTAGAATTGTTTGATAGCCTTGCCGATTTCTATCGATCGTGGCGTGTCTCGCTCGTACAAAAACGCGATGGGTGCAATTTTCTCAAAATTCGCATTAAGGTCGTCCAAAATCGACGTGTTTCCCGTTTCCGTTTGCTCGGTTATAGCTAAAACACAAAATAAAACCATCATAAAATATCCGCCTAGCTGTGGATAAAAAAACACACGAGAAAAAATATCACATTGAACTTACCAACAACAACACCACCAAACTCGTCCTTCGTGATGCCAGTCATAACGGGAACCTCGTAAAACTTTCCTTGCCTGATTAGGTCGGCCGGCTGAGCCGTGAGGAACCTCTCGACACCGGGGTAGTCCGTTTCGACTACCGGTGTCCACACGGAAATCGGATCGCCGTACCATTCCTACATAAAGCAACGAAAAAAAATAAACAAAAATCCCAACGCTCTCAATTTTCTTCAACGACGCTTCGCAACATAGCACGCGACACGTACGGCGAATCTAGGCAACGTTTCGGCAATTTCCGAGGCACTTTTCGTGTTGAGGCAGCGAATTATGTCGGCCGAGTTGTCGCTCGGACAGTCGACGAACTTCGCCTGCTTGATCGCCAGATCCATCTGATTGGGGGGAAGCGGCTTCTGGTAAATCGCCGATCCGCTCATGACGATCGCGCGGTGAAAGAGTCCCTTGGACATGGGCGACACGAGATGCAGCGAGACGCTCCAGCCGCCCGAGCTGTAACCGCTGATGGTAACGCAGTTCGGGTCGCCACCGAAGCTCGCGATGTTCTTCTGCACCCAACGCAGCGCCACGACCTGATCCTTGAGGCCCAAGTTGCCGGGCGCGAGGGCATCACCGGTGCTCAGGAAACCTGGATAACGCGCGATCGGGTTCGTAAAGTCATGCTAGAATAGCTCGTCGCGTCGTCTCGCTCGCTTATGCGCGGATTTTTATTTTTCAGAACTCACCCAACGACGCGAGACGGTAGTTTACGAGGACGAGCACGATATCCTCATCCATAAAATATTCCGGTCCAAATACCGAGCTCTGACCGGAGAAGCCGTAGAAACCGCCGGGATGGAAGAAAACTAGAACCGGTTTCTTGACGATCTCCTTCGACTTCCGCGACGGGAGCTGAAAATTATTTTTTTCTTACGCATTCAAGTCGGTCCGAAGAGGTTCTCGTGTCGATTCACATTTTTCAAATAAATTCAACACGCAGCAATAACATTTGCCAGTAGTTTTCGAACGCGTCTCGTACCTCCCTAGTGTAAACGTTGAGACGTAAACAATCCTCCGACTGCAACGGGATACGTCCGGGCAGCTGAGGACAGGCGGGTCCCTCCTGCGACGCGTCCAACACATTTTTCCACGGGGCGATCGGCACAGCTGGCTAAAAACAAGATGGCGTCGTGAGCGGCGATGGGAATTATATACGTAACGTCCGGTCCATCCAGTGGCTCGTCGTCCGCGTCGGTGCTGGCTGCACACAAAGCAAAACACGCTCGAACGTGTCCGGCGCGATTCGAAGCCCGCGATTCTTCCCCTGTTTAGTCACTCTTATCAATTCCGGTAGTTAACGCTATAAACCCCAAAACTCCTACAATTCCTATAGTTAACACTACACGGAGAAAAATTTCTGTGTTGTGACAGCAAAGAAAAGTGACAACAAAAATTGTTTTGTTAGACTGACCAATTTTTTGTTCGGCTGACAAATCTTTTGTTCGGCTGACAAATTCTTTTTGCTAGGCTGATCAATATTTTCGTTAGCCTAACAAAATGATTTTTGTTGTCACAACACAGAAATTTCTCTCCGTGTATAAACCCCATAAACCTCCGATTCGCGCGATTAATTCCTATTGCATTCCTATTGCAATTGGTTTTCAATCACTTTGGGTAGGAATATCAATCGGATTATCTATAAGCAGGTTCCGCTCTCGCACGCCGAGCGCTTCGAATTTTCTCTACTCACCTTGAATCGTAGATTGCCGGTAGGAGGTTCCGCGAATCTCATACCGCGAAATGCATTGAATTGCCGGCCGAGTCGCGAAGTCATGCGAGATCCCTTGACCCGTCCGAGAGACGTGAAAACCACGGGGTTCTCGGTGTTGTCGTTGTCGAACGCATGACCGGCCGCGAACGCCATCACTGCCAACGTTACAATAATCGCCCGTGTGTGCATCGCATCTGTTTACCCTTGAGTCGCGTCCGTGCTGTGGAATTAAGTTATTCGAAGTGCTAGAGTCCCGTCGTTATGCGTGCAGCTCGACGTTTTCCGCACACTGACACTCGCGTCACTCTTCCTGCCGAGTTTATAAACACCGCGGTAGGAGGAAAAATATGTCGCGAAGTATAAAAATAAAAACCCGCGCAACGAGGCTTCCGAGAAGGACGATCGCGAGGAGTTATCGCGGGGCCAGCTCATATTATTTGTTCGAGTAGTCAATGGGCTATTTTATGCCAATAAACCTGCGCTCAACAATAAAGGGTTTACTTTTGTTTGCCGAGTCTCGGGAAATTTGATCTAGGATTTGCTGACGCCGAACAGGTGTGATTGTGTTCAATTATAATACGTATATACTGAATGTAATAATATAAGCGTTGTACAAAATCTATGCCACGAACAATCGTCGAGCTTATCGACGACTTGCCAGGCTTGCCAATATTTATGTAAATGTTTGGAATTTTTTTTATCTCGCTCGAAGAGAAATTCTTTTGTCACTATCGGGTCAAAAATATTTGCGGATGGGATAATTTATAACAGCGAGATTCGCGAGTCTTGAGCGTGAAATAAAAATTTGCTTCCGTGATTAACGTGCGCTTTTTATTTGCCAACAGGATATTACACGTTTGTTAGGAACAAAGAAGTTTTGCGCGATTCGCTATTGGTACAGATGTTCAGTGTTTGTTCACCCTGGTGATGGGCTGAAGGGGGAAGAGGCGGTCCCACAAGTCCATTCTCGCGCCGAAAAGATCCCTCTTCATGACGAGCTCGTCGCCTATCTCCATGTACGCCTTGTTCTCGATGGTGTACGGCGTCCACGTGACGTTCGCGAATTTTTCGTTATCGCGCGGAATTGGTTGGCCCGTCTTGACGAAACTCACCCACATCGCGGTCTGTCGCTCGATTATACGATTTTCCGGGGCGTTTTTCTCAAACTTCGGGAACAAGCCGACTTGGAACAGATACAGCAGATCGTCGTGATGCGCGACACCTGGGTGAATCATGGAGAGACGGTTTTTCGTCGGTTATTTCAGCGCGGATACTTCGGGAATTTGATCGACTGTTTAACGGGCATTTTTGCAACTCGAAGCTACAACTTCGCGCGTACTCACCGTATGGCTTTTTCGTTTCGGGCCACGTCGCAAAACTTTGGCTACCCTGGTACGCGAATTCGTAGTAATAAACCGGGAAGTTGGAAGCTTGGGCCATGACCTTCGCGAAACGATGGATGGTAAAGCCTACGACGCCGTCCGCGTAGATCTACAGATATTTAAACAAATTAAATCAATATTCTTGTATGTAAATAAATAAATATTGTTCAACGTACTTGACCAAGAGCGTCGACATTCTCCAAGCTGAGCGGCTGTCCTTTGAAGTAGAACTGTTTGATAGCCTTGCCGATTTCTGTAGATCGCGGCGTGTTTCGCTCGTACAGAAACGTGATGGGGGCAATTTTCTCAAAATTCGCATTAAGATCGTCCAAAATCGACGTATTTCCCATTCTCGTTTGCTCGGTTATAGCTAAAACACGAAATAAAACCATCATAAAATATCAGCCTAGCTGTGAATAAAGAAACACGCGAGAAAAAATATCACATTGAACGTACCAACAACAACACCACCAAACTCGTCCTTCGTGATGCCAGTCATAACGGGAACGTCGTAAAACTTTCCTTCCCTGATCAGATCGGCCGGCTGAGCCGTTAGGTACCTGTCGACACCGGGTATATCCGGTTCGACCACCGGTGTCCACAAGGAAATCGGATCGCCGAACCATTCCTATATAAAACAACGAAAAAAGTAAACAAAAATCCCAACGCTCTGAATTTCCTTCAACGACGCTACGGAACGTTGCATGCGACACGTACGGCGAATCTAGGCAGCGTGCTGGAAATTTCCGTGGCATTTTTCGTCTTGAGACAGCGAATTATGTTGGCCGAGGTGTCGCTCGGACAGCCGACGAACTTCGCCTGCTTGATCGCCAGATCCTTCTGATCGGGGGGAAACGGCTTCTGGTAAATTGCCGATCCGCTCATGACGATCGCGCGGTGAAAGAGTCCCTTGGTCATGGGCGACACGAGATGCAGCGTGACGCTCCAGCCGCCCGAGCTGTAACCGCTGATGGTAACGGCGTTCGGGTCGCCGCCGAAGTTCGCGATGTTCTTCTGCACCCAACGCAGCGCCACGACCTGATCCTTGAGGCCCAAGTTGCCGGGCGCGAGGGCATCCCCGGTGCTCAGGAAACCTGATAACGCGCGATCGGATTCGTAAAGTCATGCTGGAATGGCTCGTCGCGTCCTCTCGCTCGCTTATGCGCCGATTTTTATTTTTCAGAACTCACCCAACGACGCGAGGCGGTAGTTTACGACGACGAGCACGATATCGTGATCCATTAAATATTCCGGTCCAAATAGCGAGCTCTGACCGGAGAAGCCGTAGAAACCGCCGGGATGGAAGAAAACTAGAACCGGTTTCTTGACGACCACCCTCGAGTTCCGCGACGGGAGCTGAAAATTATTTTTTTCTTCCGCATTCAGGTCGGTCCGAAGAGGTTCTCGCGTCGATTCACATTTTTCAAATAAATTCAATACGCAGCGATAACATTTGCCAGTAGTTTTCGAAAGCGTCTCGTACCTCCCTGGTGTAAACGTTGAGACGTAAACAATCCTCCGACTGCCGCGGTAAACCCCCGGGCAGCTGAGGACAGGCGGGTCCATCCTCCGACGCGTCGAACTCATTTTTCCACGGGACGGCCGGCACAGGAGGCTAAAAACAAGATGTCGTCGTGAGCGGCGATGGGAATTACATATGTAGTGTCCTGACTGTTCAGTGGCTCGTCGTGCGCGTCGGTGCAGGCTGCACACAAAGCAAAACACGTTCGAACCTGTCGGGCGCGACTCGAGCCTCGCGATGTTTCCCCTGATTAGACAATCCTATCAATTCCCGTAGTTAACGCTGTAGACCCCACAAACCTCCGATTCGCGCGGTTCATTTCTATCGCAAATCAATCGGTTTTCAATCGCTTTGGGTATAGGAATAATCGATCGGATTTTTTAAGCAGGTTCCGCCGAGAGCTTCGAATTTTTCTCCACGGGTGGAGGTCAAAATAGCTAATTACCAAAACAGCGAATGACTAAAATAGCAAGTTTCAAAATAACGGATGGTCTGAATCTAGAATGGCGATCATTATGAAATTCGCATTTTCAGCCATTCGCTATTTTGATTCCATTTTAATAAAGATATGGGTCAAAATAGCGAATGGCTAAAAATGCGAATTTCATAATGATGGCCATTCTACATTCAGAGTGTTCATTATTTTGAACTTTGCTATTTTAGCCATTCGCTGTTTTGGTAATTAGCTATTTTGACTCTCACCCTTCTCCACTCACCTTGAATCGTCGATTGCCGGTCGGAGATTCCGCGTATCTCATGGCGCGAAAAGCGTTGAACTGCCGGCCGAGTCGCGTAGTCATGCGAGATCCCTTGACCCGTCCGAGAGACGTGGAAACCCTGGGGTTCCCGGTGTTGTCGTTGTCGAACGCATTGCCGGCCGCGACCGCGATCAGCGCCAACGTTACGAGAATCGCCCGTGTGTGCATCGCGTCTGTTTACCCGCTTTACTCTTGAAGGGACGGCGACTCCCTTGAGTCGCGTTCGTGCTGTGGAATTAAGTTATTCCAAGTGCTGGAGTCCCGTAGTTAGGGATCGTCGTTATATGCGCAGCGAGACGACGTTCCCCGCACACTGAGACTCGCGCCACTCTTCCCGCCGAGTTTATAACCACCGCCGTAGGAGGAAAAATATGTCGCGAAGTAAAAAAAAAAGAAGCCCCCACGCAACGAGGCTTCCGAGAAGGACGATCACGTGGCCGAGTGTCGCTAGGAGTTATCGCGGGGCCAGCTCATATTCTTCGTTCGACTAGTTAATAGGCTATTTTATGCCAATAAACCTGCGCTCAGCAATAAAGAGGTTACTTCTGTTTGCCGAGTCTCGGGGAAATTGGATCTCGGATTCGCTGACGCCGAACATGTGTGATTGTGGTTGAATTATAATACGTGTATACTGACTGTAATGATATAATCGCTGGATAGAATCTGTGCCACGAAAAAGCGTCGAGCTTATCGACGATTCGCCAGGCTTGCCAAAAATTATGTAAATATTCGGCATTCTTTTAATCTATCTCGAAGAGAAATTGTTCTGTAATTTATTACAGGCGACTCTTGAGCGTGAAATAAAAATGTGTTTCCGTGATTAACGTGCGGTTTTTATTTGCCAACAGGATATTACACGTTTGTTAGGAACAAAGAAGTGATTCGTGTGATTCGCTGTTGGCACAGTTGTTCAGTGTTTGTCCACCCTGGCGATGGGCTGGAGGGGGAAGAGCCGGTCCCACTCGTTCATTCTCGCGCCGTAGAGATTCGACTTCATGACGAGCTCGTCGCCCATATCCATGTACGCGTTGTTCTCGACGGTGAACGGCGTCCACGTGACGTTCGCGAATTTTTCGTTGTCGCACGGGATTGGCTGGCCGGTCTTGGCGAAATTCGCCCACATCGTCGTCTGTCGCTCGACTATACGATTTTCCGGTGCGTTCTTCGCGAACGTCGGGAACCAGCCGATGTGGAACAGATACAGCAGATCGTCGTGATGCACGACACCTGGATGAATCATGGAGAGACAGTTTTTCGTCGGTTATTTCAGTGCTGATACTTCGGGAATTTTATGTACTATTTAACGAGAATTTTTGCGACTCGAAGCTGTAACTTCGCGCGTTCTCACCGTATGGCTTTTTCGTGTCCGTCCACGTCACGAAACTGAGGCTACCCTGATACGTGAATTCGTAGTAATAAACCGGAAACTTGGAAGCCTGGGACATGACCTTCGCGAAACGATTGGTGCAAAATCCTACGACGCTGTCCGCGTAGATCTATAGATATTAAAAAAAAAAATTATATCAACATTTTTGTATGTAAATAAATAAATATTGTTCAACGTACCTGACCAAGAGCGTCGATATTCTCCAAGGTGATGTTCTGTCCATTGAGGTAGAACTGTTTGAGTTGCTTGCTGATTTCTTTAGATCGCGGCGTGTCCCGTTCGTACAGAAACGCGATGGGTGCAATTTTCTCCCAATGCTCATTAAGGTCGTCTATGATCGACGTATTTCCCTTTCTCGCTTCCTCGGTCATAACTAAAAGACGAAATAAAACAAGATAAAATATCCAGCACGTACCGATGTAAATAAAAAAAGCACGCGAAAATAAAAGTCACATTGAACTTACAAACAACGGCACCGGCGAACTCGTCCTTCGTGACTCCGGCGATAACGGGAACATCGTGGAATTTTCCTTCCCTGATCAGGTCAAGAGGCTGACCCGTGAGGTACCTCTCGACGCCGGGGACTTCCGGTTCGATAACCGCTTCCCAAACGATAATCGGATCGCCGTGAAATTCCTGTTAAAATAGGGAGAGAAAAAAAAAACCATAAAAAATCGTCTCGTATTTTCCCGTCCCAAAAAAAAAAAAATCGTCTCGTATTTTCCCGTCCCAAAAAAAAATCGTCTCGTATTTCCCTGTCCCAAAAAAAATCGTCTCGTATTTTCCCGTCCCAAAAAAAATCGTCTCGTATTTTTCCGTCCCAAAAAAAATCGTCTCGTATTTTCCCGTCCCAAAAAAAAAATCTTCTCTTATTTTACCGTTCCAAAAAAAAATCGTCTCGTATTTTTCCGACCCAAAAAAAAAATCGTCTCGTATTTTCTGTTTCAGACGCTTTCGTAAAACGTAACGCGCGATACGTACGAAGAACTCGTAGTACGTGTTGCTAATTTCCGTGGCGTTTTTCGTGTTGAGACAGAGCAACATGCTGCCCGTGGTGTCGGTCGGACAGTCGACGAGCTCCGCCTGCTTCTTCGCCAAATGCTTCTGATCGGGCTGAAGCGGCGTCTGGGCCATCGCCGATGCGCTCATGACGATCGCGCGGTGAAAGAGTCCCTTGGTCATCGGCGACACGAGATGCAGCATGACGCTCCAGCCGCCCACGCTGTAACCGCTGATGGTAACGGAGTTCGGGTCGCCGCCGAAGCTCGCGATGTTCTTCTGCACCCAACGCAGCGCCTCGACCTGATCCTTGAGGCCCATGTTGCCGGGCGCGAGGGAATCACCGGTGGCCAGGAAACCTGATAACGCGCGAACGGGTTCGTAAAGTCACGCTCGTCGCGTAGTCTCGATCGCTTAATATGTACGGGTTTTTATGTTTCAGAACTCACCCAACGACGCGAGACGGTAGTTTGTGAGGACGAGCACGATATCCTGGTCCATGAAATATTCCGGTCCCTCCACCAGACTCTGACCGGACATGGAGTAGAAACCACCGGGGTGGAAGAAAACTAGAACCGGTCTCCGGGCGATCTCGCTGGAATTCTCGGCCGGAAGCTGCAAACGATTTATCATTTTTTTTCTTATTTTATATCTTCTTCGTTGCTGTTAATCTTTTCAGATTTACATGTTTTGTTGTTGTTAATCTTTTCAAATTTAAATTTTGGTTGTTAATCTTATCAAGTTAAAATTTTTTGTTATTAACCTTTTCAAATATAATTTTTTGTTGTTAATCTTTTCAAATTTAAATTTATTATCAATCTTTTCAAATGTAAATTTTTTGTTAATCTTTTCAAATTAATTTTTTTTGTTAATCTTTTCAAATTCACCTTTTTTCTAAACATGTTTTTACTTTAATTCACATTTTCAGGAGAATTTAGCCGAGCAGCTTGTCACAAAATTACAGATAAAGTAATAATCTCCAAAAAGTTTTTCGACGCCTTGCAAACTTCTTTTACCTTGGTAGTGTAGACGTTGAGGCGCAAACAATCCTCGGACACCATAACTCCATCGCCATGAGGGCAGGCGGGTCCATCCTGAGTCGCGTCGAACTCGTCCGTAAACGGAACGACCGGCACAGGTGGCTAAACATAATATCGCAGTGTGAGCCGCAATTCGCACGATACCTGCTGCGCATTTAATCGCGAACAAGCGAACAATTAATACAGCCTCATGGAGGCCGTTTTCTGGAGTCCTCAGATGAATAATGGAATTTTCACACCATGTAGCGCTCACGTTTTATGCCTAGATGTTTTTCTCGTGGGAAAAAATTCAATTCTGGGTACTGCGGCCAATGTTACATAAATTACGTGCTGGAGTCACGTAAGTTGATATGAAGACACAATTGGCACAATCTCGTAACAAATCTGCCTCAGTTTGATATATTTATTTCCCGCAATTTAAAAATAGGTCATGGATGCAGGATAAAAAAAATTAGATAATGATATATCTTAAAAAAAAGATTGTATGTTTTGTTTCTCTTTAAGATACCAACAGACCGATTAACGTCGACCGAGTGCAGAAAAATTGAAATTGCATGCAAACTGCACTTCCACGACTTTCTCGATAGCGATTATGTCACTCGTTTTCGACCCAATTAGTGAGTGTCAAAGGTTGTTTCATATGTATGTTAATAAATCTCGGTCATCGACACGACTATGTTGCAGCCAACGACACCGAAGTCGTCGATTGAGTGCGGAAGAAAAGCAGCAAATTCATCGCTCACTTTCCAGCCGTCGGGTCGACGAGAAAAACTCACCTTGAAGCGTTGCTGCCCAACCGGAGCCTCGGCGTATCTCATCCCACGGAAGGAATAAATCGTTTTTCCGAGTCGAGTCTTCATCAACGAGCCACGAATGTTTCCAACCGGCGCACTCACCGCCACAGTTTCGTTTTTCGTGTCGTCCTCGGCTGCGGCGATTGCGACGACGCAGCACAACAAAAATGCGAGGAGCTTCATTTTTCTCGCGCACTGAGCTTCGATTGTCAAGTCAAGAGTACGAATCAACGACTGATTCGTAGACAATCGTAATTAGAAGAAAAAACAATAATCTGTATGTGAATAAGTCGAGCGAAGTGGCCGGTGCACCGTTGGAACGGTGACTGTAGGCTGTGCGAGGCGAACGGTGCCATTTATAGTCCCGGCTACGCGAGGAAGACACGTGACGAATGCAATTACCATGTTCCGGGAACAACAGAATTTCTGCAGCGTTCGGCAGATCAGGGGGTTCCATTTCTTTAATAATAACATCGAATGTATGTATAACTCACGCCGATCGCGTAGCTTCCACTCAGCTAGCGATATGAATTAATCATGTGTGGAGCGTTTCGATACCACAACGCGGAGGGAAGTCCCCGGTTTTCGATATATCTTTATGTTTGACTTGTGGCGCCGAGCCGGTTACACCAGTTTATATTGAGCAATGAACTCAGGGGACATTTTTCGCCATCTCTCTGATAATCTGTTTTACGATTCGATTTTTTGTTGCGTCAACAAAAAGGCTGGGAATTATTTGTCTTTGTTTAAAAGGTTTGATTCACAAAATTGTTGATATTATTCGCTATTCGAATCACGCGTTTTAGTTTGAATCACGCGTTACGCCTGAAAAATATTTGCGACCACCGATGCGATTTTTCGATGCTCCGGTTCACGAATTTCCGAGCCAGTTTTCAGACAATTCTCGTTGACACACCCACCAGACGTGGATGTGACACACAGAGGGGAACAAGTGGTTCGTCGCACCGGCGGCCACTCCTGATTATTGTGTGCCTCAATCTTTCGTTTCGCGCGCGCATTCACACGTGATAATATGCGCGTGTATTTAGCGCGGATGCGTGATTCATCCCATTAGACGGTCGCTCTGTAAGTTACACCGGCCAGATAAGCTCGAGATGTGGACACTGGGCACACGTGAGACAGCTTTGCCAGTAATAACGTCGCAGCGAGATTTAACTTAAAATTATTTCAACCTTTGCGCTTAATTAAATCCTCTCAAGCAAAAAAAAAACTTTGACGACAATTTCACTGCTGTTAGTTTTACCCGGTAAACGCAAAAAAAAATCAGAACTTCTTGAATAAACATCACCACGGATTCTTCGTACTAGGTGTTATCGCAAACACTTTTTTTTCGCGAAACGGCTGCACTTAGAGCTTTAGCGGCGAATGACACGTGTACTTTTATTTTGTAGCTTATCGCAAGCGCTGTCGTTTTTACGGCTTTGCATCCCCGTAATTGCGTGTATATTGCGGGTGCGGCAATGAGGCCACTGACATTATTCGCGAAACGCTGTTCAACGAGCGCGACGAAATTCTTATCTTCGGGAAAATGTTTAATCATTGTCTACTCTGCTTAATGACTCCATTGACACTGATAGAAACCGATCAAATGGACAAAATTCCGATTGAAAAATAATCGGTTCAAACAGGTTTGAATCGGATTTTTGTTCGTTTTGTTGGTTCTAATCGGATCTTTTAACCAGGGTATAGAAGATCGAAGAATCAGCATAAACTGAAATAAATTTTTATCGCTTTCAATGATTGGAACAGGTGGATGGCGGTCAAATTAACTCTCAGTTATGTATAAAATACTTGTTTTTATTGCTTGATTAAATTTTTCAGTATTCAAATCGTAAACATAGCTTTCAGTGATTCATTAATTGCAGAGTTTTTCAGTGTTTGTCAGTTCTGGCCAGAGGCTGAAGTGGGAAGATACGTTCCCACTCGTTCATTCTCTCGCTGAAGAGATTCGTTTTCATCGCGAGCTCGTCGCCAATTTCCATGTACTCGTTGTTCTCGACCGTGAACGGCGTCCACGTGACGTTTGCGAATTTTTCGCTGTCGCGCGGGATGGGCTCGCCGGTTTTCGCAAAGTTCGCCCACATCGAGGTCAACCGCTCGACCATCATGTTTTCCGGGGCATTTTCTTCGAAGTACGGGAAGAAACTGACGCAGAAGAGATACAGCAGATCGTCGTGATGCACGACACCTGTGGAATTAGCAAAATGATTCTTTGTTATTCGTTTTCTTCTTATCAGGATACAAGAAGATTTATTATTGTGTTTTGGATCTTCAGGTTCTCGCATTCTCACCGTATGGCTTCTTCGTATCGCTCCATGTATGGTGACTATAACGACCCTGGTACGTAAATTGGTAGTAATAAACCGGTAAATTGGAAGCTTGGGCCATAAGTTTTGCGAAACGGTTGACGGCAAATCCAATGACCCCGTCAGCATAGAGCTAAGGTTTTAACGTGTAATCGTTTCATTAATCGTTTCATTAATTAATGTACACGGGCGTTTAAAAACATACGTGAGCAAGACCATCGGCATTGTCCAGGCCAATCGGCTGTCCTTTGAAGTAGAACTGTCTCAGAGCCTCGCTAATCTCTCTAGATTTCGGAGTGTCTCGTTCGTACATGCAAATTATGGGCGCGATCTTCTCCCAATTTTTATTAAGATCCTCGAAAACTGAAAAATTACCCTTTCGGGCTTCCTCGATGATCGCTGAATAGTAAATAAATAAATAAATAAATAAGTAAATAAATAAATTTAATATATATAAATAAATAATAAATAATAAATCATGGAACTGAAGTTGAGAGACAATCACGACAGACTTACGAACAAGTCGACCGCCAAACTCGTCCTTCGTGACACCAGCAATAATCGGCACCTTATGAAACTTCCCTTCCCTAATCAGGTCGGCCGGCTGAGCCGTGAGGAATCTTTCGACGCCGGGAACTTCCGGTTCCACAACCGGCGTCCATATAAGAATCGGCTCACTGCGCCAGTCCTATCAAAATAAAACAAATAAAAAAGTCTCAACGCTTCCCATTTTTCTTCACGACGCCTGAACGAAGCGGCGCGACACGTACGAAGAATTGAGGAAGCGTGTCGGTAATTTCCGTGGCCTCTTTCGTGTTGAGACAGAGCAACATGCTGCCCGTGGTGTCGGTCGGACAGCCGAGAAGCTCCGCCTGCTTCTTCGCCAGATGCTTCTGATCGGTGGGAAGCGGCGTCTGATAAATCGCCGATCCGCTCATGACGATCGCGCGGTGAAAAAGTCCCTCGGTCATCGGCGACAGGAGATGCAGCGTGACGCTCCATCCGCCGGCGCTGTAACCGCTGATGGTAACGCAGTTCGGGTCGCCGCCGAAGCTCGCGATGTTCTTCCGCACCCAACGCAGCGACTCGACCTGATCCTTGAGGCCGAGATTGCCGGGCGCGAGGGAATCCCCGGTGCTCAGGAAACCTGATAACGCGCGATCCGGTTCGTAAAGTCACGCTTGAATGGCTCGTCGCGTCGTCTCGCTCGCTCATGCGCGGATTTTTATTTTTCAGAACTCACCCAACGACGCGAGACGATAGTTCGGGACGACGAGCACGATGTCCTGATCCATAAAATATTGCGGCCCTTCCACAAGACTCTGCCCGGAGTTGGTGTAATATCCACCGGCGTGGAAAAACACTATCACCGGTCGCTTGGCGTCCGCAACGTCGCTGGAATTTCCCGATGGCAGCTGCAAATTTTTCCGTCTTTATTTTTTCGATACAAACTTTTCCGTCTTTATTTTTTCGATACAAATTTTCCGTCTTTATTTTTTCGATGCAAATTTTTCCGTCTTTATTTTTTCTATGCTCTTAATTTATGTCGGCTCTTTGCGCGAATTATATATAATTCGCGCAACCACAAAGATATGATCGAGGGTCACGCGAGAAGGTTTTTATTTTCGAGGTTCTTTTTTCGAATCCTTGGATATTTTTACCTTAGTGCTGTAGACGTTAAGACGCAGACAATCCTCGGATTGCAGTATTCCCCTTGGATGAGGACAGGAAGGTCCTTCCTGAGTCGCGTCGAACACATCTTTCCACGGAACGACTGGCACAGCTTGCTGTAATTACATTTTTTTGTTTTTATTCCTACGTACGCTTTTTTCAGGTTTTTACGCTTCTCCCCACTCCGCTCCCTTTGTGTTCCCCTTTCATTCTTTCGAGCTCGCCCCACTAGAGTTCATTTCTCGTTTAACTCACTCTTTCCTAACTCCTGTGTCGCATTTGTAGGAGGGCACTATAGGAAACTGCGGAAAACTTGTACCGATACAGGCGCTTATATTTCTACTGAGTTTCTGCCGTATGGGAATATATCATAAGCTCAGAAAAATTGCCACCCGTTTATATAACAGTTGACGCGCAAATCAGTGCATGGCTAAGCGGTCACCTGTTCGAGTAGCAACAGCGAGTCTCGAGCTATAGATCCTTAGCAAGTCCGGCCGCGATGAAATTCACTACGTTTTCACGGTGATTTTCACCGTAGTGGTTATTTTGAAAAAAGCGACGATAATCCTTAGCCGAACCACCTACCAAATCACCGCAGTAAATTTGCAGCTGGTGGTTTTGACGGTGGTTTCACAGTGGTACAACGCGAAAACCACAACGCGAGAGAATTTGCTAAAGTGATTTCCGTCGGTTGTTCGCTAAATATTATCATCGCTTTTTCGAAAATAACCACTGCGGTGGTTACGATAGTGGTTCGGTCGGTGGTCAGTTATGCCAGCCCTGCTTAAAATGTCCGATTGAACACGATAGAAAACAAAGGATTTCGGAACCAAAAACCCTTTGTTTCCTATTTCGAAAATCCTTTGTTTTCTATCGTGTTCAATCGGGCATTTTAAGCAGGGAGGGACCGACCGCGCGCACCCACTGGATTGCATTCCGAATGAAGCGCCGGCCGCTACTTTTGACTCTTTCTTTCATTCGCGAAAAAAAACCTAGCCCTGCTGTCGGTTCACCGCTGGCTGTAAAAAAATCGTCCGTTTTATGCGCCGCCATAAATTACACGTGACATGAATTGTTGCCTGCGGCGAGCGAGACATGAGCGAACATCTCATAAAGACACGTAGGTCGGCCAAGGCGGCGTTGAAAATTTCTCATGTGATAATAAGGCAGTGTGCGAATGGTTGGAACACAAAGGAGGCGAATTGACGGCAGATGCGAGCGGAAAAAGTTCTACGGACGGATATTCGCTGCTTCTGCGCAATCGACCGATCGTAATTTGCTAATCAACACTTTTTGCGCCTTTTGGCCCGCAACACGCGCGGCTTACGTAAGTCGTCTGAGTGCGAACGGCGGCAATTGTTGTGGGTTAATAAGGTCGTTTGGCTCGAATGTTGGGATAGGTCGCGGGCCGTTCGACTCGGCTTTGTTGGTGTCGCGGCTGACGGCAGCGCCAGACAAACGCGGCGAGCGTCGTTTTTACACGCAGACCCGATCGGTAGAGTAGAAAAACGACGATGAAAATATTCCGCATTCAACGCTCGAGTAAGGTTGACTAAAAAAAGATGAGTTAAAGACGTCTTTTTTCCGAAAAAAAGATGACTTAAAGACGTCTTTTTTCCGAAAAAAAGATGACTTAAAGACGACTTTTTTTCCGAAAAAAGATGACTTTAAGACGTCTTTTTTCCGAAAAAAAGATGACTTTAAGGTATTCCGATCACGAAGGAGCGCGTTTTGTGGGTGCCTTTGCGGGGCCCCTAATATTTTAGCGCATGTATCGCTGTACCGCTGTTAAATTATATTATAAGTATTTTGAAAGGACGATTAAGCTCCGTGATGCATAAAATATGCAATATTTGAGTTTTTAAAATAATTTTCCAATTTCCCATGTTTTACGGCCCTGAGCCCTTGTGAGCGATCTGGCAACGCTGTTTCTAGTGTACCACGTGTTTGAGCGCCATGTTGACAGAAAGCGCATCAAAATAATAGCTGCGTCTGTCAAAATAACAAGAAAGCATAATTTAGAAATATGACCGAGATACCAAAACGTGCTGGCCGGTGTAGTATCGGCAAGAAAAAAGGGCAGTTTATGTCAGTGAAAAAGATCCAGACACGATTGAAAATTATCGACGCAACGAAGAAGCGATTCATCAGAGACTCGAGCTGGGTACGTACAGATAAAAATGTATATTGCGCATAATAATATTTAGAGAAGAATTATAGTTACTTATATTCAAAAAAATAATCATACAAATAAAATGTACACGAGACGCATTTATACGTAGGAGAATTCATTCCAATCGGATTGGGAGGGCCGCCGACTTTTTGAGGTTAAGACTCTTGCCGAAGAGTTGTGGTGTACAACGTGTGACAAACCGTTGTCAATGAGGAATATAGTTGGCGAAGAACTGTTGGGACTTGCAAGTATTTATCAAGTGAAGTGTACGATATGTTCTGATGTCTTCTTCGTTCACACTGATCGCCACTACAAAAATGAGGGACGATTGTACGGCATAAACTGCAAAGCAAGTATTGGTAAGAAATAAAATGCGAAATAATTTTTTCACACAGTGCAAGATTATGAATACAATGAAGACGTTATTTTTCTATTGCAGCACTCCTAGATGCAGGCATTGGCGAAGCTCAATTCAATACAATATTGTCAGCTCTCAATGTACCGAGCGTGACGGCTGCTCTCCTGAAACGGCATGAACGTATCGTAGGTCCTGCAGTTGAAACGGTAGCTCGAGAAAGTTGCCAAGAAAGTGTTCGTCAGGAAATTGCTCTAACAAAAGCTCATACATCGGAGACAACGTAAGTTTCCATGGGTCGTAGTAACGCGAGTGAAAAAAAAATGTTAATGCCGACAAAGCAATGTTCAGCTTTGTTTAATTTGGGTAAAGGATGCAACAACCCGATAAAAGAATTATTCTAAATAAAAATTAGTTACATCGAATTATCTCTTTTTACATCGTATTTGACGATTAACGAACTGTTTACTAATTTGAAATTGTAAAATAAATTTTTGTATTTTTCGTCTACGAAAAAGATCAAGCACAAAAACTAACTGAAATCAGATTCAATTGATATATTTTTTAATCTTTTTTTACGATTTTACAGTTTTATTTTGTATATTTAATACTAATTTTTATTTTCTACTGTAAAGGCAATAAACATTTATGAATTTACAATGATTATTCTGGCTGTTTCGATTTTACCTATGTATACTCCAAATTCCAGTTCCATACTCTAATCCTTCAAGTCCATTTATATTTCGTACAACTTAGTGCAGAATATAATTAGTTCATCAAAGTCCAGTAGCAAAGTTTATAATTGAAATTGTAATGCAGTGTAAATGTTTCGATCGTAGTGGAGCGGCGTCGAGCGAAGGAGAGAATGAAGGTCTGAATGAAGAGAACTTGACGACGAACAAAAATCTCCCTCTTAGCAATCCCCACGACGAGCCTCCGGTAGAAATAAAAGTATCATATGATGCTGGATGGCAACGCAGAGGAACTGGACACGCCTACAATAGTTTATCTGGTTCGCATGGAATGCGTAAATTCCACGCGAATGATTTGTCTATTGTTAACAATCCAGATCTTTATTGCGTAATTCGTATTGTCCATTCTAGGCCATGGCTCAATAATAGGCTACTATTCTGGCAAGATTCTTTCCTACGCTTCGCGGAGTAAACGCTGCGCAATGTGCGAGCGCGGTAATAAACCAGAAGATCACGACTGCAGGAAGAATTATGAGGGCTCGGCGAAAGCAATGGAACCTGATATGGCGGTTGAACTCATCAATAACAATCCAATTTTAAAAGAAGAGAATGCCGTTGTTTCGGTATTGATAGGGGATGACGATTGTTCAACAATTTCCGCAGTCCGCAGAGAGTCCTCAACGAAGATCGAAAAATGGTCGGACTTGAATCACGCAAAGAAAGGACTGACAAATGCGTTGTATGCACTGCGGTTACCTGTGACGATCATAAAATATTTTGCTAGCTGTTTCTCAACTGCTCTCAAACTACACCGTGGTGACGAAACGGAAGTAAGAAAAGCGCTATTGAATATAGTCCCACATGCTTACGGAGAACATGAAGAGTGTGGAGAGTGGTGTCGACATCGCTGTAGCGAGGAAAGCGTGCCTCATCGAGGTCTTCCAAACGGAGAGCCCCTCACGGACACGGATGTTCGTGCAGCTTTGACACAGCTATTTGCCCGATTCGCGAATAACGCGAACAAACTAGCACCTTGTGCATCCAGTCAAGGAAATGAATCGTTCAACAACATCGTTGCAAGCAAACATCCGAAAAATCGGCATTACGCCGCATCGGAATCTTTCCATTGGAGAGTAGCCACGGCGGTTTGTCAGAAGAATATTGGCTCTCAATTTATCTTGAGAGTTAATGAAAAAGCATCCTTGTCGCCAGGAGGCAAGACTGGCAAATTCCGCTTGCAAAAAGATCTCGTACTGGAACGAAAAAGGAAAATGAGTCGGGCAATCGAAATCAAGCGACGAAGACTTTTTAACAAACGACAGAGATCTAGTAAGACTGCTGCTGCAACAAACCGGGAAGGTATTACATACCAGTCGGACAGTGGATTCAGTAATATCACCGAAACGCTGGGTAAATTTAATCACTGTTATTCTCAGTTGATTTCTCTTTTGTCAACACTCATTGTATTTATGCATTTAATTCTAGAGGATACGATAACGCCCGTTGACTTTAGCGACTGCACCACAGTGATTTTTGATGTAGAAACGACAGGTTTTTCAAAATCAGCCGAAATATGCCAGGTACACAATTAATTATTTATTTACTGAATCACGGCACTCATATCGGATGTCTGAACTTTTTCAAAAAATTATATTTTCAGATCGCAGCTTCCTGTGGAGAGAATGATTTCGATGCGTATATAGTTCCGTCGACGCCAATGACCCCTGGAGCGTTTGCAGTGACTGGCTTGCGTGCGATAGGTGGCGAAATGTTTTTGAACGACGAACGTCTCGACACTGTTCCTCCCAAGAAGGCTTTTACCAATTTCATCGAATATCTTCGTTCTCAGAGCAACAACGTCGTTCTTATTGCACACAATGGGTTTAGGTAACGACGTTTCCTCATTAAAACAATATAACTGTTTTTTTTGTTTTTTGAAAGATGCTAATAAACTATAAAACGACTGATAATACTTTGCAGATTTGATGCTCAGATGATTCTCCGCCACATGAAGAAATTTGGACTCCTCAACGAATTCACTTCAATCGTCAAAGGATTTTCGGACAGCTTGCCAATTTTCAAAGAAAAACTGTCTGACCGCGTGAAAGAAAAGAATAAATTCAGCCAAGAATCTCTCGCGCATGATTTTCTTGGACCTGAAGCAATTGACGGGGCACACAATGCTGTCTGTGATGTCCAAGTATTGAACCGGCTACTAACTCACATTCAAATTGATACGGAAACAATCCAGCGTCACGCAAAGAGTGTTGCTGAAATTTTGAACAGCGAAATATATGCAACTCGCTGCGCCACAGCAAAAGCATCTTTAGATACACTGAAGGATGTTTCGTCGAGCATGAGGTTCAAAATTGCCAAAGCTGGGATCGATTTGAAAATATTGAAGGAAGCTTATACGCAGGGTGCTGAAGAGGGTGTAAGGCTGTTACTCGGCGAGGATGTAAAAGGCAAACCTCGTGTAACGAAAAACGCCAGAATCATTAAATCCATCATTCAGTATCTGGCGGCGTCGCAATAATTACCTAATTATAATAGTGTTACGAAAATAAATACAATCTGATAAAAAAATAAACGCAAATTTTTACCCTTATCTCTATGAATACGATCCTTTTTTCTATTCCCAATTATATTGTAATTTTATCAACTAAGAACAGGTAAAAAAAAATGCATTAACAATGTGAATTAGTATGACGATTGGTATATGAGATCGGCATTAACCTCAAACAATCACTTTTGAATTTCGCGCGAATCGCCGTCGAAGGTTATAAGAACAGCTGACGATGTACAGCGTTGCCAGATGTAATCTCGCGGCCGCCGCCATGATTCTCAAATTATATTGGAATTTTTCTCGCACCTTTAGATAATATTTCCTCGCGAAAGACCCTGGTAAGGCATGTTTTTTAAGCGCGATAATGCATCCCTGAAATTCAGTGAATCTTTTGGCTAGTTTACATCTCAGATCTCAAGACGATTGACATGAGAAATCTGCTATTGAAATTCAAACTGGAGCTTTTTCCCATAAGAACCCGTACTAATATTGTATTTTTCAATATGATAATTATCCATTAAAAGCTCGGTAACCGAGCCTCAGATTTTTTTAACGTGATCTTAGTCGATAAAAGAACACTATAACAAAAATTTGTTCATTTCTGAAGACAACCGTCTTATGATCGGAATACCTTAAGTTAATTTTTTTCGGCAAAAAAGATCTGCAGCGGCATTGATGTAATAGTGCGTACATTTTTGTGGTATTCGGCACACAACCAAAATTTTCCCGCCTCTGAAGGGCTTAACAATAAAAAATATCTTATTTATTCTAGGCATAAACATGCTACTTCATGTCTTGATTCAACGGTTATAGACTAGGAGAGAGAGCGAGTGAGAGAGCGAGAGAGAGAGAGAGAGAGAGAGAGAGAGAGAGAGAGAGAGAGAGAGAGAGAGAGAGAGAGAGAGAGAGAGAGAGAGAGAGAGAGAGAGAGAGAGAGAGAGAGAGAGAGAGTGGGGAGCGGAGATGTACATAAACATCAATGCGAAATTTGTATTTGTGTTTTCCATTAAAACAAACAAATATTTTATTTCGTTGAGCACCACTCGTCCCGGCCTTTCTCTATCACTGCACTCTTGTGGCGCAACACCAAACTGAATCTCATGGGATAAAACAGTTTTCGGGTTTTTGCGGTTTCGGGACATTGCTAGTCAACCTCGAGTAATGAACTCACGATTGCTGTGATTCAGTTATTTATTTTTCACTCGACTCGACATTTACGAAAATAGAAGCGAATTCGCGTCGTCAATATTATAAATCGAGTTGTCAAATTTACTCGTCGCAGTTGAATGAACCAAATATAAGCTGTAAAGTCAAACTCGTGAGACAAGAATCTGTTTAGCCGACTTAAAAAAAAAATTCGCTTCGAATGATTCACCTTGAAGCGCTGCTGCCCAACCGGAGCCTCTGCGTATCTCACACCGCGAAAGGAGAATATTTTCCTGCCGAGTCGCGACTTCATCACCGAACCGCGAATTTTTCCCACAGGTGTGGCGATTTCCACAGTCTCGGCGCTTTTCGCGTCTTCCTGCGCTGCAGCCGCCATGATGAAATACAGCAACAACAGGGAAAACTGCATTTTCCTCGTGAACTATATATGTCGACAGATCTAATCGATCAGTGGAAAACGTGATTCATCGGACTGTGAGCTGAACGGCGGCTTCGCGTTTGCGATCGACTTTAATTTCCGCGACGCACGCTCGAGAACGTTAAAACGGTAACTGAAGAGCGAGCGCAGAACGATTCCGCTTGTAGTGTCTAAGCTACTTATATGAAAGAAGAAACGAGGCAAAGGAAACCAAAAATAACTCGCAGAAACGACTGAGAAAACACGTTTCGTGGTTGGTGTCATTGTATCTCGCCGGTACGCAGTGTCTGCGACGTAAATCAAATCGGAAAACTTCTGGACTTTATCTATATAACCAGCAATTATGCGCAGCGAAATTCCGGGAAGTCCCTTTTCTATTTCTCTTTACAGCAAGCGAGGCTCGAACATTCTTGAATCACCGATAATCGTTCATGTTTGTCAAGACATTATATGAAATAAAAAAATGAATAGAGAAAGATAAATATTCATTTATGTACACAATTTTATTTTACGTATAGGGGATTCCCGGTGGTTTCGACTTGGATTCGACCAGCCCACTTTGGCTCGAAGCTTAAAATCATTTACATCTGATACGGTTCTTTTAAAGATTTTTTTCAGATTTTTAGATTATGTCTAACAATATTTTCATTTTTAACAATTGCAACGAATTCGAATCTGAAAAAAAAATTGCAAAAATGATTGAGCTTTTTTAGAGTTGGGACAATGACACAAAAAATTGCGAACGAAGTCCGTGAAGTCGTGTGTCAGACCCAGGTCGAAACCAGCGGGAATCCCCGTACGAAGGTAAACGGAGACGAGTTTCCGCGTCGACAGTAATACGACACATATTACGTATGTGATATTTGCGTTGTTTTGTATATCTGCGTATTAAAAAATTAACGAGAAGCGATTGGCAAGATACTAAGTAAATAAATTGCAGTTGCTTGTGTAACGGTCCCCTTGCACTATCGCTTCAATTGGAATCGTGAGACTACTTAACTTCGTGAGCACAGCGCAGCCACCGAGCGCGCAGTGGTTTCCCTTATCAGCTAGTGCGTAGTAACACGCCAGTTCTTCCTCCATCACTTATATGCATTCAGAGTATCAACATAATTACTCTCTCCTAATACATAAATCCTCCCTACATAAATCTCCTAATACATTTTATTATTTTCAACCACTACTGTTATTCGGCATTACTCCCAACCTGTTACACTTGACAAGGGTGCGGCCATGTTTTTATGACGTCATCAGGCGCCACTGAGTCTCTCGGTAACTGAAAACACCGATCGTGTACGATTATCATGGCAAACACAAAAACCCAAGGAAACAAGATCAACTTTCATTTTCGGCTTTTCCTATTTACTCGTATTACTGGAGCAAACACGAGTTAACAGGTGTGGCAGCTCCCCTCACATCGATCGATCGAGCTTGTTTACTCCTGGGAAGTAAACACAGCAAACGTCCTTGTCCCGCCCCCGCTTCAGTGCTACTGCTAAGCGCGCGCGCGTCGAGTCTCTTCGTTATCCCCGCTGCCGCCACTTCCAACTGATTTTCGCTGGTCACGTGTCGCGCGGGATTCGAGTGCTTAGAAACTTCGTGTTTGTGATTAGACGTCAGTTGGACGCCACATCGCTTGCATCTCCGCGCGTGCGTATTGTGATATTGATCGAATTTTTTTCGTTTTTGAAGGGAAGGAAAAACATATTTGTGTAAGTTCGCTAAAGGTAGTGGTGGAAGTGATGCAGAGAGAAATGTAACTAGAGGAAATGATACGCGTTACGACAGAAAGGCGTCATGTACTGCAGCATGATGCTGCAGGCTAGGGTGAATTGGCCAATGAATGGATAGTTAAGCAGACGACAAAACCCAGCGAATGGGCGTGTTTTATGCACGTGATCTTGAGGAAAGTGCGTGCAATTACTGGGTCACTGTTTATTCACGGGCCGATTCGCCCTATAGACAAAGTACCGGCATCCGTGCTGTTAACTCTCGGTGGTCTCTAGAGATCTGAAAAAACCGATATTTTTGTTTTTAGATTAAAGACCGTTAAATGACGGTACTTTTACCGTATTTCACCGTCATTTTTTTTCTACAATCTTTGTAGAACAAAATTCCTTGTAAATTTGACCGGTCACAAGTTTTATTTAAATAAATTTACCGTAAAAAATGGTAAACTTTGTTTGTACGCTTGTGACATTATTGATAACTATTTTTTTGGTAGAATTACCGTAACATTTTTTTCGTAAAATTACCGTAACATTTTTTTCGTAAAATTACCGTAACATTTTTTTTTCGTAAAGTTACCGTAACATTTTTTTTCGTAAAATAACCGTAACATTTTTTTCACAAATTCACCGTAACATTTTTTTCACAAATTCACCGTAACATTTTTTTCACAAATTCACCGTAACATTTTTTTTTCACAAATTCACCGTAACATTTTTTTCGTAAATTCACCGTATCTTGACGAGACTTTAAATCACGATGTTTACCAATGAGGTAATTTTCGAACTGGTCACGTACTGTTTTTTATGGTAAATCGGTTCTAAGCCGTCGAGTGAATTCATAATTTCCATATTTTTGCTATTGTTATATTTTTCCTACTTTATCGTAACGCTGCGACAGTTTTCAACATATCAGTCGCGGCGCTTAGCGTCACAGCGAATGATAAAGCTGTCCGATTAGCCTAATCGACTCTGCGTGAACCAATCGGTGCGCGCAATGTGTTGCTACGGCACTACGAACGAGGGGATGTCATAACTGGGAATAGACAAGCAGCGGACGCTTCCGAGCGCCAACGGCCCCCCGGCAAGCTGGCCTCACAATGATGCGACCTTCAAATGCGCGTGTTCTATTTTAACGAGGGCAGCGCGAAATTTGCCACTGCGACGGTGGCGACAGCGCGATCGGGCAAATTTGTTAGGCCAATCGGAGCGACGCGCGAAGAATCCAAAGTTTAGGGGTTCAGGATTCAAATTCGTACTTTGCAATCTAAACTCTCAGATTTCAGATTCAGGTTCAGATTTTTTGTCAGATTAGTTCAAGTCTCGTTTCCGAGTACCTGAGAATGAAAGTTTTTATTATTACCACTATTAAAAATCATTAAATAAAAAAAACATATTTTTGGTATTTACTATAAAAACTTATCCAGTCACTGTTAATATTTTCTTTATTATTTAATCGATGTTCACTCAACGATTATAAATCGATTATAAATATCTGCGGCAGCATCGTAATCTTATCTTATCCTTTTGCCGTAAAAGTAGCCTTGTCATCAAACAGCGTTGATACAAAAATACTCAAAGATTTGCAAACACTTTCAGTTTTATCCGCCGCACGGATCACTGAGGGAACGACCACGCGGTGAGACGTAAAAGATGGCAACGCACGAACCGGAATGGCTGAACGAGGAGTACATGGAGAAGGTGTTGAGAAAATCGATAGACGACTCGATAGAGGTGAAGAACGTGGTGACCAAGCCGGCGACCGCCAAAGGCGACAATTACACGGGCAACATGGTGCGAGTGATCGTGGATTATACGCGTGACGTTGAAGGCAGCAGAGTCGCGGAAAATAAGTCGTTTGTGGCGAAGATTTCGCCGATGCACGAGGGACGACACAAAGAGCTGGTTGATAGATAACTCGAATTATCCTGCATTAAATTATGCAATGCAATACCGAAATTTATTCACGCGTCGATTTTGGTTTTTTTTTTCAAGGTCGAAATATCCGGGGCTTTCGACGTGGAAATCGCAATGATGGGGTCGACGCTGATCAAGATGAACGACATGTTGAGCGAAGAGAAGTGGCGTCTGGGCGCACCCGTTTTTCACACCGAAAGGGCAGAACCTGCGGTGCTGATTATCGAGGATCTGACTCCGCTGGGATTTAGGATGGCTGATCGAATGACCGGTCTTGATCTTGATCACTGCAAGCTGACGATGAGGGCACTCGCTATGTTTCACGCGACTTCGTTAGCGGTCGTTGAAAAGGTGCTCCTTCGTTGCCAAATTGCGCTAAATATATATATATATATATATTCTTTTTTTTTCGAAAGATCCATCGAGTCAGAAATCATAGATCCGTTTCCGGACCGAAAATCACCGAAATCGACCTCAGAAATATATGTATATATTTTTTTTCAAAATATCGACTTTTGACCTAGCCATCGTTCTCAAGTTGCATATTCTACCCCCGGAAACACTGGTTAACAATCGTTTTTAATCGATTTTGAAAAAAAATATTTTTGACGACTTTTTTTTGTCAGAAATCATAGATCCGTCATAGATTTGTTTTAATTCTCCAGGAACCAGAGCTCAAGAAAACGTACGAAAAAGGAATTTTCTTCCGCGGTTTTCCGCCCGAGATGAAAGTGTTTTTCATTAACTCACTGGTCGCTCTAGCTAAAGAGGTCCACGAATGGCCGGAACTAGGACCGAGGTACGTTTTTTTCGCACGCCAACTTATCATATCAGCAATTAATTGTCCAACTTTTTTTGCGACGGGCGCAGTTACTCAGCGAAAATCCAGAGGCTATCGGAGGTCGGCTACGAAAAAACTGCCGACTGCTCTCAACCGTCGCCCGGCGAGTTCACCGTGATAAATCACGGTGATTGCTGGGTGAACAACATGCTTTTTCGTTACAACGACCAGGGCAAGCCCATCGACCATGTTTTCGTAAGTGTTCATGACATCCCCCGTATGTAAATAAAGTACATTTGAAAATATATAAGAGATATACAACTTTTATCCGAAATATATATAATAAACACAATAGTTTTTTTATCTATTTAAGATATATCTCAGATATAACTCATTAAAATGTATCCGATGGACATATGAAATATATATCGCAGACATAGAACTTTTGTACGATACATATAATTGTATATAACTTACATATCTTGAATATATACTTTATTTCGATAGGGGATTCAAATAATCGATGAGTATGTATTAATTAACGGACATATTTTTTTAGGTCGACTTCCAGGTTTGCCTGTGGAGTTCACCGGCGATCGACCTGTTGTACTTTCTGTACACAAGCACGTCTCTCGACGTCTTTCTGAATCGTCAAGACGAAATTCTCGACGTATATCTCGACACCCTGAAGAAAACTATGTCGAGAGTCGGCTGCAAGACGCAACCACCGAGCATGGAAGATTTGAAAAAGAGCATGAAGGAACGCGAGTTTTACGCGGTGTTCGCGGTGTTGACGATTTTGCCGCTGATAGTCATCGACAAGAACGACGCCCCGACCACTGACGAGGTTCTGCAGGACACCGGATACAGCAATCCGACCTACAAAAAACCATCTTTCCGTAAGACGATGCTCAGACTGTTGCCCGACTGGAATGCTCGGGGTTTACTTGACGGCTGATGCGTTTTACGTGCAACTTTGTGTTATGCATATAAGCAAGTTGTGCACTTCATTTTTAATGGTACTAGGGACTCGTGACTCGAGCGTGTTTTACGGATATTTGCGGAAAATGCAAATGAGTTACACAGAAGATAACAGAAAGATAACGGAGTAAAGTAGACAAGTCGAAGCAGCGACAGTCAATTCGTTTTATTTTTCGTGGCGAAGGAACGTCTAATCAAGAATAATTGCAATGGTCGTTTTCTTGGTTATTTGGATCTATTCAATGTTTTTTTTTGTTTTTTTTTTTGCATTTAACGACCGGTCGTTAAACAGTCATTTTTTAGGTGTTTTCGCGGTGGCAGGGTTTACTAGGGGGGCACCCGTCCTTGTCCGACGCACGGGGGTAATCACGTGATTCTTCCGTAAGACGAGAAACGCGAGCGTTACCGCAATTTCGGGGATTCGAGCGACAACGAGCGGAGCGATAGTACCTAAACATAAACAGAAAACGGAGCGAACGAACGCGCGAGAACGGAGAGAGACCGTCGAGACGATCCGCGGGCGGAGAAACGTCGAGCGAATTCGGTGAGCGATGAACCGAGAAACATAAGTTGTAACCGAGAGGATTAACCCGAATATTCACAATAAACTTTATCAAACGCGAGAAGAGTTTCCCGCGGCCATCCTTTACTTTTCCATCCCGACAATTCCCTGAGCGCCCAAACCGCAAATGTTTAACACGACAAAAAAATTCGTTGTTTCTCTTAACAGAATTCATAAAAACCGGATCTGAAAAAAAAAAAGAAAATTTTCAAAATATCGTCTTCCAACCTATACCATTGTTTTCAACTCGCACATTCTAATCCGGAGAATATTTTTTTCGATGTTTTTCTATCACAATTTATAAAACCGAACCGATTGAACATTTTTTATTTCGACGGCGAAGATTGGAAATGTTAGATCGGAAGCGTTTGTCTATCTTATCGCGCCTGATAAAATATATAATCTCGTCTGGAAGCTATTTCGTCAGTAGTTAAACAATTTCGTGGCCTCCCGTGAATGGAAAGCACTCGGAGGTTTAAAAGATCCGAACGTTTCCACTCGTTCCGTATTCAATCAGAAACACTTGCGGTGCGACGACATCGTTCACAGTGAATTTTCGACGATGGCTCAGCACGGACCGGAATGGCTGAACTTTGAGTTCGTGGAGAGGATATTGAGACACTCCGAGCACGACGAAGCGATAGAAGTGAAGAGTATGACGACCGCGCCGGCGACTGCCAAAGGTGACAATTACACGAGCGAAATGATACGCGTTAGTGTGGAGTATTCGCGAAAAATTGCAGGCTGCAATGTCGTGGAAGACGTGTCACTGATAGTGAAGATTTCACCGACCAGCGTGTTTCAAAAGGACGTTGTTAGTAGACAATTTGTATTTTTATATATCGATACGCATTCGTGATGGAAAATTTTGTTGTCAATTAAAAATTTTGTGGTCAATTAAAAATTTTCGGGTCAATTAAAAATTTTCGGGTCAATTAACATTTTTCTGGTCAATTAAAAATTTTCTGGTCAGTTAAAAATTTTCTGGTCAGTTAAAAATTTTCTGGTCAATTAAAAATTTTCTGGTCAATGTGGTGGTCAATTAAAGGTTGAGAAGATGGGGCAATTCGACACCGAAATAAAAATGATGGGAAACACGTTGCCCAAGATGAATAAAATCCTAAGCGAGAATAATTACCGTCTGGGTGCCCGAGCTCTGTACACGCTGAAGGGAGACCCTTCGGTCCTCGTTATCGAAGATCTACTCCCACTGGGATTCCGAATGTGCGATCGAACGGCTGGTCTTGATCTTCATCATTGCAGACTCGCGATGAGAGGAATCGCCAAATTTCACGCAGCTTCCGTTGCTCTCGCCGAAAAGGTACCTAAGTATAGCTGTTTTTAATTATCGTACCGATAATTCGGGAGGTCGATGCCTCAGAGGCTTATCAAACGGCTGGGAAGCCTGCAATCTGTCTTTCCAAATTTGCCGAAGAGATGCAACCGCGTGTCTTGATAAGGAATAATGCAACCTGTCATGTGGCGGTGATAAGTGAAGATATGGAAATAGGTCCGGGCTTTGACGTATTTACTGAAGAGTTAGAATTTTTTTTTCGTGGTTATTTCAGGCCTTAATACATAAAAACTTCCAACTCTTCAATAAATACGTCAAAACCCGGACCTCATTTTTTCATGGTAATTTTTAGGTGTTATTGTAATAAAATTCACAACTCTTTAGTATAAATACATCGAAGCTCAGACCTATGTGTGAGTTGGGTATTTTTTTCGTGGTTATTTCTGGGCCTTAATATCTTTTTTTGTTTCTGTTTCATTCACCAGGAGCCAAATCTCATGAAGACATATCAAAAAGGTCTTTATCATCACGATCATCCAGAGACGATGAAAATGTTCACCTTCAACGCTCTACAGGCTCTAGCGAAAGAGGTCCGCGATTGGCCGGAATTAGGACTTAGGTACGTTTTTTGAGCTTCCCCGTTGGGTTCCAGAAGGAAAAACTGTTTTTAAGTTGAAAACTTGGTCACTCATTATTTGCTGTCTCGCGGTGGGAATTCACGGTGTTCGTCTGTTTTCTTCAGCTACGCGAAGAAAATAGAGAAACTATCAACGGTCGCTTATGCGAAAGTCGTCGAATCTGTCACAGCATCGTTCAACGAGTTCGAGGTGTTAAATCACGGCGATTGCTGGCTGAACAATATGATGTTTCGCTACGACGATCAGGGCAAACCTATTGGGCACATTTTCGTGAGTGTTGAAAGTTAAATCGTATTTTCAGAAAAACTTGTCAAATACTCTATATGGAAATAAAGTTACTTGTAAATACTCCATACGGAAGTATATGCGAGATATATAAAAGGTGCATTCTAGATACAACAAGATCTATTTTTCCGAAAAATTGTATATGTCGGATTTGTTTTAGGATGTATCCGAAATCTATGCGAGAAAAAAAAAGATCTAAAATACTTTCAAAATGTATTTTGTCATATTATCATCCGGAAAATTGTGTATTCCAGATACATTTTCGTATATACTTCTTTTACATGGGGGACCGAACAACCTCGGAGACCAATTGAAGTTTAATATTTCTGTTTTTGATCTCCAGGTTGACTTCCAGTTCTGCCTATGGAGTTCGCCTGCGATCGACATTCTGTTCTTTCTTCACACGAGCACAACCGTCGACGTGATTACGAATCATCGCGACGCGATTCTCGAGGCGTATCTCGACACCCTGCGGGAAACAATGTCGAGACTGGGGTGCAGGACGCAACCACCGAGCATGGCAGCTCTGGAGAGGACCATCAAGGATCGCGAGTTCTTCGGGATGATCTTGGCGTGCACGCTTTTGCCCGTGCTACTCAAAGACAAAAGCGATTCCGAGAGCATGGAAGAGATATTGTCGAAGACGGACGAGTTCACCAATCCAGCGATCAATAAACCGAACTACCGCAAGAGGATGATCAGTCTGCTGCCTGATTGGAACGCTCAAGGGTTACTCGACGTCTGATTACGTTTCATACACATCTTTGCGTTTTGAAGAAAATTCAAGATAATAGAACCAAATAGACGTGATAATTTATCGTTCAATCCTCGTGGTATCTTTGTTATCGATTTTGCAATCGTCGTTGTAGCTTTGTCATCTACTTTGATAAAAGCGATATCGGTTACGTATCGCCTGGTTGTAAATTCAGAGTCATTGAATTTACGCAGTGACTTCCGGCGCGTAAAAACGGCCCGGATATTTTTTGTCCTTGTTACGTCTTAGCACGTGACTCCGTTTTTGAATTAAGTTTCTTTACAGTTTTTACCACGTAAGCATAAAATGAGGGAAGAGTAAATCGGTAATATCTGTATTTATAGAGCGGACGATTTACCTACAGAAAAATTGTAAAGGGATGGTTAAAACAGGGAAAATTACTACAGTCGACGCTCAATTACCGCACGACATTTGTGACCCACGATATAATCGAGGGAGTGCACTAATAGATGTTTCCCCTCGACGACTAACTGGGAAGCACTCGATTGCACGGTGATCCAATCGCCGGTCCGTTTGTGCCCCACCACAAATTAAACGGGAGAAATGCAGGGGAAAGGGGGCGGATGGTTGTACTCTGTAAACCTGGGCAGGTGGGGCGCATCAACTGAAGAAATATGCGGAATATTAGGCAAGAAGTGAGTGTGAATGATGTGAAGAAATATACGCAATATTAGGCAATAACTGATTGTGTACTAAATGACTTGCCGATGCATAAATATAATACTAGCCTATACGTGCGCTTGCCCAGTTGGTGTAAAAAAGATTAATAAAATTAATTAACGCGAAAGTGACTTCGCACTTTTTTCAAAATTCCGTCACTTCACTAAAATCGAGATTACGTTTATCGCACGAGTATCGTACCTAATTTTTGTATCTTTTTATTTTATACATCTCGAGACGATTTGTAATATGACGATTTGTAAATAATTTTTCACGATTTTTTAAGGCGTTTTCAGGATGTTTTAAGGTGCTTTCAAGACGTTAGGTGAGCCGAGGCATTTTGCTGAATTTTTTTCCCAATGCTGCAATGAGTGTTCACAATGTCCCGAATGTACAGGATAGGAGTACAATTCGTGTTTCACAATTTCGTCCGTGTTGTTACGAAATCGCAGGTCGATGATTCTGGTAAATGTAAAATAGTATAAATAAAAAAGTTGAGTGAGATCGAGACCCGTTGGATAATTATTTTGATTGATTCAATAATCCATCCTCATACAATGATGACCCCATTCATTCTCGCGCCTCGAACTGCCGCCAGGCTATAATACTCCCAGACTAATACTATAATACAGCTTTGCATTCTGAAGAAAATCCAAGTTAAAAAAATAGTCATGGCTTTGATAATGAGTTTTGATCCTCACGGTATCTCTGATATCTATTTGTCAATCATCACAGTGTCTTCATTATCTACTTTAACTAAAGCAATATCATAGTTATATGTTGCCCAGTTATACAAGAGTTATCAAGGTTACTGAGATTAGCGTTGGAATGAAGTTTACTTCTTTCACTGCGAAGGACTAAAATGGACCAACAGAAACGACTAATAAATACCAATAAAAATTGTGGCCGGGCACGTGGAGCGAATCTTTTGCCAAGCAAGTGGCCTCATAGATCTTAAGTGTCGTTCATCATTTTACCGACAAAATGCTGTCGTGACTCGCTACGTTTTTCAAGAGCCACTCAAGGCAACAAATATCACGCTTACCGCGATGATTACCAGTCATGTCTCTCGGAGCGATGACACTCAGAATAGAGAAGATCGTCTCGAATATTGCGACGGCGCTGGCCCAGCTGGGCAGTTGCCGTGACCCAAATCGCCGACTACCGGGTGAAAATGTACCTTGATTTTTCGCTCTACCCACTCGTCCCCCTCTCGAATAGTTTTTGCTGGCATCCGCGACATCAACTATCGTCCACTTGTCGACTAGACGCGGAAACGCACGCGTCGCTGGGTTTTATTTATATCGTCATCACGTGGCGTCAGAGTTTCGTCGCGGGAAGGCGAAAACATCGGATCAGCGAAAATTTGGGCACGGAATTTTCACTACCCGTGAGGTGGGTGAATGTTGACCTGCGATAATAAGTGCTCGGTGTTAGTTTTTGTTTAAATTTATCTTGTCAAATCATCTTGTCAATAGGATTTTTATTTCGGTTATCATCGGTTGCGTTATTTTGCAGCAATTATGAAAGCGATTACTGGCTCTCCCTTAGGGACCAAACTATTAAATTTCCGAAAATTGCGATAACCAGTGTTCGTTGTCAGATAAAAAATAGTACTTTACTCCACGAGGGCGAAAAAAGTGTTTCGCACGAGGGACGTACGAAATGTTATATTATAAGGCGCGAAAATTTCCGCCCGCAGTGACATAAAAAAATTATCTTGTCAGATTTGAGGCGTTTTGCCAGTTACGAGGCAATAGGATTTTCCTGTGATTTAATAACAGCTGCGCTGCGTTGCAACTATTATACCAGTGATTACCGGTTTCCCTTGAGGAAGCCAACTATCGAGACTATCAGGAGATGCAGTTTGCATCACCGATCATTACGAGCAGAAATAGAAATCTGCCACTCTATCTTATCTTTCGCGATAAAATGTCGATTGTCACAGAGTAGCGACGTTCCATCGGCAACTAAACAACAAATCTGCTTCAGAAGTCCGTCAGACGGACTCGCATCAGGAAGACACAGAGAGATTCCGAAATGGCTGAGCACGAACCGGACTGGCTGAACGCTGAGTTCGTGGAGAAAGTATTGAAAGACTCGGAAAAAGATGACTCGATAGAGGTGAAGAAAATCACGACGAAGCCGGCGGTCGCCAAAGGTGACAATTACTCGAGCGATATGATTCGCGTTGGCGTCGAATATTCGCGCGACGTTGCGGGCAGCAGGATCACGGAGAATAAATCATTGATAGTGAAGATTTCGCCGACCGACAATGGACCAAAAAAAGATCTGGTTAGTGAAGAATTTGTTATTTTCATTGATTACCTTAACTCATTGATAAAGCAGTATTACTGAATTAATAGTTCATTCGTGAAATAAATAAATTCATAAGTAATGCTTAAATGATACATTAGGTAATAATTAATGTATCAGTGATGAATTACTTAATAGTTAATGTATCAATAATAGAATAATTAATAATGAATGTATCTTAATGAATAATGAATGTAATTAATAATGAACCCTACCAAACTTAATCCTACCTAACTAAACCTTAACTAACTTAGCCCTACCTAACTAAACCCTAAATAAGTAAACCCTACCTAACTTAACCTTACCTAACTTAACCATACTGAACTTAATCCTACCTAACTTAACCCTATTTAACTTAACCCTACCTAACTTAACCCTATTTAACTCAACCCTACGTAACTTAACCCTACATAACTTAACCCTACTTAACTTAATCCTACCTAACTTAACCCTATTTAACTAAATCTCACCTAAGTGAACCCTTCCTGACGTAACACAACTTAACCTTAGCAAACCTAACCCTAACTAACTTAACCTTAGTTAGCCATGGCAACCGAACGGTTACCATGCCAACCGAATGGTTACCATGGCAACCATGGCGAAGCCCCCTAGTACTATGATAATGATAGGTAATTATTTATTAATCACTATCGATGTCGTCCCAATGAAGGTTTTAGAAGCTGGGATATTCACCACGGAAATCTATATGATGGGGAAACCGCTCGCTCAGATGAACGAAATGCTGAGCCCGGAGGGATATCGTCTCGGTGCGCGACTTTTGTACATTCAGAATAAAGACCCCATCGTGCTTGTTATCGAAGATCTGGCACCGCTGGGATATCGAATGGCCGATCGAATGGCCGGTCTTGATCTCGATCATTGCCGGCTCGTGATGAGAGGACTCGCCAAATTTCACGCGACTTCCGTGGCAGTCGTCGAAAAAGTACGTGGAGCACCCTGCTCGAGCCTTCTCACCCACATTTTTTTTTTTTTTTAACCGTATAGCATTTTGAAAAATCTTTTTGTTTTTCTTCAATTTTATTCGCCAGGAGCCGAACAATGCAAAAATGTTTGCGAAAGGAATTTTCCACAACGATCAGTCGGATACGATGAAATCGTTCACTTTCGACGCATTGTCGAGACTAGCGAAAGCGGTCAACAACTGGCCGGAATTAGGACCTAGGTAGGTATTTTATTTTTTCTTCAGTTTAGTGTCATCACGAATTTTGCCTTACCATCCACTGTTTCGCGATTGGCGCAGCTACGGGAAGAAATTGGAGAAACTCACGGACTTCGGTTATGCGAAAGCCGCCGAATGCGCGCAACCGTCGACCGGGGAGTTCATGGTGATAAATCACGGTGATTGTTGGCTGAACAACATGCTCTTTCGTTACGACGATCAGGGCAAACCGACCGGACACATTTTCGTGAGTACTGTGTTGTTAATTAAATTCAAAAATATATTGTCGATAATAAAAATGCGTACGATTTACTGTATATATTTTTCTGTAAAAGAGTTCGTTAAATTGATTCACGTTATCGCAAATATTGATTTACGTTACCGCATTTTCGTTCCCGCAAATATTGATCATCAGCTAATATATTAAATTTAATTCAGGAGTGTAGTAAATTTGCAAGATCTTATATTAATTTTCCCAAGCTACGTACAAAGTAGGTATTGTAATTTAACACATTATTTGTGCATTAAGTTTTATATACCAGTTTAGGTAAAAGAGCTTCCTTTACCGTACTAAAAATATTAGAGAAATAAGAAGAATATTAGAAATAACAAGAAATAGGAAGAATATTATAAATAAGAAGAAATAAGAAGAATATTGGAAATGTTTCCGTTACAAATATAACGGAAACTTATTTTATATATTTTTTTAACAGTGTACATTACGGATAATAATTGCCGCTTGATGTCTGTTCTTCAGGTTGACTTCCAGTTGTGCGTGTGGGCTTCACCTGCGATCGACATATTGTACTTTCTAAACACGAGCACGCCGTTCGATGTGTGTGTGAATCATCGCGACGAACTCATCAGGGAATACCACGAGAATCTGACGGAAACTATGCTGAGAATCGGCTGCAAGACGCAACCACCGAGCCTCGCGGCTTTGTTGAAAAGTATCGAGGAACGCGAATTTTATGGATTCATCGCCGCGTGCATTGGCCTCCCCATTATACTCGCCGAGAAGGGTGATGTCACGGACCTCAACGAGATGTTGGGCATGGGTAGCAGCTACGACAATCCAACGATGAATAAACCGATCTATCGCAACAGAATGCTCAAACTGATTCCCGCTTGGAATGCTAAAGGATTGTTCGACGTCTGATACATTCCAGTCGTGTAGCTTTTTAAAATTTATAAGACGATTTTCTCGTCCTGTGATTAGCCTAGGAAATGGGGCTGGAACCCAATTCGTTTTATGAAATTTTGTCAGTATTTTTGCGAAATCGCTGGACGTTGGTTTTTGTAAATGTGAAATAGGATTAATAAAAAAAAACGTTAAGAGACATCGAAAGTCATTGGATAATTACGGCTGAGCATTTGATTGAAGATTGTGAATAACGTTTCGCTGTTTTTATCACACATTATCGGGTCTTTCAATTTACAGATCTCTTTCCCAATTTATTCCTCTACTCTAGTCAATATTTCAAAACACCCAATATTTGCTTGTCAAAAATCCGAAAGACAATTATGAAATCGTATCAATAAATCGGATAATCACAGTTTGCTTTTACGCGATAAACACAACTTCACGTCCATGATCCGTGAACCCGTGATTTTCCTCATTCTTGTCCATCGAATCAACAGCTCCAGCTGTGACGCGAGTGTTATGAATGCGATAACGATTCAATTTTTTGTGCGATAACAAGGTCGATGGCACATTCGTAGAATTCTTACTCACAGCAACTACATTAACATCGGAACAGTGAATTTCGTAAATGCATTTGACTAATATATTTATTTATGTAACACGATTATTTTACATAGCATATAAACACACACAAGACAAATTTGCAGCGATGCAAAATTGTCGACCAGGAAAGGGGGAAGCAAAAGATGATCACACAATTAAAAAATAGTGGAATTACGACAGAACGTCGTAACTCCGATTGCAATTAAATCTTCTGCTCAACACTGGCCACTCGGTGACGATGTCTGAATAGGGAAAAGTCGATCCCACTTGCTCATGCTTCGCCCTCTGTAATTCGTCTTCATGACGAGCCTGTCGCCGTTCTCCAGATACTTCTTGTTCTGCTGGGTGTACGGGGTCCAAGTGATATTGGCGAACTTGGGATCGCCAGCGGGAATGGGATAGCCGGTCTTGACGAAACTGGCCCACATGGCGGTCAGTCGCTCAACCATCATGATTTCCGGATCGGTGGGCTGGAAGAACGGGAACTGGAACCACGGGTTGTAGAAGAGATACAGCAGGTCGTCGTGATGCGAGACACCTGTGAAAAATTGTAACAATGACGATTATTATTTCAGTGAAACGAAGAGGGCGAATTCGCACTTTTTCCATCTATGGCGACTCGTCGAGTCACCGTACTGGCCTCGCGGGTCCTTACCGAATGGCTTATCCGTGGCATTCCATCTCGAGCCGTAAGTGTAACGACCCTGATACGCGAAGTTGTAGTAATATATCGGATGCTTGGAGTACTGGGCCATGACATTCACGAGTCTGTGGCCTTGGAACGACAGAGTGTCTCTGGCGAACTGCGAATAAATGGATCAACCAATAAATTTATAAATATAATAATTTTTTAAATAAATTAAACCGAAAATTAAAGAATAAAAAAAAAGTTTAATTGAAAATTAAAGAATTGAGAAAAACTTTTATTAAATATGAAAGAATTTTAAAAAAATGTTTAATTGAATATTAAAGAATTTAAAAAATGTTTAATTGAATATTAAAGAATTTAAAAAATGTTTAATTGAAAATTAAAGAATTTTAAAAAATGTTTAATTGAAAATTAAAGAATTTTAAAAAATATTTAATTCGAAATTAAAGAATTTTTAAAAATGTTTAACTAAAAATGTAAAAATTTTAAAAAATAAAAAAATAAATCATTTTTTAACGTACGTTTGCAACGCCGTTAACATTATCAACGGTGATGGGTTGATCGTTGAAGTACATCTTCCTTAATGTCCTGCTGATCTCACGCGATCGTGGAGTGTCGCTTTCGTACTGTCCCATAAGCGGGGCGTATTTCTCCCAATTGTCGTTCAGCTCTTGGAAAACGGTTCCACCCTTGCGGGCCTCCTCGACCATAGCTGAAGAAGAACAAGTATAAATAAAAGTATAAATAAAAAGAAAAGTATAAAAAAAAACAAGTACAGTAAAATCGAACATACAGACAACCGCACTGGCGAACTCGTCCTTCGTATTTCCGATTATGTAAGGCACCGCATGCATCTTTCCCTGCCTGATCAGATCGATCGGCTGCGCCGGCAGGTATCTCTCCAGTCCCGGAACGTCGGGCTCGACGACCGGCGACCACAGCAGAACAGGATTGCCGCGCCATACCTGAACAAAAGTGCCAACAACTCGTATAACTAATTATTATACATTAAATTTTTATTTCCTAATAAACTTTTCGTTAAATGAAACCAAACAAAAAAGAATATCAACATAAAAAATTATAGATTAACTACATCTACTGTTAAAACATATATTTTCGTCAATAAAAAAATAAAAATATATTTAAAGAATCTAGTTTTGCTGTAACGTACAAAGAATTCGTTGAGATGGTCGCCGATTTCGAGCGCCGGTTTCGTCCTGAGGCAGTCGAGCATCGCGGCGTTGGAAGTGGTCGGGCAGCCGTTGATCTCGGCCTGTTGCTTGAGGATGTGGGTCTGCTGGGTCGGAAGAGGCGTCTGGTTGATGGCCGATCCACTCATGGAGATGGCACGGTGAAACAGTCCCTTGGTCATCGGGGACACGAGATGCAGCGAGACGCTCCAACCTCCGGCGCTGTAACCGGCGATGGTAACGCAGTTCGGGTCGCCGCCGAAGGTAGCGATATTTTTCTGCACCCATCGCATGGCCACGACCTGGTCCTTGAGGCCGAGATTGCCAGGTGCCAGGGCATCGCCCGTGGACACCCAACCTGGAGCACGACAGTCAAATTCGTAGTTTGTCGCAAAATCGTTTACCACATTTTCCTGAATATCTTTTTTTTATTTACCCAAAGTGCCGAGACGATTGTTGACAGTCACGAGCACGATGTCCTGATCCATGATATACTGCGGTCCCACCATGAGACTCTGACCGGTGAAGACGTAGAACGCGCCGGGATGGAAGTAAATCATAACCGGTCGCCTGCGATTTACCGGCTCGCCTTGTTTCGGAAGCTGGAAATTATTTATTTAATTAATAATTTATTTGTCGTTTTACAGTATTGTGATTCTAAGTGCTGTAAGTGAATTAAAATAATAATTTGCTGTGATTCATATTTTCAGATATATTTTCAGTGGGCGTGAAAACAAAAATGGTCTTCTGCTCCTGAAGCACACAGGTCTCAATCGTTTTTAAAGTGATCTCAAAAAAAAAAAAAATACTTTGTACGTCTTACTCTAGTGGTGTAAACGTTGAGACGTAGACAATCCTCAGACTGCAGTTCTCCTGCGATTTGTGGACAGCTGGGTCCCTCCTGGGTCGCGTTGAAAACATCTTTCCAGGGATCAGCTGGAACCGGTGGCTGAAAAAAAAAACATTTTTTTGTTCCCGAATTATTATTAATGCTTTATGCTTCGAGAATCTGAATTAAGACTAAAAACTCACCTGAAACCGTAATTCTCCAACAGGTGCTTTCGCGAATCTGATGCCGCGGAAAGAATAAATTTTCTTGCCCAGTCGCGACGTCATCAACGATCCGAGAACCCGTCCAACTGGTGGATGTAATTCCACGGTTTCCGGTGTCCCATCGCCTTCAGCCGCTGCTGCCAGCGCGACGAGAGCAGAGAAAAGAAGAAACACGAAGACCTGCATTTTCTTCGCACTGTTTTTTTCGTCTTTTTTATTTTAGACGCGGCTGTAACAGCTCGGGTTTTCTTCGCGATCTGCGCTCCACGATGGAGCAACGACGATTGCAAGTCGTGCCGCGAGCGTCGTGTCTTTTATAGTCTTCGTGCTTGAGGAAACTTTAAGCGCGAAGCTATACAATGTGGCCGGTGTGTGTTTGTCACTATCTGTGCATTTGTGATGCTTGGAATTACCGAGAAATACAAACTTATGTGGTAGTCGGTGTGTTCGCATTTTTTTATGCTGACACCTACGAGGATTAAGGTGATAACACTGACTTCGCCGTAACTGAAGTAAATTGTCGTGCATTGTATTCTTTTTTTGAAAACATGTTCTGAAGAACTGATTTACTTAAATGCTAATTGAACTTCAATCAGTTCTGAAGAACAGATTTATTTGAATGTTATCCAAATGTCTGTGGAGTTTGAAAAGCGCGCGAGTGTTACACGTGGCAACTTACATCGTCAAAGCGACGTATAAAGAATCTATTTAAAAAAAAAATAGCGAAGAGGAAAGGAAATTACTAACTGGTGCACACAGCGCACAGACTGGCAAAACGTTTACTTTCCCCAATATAACAAAGAAAAGCTGAAAAAATAAATTTTCTGTGTTGCCCCCATTGAATTATTCATCTTCTGGTGATAGGCGACATTTCAGGCAAAGGCAAAGAAAAATTCTACTTCGGCAGCCTCGGTGCTTTCGCCGAATTTCATATCGTGTTTGTACAGCATTTATCAACGGTTTAAAACAGAGACGACACGAAACGACCGAAAAAAGATTAAGATAACAAAGAAGCTAAAGCCACAGAAAAGGATCGGGAAGATGGCAAATAACAAGTCAATTGGTTTGCTTTTCAAAGTTGTAAAAGTGTATTACGTCATCTCATCGTGCGGCACATTTTTTTCATATTGATATATTATTCAATTTTTTGGCTTCGGAGTCACCAGTGGAAACAGTCGGTGCCACTGATCCATTTTCTCGCCACGGAAGTTCGACTTCAGCACGAGTTCTTTGCCGATGTCCATGTACTTCTTGTTCTTCGGTGTGAGAGGGATCCAGGTGACGTTGGCGAACTTGGGATTATCGCGGGGAATGGGCTCGCCGGTCTGGGCAAAATGCCCCCACATCGCGGTCATTCGCTCGACCATCGCAACCTCCGGATCGGTTGGCTGGATGTACGGGAACTGGAACCACCGGTTGTAGAAGAGATACAGCAGATCGTCGTGATGCGAAACACCTGTGAAAATCCGGAAGGTCGAACATTATTTTTTCAGTGCCAGAGAGAGAGAGAGAGAGAAAAGTCTTATTTCCGTCGAATCCGCGAGTCCTTACCGAATGGCTTTTGTGTATCGTTCCAAACTGCGCCGTAAGTGTTGCGACCCTGGTACGTGAATTCGTAGTAGTACACCGGTTTTTTCGAGTACTGAGCCATAATAGTCGCGAGCACGTTGCCACTGAATCCGAGGATGTCTCGGTATAGCTGCGAATATTTAAGTATTTACAAGTAAATAAATAAAGGAATTATTAATTGCATTAATAAATCATTTTTTCTAACGTACGTGCGCAAGTCTCCTCCAATTTTCCACGTTGATCGGTCTATCCCCGAAGTACATCTGTCTGAGTTGTCGGCTGATTTCTCTGGACTTTTGAGTGCCTTGCTCGTACCCCACGGCAATCGGTGCATATTTTTCCCACTCGTCGTTCAGCTCTTGGAAGGCGGACGGATCGCCGTTATTGGCATCGTTTATCATAGCTGAAAAATGTGAGAAAAGGAATGAAAAAATCACTCGCGATTTTCCTCGCATATTTACAGTGAAAGGAAGCGGAGAATCAAACGTACAGACAACAGCGCTGGCGAACTCGTCCCTCGTGTTTCCTGTGATCAGAGGCACCGAATGCATCTTTCCCTGCCTGATCAAATCAGCCGGTTGGGCCGGCAGGTATCTCTCGACGCCCGGGATTTCCGGCTCTACAACCGGCGTCCAAATCAGCATCGGATTACCGCGGGCGTCCTGAAAAATAAAATGTATCAAACTACCGTGTAAATTATATTCATGGTTTACTTAATGACCGTACAAAGAATTTGTTTAATGTTAACTGCAGACTAAATTAAATTTAAGCATGTAAAAAAAAAAAGTTCTATACATTTTTTTCAACCACATATATTATATTTCCATGTGTTTGGTACCTGAAATTGGCGAAGCGTGTTGCCCATTTCAACGGCGTCTTTCGTCTTCAGACAAGTAAGAATGTTAGCCACGGTGGTGTTGCTCGGGCAGCCCATTATTTCCCCTTGTTTCTTGAGTACGTCGATCTGTTGGGTCGGAAGAGGGGTCGCGTAAATGGGGGATCCACTCATGGCGATCGCACGGTGAAAGAGTCCCTTCGTTATGGGCGACACCATATGGAGCGCGACGCTCCAAGATCCGGCGCTGTAACCGGCGATGGTAACGCAGTTCGGGTCGCCGCCGAAGGTAGCGATATTTTTCTGCACCCATCGCATGGCCACGACCTGGTCCTTGAGGCCGAGATTACCAGGGGCAAGGGCATCGCCCGTGGCCACCCAACCTGGAGCGCGACAGTCAAATTCGTAGTTTGTCGCAAAATAGTTTACCACATTTTCTCTGAATATATATTTTTTATTTACCCAAAGTTCCGAGACGATTGTTGACAGACACGAACACGATGTCCTGATCCATGATATACTGCGGTCCCACCATGAAACTCTGACCGGTGAAGACGTAGAAGGCGCCGGGATGGAAGTAAATTATAACCGGTCGCCTGCGATTTACCGACTTGCCTCGTTTCGGAAGCTGGAAATAATTTATTTAATTAATAATTTATTTTGCGTTTTACAGTATTGTGCTTCTAAGTACTGTAAGTGAATTAAATTAATAATTTGCTGTGATTCATATTTTCAGATATATTTTCAGTGGACGTGAAAACAAAAATGTTCTTCTGCTCCTGAAACACACAGGTCTCAATTGTTTTTAAACTGATATTCAAAAGAAAACAAAATCACTTTGTACGTCTTACACTAGTGGTGTAAACGTTGAGACGTAGACAATCCTCAGACTGTATTTCTCCTGCGATTTGTGGACAGCTGGGTCCCTCCTCGGTCGCGTCAAAAACATCTTTCCAGGGATCAGCTGGAACCGGTGCCTGAAAAAAAAAAACCATTTTTATGTTCCAGAATTATTATTAATGCTTTATGCCTCGAGAATCTCAATTAAGACTAAAAACTCACCTGAAACCGTAATTCTCCAACGGGTGGATTGGCGAATCTGATGCCGCGGAAGGAATAAATTTTCTTGCCCAGTCGCGACGTCAGCACCGATCCGCGAACCCGTCCGACCGGTGGATGCAATTCCACGGTTTCCGGTGTCTCGTCGCTTCCGGCCGCAACTGCCAGCGCGACGAGAGCAGAGGAAAGAAGAAACACGAAGACCTGCATTTTCCTCGCACTGTTTTTATCTTCTTTTTTATTTTAAACGCGACTGTAACAACTCGCTTTGAGTTTTCTCAGATTTTCTCCGCGATCTGCGCTCCACGATGGAGCAACGACGATTGCAAGTCGTGCCGCGAGCGTCGTCTCTTTTATAGTCTTCGTGCTTGAGGAAACTTTAAGCGCGAAGCTATACAACGTGGCATGTGTGTGTGTGTCACTATTTGTGCATTTGAGATGCTTGGAATTACCGAGAAATATAAACTTATGTCTTAGTCGGCGTGTTCGCATTTTTTATGCCGGCACCAACGAGCATTAAAGTGATAACACCAACTTCGCCGTAAGTGAAATACATTGTTGTGCATTGTATTCTTTCTTTTAAATCATGTTGTGAAGGACTGAATTACTTAAATGTAAATTAAATTTGTATCAGTTCCGAAGAACAGATTTGAATATTATCCAAATACCTGTGGAGTTCTAAAAGCGCGGAAAAGTTACAAGTGGCAACTTACATCGTCAAAGCGAAGTATAAAGAATTTATTTAAAAAAAAAACGGAGAGGACAGGAAATGACTAACTGTTGCACACAGCGCACAGACTGGCAAAACGTTTACTTCCCCCAATATAACAAAGAAGAGCTGAAAAAATAAATTTTCTGTGTTGTCCCCATTGAATTATTCATCTTCTGGAGATGGGCGATATTTTCGGCAAAGGCAAAGAAAAATTCTACTTCGGCAGCCTCGGTTCTTTCGCCGAATTTCATATCGTGTTTGTACAGCTTTTATCAACGGTTTAAGACAGAGACGACACGAAACGGCCGAAAAAAGATTCAGATAACAAAGAAGCTAAAGCTACAGGAAAGGATCGGGAAGATGGCAAATAACAAGTCAATTGGTTTGCTTTATAAAGTTGTAAAAGTGTATTATTTTATCTCATCGTGCGGCACATTTTTTCAGATTGTTATATTATTCAATTTTCTGCCTTCGGAGTCACCAGTTTAAACAGTCGGTGCCACTGGTCCATTTTCTCGGCACGGAAATTCGACTTCAGCTCGAGTTCTTCGCCGATTTCCAGGTACTTTTTGTTCTCCGGTGTGAAGGGGGTCCAGGTGACGTTGGCGAACTTGGGATTATCGCGGGGAATGGGCTCGCCGGTCTTGGCAAAATTCGCCCATATCGCGGTCAGTCGCTCGACCATCGGAAACTCCGGATCGGTTGTCTCGATGTACGGGAACTTGAACCACTGGTTGTAGAAGAGATACAGCAGATCGTCGTGATGTGAAACACCTGTGAAAATCCGGAAGGTCAAACATTATTTTTTCAGCGCGAGAGAGAGGAAAGTCTTATTTCCGTCGAGCCCCGCGGGGAATCCGCGAGTCCTTACCGAATGGCTTTTTCGTGTCGTTCCAAACTTTGCCGTAAGTGTTGCGACCCTGATATGTGAATTCGTAGTAGTACACCGGTTTTTTCGAGTACTGGCCCATAATAGTTACGAGCACGTTGCAACTGAATCCGAGGATGTCTCGGTATAGCTGCGAAGATTTAAGTATTTACAAGTAAATAAAGAAAAGAATTATTAACTGCATTAATAAATCATTTTTCTAACGTACGTGCGCAAGAATCCTCCAATTTTCCAGGTTGATCGGTGTATCCCCGAAGTACATCTCCCTGAGTTGTCGGCTGATGTCTCTGGACTTTTGAGTGCCTTGCTCGTATCCCACGAGAATTGGTGCATATTTTTCCCAGTCATCGTTGAGCTCTTGGAAGGAGGACAAATCGCCGTTATTGGCATTGTCTATCATAGCTGAAAAATGTGGAGAAAAGGAATGAAAAAATCACTCACGATTTTCCTCGCATATTTAAAGTGAAAGGAGGCGGAGAATCAAACAGACAGACAACAGAGCTGGAGAACTCGTCCCTCGTGCTTCCAGTGATCAGAGGCACCGAATGCATCTTTCCCTGCCTGATCAAATCAGCCGGTTGGGCCGGCAGGTATCTCTCGACGCCCGGGATTTCCGGCTCTACAACCGGCGACCAAACCAGCATCGGACGACCGCGCGCGTCCTGAAACAAAAAAAATGTATCAAACTACCGTGAAAACCATATTCGGGGTTTACTTGATTACTGTACATTTTTTTTTTTTTGCAAATAGTAACTGCATACTAAATTAAATTTAAGTATGTAAAAAATATTCAGTACTTTTTTTTTCAACCACATATATTATATTTCCATGTGTTTGGTACCTGAAATTTGCGAAGCGACTCGCCCATTTCGACGGCGTCTTTCGTCTTCAGACAAGCGAGAATGTCAGCCACGGTGGTGTCGGTCGGGCAGCCCATTATTTCCGCTTGTTTCTTGAGTACGTCGATCTGTTCGGTCGGAAGAGGATTCCCGTAAATGGGCGATCCACTCATGGCGATCGCACGGTGAAAGAGTCCCTTCGTCATGGGCGACACCATATGGAGCACGACGCTCCAGGATCCGGCGCTGTAACCGGTGATGGTAACGCAGTCCGGGTCGCCACCGAAGGTGGCGATATTTTTCTGAACCCACCGCAGAGCTATGACTTGATCCTTCAGGCCCAGATTGCCCGGTGCTTGGGCATCGCCGGTTGCCACGAAACCTGCGACGTGTTAATAACATTCGTTTCTTATCGTCGAATCGTTAATCACGTTTCCTCAACAGCTTCAACAATTTTTTTCTTCCGAATTTACCCAAAGTTCCGAGACGATAGTTGACGCTGACGAGGACGATGTCCTGGTCCATGATGTATTCCGGTCCCACCATGAAACTCTGCGCGGTGAAGACGTAGAAGGCACCGGGATGGAAGTAGACGATAACCGGTCGCTTAGGATTGCCGGCATCGCTGGAATTTGTTGCAGACGGAAGCTATAAGAAATTTCATAATTTGTTCAATCTCCACCTTTCTCCCGCGGCCACAGCCGATTCCCATTTTTTTATTGGGTGGATCTCTCGAACCACCAGCAATCGCAGAAAAAAGCAGAAAGAAAAATTTCCCCTGTGCCCGGCCGGGAATCGAACCCGGGACCCACTGCGTGTCAGGCTGCGCCGTATCCACCGTACCACTGATGACTTCGATATTTATAAGCTTGTTTTATAATAGTACAGTTCCAAATCCTAAGAACTAAAGAATGTTAAGAGATAAAATTGGTAAATGAGATTTTAAGAGGCTGTACATTTTCGCAAGATCGATGTAATTTTAGTGAACTTAAAATTAGATCTTTTAGCACGATAAGTCGTTGGGCAAGATTTATTCGAAATTTCCACCTGTAATAGAATCATCGTTTCCGAGAATTGCATCGCGGTTGATCTATATATAGTCTAACCTTGGTGGTGTAAACGTTAAGACGCAGACAATCCTCGGACTGCATTTTTCCCGCTATTTGCGGAGCGGCGGGTCCCTCCTCGGTCGCGTCGAAGATGTCTTTCCATGGAGCGATCGGCACCGGAGCCTGAAAACAGCATTTCGGCGTTCCAGCGTGAAAAATAATTGCACATTCCAACTCGCGTAAACATTCCGGAAATTATAATTCAACTTCTAAGGTAAAGGTACCGATTTCGGCCATTTTCGCTATACTTTTATTTCAAATTACTGTTTTCTGTATTTTTATGTTGATACTTCGAAAGTATCCATATAAATTAACAAGTTTATCGATACAATTTTATTTCATTTTAATAATACAAATAATTCTGTGCTTTCGAACTCGGTGACCGAAACTAAGCCAAAGGTGGCCGAAACCGGTACCTTTACCTCGATTTCCGAATTATTATCAATGGGTTTGAATTTGAACTTCCGAATCCGGACTTCCGACACTCACTTGGAATCGCAAATCACCGACAGGTGGCTCCGCATATCTGACGGCGCGGAAGGAGTAAATCTTTCTGCCCAATCGCGACGTCATCACCGAACCACGAAGCGGTCCGACGGGTGGATTCACCTCCACGGTTTCCGGCGCGTTTTCACCCATAGCTGCAGCCACAAGAGCTACACCAGCAATACCGACTCGTAATGCGAAAAGTTGCCTACATGGAACGAACTATATTCACTTTTTCACCGCGTCGCAATAGCTGAGCTGGGCTCCGATAATTAGCATACGACGTGCGCTGCACAGCAGCGCAACGACGATTGCGGTTCGCGCGAGATGCGTCATGACTTTTTATAGTTTTCCCGAGGAGGAAAAAGTCCGAGCGAACTTCCAGGTACCGAAGCGGCATCGCAACGACGTAACTCGCAATTGGCTCGTCGCCTGTTAGTGAATTATATCGTTCACCAACACCCACGAAACTTCACACAACGACGATTCGAACGTCGCTGTCACGACCGTTCGTGAACTGTTAACCTCGAAATGAGGCGAATGAAAACATCAGCTGTTTGTGTTTATACACAGACCGCAGACAGTGGATGGCGTGATGACTAACAGCGATTGGTATCAACGTTTCTACCTGAGGTTTTGAAAATCACATAGGTACTTTGGCGAGTTAATTTAACTATTCGTTGCACTGAAATTTGGCAGTTGACCAGCGTATTCGCGTTATTCGCTCTCGGGATGGATGTGGGAAATTTGGTTAAGTCGTTCTGCTGCGGTTTCGGGGAAAAGTGGCGACACTAGAAAATGCGTCAATCAGCTGATCGTTGCTCTTCTTGCACTTTTCTTCTTCTTTGTTCGGACCGACGGGACCTTCGCACGTAAACCGAATGGATAATACTTACCTCGGCCTCGTTTGCCCGAAGAACATTCGGAAGCCGCATGCGGTGAAGCCATGCGTTGCATGTTCGGAGAAAAGTGTCGACATTGGGAATCACGTAAATGGGCTGATTACCGTCAAACGCATAATTATTCCCTTTTGTCTAGAGGTCGGTCGGATGGAATTAAAACATATGTCGGACGTCATTTGTGCTGAAACTACTCGAAACTATTAATTGTTCTGTGTTTAAACAATAAAAATAAATTAATTTACTAATTATAAAAATAAATTAGTTTCATTCGGAAGCCGCATGCGGTGAAGCCGTGCGTTGCATGTTCGGAGAAAAGTGTCGACATTGGGAATCACGTAAATGGGCTGATTACCGTCAAACGCATAATTATTCCCTTTTGTCTAGAGGTCGGTCGGATGCAATTAAAATATATGTCGGACGTCATTTGTGCTGAAACTACTCGAAACTATTAATTGTTCTGTGTTTAAACAATAAAAATAAATTAATTTACTCGCATTTGGTATTTTTTTGTGGACCTACATAAATAAGAAAAATATATCAAAATGATAATTTTATGCAATTTTAATCGTTTTGATTTGCTCAACCGCTTTTGTATTCTTTATAAATCTGGTATGATGTTTTCTGATTATTCAGTGGTATCGGGTTCCTGCGGTTCGCTATTTTTTCCCGCAGTTTCTTCCTGTTTCTTCCTTCTCTCCATCTCTTCCTTCGCGGCTTTTCGGGCTTTCAGCTGTCGCGCCGCCCGTTCAGGATCTATGTAGGGATCAATCGACGCTTCGTACGCTATAGGATCGATGGCTCTGCGTTTCGTCTCCTCTTTTTTCTTCTTTTCTTCCTCATCCTTCGCCTCCGCGTCTTTGTCAGGACACTCGGCCTCCTCGTAGCGTTTTACACGTGGCAATTTCTTTCCGTAAGGCTGCGCAATTAAAGAACCGAAATATTCATTTGTTAGCGATTAATGAATTAGTTAATTAATAATTAAATGCTAAATTCAAAATTAAGTATGATATAGTAATTATTCAAGTACTATATATTAATTATTCAATTACTATATATTAATTATTATTAAACAAAAAAGAATAATTAATTCATTAATTAATCAATCAGGTCATAGACCGTCTGTTCCGCACGACTGCGAAAGTTGTATAATTATTTGAAGAATTCTTTCCTCAGACTATCGCTAAGTACACCGCGACGATAATAACAACTACTCATCCATTACGCTCGTAGCAGCGACTTTCCTCGTTCGTCTAGTCGAGTGGAAAATCCCAGATGCCGCTCGGTATTAGAATTGCGTGAAACATTTTTGTTCGCGATAGCAAATTCAGCGACATATTCGTAGAACACTTATAATCGCTAAAACGAAGCTACATTATCACTGAACGTGGCGCTGAATTACGTCTATGTTTTTAAAAGGTTTTGTTATCTAATGCAAATATTTCGATTTTTACTACCGGCTTAGAAAAGATAGGACGACCGAAGTCATCCTTATCGCGCGGTGGTGGCCGTTCAACTGGATCTCGAGGATGACTTGGCTTCGCTAAATCTGGAATTCGCCCTGGAACCGGACCATCCAGAGCGGATTTCCGAACCGCGAAGGGATTCGGCCTGCAGGATCGAACTTCGTGGATGTTCGGTTTGGCCAGCTCTTCCATCCTCGGTGAAGCTACGTAAAATTAAATAAAAAATTATTATTTTAAAAAGACAAAATTCATGCAAAAGAAAAAAGAAATTCTTTTATAAGAAAAAAGTTATGCAAATTATAAGTCTAAGAAATTAATTTATATCGATTTTTCTTACCTTTTGCTTGCAGTGCAGATTTTTTTATTTCAAAGGGATTTTCCTTGCAGGGTGGAGGCACAAATCGCCAGGCATTTCTCTCAGCTTTTCGTTGCTCTGCTGCTTCTTTTTCCTCTGGAGTCATTTCCTTTTCCTTCCTCGAGTCATCTTCTGATTTTGGCTCAACTTTCGAAGATTCTTCGTTATCTTCTTTGACTATTGGGGCTGATTCTTCAATCGTGTCACCCGTTTCATTTGCAGGTTCGCTTTTTTCCTTCGATTCTCCTTCTTCTTCAGCCTTTTCTTCAGGCGTTGTTTCTTCTTTTTCAGATTCTACGTTGATTGGCTGCTCCTCGTCATCGTTTCTCGCATCGTCTTCCTTTTCTTCGAGCTGTTTTACATCCTCCTCTCTCTTTTTCATTTTCTGTTTTTTCTTCTTTTTATACTCCAAGGCTTTTTTCCCTCTGGTCTCATTTTCCTCCAGAATAAATTTCTTCCAACCTTCGGCCTGCTCGTCGGTCTGGTCTTTGAGGAATCTGTAAGATGGCAGGGCGAGATAGGCCATCCATTCTGTAAACTATAAATTGGGGAATAAAAAAATGGATTGACTTCAAGATCTAAATTAAATTGTTAATAATACTTTTTTTTTAAAGAAGCAAAATTTCGTTCCCTTCAAGCTATAACTTAAAATCGAACCTTGTAGTTCAAAGCACTTCTGTAAATTCCCATTGGAGTCACGAGAATATTAGTCTCCTCGTCAGTCATTAACTCCGGGCATTCAATGGCCTTTTTAGCCAAAGCCAATCTCTTCTCTCGTTCGGTCGTCTCTTCGCTCTGCTTTGTGGCTAAAAACTTGCAGTACTCAGAAAAACGTAAGGTTGGTTGACTGATTTCTATAATTCTCTTCGTAGGTTTGTAGCGCAAAGCAGACCGACGTATCTTCGCTGGGAACTCTGGACAGGGTTCCATATGCTTCACGACAAACATGGCCAGTTGTATGATCCGCTTCGAGGGTTTCGCTTTCAGAGCCTTTCTCGAGACTCCGAAGTCTGAACGACACGTTTTACTGGTGTCTGGCCGCTTGGCAGGTTTTGAGAGAACAACTATTCGCTTTTTTAGCGTCGACAGTGGTTTCGACGGTCGCACCTGATAAAAGCATTAATAACATAAATCAGAAAAAATTATCGGCTCCGCCAGTTTGGGCGATTTTTTTCCCTCGATTAACTATTAACCACTGGCTCCGGTTCTGGTATCTTCCTGGGTTGAGCATTTTTCTGCGCCCAAGCGTCGAATTTCGCCCAGTCGGCCTTCGTTTCCAGCCATCCTTTTAAATTTAATTTTCGTTCCTTCCGCCTGCAGGGGAAGTAAGAAATAATCGTATTTGTGTGAAAATTCTTCTTCAAGTTATTTTTTTTTTTAATAATTAGGAAAAGCTTTACACACTTTTCTTTCGCTTTTTTACCGGTACCACCTTTGCCTCCTCGACCAGGGGCACCTTTAGACTGTGGACCTCGCGAAGGTAGATTTTTCGTCGGTGCATCTTTCGTCGGTGCTGCTTTCGGTGGCATTTCTCCCCGTTTCTTCTTATCTTCAACTGCGGTTACCAGTCATGGCTATGAATTTGTTGATTGATATCTAAATTTTTGTAACGTCAGGAGCTGAATTGATTCGAATGTGTGATGAGTTCATGATTTAGAATTTAGAGAATGGTTTCGCCAAAATAATTAGCCCCCGCCCGAATGGCACCCATGGGACTGTCAACGTCTGCCATGTGCAGAATTAGGTGCGATGTCAATTGTTTGTCACAGATTTTATAGATTGCTGCCAAATTACGTGTGATCAAAAAGTTAAATCGTCGTCAGACAATGAAGAAAAACAGTGTCCGAAAAAATGTTGGGAGGATTATAAAGAAACCACCGAAACCATAGAATCAAGAGCACAAATTTCACGTCAACTTTTTTTGAAGAGTGGTTTATTTTTTCAGTTTCATGTGAAATCGTGTATTCAATTTTTACAGCTTTTTCAATTTTTTTATTTATCACTAATTAAATTAAATGTATCATCGAAATCTAATAGGAAAGGTCGTTGATATCATTTTGCAGTTGCCACCAAGGATTTCCAATTTCGAAATAGCGTTTCGGCCTTGCGAGCTTCCTTATACGATTCGGGCATTGCTTGTCATTGTTGACGACCATCTGAGCATATTTGTCGAGATCCAGACGATTTGTCGACCGACCAGTCGACACATTTGTGCGGTTTCCAGATTCAGCTATCGCCGGGATGTTTAATCCTCGAGGCCGTGAATAATCCGTCGACACATCCTGAAGTGGCGACCTACGCGGTCCTTTCGGCTTATTCAACAAATTCGCATTTCGATAAGGCAACGGTTCACGCTTCACCTAAGATGGAACGAGATAAGAATTGTATAAAAATTGTTTAGCGACTTTCAAATGCGCAATAATGTCACCATTTGTGCATAGGTATCCAGATCCAGTTGATTTTTTCTAATATCCGTAAGGATTTTCATCTTTGCGAGTCTTTGATTATTCGCCATGAGTTTTGCATTTCTTTTCTTATCCTCGATAGATAGAATCTTCGGCTCTCGAGGCGTCGTATAATCCACTGGATCGTCTTCAAAAGCTATTCTTCTTGGTCTCGGTGGTACGTTCGCCAAATCCGAAGTACGACGCGACAACGCTCTACGTTTTTCCTAAAAGATAGTGAGATTTACATTCTGTAGAATTATTTTTTAAGCATCCAAAAATGATCCCTAAAACACCCTCAGTTTTTTTAAATGTTGTGGAGGTCGCGATTTTATATTTTTTTAGGATCTTCCTGAATAATGTAGAAAATTTTACCTTGAAGTCATCAACTTTATTGTTTCCGTCAAATCTTTCAAGGGGAAGCTTCAATCCTTGGCGTTTTGGTTCACATGTTCTGAGATTTTCCATGACAATACTTGTGAATTTTTACTCAATTTTTCAGTGTTTGGGTTTGAAGATTTAGTGACGCCGAAATAAATGTAAAAAAAAAATTAACGATTTTGACGAGGCTTGAACGAAACAATTTTTTTTTCTAGATCCAGACGTTCATTTTTTTTTAACGAAGCGAAGGCTGTCGAAAGATGCTTCTTGTTTTAATAAACTGTAGTATTCGACTCCGGCAATTTCGGAAAACCAGCCAAACTCCATGGACCCATCAAAATTCTCAGTTCGCGTGACGAATCCCACGATGGTTCGGCAGGAAAGATTCAGCAACCTGCCGGACTTGGATGTCACTGACAAAATGTCCGAGTATAGATCTTCGAATCGTCACGATAAATTCACAAAAGCTTCGGGTTCCTGGTGCGCTCCACGAAAAGCCCAGCCCGTCGAGTCTTCAGCGTCGATGAGCGACGACAGCAGCGGAAAAGAATTGGGGGAAAGAAGTCCAAGCAACAACAACACAGTACGCGTCCTGTGACAAATAAAATAAAAACCATTTCGATTAAATTTGTCAAACAATTTTCATCACGCAAGCAAAATGTAATTAAAAAAATAATATATATATCTTACAGAAAAACTTTCGAAGGTGGTCTCGAACTTCGCACCGAAGACGCATCGAAGAATTGTCGCGTCCTAAAATCGTCGTTCGCCGAATTCCTCGATCCCACGAGATCCATTCGAAAATTTCCCCAAGGCTCGAAAACGCGCCTGAAACAATTAGAAATTCACCAAGTGAGCTTACAGTAAAATCGTCAGCCGTTACCGAAAAGGAAATGCGTCATCGAGGACCGACAGATCGAATCACCCGATTAGCAGAGCCAAAAGTCTATGAACCTGTTGCCGTGAATCTCTTGGGCAAAGTGGAAGAACGCGCATTATTTGCAGTCGGTTCGTCACCATTGTAACAGCAGAATTTTTCTAAAACAGTCATTCTAATATTATTAAACAACAGATAATTTATAACACATTAAATTACATTAACCGTAGCTTCAAAAAGAATCGCCGAACTAGCGACACCCAAAAGTTCCTCAACGTTGCACAGGACTCCGGGCGAAAAACGCAATCCATTTGGTGTGAATCCGCAGGCGTTGAGAGCAACTTGCTCGTCGCGAATTGAAGTGCTCGCTCGTCCCAAGAAAGCAGCTTTTTCCTTTTCAGCTCTGAGTCCGATCGTATGAAAACCTGGCTGAGATTTCAAAACAATATTGGTGAAACAGACAATGCTGCGACTTTTGTAAAATTAAAAAGACTTTATTCGTATTTTGAGTGTACATTGGACGGTAAAGTTCTAAATGTAAAAAAGAGACGTTATAAATATATCATTATAATATAATAATAATCTTGTATATTACTAAAAGTCGTAAAAATGGACGGACATTTGCGTGCAGTGATAACTTTTTTCGCGTTACTGACAGTAATAAATCGGCAACGCTGCGGGCAGCGTAAGCTTTTGGAATATGACGTAACGACGATTAAGGCACTGATGCATCAATTACTTGCACTTGAGTGCTACTTTTTGTGTCTTTTTTTTTGGAGATTACTTAGACGACTCTACGTCGCTTGTACTATAAAAATCTACGCGTTGAACACATTGTATCCACGTTGATCGGCGTTCTGTAAACATTTTTCTCCCGAATAATCGAATTCTCCACGACGAAGATTCGAGGATCATTCAAAAAAATATTTACAAGAAAAATCGCGTCGCTCTAATCTAAAAGTCGTTAATACGGACGGACTGCAAGACACACATCGTTCGCATTACTAATATAAAAGTGATTACACTTGGCGAGTGTAGGTAACGTCGATAACTCGTATTCAGAACGAACAACCTGGCTACGAGAAAGGCACTCATTTCTCAACTCAGTTGCCTTCGAGTGTATCTTATTTTTTTCTTCGAGATTACTTGGGCGACTCTGGAGGTCACTTGTACTATAAAAATCAGCGCGACGAATGCGAAAAATGCTCATTTTTCATACATCTCGAGTCTCCGCATTCCCACGAGAACCGTTAAAAACAACAAAAAAAAATCATTCTGCGAATATCCGAATAATCGCGACAAAGTCTCGTTCGATCATCTCAGCATTCCCCCGAGAATCGTTTAAAAAAAAATCTAAAAAAAAAATGCCTCAAATGTTCAATTAATCGCGACGGAGTTCTCGTTTGATCATAAAAAGATAATTATTTACAACTCGTGACATCGCACCGCGACTCTATCTGCTGAGAATAAAAGTGACAACGATGGTGCCCATCGTGGCGAGCAGAGAATACTCGATCGCATTAGCCCCGGCGTGGCAGTCGACGACTCTGCGAGCCCTCATAAAATCGCCACCGAGATAGGCGCTGAATTCCCGTTTCTCCGGTGGCACCACAACGAGCTGTTGTGTGGCGTCCTGAAAGATGAGATCGCTGTAGGGCGGAGCGCTCGAGAACATACTGAAGCTGAACTCGTCCTCGTCCTTCCGCCCGTAGAACTGCTGCGCGTAGATGAACAAATTAATATAGGCATTGATCTGCGTCTCGTTGTATCCGTAATAACCGCCGCGAGTTATAATCGCGTTCGCCTTGACTTTCCCAAGATTGCAATTCTCGTAATCGTTGCTCGCACGTCGCGTTCCGTCGGGACAGAGCAACTCGAAGTCCTTCATAAACGTGTTGCGAGCCCAGAATTCACGCCGCTTGCCGTTCGTGTTCTCCGAGACGGTCGTGTGTTTCACGAAGGCGACGTCGCCGCCGCCCTCGACGAGGCATCTGAACGCCCCGGTGTAGCCGAAGTAAACCTCGCTCGCGTCCCGCCGACAGTAACGCGAGCTCTCGCCGTGGCAGAGATCGCACATGTTGTCGTAGGGCACCCCGGTGTTGTACTCGGTGCTCAGCGCCCCGGGAACGCAGGATTTCGTGAAGTATTCAGCTGCCGCGCGAACCGAGTCGCAGCCGTAGCCGCGGATCCAGCCGTTCGAGATGAGATACGCGAGGGGATAAACCCACCCGGCCGCCATGTTGATCCCCGTGTGACAAGTATATTTATTCTTGAGATACGTAAGATCGGTCTTCTCGTCGGACTCTTTGGCGACCGCGACGACGTAATACTCGGGGGTGCCGAGATTGTAGACCTCGGATATGAAGGGAACGTGCTGGTAACGCAAACCCGCCGTGTAAACGTCGCTCGCGTCGAGCACCGTGATGTCCGCCTCGCCGTTCGCGATCGCCTGCATGCAGTCGATCTGGCTGTAGCCCTTGTAACAGTTGAGCTGGGGTTTCAGTAATTGAGCCTTGAGAGCGATTTTCATCTTCACGCATTTCTCCATCTCGGGCTCGGAGGTGACGCAGAGAGTCATGAAATTCACGGTGCATCGACGGACGGACATTATCGAGTTGAGGGAGCGTCCTAGATACCTGACGTATGTTTGATCGGTTTCGCGCATCTCTATGAAGCCTTTGGCCGTGTCGGAGAAGAGGAGATTGTGCTGGCGGCCGTAACGCGGCGCCGACTCGAAGAGGCTGAATCTCTCGATCGGCTGGCCGTTGTAGATCGGATTTCCCTCGCGATTCGCGTTGTCCAGCGGTCGATATTCGCTTCCGGTGTAGTTGGGATCGCGAGTCGTGTCGCCGTGGCGATTCTCGGGGTCGTTCTCGCCGCGTCTGTCGATGTAGCCCTGGCCGTAACGACCCTCGGTGTCGATCTCGCCGCGATTTTCGCTGGAGCTGTCCTCGACGTTGTCGTTGTAGGGATCGTAGCCGCCGCCGGAGTTGACGCGGTGTAGAGTGTTGATGTCGTTGCCGCGACTGCGGCCGTCGCCGTTGCGCTCGTAGCCGTCCCGCACGTCGAACGTCGGACGATTGTCGAAGTTGCCCTGATGATCGGGGTCATAACGATCCGTCGAGTTCTCGCCGTGGTCGTTAGACCCGAAGGTTCTGACCGCTCGCATCAGGAATCTCTGGTACAACTGACGCAGCTCGGGACCCGTGGCTGAGGACGCGACTATCGCGCGCGACGGGACTCGGCCCCAGTTGCAGGTCTCCGCGTCGTCGATTCGCCCCCGCGTGCCGTTCAGACAGAGGAGCTCGAATTGGTCCTTCGTCACGGAATCTGTACGAAAAAAAAAAAAACGTTACGTAAATTATTACTGTACTTTTATTACTGTACATTAGGGTCCGTGAACAAAATATATTTAACTTTTTTTTACTGAAAAGTATGTGTTCTGACCTCAATATACGTCCTATACCGAAAACGCGCCTAAAATTTGTTGATTTTTTTTTTGTTGAGATTTGTTGCAATAAACAATAAAAAAATGTTAGGCGTGTTTTCGGTATAGGATGTGTAGATTGAGGTCAGAACACATATTTTTGCAGTAAAGAAAAATAAAAAATAAAAAAAATGTAAATATTATGAATAAAAAATTAATAATAATAAAAATTAAATAATTGGAAGAGCCGTTTAATGACTTACGCAAATCGAAATTCGTCGATGTCATCTCGAGCACCGTCGTGCTGAGCACGAACGCAATTTCCCCGACCTCCAGCAGACATCTGAACGCTCCCTCGTATCCCGCGTACGGATCCGAATTCGTGCATCTGCCGCCGGGTATCTCGCCGATGCAGAGTTGGCACAGGTGATCGGAATTGTCGCCCAGCGGATTGTAACGATCTATGAGGGAATTCACCGCGCAACTCGGGCCGAAGTACTTGATCGTCGATTTCACGTGATTGTTGCAATCTATCACCTCCAGGCCGCCTTGGCGCATCAGCTGAAAATAACGCGGAGTGTCGTAAGTTTTTATTTCTCAGGTACAAAAGTTGCTATGTTTGCACTGTGTATTTTTTTGTCCCTCTCTTACAGTTTCAAGCGGAGTGATCCATCCAGCGAGAGTTCCAACACCCGCGAAACAAGCTTTCTTCCCTCTCAAGTCGTACAGAGTGGTCACATCGGTCAGTGTTCCCTTTTTAATAACGGCCACTGCGTACTGATGCATTTGGGGAACAGCTGTGTTTGTGCCAAGCTGGCGATGAGATTCTTGCATGATCGGCAGCAAACTGTGATATCTTCCGGCGGTAAAAACCTCGCCTGGATCCAGAGTGGTCAACTGGGCCAGCTCGTGGTCCAACATAGCCATGCATTCCTCCTTGTTGAACGCCTGCTTGCATTTCAAGGACACATAGTACTCTGTGGTAGGCTCGAAGCTAGAAATTTCTCTGTCCACCGCTCGGGAAAAGGCCAAACACTTGTTCTGCTCCGCTTTGGAGACCGTGCACCAGGTGGCGGTGTTATTAAGAATCGGACCTCCATATCTGAAGTCTTGCGCTGCAAAGAGATTTCATGTTTACATATAAACAAAGACTTTTGTATATTGACTTATTTTTCCGAATTATTATACCCCAAAATTCAGAATTATTATATTTTTACCAATATTATTGTTTTATTATTGTTACTTTCAAAAGGGACTTTTATACCTCAACCAATATTTTCCCTTTGTATCTAACACTATTTTTGGACATTTTATTTATGCAAACAAATACACAAAAAAGAGTCGAATATTTGAGCTTTCGATTTCGTTGAATCTCGCGGCCAATAAACAGGTAGTTTAAGCAGGCAACGCCACGCCCAAGCACGATCGTCCGGGCGTCGTTAATAAGCTCGTGAAAGCAACGAAACAATATAGGAAAACACGAGCAACAATTGCTCGATAGTCTGCGACAGATCGTCGCGACAATAATCGATCCGCCGTGCCGGCCGACCGAAAAATCGGTGGGATCTGTCGGACATGACGCTACACCCGCGACCACCTGAACGATCGAGCGTAATTCATCCGAAATTGCGTGCGCCACGGACACTCGTTGATTACCGTTTGTCGTCGTAAACGCAGCGACGAACAAAGTCCACAGCACCGCGCAAACGGCACGCGGAACGCGCGACATTTTGGCGACGGGAGCTGAGCGAAATCTTGGCTTTTAATTGACGACAACACCCAAACTAACGATGCACGACACTACGTGTTGCGCTGTGTACGCGGAAGGCCCCCGTCAGCGGGCGTCGGCCTGTTACTCCAAAGCATGCTTCGGAACGGAGCGACAACTAGCGCTCTCGTGTCTCACCGTTGAGTCATCAATTCGTAATGAAATTTCGAGGGAGCTGCGGGAGCGCGCGGCAACCTGTAAGGTCGACTGTGAGTGAGGCGCTTTTTCAGCAACAGGTAAATGCTCGATCGGTAAAACGGAACCTTTAGAAAAAAATATTTTTTCTGTCGGAAATTGTAGATCCGGCTCCGGACCGAAAATCGCAAAAATGTATCCCAATTTTTTTTTCTTTTCAAAATATCGACTTTTAACCTATACCATCATTCTCAAGCCGCATATTCTACCCCCGAAAACACTGGTTATTAACCTTTTTTAATCGATTTTGAAAAAAATATTTTTTTGGCGACGGAAATTTTTTTTTTTCTGTCAGAAATCGTAGATCTGGCTTCGGACCGAAAATCGCAAAAATTTATCCCAATTTTTTTTTCTTTTCAAAATATCGACTTTTAACCTATACCATCATTCTCAAGTCGCATATTGTACCCCCGAAAACACTGGTTATTAACCTTTTTTAATCGATTTTGAAAAAAATATTTTTTTGGCGACGAATTTTTTTTTTTCTGTCAGAAATCGTAGATCTGGCTTCGGACCGAAAATCGCCAAAATCGACCCCAATTTTTTTTCTTTTCAAAATATCAACTTTTAACCTATATCATCATTCTCAAGTCGCATATTCTACCCCCGAAAACACTGGTTATTAACCTTTTTTTTATCGATTTTGAAAAAATATTTTTTTGGCGACGAACTTTTTTTTTTTTCTGTCAGAAATCGTAGATCTGGCTTCGGACCGAAAATCGCCAAAATCGACCCCAATTTCTTTTCTTTTCAAAATATCGACTTTTAACCTATACCATCATTCTCAAGTCGCATATTCTACCCCCGAAAACACTGGTTATTAACCTTTTTTAATCGATTTTGAAAAAAATATTTTTTTGGCGACGAATTTTTTTTTTTTTTTTGTCAGAAATCGTAGATCTGGCTTCGGACCGAAAATCGCCAAAATCGGCCCCAATTTTTTTTCTTTTAAAAATATCAACTTTTAACCTATACCATCATTCTCAAGTCGCATATTCTACCCCCGAAAACACTGGTTATTAACCTTTTTTTATCGATTTTGAAAAAAATATTTTTTTGGCGACGAAATTTTTTTTTTTTCTGTCAGAAATCGTAGATCTGGCTTCGGACCGAAAATCGCAAAAATCGACCCCAATTTTTTTTCTTTTCAAAATATCGACTTTTAACCTATACCATCATTCTCAAGTCGCATATTCTACCCCCGAAAACACTGGTTATTAACCTTTTTTTTATCGATTTTGAAAAAATATTTTTTTGGCGACGAACTTTTTTTTTTCTGTCAGAAATCGTAGATCTAGCCCCGGACCGAAAATCGCCAAAATCGACCCCAATTTCTTTTCTTTTCAAAATATCGACTTTTAACCTATACCATCATTCTCAAGTCGCATATTCTACCCCCGAAAACACTGGTTATTAACCTTTTTTTTATCGATTTTGAAAAAAATATTTTTTTGGCGACGAAATTTTTTTTTTTCTGTCAGAAATCGTAGATCTGGCTTCGGACCGAAAATCGCCAAAATCGACCCCAATTTTTTTTCTTTTCAAAATATCGACTTTTAACCTATACCATCATTCTCAAGTCGCATATTCTACCCCCGAAAACACTGGTTATTAACCTTTTTTAATCGATTTTGAAAAAAATATTTTTTTGGCGACGAAATTTTTTTTTTTTCTGTCAGAAATCGTAGATCCGGCTCCGGACCGAAAATCGCCAAAATCGACCCCAATTTTCTTTCTTTTCAAAATATCGACTTTTAAATATCGTCTCGGGCCCCCCTTTCGTTCTCCATCGAGAACTATTGAGAGGCTTCACTGTAGAGGCGGAGTTCACGGGAGGGGGAAAGCTCTTATTTTCAAACAGCAACATGTTCAGCGGCCGCCCCGTTGACTTCCGTCTATCACCGCGAAGTCACGGCCGTGAAGGGTTAAAATGCCGGCGATAACGCGTTTGCAGAAATATGCGATTATCGGACTGGGAACGCTGGGCGGCGCGGCGATTTTTTACAACAACGTCTACGGCAGTCGGGAGCATCCGCAGGTCGCCAACTCCTGGACAACGAATTTCGTGCCGTCGGTCAAGTGGGACAGCAACTGGGACAGGTTAGAATCGCGCGAGATTTTCTATTTACCAAGACGATTTATCTTGTCGCTGTTTGTATTTATTTTTTACTGATAATTTATCGCTGATAAGATCGATGGGAATCCACGGTACAGTCTGTGATACCTGATGTTTTCCAGAATACTGTACTCCCACCCTACCTACCTCAAACCCGTAAAAAAACACATTGCAGAAGAGAACCGAAGAGTCTAGTGAAACCGTCGAAAATTCACAATGAGAGCGACGAGAACAAACGCAACGAGGAGTACGAGGCGAAGAAGCCAAAGGCTGTGAGGCATCTGCTGCTCATTCGTCACGGCCAGTACAACTTGGATGGTAAAACGGATGCCCAGAGAGTCCTCACTGAACTTGGTATGTCTACTTTCTTTTCATCCGTACTTTTACCCCCTGTTGGTTGGATATAACATCCAATTTTACTGAATTCAATGTATATTATTATTAAAATATTATTCAGGCAAAAAGCAGGCAGAGTCAACTGGAGCGAGACTCGCAGAGCTGGATCTTCCATACTCGTTGATCGTCAGATCAACCATGAGCAGGGCGCAAGAGACTTCCAAAATAATTGAAAAATTCCTGCCAAATGTTCCTGTGGAAGATGATGGGATGCTCATAGAGGGAGCACCCATTCCACCTGAGCCACCGATTGGTCATTGGAGGTCAGAGAGATATGTGAGTTTGCTGGCTAATTTTTTGGTAAATCCTAAGACTTAAATTTCTCCGGCGATCGGTGAAGAATCGTTGCTCATTTTTTTCTTTAGTTCTACGAGGATGGGCCAAGGATAGAAGCGGCTTTCAGACGGTATTTCCACCGCGCGGATCCCGAACAAGAAAAAGATTCCTATACCGTTCTCGTTTGCCACGCGAATGTTATTCGATATTTCGTCTGCCGGTAATTTTTTTAAATTTTTTAATGTGGTTTCTTCAATTTGGTAATTTATACAATTTTGGTGATCAAACCTTCTTTTAGGGCTTTGCAATTTCCACCGGAAGCTTGGTTGCGAATATCGCTGAAAAACGCGAGCATCACATGGGTAAGCATCGTGCCCAGCGGCCGAGTGACCCTTCGATGTCTCGGGGACGCAGGTCACATGATTCCCCAGAACCTCACGACGACCTAAGCATCACGAGGTCGCGACGGTCGCTATCATTCGCTAATTTCTCATCTGCGAGTCGACCAGTCGAATATTTTTCGTCGCCGAGGACGCACAAACGTCGTAAGCGGCGAATTTCACTATACACGAAATAAATTAGTCGGTTGCGGAAAAAAATAGAGCGCTGAAAAGTCAACAGAAAAAAAAGAAACATTACGAATTTTCCGACGCTAAATTTGTTTCGGCAACTCGTAATTTTATCCTCGTGTACAGAAATCGTACTTCCATTGTATCCTTAAAAAAAACGAAAACCCGTCTGCTAGTCAGCCACATCCATCGTACTACGAAAGTATTTGTACACTGAATTTGTAACAAAGAAACAACGCGTGTTTTACAAGCAATTTCATTGTAATTGTTGTTCTATCGATATATATTTACATGAAGCATTCGTATGGATTCTCGCTCGTTGATGAAACGGTATAAAAGATGCAGATTGTTTGAATTATCGTATTCCCGAGAATTCTTCATTTAGTACCCTCCAGATCCTCCATCAGCGAAGACAGGAATGTGTTGCCGTTTATCAGTTTCGTCGTACCGACCACGAACTCAACATTTACTAAGAAAAAAAAAGAAAACGTTTTCGTCGTGAAATGCTCGTCGAAATTACTCGAACGTTTCGTTACTATTTGTTACTCACGATCTTCTTGCTGCGACAAGAAACGCAGGGCCGATATTTCGGCGTAGGTGCAGCCTCCGATGAAAAACACGAGAACCAGCCTCGGAGGCTCCGAATTTGAGTCCTCGCTCGTTATCGAATTTCCTGGTTGACAAATATCTCGTTAATTGCAAAAAAAATGTATCGAAGCCTGATTAACGACTCCAAAAATAAAATCTCGTTACTTCTAATAGCGCTGGTACTTCGCAAATCGCTGTTGACCGCCGGACCGGGCAGCAGTCCCAGAACATCATTCAGTCCTTGCCAACCGCCGGGCTGCACGAGTTGCTCCGCCAGTCTCACGCTCAAAGGCGCGTAAACCGAGTGAACGTAACTTATGTCCTTTGGTGCGATTTCGCTCTCGTCCTCCACCGTGAGCCTCAAGGCCTTTCGAAGAACCGCGTATTGCCTGGACGACTGTTGAGAACGAAGAAGTCCGGCTTTCTCGAGATTCAACAACGTCGGGAGATGCTGATAGCCATAAGTCTGCACGATTTCACGCTTGTAGTAATCCAGCAATTTGGGCTTGAGGCCCGAGTTGGTCAACGACTGAATGCACAGCAGTCGCAGGACTTTCAACAGCGGTTTTTGCTGAGCTATCGAGTCTTCGATGTAAGAATTCGGCTTGTCCGTGTCGATGCAATTTAGCAGCTCCTGCTCGATTTGCAGAGACTCCAGGAAGTCGTTGGAGTCCGTGACTTCTTTCACCATCTCGGCTATCGTTGTGTCTGGAAGAAATTGTTACTTTTGGCTGTTGCGACGAGACGTTTGAAAAAAAAAAACGTTCTTGGGCGAAATGCACTCACGTCTCGCGAGGGATTTTTTCGTCGCGAGCATGTGCGGAAGTCTCGCCACGAATTGCTTGATCTCCTGCACACTTTTGTCACCGTGTCTCTCGTCGAATTGCGACGATATTACTCTGGCTTTTTGGCTGAGAACTGGTCCAACGCCGTTGAAATTTTTGTCCCTTTTGGAATATAAAATATTTGGAGATAAAATATCGCGTGTTGCACAACTACGCGATTCATTAGCCGTAACCGCGTTTTATTGAATTCACAAAATTTGTACCTGATTTCGGCGAACAATTCTTCGCCGGAATTCAGTATAATTTGTTCCTTCTGATCCGGCGACATTACGGTCGGCGAATCATCGGAACTGTAAAACTTTTCGGGCGGCAAGTGCACAGTAGCTGGAATAGCGGGAAAAAAATAGTCAGTATTGTTATTTTTTTACTTTTTGAAATTTTTACGATTATATTCAAGTAAAAAATGAAATGCGTACTATTCTTAATGCCAAATATCTCGTCAATCAGCCCCTCGTACGTCAGTTGCGTAACGAGAGGCGACAAAAGGTCGATGCTTCTGTCCATCAGGAAGAGATGCTCAATGGGAGCAGAATGTGCATTGATTGGCTTGGAGTCTTCCTCCTCTCTGTCCAGGCGTTTCAACAATTCCCAGACTTTGCTAGCCGCGGGTCCGCGCCCCGTGACTCGCGGGATTTTCCCGTACAACCGCTGTAGACTTTGTATCGCTTGGGCGACCTGATAGAGGCAGGTGGGATCATTCTCCAGATAAAATTCCTTGAACGTGTGATTAAGTTCCATGGAGACTAAATCACTGTCGAAGGGGAACAGATCGCAGGGAAACTCTTCGATCAGCGTGAAACTGCCAAAAACTCCTCTGTTCTTCAACTTATTCTCGCAGAGGAGGCTCTTGCGAGGGACAAAGAATATGAAAAATTCCTTTCGTGGTCCTCTGCTGTTAGCTTCCCTAAAAATGTTTTAATACATTTACCAACAAATCCTTTTGATTGAAATAAATAAAAAAATAAATAAAAAATATGAAGACAAAAATACCAACAAATGGACATTCTCAGCGATTAGATCCATCAGATCCAGGTGAGGCCTCGTTATGAAAATAATGTTGGCGATGTTGGAGGGCGGAAGTTGACCGCCGCAGAGAGGATACATCTTGACGACGTCGTTCTCCTCGAGTAAATTGTATTTGGCAACCAGGCCGATCGGGCCGGCCAGTGATGGATCCCATACAATGGCCTTCGATAGCGATAACAATCGCAATAACAGTTGAATAACAATAACATCAATGAAATAGTAAAAACAAAGGGGCGTTTAAAAAAATCACGGATATGTGTTAAAATACCTTAGTTCCATCGCACTTTTCCAGGAGGCAGAGCAAAGTTTTCCGGGCTTGTTCCTGTATCAGCCCTACATTGATTCGACCACCGGACAAATGTGCCGATGACATTTTGACGAACGAGCACCGCAAAGTTACGCAGTTTAGGATGTCATTTTTTTTTAGCGGGCGCAGCTGACGATGACAGCGGATGACAGATTTTTTTGAGGTTAGGCGACTCTAAACAGTGCCCTCTACGTCTAGGGAAATTAAGGAATCAGTAAGTTTCATATCAGCCCGGAACGGTCTGAAATAGAACCAAACTCTAGAAAGTTCCTGAGTTTTCCGCGAGCCAGCCAATCGTAAACGTGATTTTGGTCGACTGGTTCAATTCCAGTTTCGTTTCAACACCCGAGTTTTACATCCCGATGGAAACTCGGTAAGTTATCTGCATCTAGTGTTGTGCTTTCTCTTTCGCACGATGAACACCAAGGAAAAGGAGAAATATATAGAAGAATTTGATTTTCCGCACTGCGACGAGTCAACGAAATATGAAAAAGTTGCGAAAATCGGTCAGGGGACTTTCGGGTTAGTCTCGTCGTTTTTTCATTACTATTTCATCGGTGTTTCCACGTTCGATGAGGTTATGCGCCTCGCGAACGAACCAAAACAATATTATTCTTCGCTTTTTTGTTCAATCGACGCTTCGTTTTTAGGGAGGTCTTCAAGGCACGAGACAAGAAGAACAACAAGAAATTCGTAGCCATGAAAAAAGTCCTCATGGACAATGAAAAAGAAGGGGTTCGTACCAATAACGGTGCTCGACACGTCTGATAATATCTGCGTTAGACAGAACTCATCGTTTCTTCGTGTTCTCAGTTTCCTATCACTGCCCTCAGAGAAATCAGGATTCTGCAGTTGCTCAAACACGAGAACGTCGTTAACCTCATAGAGATTTGCAGGACAAAGGGTTAGCGTAACGAGCCACCAAACTCTAGTCGCAAATCGTTCGTTCTTTACACGATAATACTACGACTTGATACGCAATTTGCTTTTCAGCCGCTCAGTACAATCGATACAGATCCACTTTCTATCTGGTCTTTGACTTCTGCGAACACGATCTAGCCGGTTTGTTGTCAAACGTAAACGTCAAGTTTAGTTTGGGTGAAATAAAAAAAGTTATGCAGCAGCTGTTAAACGGACTCTACTATATCCACAGTAACAAGGTCAGTAGGTGCAGAAACTTATCTGTAAACAAAGAGTGTAACGTGTTCTGCACAACACAACTTCTAGTGGAATAATTCCATTGCAGTGGTCTATGTCAATCGCTTGATTGATTTCTTGCTGAGCCAAGCTTGACTGTTGTCTAATACTCTCTGGTTTATTTTACCGACGTTTCGCTCAATTACAGATTCTTCACAGAGACATGAAGGCGGCAAACGTTTTAATAACGAAAAATGGGATCTTGAAGCTCGCAGATTTCGGTCTAGCGCGCGCGTTCAGTGCCAACAAAAGCGGTCAAGCCAATCGTTACACCAACAGAGTCGTGACGCTCTGGTACAGACCCCCCGAACTTTTGCTCGGCGATCGTAATTACGGGCCGCCCGTAGATCTCTGGGGCGCGGGCTGTATAATGGCCGAAATGTGGACGAGATCGCCGATCATGCAAGGCAACACCGAGCAGCAACAATTGACGCTGATATCGCAACTTTGCGGCTCGATTACGACCGAGATCTGGCCCGGGGTTGAGAATCTCGATTTGTTCACCAAAATGGAACTTCCTAAAGGCCAAAAGCGCAAGGTCAGTCGGTCATATCTAAATCGGCTTATCTAAATCGCCAAAGACTCGTGTCAAAAGGCGTCTTAACGCGTGAAATTTATTGCGAAATCTTGATATTCGCACGACGTTGAAGTTTGCATCGTTGGAATGCAACGAAATTTAAAAAAATAATTCATTTTGATTGACCCAAATCATGAAATTAGGTGTAAAAATTCATCGCGGCAATTAGTTACTATGGTGACTTTTTATACCTAATTTCATCATTTGGGTTAGTTAGAATTAATTTTTTGTTTGAATTTCGTTGTACTCCAACGATGCAAACTTCAACATCATATATTCGCCGCGGCTGCGTCGAAACAGTTCGTCGACGATAATTCTACGATTGCTGGATTCTAGGTGAAAGAGAGACTGAAACCGTACGTGAAGGATCCGTACGCCTGCGATCTGCTCGACAAACTGTTGATTCTCGATCCCGGCAAGAGGTACGACTCCGATTCGGCGCTCAATCACGATTTTTTCTGGACGGATCCGATGCCGTGCGATCTCAGTAAGATGTTGGCGCAGCACACGCAAAGTATGTTCGAGTACTTGGCTCCACCGAGAAGGCCCGGTCACATGCGTCATCCGCAGCATCATCCGGTGGCGGCCGGTCAAACGAAACCCAGTTGTAGCATGGCCGACAGCGGTTACCAGGATCGCGTGTTCTAGTGTACATTCAGCTTCGCCACATTCGATAGAAACGATCTAAACAATTCTTCGATACGCGTCGCGACGACCGCGGACTCGTTGCTCGTCCGCGTCATCCAGTTGTGTCTTATAACGATGAGTTTTTACCTATTTTTCTCACCATCTTACAATCATGTACAGCAACAAGTGCTTAGCGTTAATGATATTTGTTGCACTTTTGACAATACTCGACCGACATTCGAATTGTACCATAAAATAATTAAGAAATCGAAATCCGCATTAAACGCATGATTCATCGTTCGTTCGTACCTCCACACTGTCATCTACTTTTCTCGTAAGACCTGTGAAATCTCGAAAAACCAATTGCTGTTTCGCTGCCGATGTGGAAATAAATACTTTGTTATTGTAATTAAGATGATAATAAAGACGGGAGTGCTGCGCTCAGCTCACTATGTACAATATAAATATTACAAAAGCACTTTGCCGGTCTTGTTTTCTTTTTCACACTTTATTGCTAATTAAATGTTTAAGTAAAGCAGCAGCAGCAGAAGGAATTGTGAAAACTACTATTTTTATTGTCAATCATTTATTCCTCATGCGCCTTCTATGTGGGGGAATCAATTGACGATTGGGCGCTTCGTCGCATCAGGTATAATCCATTGCTACCAATAAGAGTGTTCTGCATTCGTCTTGGATCCCAAACAAAACCGGATATTCAGCAGACAATTTGCGCAATCTCCAATTTAACCGTAAGCATTTTATTAACCCTTATCGGTCACACTATCGTAGAATTCCATGTTAAATTACTATGGTAAATTTCTCCCAGTGTGACCACAAAGGGTTAAGCATTATTAGTTCTGTCTAGTAATTATTTATTGTGGCACTGAATTTCACAGAAATCAGAAAAAGAAGTGATTACTGCAATGACACAACAAGGCAAGACACAAAAATGTCTGATAACAAATAAAAATAATGCAAATCATTGATCTACAATTAAGAATAAAAGAATAATTATGCCACCTGAGATTGTGTTAAATTAGTTAAAAATACATGAAATCCGGCTGCACACGATAAAACGATGACCATCGATAACAACAATAACAAAACGTTAATATTCGCATCACCTACGACACTGGAAAAAGTTATCTTTTTAAGAAGGCACATGGTGTCATTGACCGCCGTTCAATGGGAGCGCCGTCAGTTTAGTCGTTGACTGCGTACAAATGCGGCTTAAATTCAAAAAGCCTGCGGGAAAAGTGATTAAATTTCCAGTCTCTGCGACGTTATTAATTTCGCACGACCGACGTATTTGTTATTTTCAACCACGGCCGAACTGAATATATCGCGGTGATCCAGTCTTTGACGTCAAAGCTTCCGGTGGAAAACCCCGATACATCCTGGAATCGTCGTTTTGAGGTTAGACGATTCTTCTTTGCTCTATTGTCGTCGTACCGCCTTTTCTCTCTCTTTCTCTCTCTGTCTCTCCCCCTCCCCCCCTTCACTCTTTCCTTTTCTCACTCTGTATACACCTCTCTCTCCCTCTCTCTCTCTTTCTCTCTCACTCTCTGCTCAAATTTAATTAGGCTAGGTTTAACGTTATGTTTGTCCCTTTTGGTTATAATGTCAGCGGGGGAAATTCTCAAAATTCTTCAGGATTGTTATTAACGGTGCACACAGAGAGCAACGAAAAATCTCATTCGCACGGTGCATTTTTTTCTCTCGCCTCGTCCTCGGTTCTGCGAAACTCGGGCATGAGAAAAAAACCCCCCGAGGTCTTATTTTTCACGGAGTTTATCGGTATGAAAAACGAAAGAGTGAAAATAAAGTGGTGGCGGCCATCGTTGTAAGCCTTGTTCAACGATTATTTCTCGCGGAGCGGGCTTACCATTGCGGAGTTTTAGCAAGTACGGTGCCCCGTTTTTGAGGAAAAACATGCGTGCAGTCAGCGTCGCCCTATCCACCGCGGCCGCCCGCCGTCTCTAGCCGTGACAGGTCAAGACTCTAATGTGCGTGAGTGCGAGTGCGAGCGAGTGTGCCGCGAGTGCGTCGTGCGTGCGAAGCGTCGCCGCGCGTCCGTGCGTGCCAGAGCACTTTGTGCGCCCGGACAACGCGAGAAAAGCACCGACGTGCGAGTCGATAAGGTCAAAAACTATGCGGAAAAACGCGCGCGCGGAATGCTCCGACGATTAGATATCCGTCTGCGATCGTACTTACGCGATAATCTCGCCCGAAACACGCCCACCGACGGCACCTCGCGTCGTACGAGATTAAAAATACAAATAGACCCCCGATGTAAGCGAGGCAAGAGTTACGCACCGTTGATATGCATAATTGGCGATATTTCTCGAACGAGCATCGTCGACGCATGCGACAAACACGATGCACAGCGAATCGTCCACGAAGAACTCGTTGATAAGTCGCTGGCAAAGTGCTCGAAGCAATTATTATAGCCATCGGCGTCGTGTTACAATTACATTCGGACAGACATCTGCCGCCTCTTTCTCCTCGTTATCTTCCAATGACGCGAGACGTCGTAGCGGCGGTCGTACATATATATATATATAACGACAAAAACAATGCGCTATCGTAGACCAGCGAGGACTAAGCGGCGAAACCGAGAGAGATGACAAGAGGGCATTATCGGCCACTTCCGGGCGAGCATTTGCCGGGCGTCTCACCGCACTACATCTCATTCTCTTTCACCCCCCCCCCCCCCCCTCTCACATTCTCTCTCTCGTCTCTTCTGCGTACGCACGTCACAAGCTTTGTGCAACAGTTGGCAATTTGGAATCTTGTCCCGAATCTCCCTAACGCTGCTCTGTCTCTCTCTCTCTCTCTCTTTCTCTCTCTCTCTGTCTCCGTTCACTGAATGTTGGTCTGTTTTGTTTTCTCACTGCCCCGCGCAACTGCAGCAGCACCAGTAGCAGCAGCAGCAGCAGAAGCAGCAGCAGCGCAGCAACGTCGAAATAAAGAAAAATTCCGCTATGTACCGCCACTACAGCCAGTCGAAACGGGAGCGTCGATTTTCTTTCACTCTTCTTCCAGATTATACAGTATACGCAAAATACAAAATACGACGGGGGAAATCATCGAGAGCTAACAATCCGCGAAATGAAAAAAAAATCGAGGGTGCCATATTGACGAGGAGCGAGGAAAAAAGCCGCGGGAGTGGAGGGGCGGCGGCGACTCCTCAGTCCCACCACCGCCCTGCATGGAAGCCGCTAATTAGCGGCACCTAATTAATTTGAGGTTAGCCAGTCGTAGTTGCGGGTGCGCGGGTTCGCCGAAAATGATGCGATGGCGCGACAGGGGGAGGGAGAGAGAGAGAGAGACAGAAACACTGAAAGAGAAAGAGAGAGAGAGAGGTGCGAGTGAGAGACGGTAAAAATCAATTGGGAAAAAGAGATCGAATAGCAAACCCGTAAAAATCGAGGAGTGAGGCCAACGGAGAGACGAAAGATCGCACGTTCGTCTCCGCTCTGCATTCCCGACATATATATATGTATATATATATATATATTCCGTTTTCTCGCGTTTTCACGCTCGTCATCGATGTCGTTGCAGAGCGTTGCCAAGAAAAATGTTGTGTCTGCACGTCGGGCCCGTCCACGACGATGCGGATCGATCGGCGTCCGGCCGAATGTGAGCCACACGACGACGACGACGGTCACGACAAACGCATTACGACAATTCGAAATTACCGTTGCCCGAGATTTTCCGACTGCGCGCGGAAATGACGACCGCGCGGCCGCCGAATGTCGGTATAGAGTTATGGGTGCGGCGCCTGTTGTTTGTCAGCTGCAGCTGTAACCGAGAGAGATAGAGAGAGAGAGAGACGACCCAACGTAGCCAGTATGAGACACACGCGCTTGGGGTGGTCGTCTCTGAATGTCGATCGGGGATTTGAGAAAACGTCATCGCAAAGTCCATGCAGTTCAACGTGCCGCAGGTAAATCATCTTAAACTCTGGAATCCTCGTATTTTCTTCTTTGGGTTCTTTTACCTGGGTTTTCACGTAAGATTTATTTACCTGCTTCTGCTCTAGTGACTAGTCAAATCGAGCAGTCGACTATGGTGGCAGCGGTTCTGGCTGTTGATATGGTTGATAGTGCACCTTTTTCTTTTTCGTTGAAATTCCCGTAAGCCTATCTCCACTGCTAATCAATCAAAACCAACTTCTTCGCCTAGCGGTTTTTAATGATATTAATTTAATACCGTAATTAGGAATTAAATAGAGCCGGTTCAAGCTACAGAAAATGAACAAGTATCGTCTGTCTCTGAACCTGTGCTCTCGTTTTTATCGACACATGTTTAACATGTTGGACGTAGTATAAATATAGAATAAATATAGTATAAATATATAGTATAAATACATAGTATAAATATAGTATAAACACTTGCGGCTGTGAGAACACACATTGGCCCGGCCGTTGAGTCTTATACTGTAATCCAAGGACTAGATCCACCTTGCTTCTTCTTATCTGGCAATTGCTTACTGTTAATTGTTAGCGTATGTATTGCAAGCCACCTGACCTTCGTATCTTCACCTTAGCCTCATAGAGAAAGCTTTGATTTCATGATATTTATTTTTTTCGAGATTTTCATGACAGCTTACTCAGCATTTTAACGACAGAAAATTTCGACGATTCAGCTGAATAGTTCGTCGTTACTGTAGATACGTTTAATCTCGTATGATATTGAATTTCGACGAAATCGATGAAGCTGTTGGAATTTTATGTGATATTGGATTTTTTAATGAAAATTAACGTTATAGCTTCAAAAACATTGTACGTAATGAAAATATAATTCAACGATGTTTATTAACGCTCCCTAATATCGATATATGTGTCCCCATTACAGAGTTTTTTTTTCAGTCAGCAATTTTGCCAGATTTTACAAAATCATTTTTATTTTGTCTATTTTTGGGCGCTCAGAATCCTAAAGATGCCCGCTTGAAAATATTAATTTTTGAGAATATTAATATTTTCAAACGGGCCTTGCGAGAAAAACATTTATCTCTTCTAGTTACGAATTAATCACACAAAAAAATGGTTAATAACCATAGTATTAATCTACAAAATTGGCTCTACCAAATCTGGCAAAGTCATTTCACGTGGGTTCGACGAAATATTTCGACATCAGAAATCGCGTCAATCAGCCGATCGCCGTTGAACGCCCAGCTTCCCTTCCACCCGGCGGGCCCCAAAACGACAGCGCGCAAAACTATCCAAAATATTGTGCTTCCATTTAATCCAGCCCAATCTCCTTTGAAAAAAAAAAAAAAAAAAAAAAAAAAAACAATATAAAAAAAATCGCTATGCATCAAGAGCGTCTCGCCGATACCCCCTTATTTGGCTCTCCCACCATCCTCATTTCCATCGCCCGTTTCTTATATATATCAGCAAATGCGTTTTTGCCTTTTCCGTCTTTCACAGCCCGAGTTCGTCTCCTCGTCTCTCACGACGTCCGAGATTATACCTCCCCGCGCTCGGAGTTAATATTCCGACGTGAAAGAAATAACAAACCCTTTTCGTGAGACGCGCGCGAGGGGCAAAGAAGCGGAGAGTGGCAGAGTGGCAGAGCGAGAGCCGCGCGGCAGAGGGACGGAGGCGGCGGCGGAGGAGGCGGAGGGGCGCCGCTGGTGGCGAGCCGGCCGATGAAAAATTCTCCCTTCCGCCTTTCTTGCCTCGAGCCATGCGCGTTATTTCTCGCGTCTCAGCCCCCAGCTCGCTTCTACGCTCTCTCTCTCTCTCCGTTGCATACTCTTTTCCCGCGACCACCGCCACTGCGATCATGGCCGATCTATCGTCTCGAGCGTTTCCGAACAGGTCCTTGACCCTTTCCAACTCGACGCTAGCGCGCGCGCCACAGCGCTTTGCTTCCGACGAAACGCCAAACGTTCTTTCGACGAACGACGTATATACATCGCCGCCTGGTATACTCGGTACTGTGTATACACGACGAGAGCTCGCCGCGTCAACCCCGGCGTAACCGAAGAGGCCGTCGGTCCGTCGATGCGGGATTATTATACGCACGGGACTTATCCAGGCCCGTCGGATGGACTCGATATTGGCGCTAAAACACTCCGGTTTACACCGCGGCGGGACGCGGACGGGATGATGTTTTTTGTTTTTGCTTTTTTTTTTCAGTCGACGGCGGTCGAGGTAACCGCGCGCGCGTTTGGTAAACATTTCCGTCTCCGCTCGCTCCATGCGCCGAAGCGTCGTGCAGTCGGCGCGTATACCCGAGACCTGACCATCTTCAACGACAACGAGGACACCGACCTTTCGCGTTCCATTGAGCGACGTTCCGTAGCGCTGCCGCGATGCGGTCAACACAAACAACTTGGAGATAGCGAAAAAATAAAAATAAACACTACATACATACATATATAGATATAGTACACGTGTACAGAAGGAGGACGGTATGAGGGACGAATTGATATTACAGATTTGCTCGATGGCCGACGATAAACCCGGAGCGGCGAAAAAATTAGAGGAGAAAAAAAGATAAGCTCGACAGTTATTATATTGATTGAAAAAATTCTTTAGCGAAACGTGCGTGTGTGTGTGTGTGTGTGTGTGTGGGTTGTGCGCTGTGTGGGACTCGGCGCGGGGAAAGAAGCTCGTGTTCGTGCTCTAGACGTCGGTGCGCGCGAGTGTTTGCGCGTGTGATATTCGCGAAAAGACTCAAAGGGTATAGACAGAAAGAAAGGGCGAAGAGCGAGCGAGAGTGAGACAATCGATTGTGAATTTCGTATACCTATACGCGGTTATATAGGCAGTACAGAAAACACTATAGAACGCAAGTGTAACATACACACATTGGCTCTCGAAACGAATCTTGACGAACTTTCCCGAAGGCTGTGTGTTGTGTGCGTGCGCGCGCGCGCGCAGGCGCGAGGAGGAAGCCGCGCGCGCGCGCCCGAGTGGGGGACCCTCCCCTGTCGCGTCTCCCCACTCTCACCCCCCCGGTCTCTCCCCACCCCGCGGCGCTAGGCGTGCAGTCCGTCTCCCACCCCGTACATATTTATCCCTCCCTGTCTCGCGCATTCTGCTTCGATGCGTCCGTCCTCGTCGCTCGCGCGCATCTGGCCGCCGCCGTCCTTCTCGCTCCTCCACGATCATCCGTATCCCCCGTGTCGGCTGTCTCTCTCGCTCTCTCACATTATTTCTCTCTCTCACTCTCTCTCTCTCTCTCCCCGCGCGTCTCTCTGTCTTGACGCTCTCGCCGTCCTTGTCCCGCGCGCTTCGCTTCGCGCCCGTTCTTAACGTCAAACCACTTAGGGCCGCGCGGAGCAGCTCGCCAGTCAGTCGATCTTTCCTACACACAACACACATTCCGGCATTTTCCACCTGATCGGGCGCGGACGGTCCGACAGAGCCCCACCGGCCATCTTGTCACGCTTGTCTCGCGTTGCCGCGGCTCCCGTGGCGGTAATCCCCGCGTGTGCGCGCCCTACCGACTGACGACAATAATGCAAACGGAATAACATAAACGCGCGCGCGATATGTTGGATGCGTGTCTACCATTACCACCACCACCGCCGCCACCACCACCACCGCCACCAGCTGCAGCAGCAGCAGCAGCAGCAGCAGCAACAGCGGCAGCAGCAGCACCACCACCACCACCACCAGCAGTAGCAGCAGCAGCAGCAGCACCAGCAGCTTTTCTACTGTAACGATACTGCCCACTTATCACTCGGTGTTTATCCGTGTAAGCGCGAGAAGAGGAGGCTTTTCATGCCGGCAACGCGCGTAGACCGAGTATTCGCGTTGTAGTAGCGGCAGCAGTAGTAGGAGCGTACCTACTATCGGGGCTTGTTGTGGTGGCACATAACACGCACGGTCGGGGAAACGAGTGGCGTGCTCGCTCGCTTGCTCGCTATCTCTCTCGCTCTCTCGCTCCTCTGTCTCTCTCTCTCTGTCTCTCGCACCGCTCGGCGAGCAACATCGGGTGGGTGGGTGTGCGTGGCTGTGCGTTGTGTGTGGCTGTGGTGTGAGAGTGTGGTGGACGAAAACACGCGTGATATAGAGCAAGAAAGAGTCATTGAGCAGCAGGTGATGATCGCGAGGCGAGGAGAGCCCCAGCCTCCTCGAACCATGTGCGTGCGCCGCGTATGATTGTGACCGAAACCCAGTGTGTTGGTTTGTTTTATTTTTTTATTTTTTTCGTTCCATTCCCGACTCTCTCTCTTTTTCTCTCTCTCTCTCTCCCCTCCGGCTCTCTCTCTCTCGTTTTTGATCGAAGAACGAGAACTCTCCGCGAGTCGACGAGTGAACAATCTTCCGCGATAAACTCGATTCGGCGACGGGCGAGCGGCGAGGAATAAATATATTGGGAGAATCGGGTGATATCTCTCGGTGAATAAAAGAAGGAACGAGGAAGCTGCACCGCGGAGTGGCGCACTTCGAAAGCGCGCCGAAAGCCAGTGAGTAAATAAGTGCACTTGTTATGTATTACTTCCGGCGCACGTAGTCTCTCTCTCTCTCTCCCTCCTTCCACCCCAGCACCCCCCCCCCCCCCCCCCTCTCTCTACGTTTGTTATTACAAATTGTCGTACCGTGGGCGTCGGGCGCTCGGGCAAAAGTGAAAACGTCCACGCTCGCTCGTGCGTCCGGCCTTTTCGAAACAGTTTTTTTTTCTTTCCCCACCATTATCAATCAATCTCCACGGTAGGCCAGGGACCATGGCCGCGCGGTTATGTCGTCGTCGTCGTTCGTCGTCGCCGAGACAAATCAATCGCAACGCAATTCTCGTGCGTTTTTCCCTCGCCAACACGTGGACGTCGCGTAATTGATAGGTGATGACAGCTGCACACCTCGCTTTTTTTCCGTTGCCTACGTTTTTCTTTCCTCGTGTTTCTTTTTTTCTTTCTGTTTTTTTTTTTCTTCTCAACGGTTTTTTCCCTCCCCTCGATTTCAAAATTCTCGCAGCCTACGTCAATTGTTGAGAATATTTCGCAACGAACATCCGAGGCGGATTAATGTCCGCCGGTGGATGAGTCAATGGGCGCGAATGAGTCGTCAGGGACGAGGAGAGCGAGGAGAGCTTGGCGACGACGATGATGACGACAGTCCGCGAAGCCGAAAAAATGTTAACGAAGCGCGAGAGGAATATATCGGGAGCGCACACGGAAATCCGTAGTGGCGACAACGGCGTGACGCGGGCTCTCGAGAGAGCAGAGCGATGCCAGCGGCAAGAGCAGCGTCCGAGGCTCGGGAAGCAGCAGCAGCAGCAGCAGCAGCCGCCTGTCAAGCGACCTCGCGTCTCTCCATTGACGCGCGTGCGTGCACGACTCGCGCGGCGTCCCTCCGCGCGCAGCGAACGAGGCGACTAGCGCGCGTGTGAATGAGAATGCGATTGTCGCTCGGTGTGTTGGTGCTGCCGTTGCGGTAACACGCGCTCCGTGCCGCTCGTACGCATCTCGGGCCTCGAGTGCGTGACCGGCGACGGCAGCAGGCGGCGGCGGCGGCGGCGGCGGCGAGCGGAGAGTCGGCCCGTGATTTCTCCGTCGTGAATCCATCGCTTATCGGTGCCTCGGCGAATTCTCTCAGCCCAATGGCAGCAGTATGGCTGCTAATTGCGACCCGCCGTCAAACTAATTCGCGCGACGGGCGCGCGCGGAAAACGTCGCGCGGGTTTTCTTTCTCTCTCGCGTGGAACGTTATCACGTGTTTGTCCCGGGAATTAATAACGCAGCGTAGGTAATGACGACGCGTTTCGTCATCGCGCGCGGACTACGGTGAAACGAGATTAATTTTTTTTTTTTTTTTTTTTTTTTTTTTTTTTTTTTTTCTTCCACTTCAGGAGTCTCGCTCTGCTCGGCGAGACGAAGTGCAAAGTAAAGAGAATCCGGGCATGACGTTTTTCGACTCTCGCTCTGTGGGACGAATGTGACTATCTCGGGATTTTTTTATTTTTTTGTTTTTCTTTTCGCGGTTGTGTGCCAGTGGGTTTTTTTCATGACACCCGGGATTTCATCATCGTGGTTTCGTATGAGATAAAAATATTGACCATAGAGAACAGTCGCGAATGCATCATCTGTCTACTTTGTTGAAAAAACAACCGCAGATCCCCCCCCCCCCTCCCCTTCCCCCCGCCCCTCCGCTCAATGTACGTGGAATATTTGCAATTTCCCGTTGAAATATTCCGAGAACTCAGTCAAGAAGCTTTAATCTGTTGCGTCATTGGTGAATTTCGCGTCGCGTTGGCGCGTTGGCGCGAATATTTCAACCGGACTGGCGGTTGAAGTGAGAATTATTAGTTATTTATTTGCATAACCGCGTGGATACCTGGATAGAGAAAAAAAAAGAGTGAACTGATCAACGACGACAGGCGGGAGGCAGAAACGCGGGTATTCAGAGTCAAACACAAACAGTCGAGGAAAAGAGCGAACTCTGAGCAATGTAATAGCGAAGGTCGGCGCTCTCGTGGAGAGTTTCTCACGCGTTGAGTAACCTCGGCGAGCATGCAGTCCTGGCTGCTTCTATACCGGAGCGCGTCTCGCGAGTCGAGCCACGACCGAGGGCAAGACGGACGGTCCAAAGTCGCGGTCGCTGTCCGAGCCGCGTTCGACTGCACCGCAGTCGTATCATGGCTCTCGCGCGTTTCCGGACCTACAGCTACAGTCCACTCGCAACGTGACCCTCGCGACATTCCTCGAAACCAGCCGCGCGGTATCGACTCGACTATATTCGAAAAATCGGTGCCGATGCTATGGGACGAAAAAATTAGCATTGTAGACATCGTGGAAAGTTTTTATTAATTCCTGTCTATAGTTCCTGGTCCTACATCAACTTGGTATTATATAGGCGCTTCCATTATGCAGCCCTAAGTAAAAATTATTCCCTAAAAAATTATGCCCTAAATAACAACTATTCGAAAAATCGGTTCTGATGCTGTGGGAGGAAAAAAATTGACACAGACGTCGTGGAAGGTTTATTCATTTCTGTCGATTGCTTCTATGTTCTGTATTAGATTGGTGTTATATTGGCGCTTCTATTATGCAGCCCTAAATAAAAATTCCATCGATTCCGGCCGCGTGGAATCGACTCGACTATCCGAAAAATCGGTTCTGATGCTGTGGGAGAAAAAAAATGGACACAGACGTCGTGGAAGGTTTATTAATTTCTGTCGATTGTTTCTATGTTCCGTATTAGCTTGGAATTATATAAGAGCTTTTATTATGCAGCCCTAAAAAAAAATGCCATCGATTCCGGCCGCGCGGAATCGACTCGACTATTCGAAAAATCGGTGCTGATGCTGTGGGAGGGAAAAAAATTGACACAGACGTCGTGGAAGGTTTATTAATTTCTGTCGATAGTTTCTATGTTGTGTATTAGATTGGTGTTATTGGTGTTATATAGGCGCTTCTATTATGCAGCCCTAACAAAAAATTCCTCGAATCTAACAGCGCGGCATCGACTTAACTCTTCAAAAAAATCAGTGCTGATGCTGATGATAAAAAAAAGGTTGACATTACGGATATCACAGGAGCTTATTAATTCCTGTCTACAGCCCGCATGTCCTATATCAACTTGGTGCTATATAGGCGCTTCTATTATATGTGCCCGCTCGCACAATTATGAAATATCGAGCGTGTATGTCGGTCAGTCGTAGACACGGATGCATTAATGATGGATGTTGAAGAAGCGCACTCCACCGCGGCGGACTTGTAGGTAGCAGTTAGATGGACTTGACGCGGGTGCTCGTGGAATATCGATCGATTCGACAGCTATGTTTACATATGCAGAGAATGAGAAGGAGGATAGAGACGCGAAGGTGGAAGACTGAAACGCGGAGAGGCGATAGATACATGTGGGGCATTCGGAACGAGTTAGCCGCGTGTCTGTAGGGGAGAGTGGGGCAAAATGGGCCACCCGAGCGAAAAATCGCTTCATCACGATACCAGGAGTGTAGATTTACTGTTTTTCACCCATAAACTCGATTTCGACCTCTCGTTTTTAGCTCCAGCGAAAACAAAAAATTTTGGGGCAAAATGGAACACCCTGAAAATTAGAAAAAAATAAGAAACGCTGCTTCCAAGGAGTGCGGCTCGAATGAAGCATCCAAGCGGCACGACGAAAAAACTTGTTTCCGTTTGAAAGGCGATTTTGAAAAAAGAAACAACAAAAAAAAAATAATCCAGGTAGCCCACGATTGGATGATGTTGAAGTTTGCATCGTTGGAATGCAACGAAATTTGGAAAAAAAATTAATTCTAACTACCCCAAATGATAAAATTAGGTATAAAAAGTCATCATATCAATTAGTTCCTATAATGATTTTTTATACCTAATTTCATCACTTGGGTTAATTAGAATTAATTTTTTTTTCTAAACTTCGTTGCATTCCAACGATGCAAACTTCAACATCATACGATTGGTTTCACCGACTCGTGTCGTAGAACCGCAATTTTCCAATAATTCCAAAACGTCCCATTTTGCCCCCATCAAAGCATCACGATTTTCCATCCCGCTTTCCTCCACCGTCCCATTACACTCCGCTCTCCGCTGCGTACAAATCCAGTCTACGTTCTCATCCCCGCGACATACAACGTAGCATCTCGTCACAGACAACAGAGACACGAATCTGTTGACACAACCGCGTCAGTCCCCCTCACGACAAAGATGCGCGCGGTTCCTCAATTTTTCCGTCCCTTTTTTTTTTCATTAAAAAATCGATCACAACGTTTCCCCAGCGTTCGCTACTTCGGCGTCTGCCGCAAAAAAAAAAAAAAAAAAAAAAAATAGAGCGCCGCGGTGGGGGGATGACTACGAAAACCGGACTTCGCGAGACTTCGAACAGCACAGAGACGAGGGGCATAAAGTACACCGCGAAAGATGTCGGTATTTATACGGCGCGATTTCCGCTCCTCGAATGTTTTTCTCTTACCCTCTTACTCGCGCCAACAGTCGCGTTTACCACCCTCCACTCCCCCCTCCCCCCCTCCTCCCGCTTCCACCCGGAATTTCCCCTCTCGCGCCACCGGCAATCACCGCGTTTCCTTCTCTCCTCCCCGCGCCTCATTCTTACCCCCCCCCCTCCCTCTCCTCCTCCTTGCCCCCCGCCCCATCCCCCCTCACCCTCCCTCCCCCTCCCTCCCCCTGGCGGCAGAAGCGCCGTGTGCCGCTCGCTAACCCCTCTCGACCCCTTTTACGACCTTCTCAAGTGCGCCCCTCGCCCCCTTGTTCTCGACACTCCTCTCGCTGTGCCTTTTCCTCTCTCATCGCGGCGCTCGTCTCTCCGCGCTCCGCTTCCCTTGTCCCCCGAATTCTCGCTCCCCGAGTGTCGCGCCCCGCGGGCCGCGGTGTGTGTGTGTGTGTGAGAGTCGCGTAGCGCTTCTATACACGCGGACGGGGACGACGAGCGCGCGCGAGTGCGAAACAACGCGAGGGAGGCCGTACGACGCTCCTCGTGCTCTTCTTTTGCGCCCAGGGAGACAGAGAGCGCGAGAGCGAGTGAGAATAACCGACGCGAGAGGGCGATAAAGACATGAAATTTCTCCCCCCCCTCTCCCTTCCCCCCTTCCCCCTCCTCTCCCCGCCGCCTCGTGACTCGGCCTACTCCATCCATCCTTCCATCTTTCCATACATCCATCCAGCCGTCCTTCCTTCCTTCCTTCCTCCACCGCCGCACATACACGTTTCTTCCGGGCATTACCCCACCACAATCGGGTTTCTCCCCACCACCACCACCGTCACCGCCGCCGCCGCCGCCGATGTTTCTCCACCGAGCGTACCCGACGCAGCAAACTCTCGTTCCCCTCGACAACCCTCGCCTTCCCCTCCCCTTCCCTCGCCCCCTCCTTCCCGTCCCCCGGGTGCTCAAACCGCCGAAGCCGAAGCGAGCGCGCCGCGCGTTACCTTCTCTTGGGTCGCGTCTTCTGGCTCCCTCCCCACCACCGGCGAAAAACACAGGACACAGCGAGAGAGCCACGCCGCGCCGCGCCGAACCGGCCGCGCGCGCGGGAGTCCCGCTTTAATGTAACATTAATAAAAAGCAACAATCAATATCTTGCCGGTGGATTCTTTCTTCCTTTTTTTTTCTTCCTCCTCTTCGTTTTTTTTCTCTTTTTCGTCTCGTTTCCTTTTTCTTTTCTTTTTTCTTTTTTTTTTAATCTATAAGAGAATTTCCGAGTAAGGAGGCGAGTGGCGCGCCGGTCGCGGGGATCGCAGCCAGGCGCGCACGTCGGGCGTTCGAGCGAGCGGGAGAGCGACAGTCGCGGGCAGAGCACAATAGGCGCGAGGCGACTTGGCCCGAGCCACCCCGTATATTCAGCTCTCTCTCTCTCTCCGTCTCCGTGCATCGGGCGAACGCCGCGGCCACCGCCACCGCGCCACTTGATCGTCGTGTACTGTTGTTACGCGCCGGGCGTTATACTTACTTACCTTCCGCCTCTCTTTGCCCTCTTCATTCATCGGCTGTTTCTCCCCGGATTCCGACGTCCCGACGGAATAACATTTCGCAGTCGGAGGGAAAACCTCTGCGGTATCGAGGAATGTAGAATTTTTTTTTTTTGTTTTTTCGTCCGTGTTTGTGTCTGTGTTTTTTTCTCGTAAATTCAATTCCCTCACTTTCTCCTCGTTCGGAGGAACGCGGGCTCGTGAAACGTCGCGCGAAGTGATTCCGGCATACAGTGCGTCATCGGTCCCGATTCCGACGGTTATATCTTCTCGAACGCTGCGTGTGTCGACTTGTCTCGTGTGTTGTGTGAATATACCTGCCAGGGAGCCCCGCGCGCGCCCGCACGAGCGACGATGAGGAACCTCGGTCGCGCCAAATCGTGCACGTTGAAATTTCGTGCGTGAACGCGGACGAGAAATCGGCCGCGAGGCCTCGTCCTCTGTCTTCTCGTTCGCCCTGCGAGTTGGAGGACGCGACTTGCTTACGGTAAAGAAATAAATATATATGAAAAATAAATACGACTACGGCGTAATAAATACGACACTGCGACACACGCGTTGGAGGACGCGACTTACGGTAAAGGAATAACATGAAAATAATAAATAGTGGTAACGGCTAGGACGACGAGAGTCTAGAGGATATCGACGAGAAATCGGCCGCGAGCTCTCATCCTCTGTCTTCTCGTTCGCCCTGCGAGTTGGAGGACGCGACTTGCTTACGGTAAAGAAATAAATATATATGAAAAATAAATACGACTACGTCCTAATAAATACGACACTGTGACACGCGTTGAAGGACGCGACTTACGGAAAGGAATACATGAAAATAATAAACACGACTACGTCCTAATAAATACGACATTGTGTCGCGTGTACGTGGTAACAGCTAGGACGACGAGAGTCGAGAGGATATCGACGAGAAATCTTCCGCGAGCTCTCATCCTCTGTCTTCTCGTTCGCCCCGCGAGTTGGAGGACGCGACTTACTTACAGCAAAGGAATATATATGAAAAATAAATACGACTACGTACTAATAAATACGACACTGTGACACGCGTTGAAGGACACGACTTACGGTAAAGGAATACATGAAAATAATAAACACGACTACGTCCTAATAAATACACGATGTTGAAGTTTGCATCGTTGGAATGCAACGAAATTCAGGAAAAAAAATTAATTCTGATTAACCCAAATGATGAAATTAGGTGTAAAAATTCACCGTGGCAATTAGTTACTATGGCAACTTTTTATACCTAATTTCATCATTTGGGTTAGTTAAAATTAATTTTTTCTCTGAATTTCGTTGCACTCCAACGATGCAAACTTCAACATCACATAAATCCAACATTGTGTCGCGTCAACGTGGTAACAGTCAGGACGACGAAGAATCGAGCTGATATCGCGGGGATAGCCGAAAGCTAATCTCAATCCGCAATGGAAATTCCCGGGGAGAGGTGGAATTCGTCACTTGGCTTCACGGTGGGTCCGGACCGGCTGTGGAATCGGTCGCAGCCGCGGTCGGGAGCCTAATGCCAGGGGAAAAGTGTGCGGAGGAACGTGCGGACGGGACGCGCGGCTGTGACGTCCACGCATCACGTATCGTACGTGAGCACGCGGGCGGCTCGTAGTGACGCGTAGCGCGTTGAGGGCATCGCGCGCGGGTGGCTCACTCGCTCGCTGCTTGAATGGAATGAATCCCACTGGTGGCTCTGTGTCTGCGTGTGTATGTCCTGTGTGTGTGTGTGTGTGTGTCTTGTGTGTTGTGTGTGCAACGCGCGCGCGGTTCTGCGGGTGTTCCGCCGCTCCACCGCCATCGCCACCGTCAGCAGCGACATCGGTGGGGCAACAGGACGTTGCCTGTGGCCCGGGGTTTCAGTGGCAACGTTGCGGCTTCGAACAAGCGCCGCGAGAGCAGCGTATATATCGCTATATACACGCGACGCCGAGTTTACCGCGCGAGTAGATTGCCTTCGGCATCCTCCTCGCGGGAGTGGGTGGGGTGGGGAAGGCTGGCGGGCGGGCGCGGAGGACGGGCGGAGGAGGGGGGGGGGGGGGGGCAATCGGACCTCGAGTCAGCGCACTAAGAATGAGCGATCGGGAGCGGCGCGCGCGTCGCCCGGAATATACACGTGCATTTTTAACCTACGTTACACGTTGACTCGTTGCGTCGTCACACGAGATCGTTCGTGAGCTACCCGCGATCCCCGAGCGCGCGCGGTCGATCGGCGTGACGCGAAGACGCGTTTTACTTCTTTTTTTTTTCTCCGGCACGTCGTATCGCGTTCGCGGGCGAACGATGAAATAGATGCAATGAAAAAAATAAAAAAATAAAATAATAATAATAATAAATAGTGATAAATAATAAAAATAAAAATAAATAATGATAAATAATAATAATAATAATAATAATAATAATAATGATGATATGGTAGGGTTTTTGAACGATGGTACACCGTTATTTTTGAATGTTTACTAAGCTACCTCCATGAGGAAGTATGCTTATTTGTTTTGGAGGAGAAGTCGAGGATACTTTGTAAATATTCAAAAATAATGAGGAAGCATTGTGGAAAGGTCTACTTTGCATTCGAACGTTAAATAAACTCGAACGAGTGAAACTCGCCTCTTCAATTTTTTTTCTTCGGGATATCGATTTTTGACGTATACCATCGTTCTTACTCTGTATACTTTATCTCCGAAAACATTGATCTCTATATATTTTTATTTGATTTAATAAAAAGTCGACGTTTTCTTCGCTAGAAATTGTAAATCCGGGGCCGGAACGAAAACTGCCAAAATAGACGTCACGAAAATGTTCTTTTCGAAATATCGACTTTTGACTTATAGGCACAAAAATATTCTCAAGTCGTATATTTTATCCCAGAAAACGCTAGTTTTAACGAATTTTTGCTCGAAAAAAATAATTTCTTCGTTTTTTTTTTGCTTTTTTTTTTTCACCGAAAAAATATTAATATTTGTTCGGCGAATATTACTAAAATCAACCTCGCAAAAATTGCCTTTTCGAAATATTGACTTTTAACCTATGCCATTGTTCTCAAGTAGCACATTCTGTCCCCAAAAACACTGGTTTCGACTGGTTTTAGGGCGATTTCGAAAAAACCATATTAATTTCAAGCAAAGATAAATAATCGACGTACGGAGAAGAGACGATTCGCGGCGTTCCCGCTGACGATTCTCGTGTCCATAAGAAACACCTCTTTATACGGTGTGGGTACGTACGTACCTGCTCTTTACTCGGGAGTTTGAGTTGAAATCTTCCTCTGCCGGAAGTTCTCGCGCTGCTACGAGTGAAGCGTCGTTGAGCACGAACGCGCTTAAGCTCACACTCGCGTATATTCCGCTCCAGCTGTGGCATCGCGTAAATACCTAAAACGGCCTAAAACGGCCTACCTAAATGGCGGTAACGCAATTACCACGATACCAATGGTCTGTGTGAGCGATTCCACCTGCACTCAACCGAGGATTGACCTCATATTTTCTTAATCGAATAAATTTTTATTTTTATTTTTATTTTATCTATACACGAAAAGAGGAGACCCCAATTTTTTCGTTTGGTAAAAACATTAATTATAAGCGTATCGATATCCGTGAAAACGAATAAAAAAATATATAGAATCCATTGAAAGGCCATCACGAAAATAATTGAAAACGCAATCGAATTGCATAAATAATTTTGATAATGTTGAAGTTTGCATCGTTGGAATGCAACGAAATTCAGAAAAAAAAAATTAATTCTAATTAACCCAAATGCTGAAATTAGCTATAAAAAATCATCATAGGAACTAATTGATATGATGACTTTTTATACTTAATTTCATTGTTTCGGGTAATTAGAATGCATTTTTTCGGAATTTCGTTGCATTCCAATGATGCAAACTTCAACATCATCAATTTTGTGCACATTGATGACAAGATTCAAGACACCTGTAGATATCTCAATGACGTCTAACGCTGTAATACAGGATAGGTGTCTGTAATATATGGGTGTATAGAGCTACAGTACAGAGAATGCCCCGGGTAATCCCGATTGCAATTCCCGCGGTGCCATAGACCCTGCGCTCCGCAGGTCGAAGCTCGCTGAGGTTGTTGCAACGCTGTAAGCTGCTCTGCCTCTGCCTACGGCGCTCGAGAGCGGAAGGGAGAGAAGTGCATTCAAGAGAAACCTTAGAACTCACAAGCGGAGAAAGAGGAAAGATTGAATTCTCGGCGTTTCTCTGATCGCGGATCCAGTGTTGCCCGTCTTGCCCGACTCTGCCTGATTCTTCGTGCGATTCGGGGGGCTTTTTGCGAGGTTTTCCAAATTTTTCTGTGTGCTCTCCAAATTGTCAGTTTGTTCTTGAGTATGACGCAACCTATTTGTTACAAATAATTAATATAGATATTGCTTAAATACAGAAAAGATATCGCTAGGAAATCGTTGGGTATCGAAGTTATTCCAAATAATTAATGTCTTTTTTTCCAACAACTTTAATCTCGTTTGTTTCCTCATCGTTTAATCACGCTAACAACAATAAAAACACGCAGAATGGAGAAACCTATACGTTGTTCCTATCCTCGCTATTGCTGTTATTGTTGATGTCTCCTAATTAGGATCAGACATCCTCAATGTCAATTGTAGCCAGACAAACATTGCTATGCCTTATACGTTGTTATTCACGTTATTGCCGCACTGCTGATTGTTGTCTAATGAGAATCAGACATCCTCAATGTAAATTACAGCCGGACAGTTACTAAATATGATTTATAAGTTGTTATTCGAGTTGTCAGTAATATTGTTATTGTCTAATGAGGATCAGACATCCTTAATGTCAATTACAGCCGGAAACTTACCAGATATGCCCTATAAGTTGTTATTCGAGTTGTCGTTAATGTTGTTGTTGCCTAATGAGGATCAAACATCCTCAACGTTAATTATACCTACGGACAAACGTTGCTGGATATGCCCCATATATTGTTATTCTCGTTATTGCTGTTGTCACTGTCGTTGATGTTGCTTAATGAGGATAGAAGATTCCAGATATGCCCCGTACGTTCTTATTCTCGTTATTGCTGCCACTGTCGTTGTTGTTGTTGTTGCCTAATGAGGATCAAACATCCTCAACTTTCATAACACGCGAACAAACGTTGCCAGATACGCCCCATACATTGTTATTCTCGTTATTGCTGTTGTTATTGTCATTGATGTTGCCTAATAAGAATGGAAGTTTCCAGATACGCCCCGTACGTTGTTATTCTCGTTATTGCTGCCACTGTCGTTGTTGTTGTTGTTGCCTAATGAGGATCAAACATCCTCAACTTTAATAACAGGCGTACAGACGTTGTCAGATATGTCCCATATATTGTTATTCTCGTTATTGCTGTTTTTATCGCCGTTGATGTTACCTATTGAGGATAGAAGTTTTCAGATATGCCCCATATATTGTTATTCTCGTTATTGCTGTTTTTATCGTCGTTGATGTTACCTAATGAGGATAGAAGTTTTCAGATATGCCCCATATATTGTTATTCTCGTTATTGCTGTTGTTATCGTCGTTGTTGTTGCCTAATGAGGAAAGACGTTGCCAGATATGCCCCGTACGTTGTTATTCTCGTTATTCCTCCCGCTGTTGTTGTTGTCGTTGTTGCCTAATGAGGATCAAACATCCTCGACGTTAATTACACGCGGACAGACGTTGCCAGATATGCCCTCGAAGCTCGCAGGAAGAAGAACCATCAAGAAAAGCAGCTTTTCGCACGGTGGTGCGGCGAAGGTAGTACGCACGGAAACAATAAGAAGGTCTATATTCCGGCTGTCTCTTTCTGTCTAACGGCCGGGCGAAGGGGGGAAACGGCGAGGGGGGAGCAAGGGGGCAGCGCGGGGGGGGGGGGGAGGCAGCAGGAGGAGAGGAAGAATGAGCGGAGGAGGATGCAGTAGCGGCATAGCGCAGTACATAGATACAGGTATATAAAATACACGTAGGTTGACGAGAGAGAGAGAGAGAGAGAGACAAAAGGTGGGGTGAGGTGAGAAGGAGAAAACAAAGAGATAGAAAAAAAAACGCGACGCGGATGAGTATGGGGGATACAGGAATGAGGGAGCAGCTCCCCTAGCAGCGCGGAGAGACGGAGGAGAAGAGATTTTACAAAAAAGCACGTCGACGGCGGCGGCGGCGGCGGCCCCTTTCGTCGCGACCGAGCGAGCGGCGACCTCGGCGATGATACGACAAAAAATCAGATGCACGGCCATTGGCTGTTCTCAATTCGAATTATTGGCTTCCCCGGTCGCCGTTCGTCAGATCCTCCCCCGTTCCGAACGCGCCCCGTCTCGCTCGCTCGCCACTTTCCTATGATTCGACTTGCTTTATTTAGTCATTTCCCCCCCTCTCTCGCCCTCTCTCTCGCTCTCGCGCATTTTCCGTCTCACTTTGGTACATCGAGCCGCGAATCTGCGGGTTCGCTCCCTCTTCCCTGCCGCTTCTCTTCCTCCTCTAGCCAGTCACTGTGTGCCTCTCGGGCCCGCGTTGCGCGCGTTCTCTCCTCCACCCGTTTCCCCCCTTGCGCCCCCCCCCCCCCTCCTCCTCCTCCTCCTCCCCCCGCCCGCTCCGCTCGCCTCGCCGGTCTCCCCGTCTCCGCTTCTCCTCCAGCGCTGACGCCGCCGTCGCCGCCGCCACCGCCGCGCCGCTTCTTCTCGCCCTCCTCCTCTCCGCCGTCGCGCTACTCTGCCCCCCTCCCCCCCTTTACCTCCTCCTCCTCCCTCCGGCCCCCCACTGCACCCCCTTCCCGTCTGCCCTCCCACCCTCTGAGACGAACGTGGAGGGCCGAAAAAATTGAAAAAAAAAAAAAAAAAAAAAAAAAAAAAAAACGAGCGAAAAAAAAGGAAACGTAAAAATAAAAGAGAAAAAGCTCCAGTCGGAAAAAGAAATCCAATTTCGTTGCTATGGTGACCCAGCGGCGCGCGTCGGCTTTGATAAAGATAGGCCTTCGTCCCCCTCGCGAACGCGGCCCAAACCGACAAACCGTATATATATATATATATATATATATATATATATATATATGTATGTATATATATCTCCTTCGGACACTCTCGACGCCGCGTCCCTTCGTCTCCTCGGTGCGCCCCCCCTGTCGCTGTGTGTCCCTTCCCCCCTGTCTCTCTCTCTCTCTCTCTCTCGGCACTCTCCGCGCGGAAAGAAAGAAGCGCCGCGAAGGCGAAGATCGGATATATCGTTTTTCGTCGTCCGTCGCCGAAGGAATAAACCGCGCGCGCGGGGGTCGCCACCGCCGCCGCGTGTGCGGATCGCGACGATGCGCACCGCGCGGCCAACCGGGAGGACATAAATCGCCGGTCAATGAACAATAATAGAAGCGAGGCCTATTTACGCGACTATAATAACTATACTAATAATAATCATAATAATAATAACGCGAAGTTGAAGCGGCGGAGGCGAATGCGATGCCACCTATACGTCCGAATCCACCTATATACATATATACATATATATACACGTACCTACATTATACATAGCGAGGAAAAACGGGACTCGTTCTATTCTCGTCTCGTCGATGCGATAAAACGAGGACCTCGGGTTCGCCGTTGCGCGAGGGCGAGAACGAGAGATGGACAGGGGGGGTCGAAGGAAGGGGGGGAAGGGATGAGGGGCACGGGGGAGGAGAGAGGGGCAGGGGGGGGCGGTCATAATTTTTATTATTTCGAAAAAGTTTTTTAATAAAAAAGTTGCCGGGGTGTAGAATGCCGCGTGCCCGGTGACTGGTGTGTAGTGCAAGAAATATAGCGCTGCGCCGGTGTTGTAGGTGTATTGGCCAATACACGCCGCGCGCGGCGGCGTACACGCTGCTCTCGGGATTCTCCCATTTCTCTCGCGATCGTGCGCGGCCCCCGTGGAGATTGTGTGTGTGTGTGTGTGTGTGTAATGTGTGTCTGTGTGTGTGTGAGAGAGCGGGCACGTTGTTAGGAGAAGGGTAGCACACTGCGCCCGTTCGGGGCTGTTCGCATGCCCGAGACTCGCATTAAAAGTTTCGCTCGGCGTACGAGAGAGAGCCAGCGGGGTTGGTGGGCAGGAGGAGTAGGTGCGGCGGCGGCGGCGACGGCGGCGTCGGCGGCGGCGGTGGTCGGGACTATAGCGCAAAGAGTGAGGTGGTCGAGCGATATTTCATAACTTTTGTATTTCGAAAAAATGTACAATGGCCCGACAGGCCGCTCGGCTGCTGGTGCAGCGGCGGCGGCGTCGGCGGCGCCCGACAGGCCATTGCTTCCTCGGGCTTCTGCTCTGCATTCTTCTGCAATAGTAGCCGAGCGCTGTTTCTGTGTGTAAAGGCGACCAGGAGGAGCACCTACACCACCTGAGTGTAGAGAACGCTCGTTCGAACATCGGTGGATGCTACGCAACAACTTATAACCGATCCATATACTTTATTTAATGCCCGCGCGAGTTTTGCTTGTAGGCGATTTTTCAGGGTGTGCCGGGGGATGTTTTCTGTAACGGGGGGTCGGTGATACCGATAGATATATTTTTCTTCTTCTTTTGTTTGTTTGTTTGATGTTTGGATGGGAGAGAAGATGGAGTGAATGCTTGTTGAGCGAATCGTCATGAGGGTAACGTGAAGATGGGTATCTAAATGGTAGTTGACATTAAAGTAGGAGTTGTCACTTGTAGTAGCGAGAGTGAAATGGACATGAAGGATGGATGTAGGGCGTAGGACGACAGAAAAAGTCAATTTTTACTCGTGAGGATGGCCACAAGCATAACGTAAACTTGAGTGCCTGAACTGTACTTAATGTTGAGATATAAGTCGTTACTTGTGATAAGAGGAATATGTATATGAAGTTGTCACTCGGATACTGACATAGGATGACAGAAATCGTCAATTTGCACTCGTCACAATTGGCACAAGCATAACGTAAACATGAGTACCTGAACTGCACTTCAAATTGAGCTACGACTTGTCACTTACAGTAACAGTAATACGTATATGAAGGTGTCATTCGAATACTGAGATAGGACGACAGAAATCGTCAGTTTGCACTCGTCACAAACGTAAATATGAGTATCTGAACTATACTAAATGTTGAGCTACGAGATGTCACTTGCAGTAACAGCATGCTGTTATTTTACATGCATTATGTACGTGAAGTTGTCGCTCGAACACCGACACAGGACGACAGAAATCGTCAATTCGCACTCATCAGAATCGTCACAAGCATAACGTAAACATGAGTACCTGGACTACAGTTAATGTTGAGTCACGAGATGTCATGATGTTGAAGTTTGCATCGTTGGAATGCAACGAAATTCAGAAGAAATTAATTCTAATTAAGCCAAATGATGAAATTATATATAAAAAGTCATCATATCAATTAGTTCATATGATGATTTTTTATACACAATTTTATCATTTGGGTTAAATAGAATTATTTTTTTTTAAATTTCGTTGCATGCCAACGATGCAAACTTCAACATAATCAGATGTCACTTACAGTAACAGTAATATGTACATGAAGTTGCCGCTCGAATACCGACATAGGACAACAGAAAACGTCAATTTGCGCTCGTCACAATCGTCACAAGCATAACGTGAACACGAGTACCTGAACTATACTTAATATCGACCTCCGAGTCGTCACTTACAGTCAAAGTAAGATGTACACGAAGTTGTCGTCGAATGCCGACATAGGACAACAGAAAAAGTCAATTGGCACTCGTCACAATAGTCACAAGCGTAACGTGAAAACGAGTGCCTGAAGTACACTTAAAATTGAGCTACGAGTTGTCACTTATAGCGAGAGTAATATTTACACGAAAATGGTCGCACGAGTGCTGACATAGGAGGACGGAAAAAGTCTGCAAACATCGATACGGCATTCCCATAGAAATTCGTTTGACCCATAATTGCTCGGCGAGGTCGTACATAAATCCCGGAAAAAAAGTGCCGGGGCAAAAAGGACCTCGGGAAAAAAAAGTCCTCGGGGAAAAAAACTCCCTTTGGACTAAAAAGCTTTTCAATCGCGGCAACGCTCGCTCGATGACGCACATTGTGGCTTTTTCATTCTGCGCCTTCCACCATTATTTTTTCTTCTCTCCCACGTTGGCTATCGATACAGCAAGAAAAACGGCCACGTACCGCCCTCGTTCTTTAATTCTTTCGTCATCACGGTATCCCATTTCACTTCTAGCTCGGAGTCGATTTGATCGCACGTCAATTTTTTGATGCTGCATATTGCAGTCAGACTCTTTTTCGTGTTTACGATACTCGACGCGTGCCACACGTTGACATTTCATTGGTCGCAGACGCACACGGAGAAAACAGTTTTGCTATTTTTGCAAATGTTTTGTTAAAATAATGACGACATTGCGTTATCTGCTAGGCTAACAATTTTTTTGCTCGACTAACATATTTTTTTGCTAGACAAACAAATTTTTTTGCAACTACAATAAAATTGGTTGCTAGGTTAGCAGATAACACAATGTTGTCACTATTTTAACAAAAGATTTGCAACAATAGCAAAACCGTTTTCTCCGTGCAGGGCACAAAAACGCTACAAACCCACGAAGTAGATTTTTGTATGCGCCCTGATAACACCGGATGGAAGTCATGTGTAGGTCTCATGTAGCATTCTAAAAGTACGCTTTTGAATTGGCGGCCTAATTTTTGCAGGCGCAATGCCAAGACTAGCACTCAACAACGAATGCTTTTTTGGACATCATAAGCCTGAAAATGGAAACCCAGGTAGTGGACTTTAATGTACTAAATGCTCACAAATGGACCCTTTGGTGTTGTCAGGGGCAAATGGCTTTCTCATTATTTTACACCTTTCGCAAAGTTACCTCTATGAGGAAGTGTGTTCATCAATTTTAGCTTTCGCGGGAAGGAAGTTTCGTCAGGTGTAAAATAATGAAGAAGCAATTTTCAGACTTCTTCTTGCGCTGGAAAGATATTTTTTTCTAAATTCAAAGTGTGATAGTTGGAAACACTCGGCCGATTTGCGTCAAATTTGTACTAAAATGTCGCTCTATGGCATAATCGATGTGTGAACCAAATTTCAATCCGGTATCACGTAATTTAATTTTTCAAAAAAACGTAAAGTGCCGCAAAAACGTAAGTGGTCGCAAAGCAAATTCTCTACCAAAGAAGCAGGGGAGGGCGATTTGATCCGTAGGTCTCCAGCCACCGTTGACCGTCCCGTTATGGGCGTCTCTCCCCGACCTATCCACAATAGTCTTGGACGAAGAAGGAAATCGAAAAACCTCGGAGAGTCTCAACACGAGGAGTAAAAGAGTTCGCAGGGCGTCAATAATCATGCGTACACGGAAAAAAGGCGCCAGCCGATTAATTGGTTAAATCAACCAAATTATTGGTCACGTTAACCAACCAACTGGTCGTCGTACAATGAAGCTGATGGTGCTGACTAATAACTTAGTTGCCTCCCAATTAATCGACTGGTGCCTATTTAACGAAGGGCTTGGTTGATCCAACCAAGCCTTTTTTCCGTGTACACCATTAGAAATATATTGTGTCAAACTCTGCTGGTGTGGAATTTTTCCTAGTATTATTTATTATAGTGTTAACAGTAACACTTTTTACGGTGTAAAATTGACACCACCGTTACGTTAAATTTATTCCTGTGTAAAGTGATGACACATTGTAAGATTTTTCGATCAACACCGCTCGTTATCACCGTGATTGATGCAGACTTATATAGACACCGTCTTGGTGTTGGTTTTAACACCACATTTTTAACATTGTACAACCACCGCTCACGGGTTTGTCGGATTCAAGTAGAGCGCAGCAGTGTTGTAAGTCCCCATTATTTTAAGAATTAAAGTTTACACAACAGTTCATTTTCTTGTTACGATTTTATGTCGATGACTTGTACCGATTATAAAATTATATGTGAACTTTTGAATAGCCGCAAGAAAAACCTAATTTTCCACTAAATTGTTGGTGAAATTGTGAGAAAAATGGATAAGCAGAGACCTCCATTATTTTCACAATGCATTAACAGTATTTCTCCATTTTTTCAATAAGGTTACCATCAAGTTTCATGGAAAATTAATATCACTTGCTTCTATATAAAAGTTTACACACGGTATTATAATCATTACGAGTCATTACTATAAAAACATAATTACAAAGCCAATTGTACCATCAATTTTATTTCCATAAAAATGAGGGTTTTACAACTCTGCATCACAGTACATAGGTGCGTGTCTGGTGCTGCTGGTGCTGCAGATAAGAAAATGGAAAATGAGTCGTCGTCAGACGCGTTAAATCGATAGAGAAATATTGCGACTAAGGAAATAAAAAGAAGATTAGGAGGAGAAAAAAAAACAAAGTACAGGTAACTAGAGGGAAGGTGAGGGGGGTGAGGGGTGGTGCAGGGAGGGAAGAAGAAGGATCAGAAAGACGGGAAGGCGCGGTGAGGCGGTGAGGCAGGTCTGGTAGGATATAACGTCCCCCGGTGCTTCTGCCGTTGCTGACGCCACACGGCGGAGTCGACGCCTCTCGCGGAGCTGGAGGGATGCTCGATTCGTGGTCACGACGGCGGCTGCTGCTCTCCTGCTGCTGCTATTTTTCCGCTGTCTGTTTTGAGTCGGTGAACTTTGCCAACTCGAAAGCCGCCCGAAGTTGGCGTGTGCGTGGGCCGCGCTCCTCGCCCACCGCCGCGAGACGTAATACGCCGCACGACGCTCCCTCTTTGTTTCTCCTGCCGCTGTCGCTTGTTCCTCAGCAGGCTCACTGTCGATGTCCCGTTCACTCGTGCGGCGCTACCCCTGCATTATGGAAATTTTGAACCAATTCGAAAATCAATACCAACCGACGATGCTGATCCCTCCCCCCTTTCTCTCTCTCTCTCTCTCTCTCTCTCTCTCTCTCTCTCTCTCTCTCTCTCTCTCTCTCTCTCTCTCTCTCTCTCTCTCTCTCTCTCTCTCTCTCTTTCTCTCTCTCTCTCGCTTTCTCCCTCGCTATATCTGCGCCTCGCGCACCCCATCCACGCGGTCATCCCGCGCGAATCTTCTCTTCACGAATATCGAATTTGCATTCAAGAAATTTTTCATTAATCATTGCGTTCGGATTCTCGAAATACTCGGGAATTTCCGAGCACGTCGTTGCGGAAATGTGGATGAGAGTGGGGCAAAACGGACCCCCCGAGCGAATAATGATTGTATCATCTGATACGCGGTTTCAATCATTGATCTTGAGTGTTGGCGAAATGTGAAACAGATTTCGGGGCAAATTGGGACATCCTCGAAATAGGGCAGCGCATGGTTTGATGCACCGAGTGCTATAATGATCGGTACGAACGTTGATTATTCGTGGCTCTCACTGAAGGTGAGGCACATACGCAAGTTATCTGGAAGCATTAAGTCGTGGCAGTGTTATTTTCGAAGAGCTTGGCTAAGAAAGGCTATCCAAGGACTACGGCGCAGAATAAATCATCCAAGCAGCACGGTGACGAGACGTGCCTTGATTTGAAACGCGATTTGAAGAAAAAAAAAAAAAAAAAAAAATTGAAGTAATCCACCAATCGTCCCGTTGGATTGTGTTGCATAAACGCATTTTTTCAGCAAGTCTGTGACGTCCCATTTTGCCCCATCAATGTATCTCCGTAATCCGTCCCGCCTTGCCCCCCTGTCCCATTATGCCCCATTCTCCCCTATTAAGTGCATTCGCGTTTCGTGGAAGCCTGGCTAGTAGTATGAATTTCAAAGAACCTGGCTGAGGCATCCAGGCAGCACGTCGAAGAGACGTGTATTTCGGTTTGAAAAGCGATTTGAAAAAATAATAACAACAATAATAACAATAATAACCAATCCCACCAATGGCTCCATTGGATTGTGTTGCAGAAATGCAGTCTGCCAATAATTGTGGGCCGTCCCATTTTTCCCCATCAATGCATTTCGATCCTCCGTCCCGCTTTGCCCTACTGTCCCATTATGCCCCACTCTCCCCTATTAAGTGCATTCGCGTTACCTGGACGCCTGGCTAGTATTATGAATTTCAAAGAACCCGGCTGAGGCATCCGGCAGCTCGTCAAAGAGACGTTTTTCGGTTTGAAGAGTGATTTGAAAAAAAAAAAATAATAATAATAATAATAATAATGTCCAATCCCATCAATGCTTCCATTGGATTGTGTTGAAGAAATGCATTTTTCCAACAATTTCGGGCCGTCCCATTTTGCCCCATCAATGCACCTCGATCCTCCGTCCCGCTTTGCCCCACCGTGTCCCATCGTGCCCCGCGCTCTCCCCTGCGCAGGTATGCACTATTTGAATAAGTAGTTACACTCGCGAAGAGCTCGCTGTGCGAGCGTAGTAGGAGGCGAGTTACTTACGACGTAGATACGGGGGATACATCGAAGCCCCGCGTGCGGCGGACGCTACGTTCCCATTTCGCGCTGTAAGCTGCGAGTTTCCAGCGTCGCAACCGCGAGAGAGCATCGTGGCAGAAAACGTAGAGGCGTCGAGGTGGAGGGGGTGCGGCAGAGAGCCCTCGGGAGTGGGGGGAGCTTTTTTCGTTTTACAAACTGGTTCAATTTTTTCTCGAAAAGCGAGTCAAGAACCGGCGAGAGGGAGAGGGAGAGAAAGAGAACGAGAAAACCGGTTGCGAGTCTACTACGAAAAGTCAAGGGGCCGCCGGGACGGCGAACGAGGGGAGAGAACGCCGCGGTGTTGGCGCGAAAACTGTTGGAGGGGAATTCGTGCGCGCGCGCGCGCTCGCGAGAGCCTCGTCACAGTTTTTCCATCTCTTCCCGGCTTCCGGAGACCGTGCGGCTGTACGCCTATGGTTCACATCGCTCTCCGTTGGATGGACAATTTTTTAATGCATTTTTAGTCATAGGACAGTCGGACAGGCGAGAGAGAGAGAGAGAGACGTAGTTGGGAAACGCGAGAAAAGGTATCTACTTGGTAGGCACTTGGTAACCAGAGACCAGACCGGAAGTGACGTAATTGCGTCGAGGGGCTCGCGCGCTGCCCACTCTTAATAATCGACAGACGTGAGAATTTGCCTCCGTGGCTGAGCGCAGAGCGATTGGTTTCTCAAACGCGTCGATCACGATGGTTGGTTTTCGCGCGAAATGCGAAAAATAAATAGCCACAAGCTCGTCGAATTGCCGAGCGCTGGCGGCGATCGGCCCGTCCTCGATCCGAGAGATCGGGGGCTCTCGGCGTGGAGATCGAGAGACGGGGGAAAAAAACGCGACGATCGGGAAGGTGAAGGACCCATAAGTCTGCCGCCGGTGAAACTCGTCATCGTTTCAATTGTCTTCGGTCTTGGCCGTCCGAATAACTCGGCAAACCGCCTTTCGAGCTGTTCACATTTTTTATCGCCGGTTGTTTGTATGTTTCCTCGAACACTCGATTGTTTTTCATTCGGCTCCGATATTCGCTTCTTCGATACACCGGCAAAAAGAGTAGTCAATTTTTTTTTTTATTTGACCAGCCATATTTTGACTTATTCGATGCGTCATGTTCTGTTATTTCGCGAATGATGGAAATAGTGAGTCGAAACACTCGCGAGAAGTGTCGAAATTGTTGAGAACCGCGGGCGCTGCGATTCCGGCTTTCGAATTCAGGCTGGTGAGATTAATCGAAAAGCAATGAAAAAGTTGTAACGCTCGTCGCTTCGATCTGTATTTCAGAAAAACGTGTGGACCGTCGAGCCAACGGACTTGGACCACCAACAGGCGATAGCCGAACAAGAGGCGTCGGCGGAGGCAGCGAAGGAGGAGGGGGCGGGGGAGGAGGCGGTGGGGAAGGAGGAGAAGCGAAGCCAGAACGTGGGGGATTCGTTCTGGCCGAGCGAGGACCTCGAGGGGCTCGTCGAGGCCGAGGACGTTCGAGAAATCGACGAGTTCGAGGACTTGGATAGATTCGAGTTTGAGAATCAGCTCGACCACTACTTCCAACGGCGGATCAGTAGTACCTTCGTCACTGACGAAAAGCTTGGTACGTTGAAAGAAATCCTACCAGTATCGATACACGCTCCTACTTAAAGTCGAGTTATTTGGGATTACGTGGAAAACAAGTTTTTGTAATGTAAAAAAGAAACAAAATTTTGCACGTTGCAGACTCGTTAATTTCTATTTTTCCCGAAGCCACCTTTGTGAGGAAGCAGAACGTTCAATGTTGGCTTTCTCATACAGGAAACTTCCATCCTTTCGAAGTATGGAAACTTCCATCCATGTGAAATATGGAAACTTCCATCTTCCATCCTTGTGATAGATGGAAACTTCCATCCTTGTAAAAGATGGAAATTTCCTCGATCGATACCATCGGTCTCAGTGGGCAACCCATTTTTATTTGGTTTTAAAAAAGGAAGAAATACATATTTCAGATTTTTTCTCAGACTATCGTTCCAAAAACGACAAAATCTGCTCCTTCATATATTTTCGCGTTACACATATTCATTTTTAAGGTAGGATTAGCGCCCGGGTCCCTTTATATCAGATGCGAGAGATGCGAAAGTTCGTCTGAAGCCGTAGCAGACGGTACGACATAAATGACATTAGAGCGCCAGCAGCAGAACAGATCTTGAGACTAGAGCATATTTTTCGCCGCGCCGCGGTCCTCATCGCGAGCAACTTTCTTAATTAGCTCGCAGTTGCGTCACAAGACTTCCCATCCTCGTTCAAGATTTTCACCCGCAAACCTTACTCTTGAATTATGCTCATCCGATGTGATTTTCGAGCACAGCCGCACTGCACTGGTCGCCGCATCCTCCAATTGCCAATTATAATTTGCAATCGCACTATTCGTTAATACAGATACTCACGTAGCAAACCGTTGTCTCTATTGCAATGTCATTTTCCTCATTTCCAGCGCAACCCGATTATCAATTTAATGATGAATTAAAAAGTTCAAAGATTAACCGAGGGCGGAATCGTTTGATTTCAGATTCATCGAGAAAGGAGGAGGTCAAAGGGAACGAGGAAAAGAAAGAAAAACGCGAGTGCGTCAAGTCGGTGGAAAGCGAGGCCGGAAAGGACTGCAACGAGCCGACGACACTGGTGGTGCCAAAGACGCGTATGCCGCAGGAGAAGCAACGCGGCATTTCCGAAACAACAAATACGGGAGGAGCGCATACAACAAGAACAATGTCGAACATGTTTCCCCAACAGTACTGCTTAAGATGGAAGTATCACCACAGTAACCTGCAGACAATGTTCTCACAGCTCCTCGAGCGGCAAGCTTACTGCGATGTGACGCTCGCCTGTGAGGGTCAAACTCTCCGGGCACACAAGGTAGACTGAATATGCCTGATATAACAGCGCAGCCACACTGGGCCAGTTATCTTTTCTTTCCTTTATTTTCGTTTCTTTCCTTCAAATCAACACTGAGCAAATATTTAGTATTGGTAACTGTAAAGTGACAACCACAAAGTGGCTATTATTTTTCATAGGTAGAGCAACTATTTTTCTAGTTGTGGTAACTATGACGCAGTTATCATAACTATTAATTAATTACCATGAACTATACAAATAAGAGCATGAACGAAAATTTGATAGTCACTTTATAGTTACCAGAACTAACACGATTTCTCTGAGTGAACAAATCTCTATGTAGACTGAGCTTATCTCTTCTTTATCGTTTTTTTCTTCCTCCTCCTCGCACAAAGAACCAAATCACGAATTCGTCATGCAAACCTCTCATAATTTCGTTCTTATATCAATCGATAGTCCGCTATCAATATAAGATGACGAAGACGTTGTGACCGTTAGTCATTTTGTCATGATACATTGGCAGACGTAATCAGAGGCTATTCTCCTCCGTCGTCGCAATGCGAAACGAAGACGTTACACCAGTCTATTCGGACGATTATAATCCACACCGAGATTCATGAAACGCATAGCGCGGAGACCCGAGAGAATTGCCGTTCCGGTTGGCAGTGGCCGAGCTGCGGCGGTACGAATGCCCCCCGGTCTGTCCCGACCGATGCAGATGGGAGAATTCCTCAAGCATGCTTTATACGTGGCAAAGATATGCACCGGCGATAGTTGCGCGCTCGCTGCGGCTCTACGTGAGGTTCAACGTGCGTGCACGGTGCTCCTTTTCATATTCTCCTCGTTTCCCTGCCCGCGACTCCACGTAATCGCCGCTCGGTACATAATTTTTTACTCCCAATACATTGCTCGTGCTCGTTCGATCGAACAGGCGCGGGGGTATCGTGCGCTCCGCGGCCGGAGTCGCTTTATTCGGTCACGCTGGAGCGCCAGAACGGGGCATTTTCGCTTCCTTAATTTCTCGAGACTCCGGACGCTATGGGAACAGCAGCATAAAACTCTAGAGAACTATCGCATTTGTGCTGTGAATTTATTGAGTTGATTGCGTTAGTCTCTTTCTCTCTTTCTCTCTCGCGCGCTGTTTCGTCGACTAATATTCCATGAAAAAGCACAAACGCATTATTTCTCTCCGGTTGTGGCATACGTCTGGGGAACGAGCTCTCTGGCGACGGTGGCGGCGGTGGCGGCGGCGCAGGAGAGGCACTCCATCAAAGTAGAGTACATTTGGCTTGGTTTATTTTTTACTTTGGTAGGGCTCCAAATTGTAAAATCAATACTTACACCTAAATTCAGAATGCTCGCCTGCCCGCGAATCCCTCCTCCTCCTCTACGTGTTTTCTCTTTCTCCGCGCCTGTGTACCACGTCATAGGCCCGCAAACGTGTGCGAGTACATGGGTGTCTATCGCTTTTCACCGTCTCCGGTTCCACCTTCACGACGTCCACCCGCCTCGACTAACCCACCACCTCCTTCTTCTTATATCCTCCTGTGTATCCCCGAGTGGTGGTTCCGTGGTATGCCTGACGTCTCACACAGACGACACTCGAAATTCGTGTGCGTACTACGGCGCTGGATGAGGGCTCGGCTTGTCCGCAAATTCGTGCGTTGCGGGAATCAAATAGCAATTGTGACTTAAAAGAGAGAAATGAAAAAAAGGAAATGGGGGTTGAACGTTGAATAACAATTAATAAATTAATTGAGGAAATTAACAGAGGAAAAAAGTGTTGACGAAAATTGTCATTCAAGCTTAAGGGGGGAGCCTGCTTTAGAGGCTTCAAAAAATCGATTTTTTCGAGGATTTTTTCGGGAAGGAAAGAAATATCCGATTGAAACGAAACTCTCAGGGTTTATTCTTATATATTTTAACAGTCTTCTCAAATTTCTTCATTAAGATAAATGTCATATTATGGCTGGTACAAGCATTTCGCCGAGGCGTCTCTCGAGTGTGCATTTGTTGTACGGCGGGAAAGATGCAGGTCGCAATTTCCATCTGAAACGAAGACCCAAATTTTTTTTTATTTTTCAATAGTATATTTTCTAGTTAAACCAAGAAAATTCAACAAAAAGTAAAAAATTGTTGAATTTTTTTTTTTTTTTTTAAATTGTTGAAGTTTCGTTTCAATCGGATATTTCTTTCGATCCTAAAAAAATCCTCGAAAAAATCGATTTTTTGAAGCCTATAAAGCAGGCTCCCCCCTTAAATAAAGCAAGTGAATTGCACGAATTTTTTAGAGCTGTAGGGGTAAATGAGGAGCCTGCCTTTTAGGTACGACTCGCGACACACGAGTTACTAGCGTTTAAATTCCAAAACGAAGCGAAGGATGCCGGACAGTCGGACAATGTCCTCTCACCGGGGACAGCTGTATCCTCGTGTTTGAATGACACCTGCGGCCAGGTGTCTCAGCCACCGTCGTCTCTCGACTGTCTATTTGCTTTGTTGAAAAAAAAAAAAAAAAAAAAAAAAAACAAGTGGATAAGAAAAAAATGTATTTCGAGAACGGAGAACAACGCGCGTCGGCACGGGAGAGATTTTTTGTTCCACGGACGGCATAGAAATCAGAGACACAAGACATTCCGTTCGAACTGGCGTTTTTTTCTTTTCCGATATTTAATTGAATAGCTGTGAGTGACGGACGCGATGGACTCGCTCGTTCGTCTTTTATATTTTGTCTCTTGGACCCGCTTCGGCAATATCACTCGTCGGGTACTGCGAATATAACGAGTCCCACCGCAGCTTTTTGCACCAAGGGATCGGGATGATAATCGCGATTATTGGATATATCGATTCGAGCGAGAGACTCATTAAACACCTATGTCTTTTCCGTTCTTTAATTTACCTATAATATCGCTGTATCTTATGTGAAAATATTTCCTCGTCGACGCCGCCTTGATGGTCGTGATAAGATTCGTTAGGCAAGATTAGGTAAGGTTCAGTTAGGTAGGGTAGGATCCATGTCTCTATTTTTAGCCGTATCCCTGTTAAATATTTTTAGCAATATATTTTTATAATGTAGAGTGATATGTCGACAAAAGAGGGTTTGGCGCGCAAAGCGCCACTGAGGAAGGTGGAGTCGGGCGAAACCCCCAGGTTACTAATAAAACTAAAGGGCAAACACGAAAAGCAGATTTGACAGAGAGAGGGAGTGAGAAAGTTAGTCGGGTCATCGATCGATCAGTTCCTCATTGCAGATCATCTTTCGTCATTGTCATTTCCTCGACACGCTCAGTACGAGGATAAAAAGTAATTAAATTATTAATTTTCACGTTCCACACTGCGCCATCTATGATTTCCTTTTTATCCGATACCGACGCGAAATAGGGGAACGTACAAAAAACGTTTCTTCATTATTTTAGCCGAGTGCGAGAAATGAGTCGCGCGGGGTGGGAGAGAGAGAAAAATCGAGAGAGGGAGAGACGTATGGGCGTGACAGATGAGAGTGGAAAAAGGAGGAAGATCCGATGATGAATTCCACGACCGAAGAGCAATTGTCTCGCGGTCTTGAGCTTCGTCGTTTCTCATAATGCTATATAGCGATGAGTGGGGCGAAACGGGCTACCTAAGCGAAAAATGGTTTCATCACGATAGCTAAATTATTTATGCACAGCTTGTCACTCGAAATCTCGATTTGAATCATTGATCATGAGCGTCAACAAAGAAAAATAAAATTTGTGGGGCTGTCCAAGTAATGAACGATCCAAGAGCCCCAGGAGCCACGTTGAAGCGACGAATTTTGATTTGAAAAGAATAGAAATTATTTGAGGTCGTAGCCCATTTTACCCCTGATTTTTACGGGTGCTCCAAAAAAAAAAGGGTAGCCTGTTTTACTCCAGGTGACCCGTTTTGCCCCACTCTCCCCTACCTACATATCTATCATATCCTATCTTGAGTTCACGATTTCTCAAAACTTACACGAGAAAAATTAGACTCGACTCGAGAGGCTTCTATTTTCCTATATAACTTGACTCATTTTATTGCTCTCCCTCTCCCGCGCTATAATCGCTCGAAAGGAAAAATAATTTGTTGTATACTATATTTAGGACGATGCGGTGTATGTGGAACTATAGCGGTCGGTCCTCGAACAAAGAACATTACGCTTCGACGATTTTTAGTACGATCGCACGATACGTCTTGGTCCGCCGCCGAGTTATTTTTTTTATTCCTCTTTTTTTCGTCCCTCCCCGACCGCCGCCGCCTCCCTTCCTTCTTTCGCGTTCCTTCGCTCCCCGTCGGTTTCCTTTCGCGAAGAAGAATCGCAGTTATACGGGAGAAGGAGTGAGACAGAGAGAGAAAGAGAGAAAGACACATAGGGTTTATTACCAGGATAGCGAAGAAAGAGAGGCACCGAGGCCGAGCGAAGGGGGGAAACGTCGAGACGAGGAACGAGGAGAGGGCCACGGCGCGGGAGTAAGAGGGTGCGGGGAAGATGGAAAAATTGTGCTCCGACTTGCCCAGGGCTCGGAATGTCTCGATATGAAGCGAGGAGTATAATTTCAATTTTTTTCTTCCTCTTCCTCTCTCTCCTCTCCTTACCCAGACTTCTTCTCTCTCTCTCTCTCCCTGTCCCCCTCCCCTCTCCCTCTCTTTTTCTCTCTCCCTCCCTCCCTCCCCCCTCTCATTCCCTCCTCATGCTCCCGCCGTTTTTTCCTTTATCGCAGTATTTCACCATAAAAGAGGCGGGTATAATAAAGCGTTATATAGCCCGAGCACTGAAAAGTTACGCGCCTTCCACGCGCGCACGCTTTTTACCTCTTTGCTCTCTCTCTCTCTCGCTCTCTCTCGCCCTCTCTTTAGTGCCTTATTTGTGGAGACGTTAAATTCGAGAAAATCAATAGCCAACTTCGCCTTCGACATTAAATATTCAGACTATTGACTGCGTAGACTGACCAAGTTTGGGCGGGGTCACTTCCCTCTCTCTCCGTCTGTTTCTTTCAAATTTTCACCGAACGGGATAATATTGCACATTGTTGTTGCTTCGTCGAGACGAAAAAAGAAAAAAGAAAACTGAAAAAATTGAAGTTCCTTCTTTTGCCAATGATTGAGCCGCAAGAAGTCTGAATAAATTACGAGAAATCGAACTTACAACTTTTATAATAACTTCTGTAATTTCTCATTTTGCCATTTTGCAGGTCGTACTCTCGGCGTGTAGCACATACTTCGACACGATACTCTCACAGTACGAGGAGAAGGATCCCATTGTAATAATGCGGGACGTCAAATTCTCGGACATCAAGGTACTCGTGGAATTCATGTACAAAGGAGAAATCAACATTGACCACGTGAGTGATGTGATTCGTTCTACTTTATTTCATTCAATTTATTCGATTTACTTGAGTCAATGTCTCGCATAAGATACGAGGGCCAAGGTCGAACTCGAGTAATATCGAGTCGCAAGGGCCTTTGAAAATCTTCGAATTGGCGATTTGATCGAACGCTATTTCCGTATTTCCAACGCTCTTACCTCTTTTCCTGTACCTCGCCCTATCGATGCGAATTAATAATTCAGATCCGACGCGGTCAGCGGGCTCTGGGTGAAACGCGCTTGATGTCAGACGTCAGCCACACTCACACGGACACAGCTTGCACTGTGCGTGTGTGGTTGTGAGTAGCTGCGAAAGGGCGGGGGGCCAGTAATATTGATCGGATCTAGTGATTATTCGCATCTCCTGCTGTTGGTAACGAGAGATTTTGTATTTTGCAGACAAGACTGTCGTCGTTGTTAAAAACGGCCGAAGATCTGCACATCAAGGGTCTCGCCGAGGTCAGCTGGCGCAGCGATTCGGCCCAAAACGATCTGAGCAACAGCGGTCACAGTCCAGGAGCCGCGACTCCGGGGGTCGAGACCGTGTTGAGGGAGGGCGACGTCGACGAGCCGCCGGCCCCCAAACAACGTCGCCGAGGTCGACCGCCGCTCGACGATCCACCCTCGGCTCACGATGTATTCACCCCGAAAATCACTTGTTTCACCGGAAACGTACGCACATTCCCCGTAAGTCCGCGTTGAGTCGGATCGGCCGACGATGTGTTTCCCTCGTCACCTTAGAGCAATCTGAAACGATAAAGAGAAAGAATTTGCAATGACACTTTAACAACTTACTCACCTTAGAGCAATCTGAAAAGATAAAGAGAAAGAATTTGCAATAACACTTTAACAATTTACTCACCTTAGAGCAATCTGAAATGATAGAGAGAAAGAATTTGCTATGACACTTTAACGACTATTGATATTTTTGCTTTTCGACTCAAGGAGGAAATGATGAGCGAGGGCGACCACGAAAGTTGCGACGACGAGATGATGCCTGATAATAACGAAGCTCCGCTGCCGGTGGTAAGTTCGACAAACACCCTGCGTACCAATCAGTGTTGTAAGTCCCCATTACTTTAAGGGTTAAAGTTTATACAGCTGTTTATTTTTTACTTACGATTTTATAACGACGACCTGTGGCGATTATAAAAATATACGTGAATTTTTGAATGGCCGTAAGAAGGACCTAATTTTTAATTAAATTTTGGGAGAAATTGTGAGAAAAATGGACAAGCGCAGACCTTTATTACTTTCGCAATGCATTAACAGTGTTTCTCCATTTTTTTTCAGTATAATTACCATGAAGTTTTATGAGAAATTAATATTTCTAGCCTCTATTTGAAAGTCTATACGTCATATTATTATAATTAAGCGTTATTATTATAAAAACGTAATTACAAAGTCGATTGAACCGACAATTTCATTTCTATAAAAATGTCTATAAAAAGTACCCATCGATATCGAGTTAATCAATCGACGGTTTGACATTACAATTTTTCCGTAGCTCTCCTACTTGTCCAAGGACGACAGCACTTCCGATCAAGAAAAGAAAGGTAAACAATTTTCCCCAGCTGCCTGCAACTTGTCTCTCGATTAGTACACGCGTCTTTCGCGGCAGGCAAGACAAATAATATTAATTTGAAAATTCTTCAGCGCCGAACACACCGTCAAATTCGAATGCCACTAATCCGGCAATTCCCGAGCAATTCCGAGACGTCGTGAAGATGAACGACTACCTAACGACGGGCCGACGTCAAGAGTTCTGGGAGGAACCGTTCACGCGGCGCGTCATGGACGCCATTAAGAGCAAAGAACTGGAAATGAAGACTGCTGCCGAGATTCTCGGCGTTTCGTACGGAACTCTCTACGGGAGATATCGCGACAGCTACGGTTGTCTCAAACATCCGTACAGGTAACGAGATACTTTTCCCTTTGAGAAACCAATAATAATAATGCATTTGCACATAGAAAAAAGATGGTTGAGTCAACTAAATCCAGCGGCCACCGGCTGACAAATAAATTTTTAGTTGAAGCAATGATATTTTTTGTTTCTTTAACAGTTTCTCGGTTCCGCAGACCAACCGATGGTTAAGTTTTAAAAAAATGTTATTGAGCTGACTAAACCATTTTTTGTATAGCCCGTGATCGCTGGTTTTGTTGAATTAACAAATCTCTTTTCCCAGTGTACTAAAGAAGAAAAAAAATTAATAAACAATCTTTCGCAGAGTGAGAGATTTTTGGTCCGAGCCAGGACCGGCCGAAGTTCTCGCGAAGCTCAGAAGAAAAGAGATTACGCTGTTCCGGGCGGCAGAATTTTTGAACGTGACGGTGCACACACTCGCGACTTATCTGTCGACGCTTCAGGGTCCCGACAGAATTTCGCTCGCGGGTGAACTCAGCAGTGCTACGAGTGTCATGGACGGCAATAATGACGCGGACAACAGCGAGACCTTCAACGACATACTGCAAAAGTTCAACGTTACCACGACAATGGCGGCGACACCGACGACATCAGCGACGATAAAACGCGAAGGCGGCGGTTACGTCGAGGTCCCGACGATTCTGCCGAAACCCGCCAGCTCCGTCCTCGAGAACAATCCCGACATAACGATTGTCAAAACCGAGAGCATACAGCAGCCGCCGCAGCCGCCGCCGCAACAGCAGCAGCAGCAGCAACGCAAACGGGAGTACCCCAAGGTTTCTAATACGGAAAACAACAACGCGAAATTAATGAGTGGTGGAGCAGTGAGCGAGATCGCGCAGCAGCAACAAAAACTTTCGGAAACTTTGTCGCTGAATAACGACAACAGTAAACCCTAACTATTTAGGCCTTATATGAACCCACTGGGGAATTCCCGACCAACAGGTGGAGCGAACAATCAGCTAATCAACACCTTTAGATCCGAGCTATGCCCACGAAGATTTTACTCTAATTTGTTTACTCGCTTTCTCACCAACTTTCATCTCGAGTAAAAAAAAATACGATGAAATCATGTGCATGTCCGAAAGAGAAGAAAAAAAGATAAAATAAAACAGAGAGAGTGGAGAGAGGGGTACGTGCGTATATTATGACGATAATATAATATTGTCGTAATATAAGTCGCAGCGTAAGCCGAGATTAGCTTTAAAAGGTCCCCGTCGAGAATGGGGTATATGAGAGCGCGAAAGATCCTGGACTCAAATCGAACGACGCAGATCCCAGGCAATATACTATATTTTAACAGCTAGAGGAACTCGCCTTGGACCGATTAATCAACAATTGTCCGGCCACCGGGGGGCGCGATATATCTTCTTACAACTTAGCATTTAACTAACAGCGTACATTCTCTCTATTATCATTCAGAATTCGTTCGCTTTGTCCACGTCGGTAAAGCGTACTTGGCCTTCGAAAGACAAAAAAAAAAACAAAGCGTATAATAAATCCAAGTTCCTTTTCGAAATAATCGATGCTAGAAAGAGGGACAAAGGGAGTTTAATATGGCGAACGTATCGTCAAGTAAAATCTTAGGACTATTTTCTGCCGCATGTGTCTGGTATATGTTTACAGTAGACGTAAACGTGCGACAATATATACCCCATAAATCGATCATCAGTTACAAAACGATCAACGCGGTGAATAATCTCAATTAATCGAGTATTTTTCTCGTTGTTGATGAGTGTTGCGGACAATTCGTACCTTCCGCAACAGGCGCTCGCGTTCCAAAGTCATTGAATGAAGAAAACAATGGTACTGTCCATTCGTACATACACGAAACACAGACACACACACACACACGCAGGTTAAACATTAACAATTGGACCATTATACTTTTATCAACAAGTTTCTCAGTATACATTTTCTATCGTCTCAAGCGAAGAGTACGGAACAGACGCAATCCCATCTGTACGTATATCGGGCTATAACCGTGCAATCTTTTCGCTTTCTAAAGAGGATTTCAACTTTCTTGGCTTGTTAATAACTATGGTTCTCGAGGATTTTGTTAAGTACCTCTATTAAGATTAACAGAATTTAAGGAGGTCTCTCTGTACATAACTAACTTTCCGATTTACTTAAATCTTGTATAATGTAACTTATCATTCTCCAGACGAAACAATCCGACTTGAACAGCTCAATATTTGGAACCAAAATTCGACAAGATTTTACATTAACATTTTCCAGAAGACGTTTAACAATTTTTCCGTGCATGTTTAATCTAAGCTTTTTGAAAGTACAGAACCTGGTACATTCTCCCCCATACTGAGAACAATGTATGTGAGTGTGTGTTGCAACACAAATAAATATTATATATATATTTTTGCTCGTTATACATAGCGCTATGGAAAGTAATATACAGCAACCCTGTGGGTGATTACCCTTTGTTTTTTTTTCTTTTTTTTTCTTTTTTTTTAAAGAGACGTTGATAGATTTTACATATGCGAGCTTTTTATAGGAATTTTAAGTGGCTTTTATTTAAAAAAACATTTTAATATAACAAATTATCATTTAGAATGATTGATTTGAAAGAGCTAATACAAAGCGTAACGTCCATTGTAAATATCGGTGCAATAGAGAGACCTAAAATTAATATTATTTGTGTCACAAAGTGTTGAATCATTACTTAAATGAAAAAATTGAGAGGATGCCAGCTTTTACTTGAGGCCATCGCTCGTTCAACAATGAAAAAAATAATAAACAAGACAAACGTTAGTCGACTTATAAATTCGCGTTGTCGAAATTGCCTTGTGCGTGCGTCATGTTTCGAGCGTACACACCGTTTATTTAATTCTACTTTATATTTCATTTAAAAAAGCTTTAGAACGCGTAAACTGTCGAGCTAGTATAGTTATCGAGTAATCATACAATTGAGAAAACAAAGAGTATTGAGGGATAAAAAAAATGTAAAATAAAACACATACACGCAGACACACAAATAATCAGGAAGTACTGTGTAATAGTACTCCCCGAGACTATGACTGGAAATGAGTATTCCTCTTTGCTGAAATTGTAAAACTAAGAAGTAAGATTATAAATAGAGGTATTCCCAATGATATTTTTGATGATAAAAGACTTGGTTGCATTCAAACATTCACCATGGGTACTTGTAAAGGAATCGTAGTGGAACGTGTGTGTACAGTATGCTAATCACGATCACTTGACGTTTATATAATGATAACGATGATGATGCATAGACATTTTTCTAATGGAGCAAAAAAGAAGAAAAAAAAACGACAACTAATGTGGTATTGTGATATGACTGAATAGACAGAGACGAAAGTGTAATAGCGTGCGAAATCGATACGCTTATTAATTATCTTCGTAGTGTTAAATTTACACGCGAGACGATCGCACGGTCGCGATTAAAAACAGAAGAAAAGAAAAATGAAGAACAAGGGTTAAAAACCAAAGTTCAAACATATAATTCCAAAGATTGTTATTCGAAGAAGAAAAAAAAACGGAAAAAAAACGAAAAAAAATAAGAAATAAAAACGCGCGTTTTACGCTAAAACAACGGTGAACTCTCATATTTCCTGGCTCGATCAGCCGGCACGTAAAAAAAAACAATTGTCAATTGTGCATTTTCGTTTGTTCAATGTGCCTCAAGATGGTGCGATATGAATTTATTTTTTGACGACAAACTTCGGTAAGGGGGACTGATTTTCGATTACTTTACGAGTGCCCTGAACGAAAGCCAATAATGCCATATATGCATCGTTTAACAATTCACAATGCCACTTGTAGGGTAGAATGATTTTCAATCATCTCATTATATAATTAACACGTTGTATCAAAGTCATTGAAAAAAATCGCGTATTAAGAAAATGGTAATGATTCTCAAAATCCCCCGAAACCATGCTCTTTTTGTTTCTCTTTCTTTTGAATAAAAATAAAATAAGACTAAGACATACCAAATGAGAAATGTAAGGACAAGTTTTGTTAGGTTTAGTACTATCGGCATATCAAGAAAGCAAACGAGATAAGGAAAAAAAAACGTAAAAAAAAGAATAAATACATGCGCTGAAGCACTCTGTATTGCCTGTATATGACACGTTCCGCGTACTAAGGTGTAGCGGGACGCACAAGACCACTTTTACTCTAGCAGGAGTATACGACTAGAAGTATTAAAATATTTAACGTTAATAATCGCATACAGACGGTCCATACTGAGTGGCCATATTTTTTAGAGATCATTGCCGAAATTGCATTCTGTCGCATCGCTCGTTAACGAGCGGGACGGTTAATCGCAATTAAATTATTATTCATACATGAAAATTACGTGAATCCCGACCGAGATGAATAACCGCGCCAGCACCAGCGTATCTACCAGACACGATGAATTATTTGTACAAATTTTTATTCATTTCTAACACATGTGTTACTAATGACTTATGAACGATTATTAAACCGCGATTATTATTTATAGTGGATGAAAGCGAAGTATATATGACGGTACTAATTAGGATGTATTGCACAGTCGAGAAACATGATGAACATTCTCGTCACAATTGCCCGTATGTACAGCGTGTTTAGACGAAAAAAATGAAACAAAAAAAAAACAAATGAAAAAACACGACGACTGTTGGCCATTCATTTGAACCTATTTGTATAATATTATAATCCACGCATAGGAGTTTCCCATTTATTATAATCCTATACCGCGTTCGGCTGATAATGCGCGAACAACGCATTGACATTGTACTACTATTGCTACTACTAAACTAACTACTAAACTAACTAACTACCTACTACTAACTACTAACTACTACCACCACCACTACCACCACCAACACCACCTACTACTACTACAACTACTACTGCTACCACTACTACTACTACCACTACTACTACGAGAAGACAGGACAAGACTAGCCTATCACGGCAAAACCACGATGCCCCTTATCGCGGCTATCACACCATGAGACTAAAAAATCGATATCATTATTATGTGACGTTTGATATAAACGAATAATGAGTATAGTGTAATGTATCATCGTTTTATACACAATCTAATTATAAAAGAAAACTACCGTACACTATGTACATTCCTAGTATACACGCTCTCACTCTCATACACAATGCATTACACGCGCATTACGGAAGTTAAAAAAAAACAACGCATGGACCTATTATTATTATTATTATTATTATTATTATTATTATTATTATTAATATTATTATTATCATCATCATTTTCATTATTATTATTGTCATCATCAATATCATCATCATCGTCATTATTATTATTATTATTATTATTATTAATTATTAATTATTACCGTATACATATATTTATAATATTCATATAGTTATTCGGACTGGACCAACGCGACGTCGGCATGCCCGAGATCATTAAATATATACATTTGTGTGTGTGTGCGTGGGTGTGTGCGAGTGTGCGCGAGTTGTGTGCGTGCGCGAGTGTGTGTTTAATGATGTCGTTGCATTGATTAAACGTAACGCGTGCATCCCCGATCGATTGAACGACGTGTCTTTCGTCCCGGTGCGAGAGAACCCGAATTGACCGTCGTATCTCTGAGCGTGTGTCTGACTTGTAGAATAAAAAGTTGAAGTTTACGGACCGCGGAAGACGTCGTATTCGGCGAGTATGTATAACGAGCGTACATAAGAATGGATATTAATCAAATGGAATTGGTAAAATTTACGAAGAACGCGTGTCCAGCGACACGATGATCGAGCTCTCAATGTTCATCTGTCGTGACCACGCGAAAATCATAGACATTGACACGATAAACCACACGCCTCTAAGATTCCATACTGATTTTCTTCGATTAAAAAAAAAAAAAAAACTAGTAGTCTGATGTATACCGCGAGTGGATCCGAGAACACGACGACGATCGTTGTCGCGTAATATCGACGATTAAGCGCAGGAACTGTAAAGACGATCCTCGTCGTCGCCGTGTTCTCCGCTGAAATTGCGGTAATATCGAAATTCTTAGCCAAAGTTAGGGTTTTGCGTTTCTCCTTAGTCGTTTTGTTTTGTTTTTATAGAACCCCTCTGAACACAGACACCATATGTTTCACAAAACATTATTATGTATGAGTAATGTTATTATTAGTTTTAATTATTATTTAAATTGAGTGAAGTAATTGCTATTAAACGTGGTAATATTAGTGTAGAAAAACGACGACAACAACAGCAACAACAACAACAACAACAACAATATATTTAGTGTAGAGAGATTGAGAAGAAAAAAAAACAGAAAAAGTATCATAATAAAGTGTGTGTGTATGTATACACACACACTTTATATATGTATCCTTTATATATATATACATACACACATATATATATATATATATTGATAAAATATTATTGAGATCGCGATTAGAGATTTGGAAGTGCATACAATGCTAGATAAGCGACAGGTGGACTTGATTTTTGGAGGGCAAAATGGCCGAGCGAAGAATCCGAGCCGGCCGACTTTGAATACACTGTGGGGGTTGCGGGGCAAACAAGTTCGTCTATATAGACTTGGATTGCTCGATGGAACTTTCCAGAGCGAACAAACTCTCACGCAGAGAAGATTCATTGATTGAACAAAAAATTAAAATGAAAAAAGGAAAAAAAAAACAGATCAGTAAGTGTAAATGTTTGTAAACAAATTATGAAACATTATTTGTTCAGTGCCTACATATTTACACAGTAATAATAAAGATGAAGATTAGTGAAGATTAGTGTCGTGTTTTACCTGACTCGTGCGATGCGCGCAACGCGCAGGGCATCGAATTCAAATGAATTTACGTTTTTACGAATTTTCAATATCGCGCGGCTTTAATTTTGTGCAGTCTTCGGTGGAGACTGCCGATAGCTTCCCGAACATGAGTTCGCACATGTTATGTTATCCTGGCTGAAAGTGTTTTTATTGCCTTGTGCGCACTCCGAAGTAGCAGATATACGAAAACCGATTACCCGCGCAAAGCGCAAAGGCGACAAATCGCGCAGCCCGTCACATTGCCGGCATTCGAATCCCAGATCTGTGATTGGTCGCGCGCGTTGCCGCTTGGGATCGTTCGTGTGGGTCATCAGTTTCCCTTGTACATATATTGACAATGCGCGCGAGGCAACAACGAGATTTTCACTCGAGGCAACATGTACACCGACTCGCCATGTCTCGAGCCGAAGCAAAAAAAAAGAATAATAATCGCATGTTTATTAACGCTTAAAATCCACGTAAGACGACGTGAATTCGGTATCACGCCGCACGGCCGGTGCACAACATTCGACGGGCCACGGACGCTCTCGAACGCCCCAATCGGGAGACCATCATCCCTTCCACGCGCTCGATTACCCTTTCTTCGGACCTTCGTCGGCGTGACCGGTAGGAGGTAGTTCGAAACGAAACATTCCGGGAATTGGATCGAGCGACGAGCACTCGTCTCCTTGGAATATCCGGCGTCGTCGTCAAGTGTAATTTTTTTCCACCCGCGTTGTCACTGGAAAGCAAAAAAAAAAAAAACGAGCGAACACGCGTGATTGATTGATTTCACAAAGACTGCGCAGTTGTTTCTCGCGATCTCGGCGGTCGATCGTCATCGTCATGATGAAGGTGCTGGCGGTTCAGGAGTTCCCGATGCCGGCGCTCGTCAACTCGCTTTTCCCCTACAATCCGAGCCTCGAGGACGAGATGAAGCGGCTTTTCGCAAACTTCACCGTCGCGCCGGCCGGCGTTCCGAGACCGAACGGTAAGTTTCAGGCTGTTTTTACGGGCGTTCGGGGAGACAACAAAGAGAACGCACGCTGATTGGTCGGCCCGGTGTGACCGGCAGAGATCACGAGCAACCGCGACCGATTTTTCTCGTGTTTCAGCGATTAATTGCGACGCGTTTGAGTTATTTTTACGTATTTTTTTAACATCACGGCGCGTGGAATTGGAAGGCGTCAGAATTAACGTCTCTCGATGCGTTCGCGCGTGCTTTATCTCGGCGATTCGTCCGAGTCGGCTGAGTCGGCCGGCGCTGACAAGGACGAAACGACGGCAGCCCGCCGCGGCTGCCTCTGTTTGTAAACAAATGAGCGCACCGCGGCCACCCCAATTATATCCGTTCCTACTTTACACTACGGTTCGAGTGGTCTCGAAAAACTTGATCAACAACGAGAGAACGGTCCGAGATTACGAGCCATTTTGTTGGACACAAAGACCGCGGTCCTCCGCTGTGTTTGCAGCGTTGCATACAATATAAAAAAACGATGTAAAAACGCGATACGTGGGTCACGAGAATATAATCGTGACGTCATCGTAAATCTATTTGTAGAATCGCGAGGACACGAGGACGACGAATGTGCTAATTAATTATCAATTTATCATTGTAAAATCGAAGGGGAAAAAATGTGTGCGTGTACATATGTATATACGCGTATATACTGTATATGCGCTTACAATGTACAAGCTGAAAGCTACATCGTGGCTTGCGCTTTTTTTCAGCTGACGATGTGATGGAAGAATTCCGTCACAACGGACGCGACTACGAGTACTGTCCGGAATTGGATGGAACACCGGCGCCGAATCCTCGACGCAAGAAGAACAAAAAACCGCTGCCCTCCGAGTGCGCGTTCTGCAAGAACAACGGCGAGGAGGCGAGCTACTATCGTCGCCATTTTCTCAAGGACGCGGACGGCCGCGTTATTTGCCCTGTTTTGCGGTACGTATAACAATAACAACACGAAAAATATACGAATACAAAAAATATAAACATACGAAAAATATACGAATACAAATAATATGAATATACGAAAAATATCCGAATACAAATAATATGAATATACGAAAAATATACGAATACGAAAAATATAAATGTACGAAAAATATAAATATACGAAAAATATACGACTACGAAAAATATAAATATACGAAAAATATACGACTACGAAAAATATAAATATACGAAAAATATACGAATACGAAAAATACACGAACACGAAAAACATACGAACTCGAAAAATATACGAATTGCGAAGATGGAGAGGAAAGAGAGAGAGATTGAGAAAATTCGTTTCTTTTTGCAGTGCTTACAGGTGCCCAATCTGCGGCGCCTGCGGCGACAATTCCCACACGATCAAGTACTGCCCGGCAAACAAGAATCCCGAAGCCGTGGCAACCGTCAACACTCTGAAAGCCCTGAGAAATTCGTCGGGTAAGAGGCGCTGTTCCAAGTAGAAGTTGCCAGGGGATTATAGGGTGGTTGATTGGTCGGTCGGAAACAAGAGAACGCTCCGGTAACGTTTTTAAATGATTTCATCGAGAGATTACACAATCCCAAAAGACTGACTATTGTACTGCTATTATAAATACGTAAGTGCCTTTTCTATGCGGTATTATCAGGCGCCGATGCATCAACTGCAGGCAACGCGTTTCGAGTAAACGCATCGAATTTTTCCGAAATCAATGTGCGCTAGCTTTTTGTAAAATTATTGTCCACGGATAATCGCCGACACGGTGCGAGGCTGAAGAGAAGTATCTAACAAAATCGTCACTCTCGAAAATATTACATCGACTTAACGAGACGGAATTGCCGATGTTGGCGAACAATAATCATGGCCCGCTGTTGTTCATCAACATCGCAATTTCGGCAATCTGCTCAAGCTTCGACGATAATATCAAATATTTTTTGATAAATTTGAGGATTTTTCTTCGGCTCTCGCTGTCTCAAGCGTTGACGGTAAATCTTGACAAAATGCTTCGTCACGAGGCACGTGGTTTCCAATAATTCATCATTGATAAGAATTTTTTTTAAATACGCAAAAATTCACAGACAACGCTAGTAGACGACAATGTACGGACTGAATTTCGCTCAACGTAATATATATCTTTAGAGGTCCCCCGCCCCCCCCCCCCCTTTGCTCCGCGCCTCACCTCACCAAGGTCACGTTCCTACAAGATGCACGATCCATAAACATATTCGCTGTTCGCTGGTCGCGCGACCTTTCTCGTCCCAAGTAAACACTACAGGGTATTCGCTCGAGCGTCTCTACTTATCGTCGTTGAGCTGCGCTCGCGACAGGTATCACGTAACTCGTCTTTATTTCTCTCGTGCGTTTTTCGCAATTACTCCTTGTATTGAACTCGATAAGGCGAACTGGTGTTATTTGTACAATAACGCGCAACGGGCATGTAAGACAATGAGATTGAAATGGTGGCTGGGGTGGGGGACGAAGCCGAATGAAAAAGCAGGAACTGCTGTTGAGCCTCAAGATACAATCAAAGTACAAATTCCTACGCTTTCAACGCATTGACGAAGAAAAGTGATATTAATTATGGATTATCCTCGACGCTGATGAAAAGTGTCTAGAGATTTGCGATAAACTAAGAATATTGTATAAGGTTTTTCGACGGAAAGACGAAGCTTTGTACACGATTAAGACGATGTCGGCGCGATTATTGGCTATTTGAGAATGTTTATATATCAACTTTATAAATTACGTTTAACCTGAACCTCGAATTCTTTTTGAGACCTACAATTAAGATAGATTTTATACATAATATAGGTTGTATTATCATTGTACAACGACATGTTTCTATGACCAATTATTTCTGCAAAAGTGCGATAATTGGATTGAATAGTGCAACTAAGCCATCGACCGCCAAAGAACTTGATCGACTTCATCGAGTGTCCGCTCGCTCGTTAGTCAGTATTAATAAGATACGCGCAACACATGTTCCTAAAACGCACACTGATGTAAGTTGTCGTTTAACGGCGGTTAGTAATTTCGATGGGGTAACCCCATGCAAAATGAATCAAAGAAAGCACCGATTATTCTACTGTTGATGAGTACTTAACTCGGTCACAATTATAATTCATTTGTAAAAAGCATTAAGCTTTTCTTTCTTTTCTATCTCTCTAATATTTTAGTATTTAAATATTCGCGCGTCTGCGTCTCATGATTTTCACATTTTTACAAAATTGTACGATAAATAATTTCTCATTTTCCGCTTCAAACGTATCAACTAAACGATATGAATTATCGATACTTGCAGATGACGGTGGATAGATGACAATTTTCGCTGTTTCTTGAAAATTCTTATACGAATACATATATACTATATCCCTTTTTTTTCGTAACGTCGTTAATGTGCGCAACACGGCGCTTCACAGTTTCGTCAAGTAATTTATGAAAGATCATCTTTTATTTTTCTCGAAAAATACAACAACAAAAAAAAAGAGCGCCGCGCTGTAAGTTACCCGCGCATCTTACGATCGATACTATCCGAACTCTAGATCGCTAACGAGAGTACTATTATTATTAATATTATTATTATAACATAATGTGTATCAATATCTATTTAATTACATATAACCGTACGTCCAATGTAAATCAGTGCGATCATTTTTATTTTATTATCAATACAGCAATTTCAAGACAATCCCACTCTGTCCCAAGTTCTCAAACAAAACACCCATCTAGCGCGGTTCAATTGTCCCCGTTCTCTTTCCACATTCGACGATCGATGATCGTTTTTTTCATACGTGAAAGCATCATCAGATGCATATCACGACTATTTACATTACGCCCATCAAGGTGTGAATGCATCTGAAACACGCTCAAATCGTTTATCATCGCGATGAATCTTTCGTGAATTATTAACGTTCGCGTGACTGAAGTTAAATGCCAGCAGCGAGCAACAACAGTCGTCGGTGATATTCATAGAGCGGGAGAAAAGCTCGGAAAAATTTACAGTATCGATTGAGTCAGCGACGAGGTCGGAGCTCGTAGGTAAGCTTCACTTTAATTTCTCCTCTATGAATCATGAGTTTCCTCATTATAGTCATATTTCGCATTGACCTACATACCGTTTTTTGTCTGCTTTATTTCACTCGTATTTTCACTGGCAACGTTGACACAATTTAATTCGCAAACTCTTTAATATTTCAACAGCACTCGACTCCCCCGGAAAGTTCGGGCATGAAATTCGTCGACTTTGGCTAGTTAAAGGATCCAATGGAAGGCGCTCTCGGTGAGTATCACTGAAATTAGGTCCTGCGCGGCTGTAGTTAGGAGCATCTGTTGTTTGGAGTTGTATAGGGAAGAGAGAAAACTATAGTGGCACAACATAAAAGCATAATTATCGTGGTCGAGCTGTGAAGCATTGTTCGCGGGACAGGGTGCCGGTGAACGGTGACCGGCGACCGACGACTGACAAAACCGCCAGTGGCCCAACAGAGTCGGTCAGCACATCTAACTACATCCTGCGTACTTAAACGTTGTCGCGAGGAGCGATTCGTTCAATTGGAATCGAGTCAGTTGTGTGTGGTACGACGAGGTATCGCGATGCTCCGGATCTTTCTTCTGGTTGTCTTGGCGACAACGGAAGTGATGTCGCTTCAAACGGGCCACCAGAGACATCAGGACTCGGGGCCAACGTCGTGGCCGGCGAGACATCCGGCTACGAGGACAAAAGTCTCACCGAGATTCTTCTTTCATATACTGAAGCAAAAGTTCAAGTATCCCGTGGTGGAGAAAATTCCAACGGCAGAACCACCTGCGAACTGCATTTGCGTTCCTTATTATCAGTGCAACTCGAATAATACGATCATCACCGACGGCACGGGAATCATCGACGTCCGGTGAGCAATCTCACCTCTTCCTCGAGTATTTTTCTTCTCGATCCGGTTTACCGTTTATGGTTTTGATTTTTGTTTTTCATTTTTTGTTTTTATTTTATTTTTTGTGTTCTTTTATTTTTTTGTTTTTCATTTTTTTACAATGTTTTGTCTTCTTTTATTTCTGTTTTGTTTTTTGATTTTTATTTTGTTTTGTTTCTTGATTTTTGTTCTGTTTTTTAAGAGTCCTCGTCGTCACGTTTCGGAGATGCACCGGTGACCTCGAGGTTTGCTGCCGACTGCCCTCGCCGTCGATGGCCCCAATCGTCACACCGACCGATCCTCCCACGACTACAACGACAACGACGACAACGACGCCGGCGCCGACGACAACGACAACGACAACGACGACAACGACGCCAGCGCCGACAACGACAACGACGACCACGACAACCATGGCGCCGACGACGACGACGACAACAACCATGGCGCCGACAACGACGACGACAACAACCATGGCGCCGACGACAACGACAACAACAACCATGGCGCCGACGACAACGACAACAACAACCATGGCGCCGACAACGACGACAACAACCATGGCACCCACACCGGCGCCGCCAGCCGCGCTCTGCATCTGCGTGCCGATCGAGCAGTGCGACGCGGCCGGATTCATCATCGTCGCCGGCGAAGGCATAATAAATCCGCGACAGACGCAAAATCCCTGCCCAATCGCCGGCCAAATCTGCTGCAGACTCGCGTCGGCTACTCCGGCACCGACGACGCCGCCGCCGCCGCCGCCTGCACCGCCAACGATAATCGTCGTTCAACCGTTCACCTGCGTCTGCGTCCAGATGTATCAGTGCGATCCGAACGGATACGTCGTGATATCCGGCGCCGGTGTGATCGACCCGCGATTCCCGATCGGCAGGCAGGGCCAAGTCGCCGGAACCTGCGTATCCCTCAATCAGGTCTGCTGCCGAATGTCCGCGAATCCCCAACCGACCTCGATCGGATTTCCGGCTGCGGACGCCTCGACGCAGACGAGCGGAGCCATTAGAAACCCCGGCACCGCTCAGGCCTGCATTTGCGTCAAGAGCTGGCAATGCACCGAGGGCAACGCGGTCAGTCTCGACGGAGCTGGAATAATCGACCCGAGATTCGGCGCCTGCCCGAACGCCGACGAGATCTGCTGCCGGCTTCAAGGGATCACGAGAGTTCTCGTCGCCTCATCCGCCGCAGCCGCCTCCGCGGCATCTTCTACGCTCGTCGACGGTGGAACCGGGAATGCCGTCGTCGTCAGCGCGAACGCGGCCTCCGCGTCCCAAGGCTCCGCCGCTTCCGCGGTTTGTGGAATCCGTGCAACCACCTGTGTGTCGCGTATGTTGAATCGGCGGCGAATCCGCCGTTAGCAGCGGCGGCTAGTTAGTCAATGAGTCACTAATCGTTTTTTGTGATTTTTTTGTTCTTTTTTTTTCTTTTGTGTACGAGTAGCTCAGGCGTGCGCGAGCAAGCCCGGCGAAACGTCCTTCGCCGAGTTTCCATGGATGGTTGCCCTGCTCATTCGGAAACCCGACGGTGCCTCGTTGTTGTTTCAGTGCGGCGCTTCGATCATCAACGCCCGTAGCATCCTCACGGCGGCTCACTGCGTCATCGAGTATGCTAAACACGACTTTTGCGTTTTACGCGCTGGTTGATGATGTTTTTCTAATTTGTGTACTAGGGAGTGGAAAAAAATTATTTAATTTTTATTTTTTTACTGCAAAGATATGCGTTGTGACCTCAATATGCACGTCCTATACCGAAAACGCGTCTGAAACTAAAAAAAAAAATGAATTTGAGGTTGCAATAAAAGGCCTCTATTGAGGCACCTCTAAATATTATTTGTCAGCGAATTCCTTTGAAACAATTGATTGTTAGGTCGGCGTCTCAAGCTTGAGCCATGAAGACTAAAAAAAAAGTGCGACAGTACGCAGATAGAAACGGAAATTAGGAGAAAATTAAAATAATGAAAAATTGAGAATACTTTTTCTTCTTAATTTCCGTTTCTATATGCGTACCGGCGCACTTTTTTTGTATTCATGGCTTAAGCTCGAGAAGTCGACCTAACAATCAATTGTTTCAAAGGAATTCGCTGACAAATAATATTTAAAGGTGCCTCAGTCGAGGTCTTTTATTGCAACAAATCCCAAATTTAAAAAATGATAAAAAATGTTTGGCGCATTTTCGGTACAGGATATTGACCACAGTATATTGAGGTCAGAACAAATACTTTTGCATAAAAATAAATAAAAATTGAATATTTTTTTTTACGCATCCTATCATATACTCGATTTAACCTTTCATGTGTGTTATTTTAGTCGACCATCCGGCGTGTTGGTGGCGAGATTCGGCGAGTGGAACACGGCGAATAACGACGAACCTGAGCCGTACCAGGAGGTCGACGTCCAGACGGTGGTCACTCATCCTCTCTATTACAACGGCGGATTGTACAACGACGTCGCGGTTCTCGTTCTATCAAAACCGATCACCTACTCCGTCAATGTTAGGCCTATCTGCTTGCCGCAACAAGGAATGGCTTTTGCTCCCGGCACTTCGTGCTGGGCGACCGGATGGGGTCGCAGCGCTTTTCGTACGCATCGCCGAGTTTGATTGAAGGAGGAAAATAATCAGAGACCTGGGAATTTCCCGGAAAGATATCTGTACTAATATTTTCGCGTGTTCTTTCGCAGAGGGACAATATCAAACGATACTGCGAAAGGTCGATCTTCCGATAGTCGATCGCGCCGACTGCCAGACGCGACTGCGGGCCACGCGATTGGGTCAATATTTTCAGCTCCACGGAAGCTTCATCTGCGCCGGCGGTGAATCGAGCAAAGACACGTGTCGAGGAGACGGCGGCGGTCCTCTCGTGTGTCCCACGGCGAGCGGCCAATTCGTTCAAGTGAGCGAAATCGAAACGACAACCGAACACAACGATAGATAATTGCATCGTTGTTGTTTTTTTTTTTGTTTTCTTCTTTTTTGTTCCAGGCCGGCATAGTTTCGTGGGGAATCGGCTGCGGAGAGTCCAACACGCCCGCGGTGTACGCGAGCGTTTCACAATTTCGACAGTGGATCGATCAGCAACTCGCCAATTACGGAGTTTTATGATGCCGTAGTCGCGAACGCGGCGAGATTTCGACGCTGTTTGATTTCACGCCGCTGCTAATAATCATAATTCAGTCGACTCAAACGAATGTGATACGATATATAATGTAATACACGGTCTACGATAGTTGAATACAGATGATTTTTTTGTTGGTTTTTTACTTTGCTTTTTTATTTTATTTTTTTATACAAATAAAAACATGCGCGGCGCGGAGCGCCTCAAGTTTGAGACCATAGTGTATTATCTGGTTTATGCTACTGCGGTAGCCTAACTGCGAAGTAGAAGAAACGCCGGAGTGTTATCGCGCTCCACCGCGTTTCCTCGTGAAATCTTGAGGAATGTCAAAGGTCACTGTGACGGTTATTTTTTTTTTTTTTCCTTTCCGGAGATAATCTTCCGTTTTTTTAGTCACTCTTACGAATACATTTTGCGACATAGCCGTCTTCGTGCGGCTCGGCTCGTGGTGCTTCTTATTCGAATTACGGTCACGGCGGCGTTCGAACATTGTCACGTTCTCGGGACGTTCTGATTCTCCTCTTCCTTTGCATTCTTGTTTAATTTGTTATGCCGATCGACATTTGTGCTGTATCGGCACTTGGTGCCGCACGAATTCGGACAAATACAGCTGCGAACGTTGATACAAAAGGTGCCGCGGCTGCTCAAGTGCGGTGCATGCACCATTAAGCAATATTCTCGTGACCCATTTCCCGTCCACAATACGCTTATCTCGCGGTAATGCCGAACTATTATCAAAATCGATTTTCCTCGCCGCTAGTGAATCGTGATTTTTTCAACCTTCAAGTAACCATAATGTTTTCGTTGAAATATCGCGCATCCATGATAACTCGATATAACTTTGAGTCGCTCGCTTCCGCGACATAAATGATGACGAACGGCCGAGTGCAGAGCGACTCGAGCGGCGGGAAACACATTCTAGGCTCCTTTCTGCGTACCTCGACACGCACGTGGGAAACTCGGTGTTGATGTCGTGTGTACACGTCATTCGCGAAATTGTAACATAAATAGTGTGTTACACACGCGCGTGCAAGTGCAAATAGTCCTTTTTATTTCCTCGTCAAATTTTTTTCCTCGATTACGATTATTCTAAGATTTTTCCATTGCATTACATTAGTATTAATTTCACCCGACAGCCCGATTATTAATCGACGCAAATATTTGAGATACGAGCGTCGCCGATACATTTCCATAAATTATTCCGTAAATTGTTAAAACAATCCTACCGCTTTGGGTGTACGTACACGTTTGTTCTGCCACCGGAACTTTCCTTTTATTATTTCTTCGCGAGATAATATTTGGCGTAACAGTAAATATTAACGATCAGACGATTATAGGCCGCGCGTAGATTTAATGACAAATCAAACGCGATACGTAGTAACGAGTACGGCGAAAAGACCTCGAGAGAGGCGTGTGACGCCGCTCGGTGGAAGGGCAGGATGTCGAGGTTAAGGTGATGCGTGCGGCCGACGGGGACGTCCGACGAGGCGCAACGACGATCCTTAAAGATTCGGGGCTTTCTGACACTGGGACTTTCCCAGTGTCAGAGCGCGCGAGAGTCGGCGCTGTAGCCGAAAGTCATATTCTTATATTCCAGTCTCTGCTTGCCGAAGTTCGCCGAGTGGGGAGGGGAGGTGGAGCGTATATACGAGGATGACATGCTGCGGAGGAGTAGGGACGATCGGCGTATATACTACGGAGAGTCGCAGTCCAGGCCAGAGACCGCGCAGAGGTCGTAATCGCAGATCGTCGTATCGACTGGAAGGTGCTGGTGGTCGACGCCATTGTTGCCGCTGCTACTGCCGCCGAGATTACCCGTCCGGTAAGTATTTCCGCGAAAAAATAAAAAAAACGTATACGTGACTATTGTTCCATCTTTGTCGTTCGACGCGAGACACGAGACGCATTTCATAGACACACGAGCGATCGGATAATTTCAAGCGGTTTATTCATTAGTAGCAATAAAATAGGAAGATGATTGAGCGCAACGACGCGAGACGGAGATTATTCCTCGAGTTATGCCATGTGAACGTCGGTAAAATCGTCCGTTTCAAGGCCATCTCATTAGCGAAGTTGCTGCTGTTTATTCGCGTTTAACCGAGACGCAGATTCTCGAGTTGCATTGATGCATTTTTTAATTAACGACGGGGGAAACATTTGAATCAACACTCGGTATCTCGACGAATGGGTTTCCGGTGCGAAAATATACCGAAGCAGACGCGATCGTCGACGGTTAGCACAGGTGTGGGAGTTTGTGACCCGTCTGCGCTGGTGGTAGGCTAAATGCGGCACACAAAACCGACTGGTATTTGTCGAACGGACAAGTGCGTGATTATTTTTATTGTCTCATCGATGTGAATGGCTGGGGTGATAATGGGTATTGTTGAATTACCGATGTATATCCGCTTTTTCTTCTTTTCCTTTGTAACGAAATTTCTGAATGCTTTGAGAAGAGCAAATAGCGGGTTGTACAGTCGAATCGTTATCGGTGCGCGGTTGAAGTTCGAAGGTCGCGGTGACATAAATATGCTTCATCTTTTTCTCGCTCGCTTCTCACAGAAATTGAGATGTTTACTCGCGGGGATTCTTGATCATTAGCAGGATAGTCACAAGCCAGTGGCGCGCGGTGATTGCTGTGCAGTACCCCCGGGCTATGTAAACGGGAATACCGAATGGTTATACCCAATACCGATAACGGTGACGAGTTTTTTTCTTTTTTTTTAATTTTTTTATATATTTTTCTCTTCTTTTTCGTTCCCCCTCCCCCCAACTATCGTCTTCATTGGCTGCGCGTTAAATTCCATCTTCGCACCTGGCAAATATCTCCCGCGTCTCTGTATGCAAAATTCATTATTTGTTCAAATCCGGCGCTCTTATCTGACTAACCGGCCTTAACCGACATTTTTGCGAATTCTCAGCGCGAAATCCCGAGATTCCTATATTTGCGTTGCAAACAATATTTTCATCGCTATAATCCTTGATGATATAATACAATGTATTTTACGATGGGTGAAATACGGTTGACACACATCTCGCGATATTAGCTCATTTTTTGACCTACTGCGAAAAAAAAAGCGAAAAATGATCGCCAAGGATATTAATGTATTTATCGAAGACGCAGAATTCGCGGCGCGTGTTATATTCGATAAGTTCTTGGGACGAGAGTCGCGTCTGGGGGTTTCATGGGTAACGAGAAGCGGCGCTACCGATCTTGTGTAACGCTGTATATTGGTGAACGCGTGCAGAGCCAGCTTGACCACGCCGGCATACCAAGGTCATCGAACACTTACGCTTCCAGTATGCTAATTAATCGCGCGTGAGGTTCCATCCTCCGTGCTCTTACACATACCACCTATCCGTGCACTGACTCACTCTCGCCGCCGGGCTTTGCAATAGTGGTTAAACGTCCTGGAGAAACCAGCGAGCGGAGGTGATTCCCCTTCTAAAAGTCATCTCGCGTCTAACGATTTATGTTATCGAAAATCTTTTATTTTCGACATACCGACTTTTGGACTGTATCATCGTTCTCAATTTACATATTCTACCCCCGAAAACACTGGTTTAAACACTTCTTTACTCGTTCAGTCGATACGCGCGCTTGCTCAGTTAATGCAAAAAAAAAAAAAAAAAATCGAAAGTAACAAAGATTTTTCAATTTTTGGGGGAAAAAACTAACGTCGAATTCGTTGTAGAGGGCAAAAATGCATCGAAATAAACTGTTACCATTTTTTTTTAAGTAAAAAGTGTTTTCGCACTTTATCTTAAATACACATTTTGTTTTTATTCTACGATTTATATTATTATTATTATTATTATTATACTACTATTTATATTATCGAAAATCTTTTATTTTCGACATACCGACCTTTGGACTGTACCATCGTGCTCAAGACACATATTCTACCCCCGAAAACACTGGCTTCAACACTTCTTTACTTGACCAGTCGATACGCGCGCTTGCTCGGTTGCTGCAAAAAAAAATCGAAAGTAATAAAGATTCTTCAATTTTTTGTGAAAACTTTCGCATTTAGAAAAAAAAAAGTAATGGCGATTTCGTTATATACAGGCAAAAATATATCGACATAAAATGTTAACATTTTTTTTTAAATAAGAAGTTTTTTCGCACTAAAGTGCGAAGAAAAAAAAATGTGTATTTAAGATAAATCTTAAATACACATTTTCTTTTTTTTTTTTTTCTTCTACGACAAAAATGTCTGCAACAGCATTGTAAATATTGTTTGCTGATTCACAGATTGAAGACGAAGAGAACGAGACGCGCGACGTGAAACCCCTCGCGAGAGGAACTCAAAGATGTGGCACCTGAGATACGCATCGGCGGCGCTGGTCGCCGCGAGTCTGTGCCTGGTCACTGCCCAACAGCAGCCGAAGGCCGGCGACGGGAACCTCGACGATCTGATCGGTAGCGTCTTCAACACGAAAGACGCTACGAGCACAAGTAATCCAAGCGGCAACCTCGGGGACTTGATATCCTCGGTGTTTAACGATAATAATAACAATGATAAAAATCAGAATAACGGTAACAAGATGGGTAACGGCCAGAACACGGGGAACACAGGTAGCGACGGGACTTTCCTGGGCGTCAACAACCAGAACACCGGCAACGCCGATGGCTGCGAGTGCGTGCCTTACTACCAGTGCCAGAACGGAACGATTCTCGACAACGGCATCGGACTCATCGATATCAGGTCCGGTTTCGGCGACGAAAAGTCTCAAGAGTCACAGTCGTGAGTGATAACTTCCCAAAGATCGCGAGATGCATGCGGGCCGCGTTGGAATTTGTCGAGTTTTGTACCAACTTCGTGATCTCTTGTATAAATATATACTAAGCAGTTCGCTTATGTATCACACAGAGCTCTCTGCTAAGCTCTGCGCTGGGTTGCATGAAAAGAGTTCTTCCCCCGCTTTGTCTATGTCTTCCTCGCTGCATCGCGCAAGTATCACATATATATGCATACAATTGCATAGATATCTTTGGGCAACAATTACTCGTGAAATTGTGAAAGTACTGTTATTATTGTAAACCATCGATGTTGCGATTAGCGTGTCGAAAAGAAGACGGAAAGCGTTGACCGAGGGTCGTTTCGTTGGTTTTTAGACTGTCGGGACCGTGCGACAATTATCTCGACATTTGCTGCAAGGCTCCGAACATCGTGAGACCCGACGAGAAGATAACACCGCCGCCTCTGGAGCGCAAGGGTTGCGGTCAGCGTCATCCCGACGGTGTCGGCTTCAGGATCACCGGGGCAACCGACAACGAGGCGCAGTTCGGCGAATTCCCGTGGATGGTCGCGATTCTGCAGGAGGAAGTCGTCAGTCAACAGAACGGTCGTCAGACGCTCAATGTTTACCAGTGCGGCGGCGCTCTCATTCATCCGCGCGCGGTTCTCACCGCGGCTCATTGCGTCAACGGGTAGAACCACCGGTTTTTTTTTTTACGGAAAGAGGAAAATCTTGTTCGAAAATCGCATTTCCTCCGTATCGCTCATTCTTGTTATTTTATTCTTCGCAGAAAATCACCGAACCAACTGAAGATTCGCGCCGGCGAGTGGGACACCCAAACGAAGACTGAAGTATTCCCTCACCAGGATCGCAACGTCAGCCGCGTTATAGTCCACGAAAAGTTCCACGCGGGTTCTTTGCATTCCGATTACGCGATTCTCATTTTGGCTACAGCGGTCGATCTCGCCGAGAACGTCGACATCGTCTGTCTCCCCGAGCATGACGCGCAGTTCGACACGTCTCGTTGTTTCGCCAGTGGATGGGGCAAAGATATTTTCGGTAAGCTGAATTCAGTTGCGCTTTCATTTGGCCGCGCATTCGTTTGGTCTCGAACGATAGAAATCATGACGCTAACGATGCAACATTTTTAATTTAGTTTATTAATGGGTCACTCCTTTCAAATTACAAAAGAGTTTAAAGTGGAGCCGCAGCATAAAAATTCCAGTTTATACAAAAACAACAATTACATATATCTACGAACTAAATTAAACTATTATAGGGAACCTATTGTATAAAATTCGTAAGCCTATTATCACAAAATAATTGACAATAATTCTTATGAGGCCTTCATTCATAGCGAAGAATTTCCTCTGATCAATTATCTTTTGATCAATTATATAAAATGATCAATTCCTACAGGCAAAGAGGGCAAGTACCAGGTGATTCTCAAGAGAGTCGATCTTCCAGTGGTTAATCACGGTGTCTGCCAGAACATTCTCCGAAGTACCCGACTCGGTCGCTACTATATTCTCGATCCAAGCTTCATATGCGCCGGTGGCGAACCCGGAAAAGATACGTGCAAGGTAAATTTCGCGCGTTTATCTATCTCCTGTAGAAATAGTATATTCTACACAATATCTAATTGCAATGCCTGTTACGTTGTTACACAGGGAGACGGAGGAAGTCCGCTGGTTTGCCCGATCCGAAGCGACCCCTCGCGGTACGTTCAAGCGGGTATTGTTGCCTGGGGTATCGGTTGCGGTGAGAACGGAGTTCCGGGAGTTTACGCTAACGTTGCCGCTGCGCGCAGATGGATCGACGAGCAAATTGCTTACAACAATCTAGACACCACTGTATACCAGTACTACCCTTAACACGCAGCGATTTATACTTTAAACAGAGGACAATGTGCATCTTGCCCTATAAAAATCTTTAAACTATCGAACCGTCGTTTTTTTACCTGTTTTTCCCCATTTTCCCCTTTCCTACTATGGTGCTCGGTTGAGATACAATTGTATATTGAAAATATCAATAACGCCATAGCCGGATCTATGATTTCTGACAAAAAGAACGTCGATAAAAATATTTTTTTTCAAAGTCAATTAAAAAAGGTTGTTAACCAGTGTTTTTGGGGATAGAATATGCGATTTGAGAACAATGGTATAGATTAAAAGTCGATATTTTGAAAAAAAAAAATTTATATTTCTGAGGTCGATTTTGGCGATTTTCGGTCCGGAGACGGATCTGTGATTTCTGACAAAAAGAACGTCGCCAATTTTTTTTTTTTTTTTTTTTTTCAATTCGATTAAAAAAGGTTGTTAATCAGTGTTTTGGGGGGTAGAATATGCGACTTAAGAACAATGGTATAGATTAAAAGTCGATATTTAAAAAATATATATATTTCTGAGGTGGATTTCGGCGAAACGTTTTTCAGGCACGCGCGCCAGCCCGTGTGATTACCCTAGTGCGTAAAAAAAGTTCGTTACAATCTTTGATACCCATTGAGACCAGAAAGGGTGGAGGGAAGGGATTTCACATGCTCTCAAAAAAATTAAACAGCACAAAGTGGACAATCGCAATATTCGTAACTTAGACGCGATGCTTGCGCGACGTCCACATTCATTTTCGAATATTCATAACATCATGGCACACCTATACACATTTTTCAAATAATTTATCATTTCCGAAAGTAAGACGTTTCTTTTACTATTTAAAAGTTCGTCAATCGAACCATTCGATCTGATTGGTGTACGCGGCGGGGGCGGCCATATCAGCCAATATCGCGATACGCCACTGGTGGACACGCTGTGGGCTTTGCACGCGCACACACGAACCCACACACGATCAGAAGCGAGTGACACGGGCGGGTTCGATATCCCGCGATACATTTTCCTTTTTTATTCACAATGAAACGCGACTGAGTATCGCCGTGGCGATCTCGAGAATCGCGCGAGAAGAAAAAGTAAAAATAAATCGAGTTTCCGGCATCGAGAGAGCCGGGAAAAAAGTAGGTTACGGGCTCGGGGGAATCGCGAGGGACACAGTCGCGATATCGGTGGGTATAGTGGCGCCCGCCGCGTTACAATACCGCACTGCGCTTCGAATCCTCCATCCCAGCGGAGTAAAGCGGTCTATTTCTGTAATAAAATCTTTATTCTCCACTCGCCATAGTGCGTGCAGTTGACTGCAAGACACGATAACCCGACATACGACAGAGACATGGTAATAACGTTAATCGCGACAATAGGGTAAAAAAAACGCAAAAGTGCAACGAAAATGCGAGTGAGAAGAGTGCGTCACGACGACGAGTGAAATTGTATCGGCGCACGAGGCCAACAGCAGCAACGTCTCTGCCCAGCGGGCCCCACATGAGCGTTGAAAAAAAAGCGATGAGGAGAAGCAACTGAGGCTCGCGTAGCGGCCCAACCTAAGCTTCGAGAGCGGCATTTTCGTGCTCGACTGGAACATTCGGCGAGGCTCTCGCCCCCCTCCCCCCACCCCCCCCCGAATTTCCACTGTTTCTCGTTCCTCCCGTTTTTTGTTTTTCCCCCGATGCACACCGCCATCGTGTATCCACCGCGAGATTGTTTATGACGACGACATTCATTTCTCGACCCGCCCCCCACGAGAGACCCAGAGACGTCGTCGTCAACCGCGAGTGTGTCTCATCGCCGTTTTATTTTTCTCTCCTCCGCAATCGATTATGGCGTGTTTGGAATCGCACGAGCGATTTGTCGTCGATAGTTGCAACGGCACAACAGCAGTACTGATCGCCGGTGGTGCTGCGGCAGCGGCTCCTCGTACATGCCAGAAAGTAACCACCGAATAAACGCGATCGAGAAAACGTATCGCGTGCTCTCCGTGTGTAACGCCGCGTGTCGTCGTGTGTTCTCCCCGTGAGATTGTGTGGGTGGTTGTGCGCGCGCGCGCTGTCCTGTCTATCGCTGCTGCTGCTGCTGCTGCTGCTGCTGGCGGTGGTGGTGGTGGTGGTGCAGGGGTGCGAACGGCGAGCGAGTCGTCGTGCGCGGCTTCCTAACGTCATTCGCACTGCGCACTGCTGCTGCAGCGATATAGGCACTTTGTGCGGAAGGACGTAGGGCATAACGTTGGGTGAAGAATCGTCGGAATCCTTGGGCTTCGCTATTGCGAAGAGGGAAGAGGAGGACGACGACGACGACGAGGCCCGCGACGACCGCGACGACGACTTCGGCGACGTCGGCGACGAGGGCGGCCGCGAGGGGCGAAGCGCGAGAGACACGCTCGAGAGATTGTGGGAAGGATAAAGATTGATTCAAGGTGAGAAGAAAAAAGCGAGGCAGCATCGCGAGTGTGGTGCGTCGGTGAGGCGAAATGGCATCGTCGACGATGACCGTGGGAACGTCGGGAACATCCCCGGTGGGCGGCACGACGGCCGGGGGGATCGCGAACGCCGCTGGTGTGTCACAACAGGGCAACGGCGGCGGCGGCGTCGGCGGCGGTATTAGCGAGCAACACGAGCTCGCGGGCGACTCGCACTCGTTGACCGAGTGGAGCCCGAATAACGGCGGCGGATCCGGAGGCGGTGGTAATCCCGGTGACGCCCTCGAGGAGATGAACTCGGGGAACGGCGGCTCGGGCGGCGACGAGGAGTGCGCCCTGTGCACGAGCAAGCTCTCCTCGCCTCGAATACTCTCCTGCCTCCATGTGTTCTGCGAATCGTGCATCGATAAGCTACTCAACGACGAAGCCGGCGACGTCAAGCTGGGCTCGATTCTCGAGTGTCCCATGTGCGCTCAAGAGACGCCCGTGGGCCCGAAGGGAGCGTCGTCCCTCGCCTGCGACTACGTCCTGACCAATATACTGGACATGTCCGCCATCGAGAACATGGCCGTGCTCTGCACGTCGTGCAAGGCCAAGGAGAGCGCCGTCGCTCGTTGCTCGGACTGCGCCAACTTTCTCTGTCCCAACTGCAACACGGCGCATCAGTTTATGAGATGCTTCGAGAGTCACAAGGTCGTCGCTTTCGAGGACCTCAAGCTGTCCGACGAAGCCATTCCCATTCACAAGCCTATATTTTGCTATTATCATCCTGCCGAGAACATGAAGTTTTATTGTTACACTTGTCAGGTGAGATTTTGCAGTGGAGAAAATTGGGCGAGCAACATTTTGTGCAAAACTAATGTTGTGTCAGACGAATCTCTGTAATTCAGAAACAAGAAAATGTATTTATGCTTTATGTGATATTTACACTGAGCCTTTGCAATTTATTTGATACACTGGTTTATAAATGTTGCCGTTGCCCAAGATAAAATATGAAAATATGAAATATAATTTGAAAATATTCAAAAATATTGACCAACTTGTGATAATTATTATGGATTTTTAACAGGAACCTTAAAATGGATTTTAAGGTTCCTGTTAAGTTAATTTGTTATGGATTTAACAGAACCTAATTATTATGGATTTTTAACAGGAACCCATATGCAACGAGTGTCTACTCGTCGAGCACAAGGCTCCCGAGCATCGGTACGAGCGGCTAACGGACGCGGAACCGCGACAAAGGGAGGAGCTAGTCAATTTAATGTCCGAGAGCAAAGCACGCATAGCGGATTGCGATCGGATCTCGTCTCAGCTTGAGAATGCGCTGAGCGAGTTACAAGTTCAGCACGATCAGGCCAAAGACCTGATAGTCGAGAGTTTCCAGAGTTACAAGGCTATTCTGGAGAAGTGCAGAGACAATGCCTTGGATCGTTTAGAAGAATTACATTCCGAGCGGGAACTCGATGTTATGGATACTTTTCACAGGTAATTCGTCGAATTTCATTGGCAACGCGTGCATTTGTTTTCCCGATTGCTAATTCCCCCTTTTCCCGAAATCACCGTCTAGTGTCGAGAAAACTGTCGAAAAGATAGAAGACGCGTGCCGTTTCACGTCGAGACTGCTGGAACACGGCGACGCGACGGAACTGCTGGCGCTTCGCAGAACCGTCGGCACGCAACTGTTGAATCTAATAAATAATACAACAAAGCCCCACGTCAAGTATTCGATCGAGTTCCAAACCGACTACGATCACTTTGAAAAGACGATCAAGGTGCGTGTCGTCCGTAAACTTGGAAATTCGTCGGCGAACGTGAAGCGAGCGTCATCGGTTGTTTCATTTTCAGGATGCCTTCGGGAAGTTTCGAACGGAAAGTACAATCGCTGCGGCTAACAAGCAACCGCCGGAGATAACGACGACAACGGCGACGACGACGACGCTACCGGTGTCCTCGGGATCGCAACAGATGATACAGCTGACATCGTCGCGTTTCTCGTACACGGGCGGCGGCGGCGGCGGCGGATGCGCCAGCTCGATCAGCACCAATTCCCCGATATCGCTGCCCGCCTCGATGCAATCCTCCTTCGAGGGCGAACCCTCGTACGTCATACCGCCGACGTCCAACAGCCCCCAGAACGTTCCGCCGGTTCCCACGGCCCCCGTGTCGCTTCCACCGGGCGGCCCGACTCACGGCTTCACGAGCATACAGGAGTACAATCTCCAGCAATTGGCGAGCCTAGCGGAGAAAGTGGAGATGGGCGAGGCGAGCGTCGACGGTCCTAGCGCGAATCCCAGCCCGACTCCGTCCTTCACGCTGGCCGATTTGCTCGCCGGTGACCTCAGTTCGACGAGTCACGCAATCAATAATTTGCAAGCGCTCGCGAAACTCGGCAATTCGCTCGGGAATCAAGGTAAAATCTACTCTCAAGATTTTCGTTATTAAGGTAGTCTCCCGGTACAGTCCCGGTAAATGTGAGTTTCGGGGAAAATTTCGAACACTTCTCGATGAGATAATAATATGAGAAAAAAAAAAAAAAAATCGGGCATGTAGAAGGTGCTGAGAAGATAGATTTTGCATTATAATAATTCCAAAATGTTATTCACAAATTAATGAAGAAAAGAAATGTTCAACAATTTACCCGGCAACCCAATTTTTTTTTGTGATGAAAATTGTTCATTCATTTTTCTGAATACTTATGAGTTTTTTTTTTTTTTTTTTTTCAAATTTTTTGTTAATTTTTTTAAATTGCGGTTTTCGCCACTCATTTTGCTAAAAAAAACGCAATTTAAAAAAATTCGACGTAATTCTGGAAAAACGCATACACATACATATGCATGAATGAATAATTTTCATCACGAAAAAAAATGTTGTTGCCGGGTAAAACGTTGAAGATTACATTTTTTCATTAATTTGTTAATAACATTATGGAATTATTACAATGCAAAATCAATCATCTTAGCACCTTCAGCATGCTTGATTTTTTCGGATTATTATTTCGTCGAGAAATGTTCGAAATTGTTCCTGGAACTTACATTTGACGGAAATGTGCCTGGAGGGCTACCTTAACATAACGTTTACGAATTTGTTTGAAACTATATCCAATTTCTCGACGACTTTTTTCTCCAGATTTGACCACAGCGACGTTGAACGGCGGAGGAGGCGGCGGAGGCGGAGGTGGCGGCGGAGGCGGAGGAAACGGAGGAAACGGCGGCGGAGGCGGTGGATCGAACAATCGGGGTGGAATGGGTCTCGTATTGGGCCGCGATTCGTCTCCCGGTATCGTCGATAATCCGAATCTGGGACCGCTCGCGGGCAACACTCTTCTCAACGGCGGCTTTCAGTCGCTCTCGAGCCCGACGTCTCCGATACTCTCGCGAGCGGGCGACGATCTCAAGTCCTGCGACTCGATGCACAACGTTCTCGGCGGGAGCGGCAACAGCGTCACGTCGAACGTGGGAAACATGACGAGCGGCGGCACGGGAAACACCGGGAGCGGCGGCGGCAACTACAATCATCCCCGCTCGACGAATCCGAAGCTGACGCCGATGCAGATCCGCTCCAAGTTCGGCCAGCTGGGCCCGAGCAAGGGTCAGTTCAACTCGCCCCACGGATTTTGCCTCGGCACCGACGAGGATATCATCGTCGCCGACACCAACAATCACCGAATCCAGGTAAGTTGAGAATACTCAGATAAACACGCGACAATCGATCGACGCTTGAACGCCGTAAAAAAAACGTCTCTTTCCATTGATGCACCCCAGATATTCGAGAAAACGGGCACGTTCAAGTTCCAATTCGGGATACCCGGCAAGGAGGAGGGTCAGCTCTGGTATCCCCGTAAAGTCGCGGTGATGCGCAACTGCGGAAAGTTCGTCGTCTGCGATCGAGGCAACGAGCGCTCGAGAATGCAGATATTCACCAAGAACGGGCACTTTATCAAGAAAATCGCTATTCGTTATATCGACATTGTCGCGGGTCTCGCGGTCACCAGTCAAGGGCACATCGTCGCCGTCGACAGTGTCTCCCCGACGGTTTTCGTCATCAGCGACACGGGGAATCTTCTCAACTGGTTCGACTGCAGCGACTACATGAGGGAGCCCAGTGATATTGCAATAAGCGGTAAGATTTTTCACTCGTCTTTCAGTCATTTCAGTCAATAATCGTCCCGCAGGTGTAACGCGATAATCAACGCGATTTTTGTCACTTCCACCCGCAGGCAAAGAATTCTTCGTGTGTGACTTCAAAGGACACTGCGTCGTGGTGTTCAACGAGGAGGGCCAATTTCTCCGTCGCATCGGCTGTGAGAATATAACCAACTTCCCGAACGGGATCGACATTAGCGACGCGGGAGATGTATTGATCGGTGATTCTCACGGTAATCGCTTCCACGTGGCTGTATTCTCGAGAGACGGATCGCTTATATCCGAATTCGAGTGCCCCTACGTTAAGGTAAGCGCTCGTCGCTCTTTATCGTCTCTCTCCCTTTTTCTCTTCCCCCTGGCTGTTCGTATTAAAATGTTGCGCATTTGGCACTGAGCAGCCGCACCACCACTCACGAATTTTCTAATCGCCAAATTCCCGCCAGTTTCTCACGCGAAAATGATGTTTCTTTCAAGGTATCTCGATGCTGCGGCCTCAAAATAACTTCCGAGGGTTACATAGTCACATTGGCCAAAAACAATCATCATGTACTTGTCCTAAACACTCTCTACATATTATGAGGTGAGAAAAGACCAAAATCTTAACGACGCATCTTCCTCCTGCTAACGCGGTTATCCTTTTGGAACCGTCCGCGGCATTCAACGAAAGGTAAAACAAATCACAAACAAAAACGAGCAAATTCGGACCGTCTTCGGGTCTATCCAAGCAATAGAGGCAAAAAACAGATGATACAACAGACAATTAGAGAGAAACAAACGAACCGACAAAAAACTGAAACACACAAACACAAACACAAGCCAGCAAAGATGCAGCTTTAATAGTTATACAATGCGTCCCTGTTTTATGAAAGTAAACCACGTAAAAAAGAAAAAAAAAAGAAAAAAAAATAACTAGCAAAACAAAAAATGAAGAAAAAAAAAGACACACAGACACAAACACACACAGACATCAACACGAGAACGTGTGACGGGGAATTAAGGTCAAGGACAGTTCAGGTATCCGAAAAGAGTGAGTAAAGAGTGAGGAAGGTGGCAAAACGTACATCTTCGACCAAAACACAGTATAATAGTTATTTAGCGATTTGCATTTGGTAAACTGCCAAGAGTTTAAACGAACACACGGGTGTACCGCGCGAGAATAGCGAGACTCGTATTAGACGTTGTGTTGCGTACACACGCGTTTCGATTGCCGATTGTGCAAATGACGGCGCAATTGGCGTTTGCTTTTAGCGGAAAAGCAATTTTACAATGGCCTTCCGTCAAAATTGGTCGTTGCACATCACTTTTGACATGTCAGTATTTTAAGTATGATTGATAAATCAAATTAATCTAGTCTCGTATGAGCACCACCATCCTCCCGAAATACCCACCACCGAATCCCGCTGACGGACCCCACTGTCTTATCAGTTTGTGCTCAAAATTTCGAATGCGCCGACCCTACCTCCCTTTTGCGGCTATAATTTTTTTAAAGATGTATGCGCACGTCTAGGTGCGTTCATGCGCGAGAGAGCGAGACTAAGAGACGTTTAGACGGGGGGGTTATATATCGTATGCGCCGAGCTTTATTCGCTGTCCTTATTGGAAGCACCAACGCTCCGATGATCGATCTTTAGCAGCTTCATTCGCGACGCAAACCCGACCGCGAGTGCGCCGGTGAATCTCCTTGTGTCGTTACAGACCCACCGGGCTCACCCATCGATCTCCCTCATGTCCTTCTATTTCGATGATTCACACGCAACGTCCTCGCGAGATACTTACGAATTTCAAGTACGGCGCGAGATTTCCGCGCCGCAAAAGCGTAGTGACGTTTTCCCTGGAGACCAAACTCTCGTCCTCGAAAAACAAAAAGTCCAGTCACACTGGTCGCGTCCACATTGCTTCGTTCGGCTTTTCCAAAATATCTCGTTCCGCAAATATTTCTTTGTCCGTTTGTTCGTATCGCGCGAGCGACGACGACCTTGCGTTTTCTCCATAAATTTTCATTAAAAAAAGAAAAACGTGACAATGCCGCCGCTGCATAAGACAAAGGAAAATAGGGCACAAGATCGCAGTCCCGCGAAAAACGAAAAAAAAAACGAAAAAAAATATTTACAGATTAAGCGAGGGAAAAAAGAGAAAAGAAAAAAAGGAAAAAAAAAACATAAAACATGTAGGCTCCCCATTTGTGCATTTTACGAGATATGAATTAGACGAGACACATAATGGTCACAATATTTACTCAGGTTGCTTCAATATGGTCCACCATATGAAAAAAAAAAACATAAAAACACAAAAAAAAAAAACAAAAAATCCACATATATATGCGTGTGTGAATTATTGGTTCGTGGTGCTAGCGAATGATATACCCGATATATATAGTAAATGTATTTGTTATTTGGAAGGGCGAGACGGGAGCGATGGGACTGGGGAAAGAGGAATAAAAGGTAGGAGGCCGGTCAAGCCCGTCGTTCTTCGGACTTTTACAATGGCGCGAAGCGATCGAAATAATAACGTAGAACGTAAGATTGATAAGTTAATATTACAAATACACACACACACAGTTACACAGTTACACACAGACGCGCGCGCACGCGCGCACGTACTACCGGTATCCTAGGGACGATACTTTATCCAAGTGACAAAAAGAAGAGAAAAACTTACCGTTTGCTAAACATCTTCTATTTGTGTAAATACACGAGATTCACGAGTGAAAAAGAGTTTAAAGGAAAAAGAATAATACAGTAAAGTGGCGGCAAATTACCGTACATGGAGAAAAAGGAACACACACGTATATAGAAAAAAATACATATTTTTTAGGGTTGTTTACATGATCAGCCTTAAGATTTGATTAAAACTAAAAGGTTGCGAAAAGTTTGACATTGAACAGAGACGTGCACCGTATATTTGACAGCCCGATGTACTGTTATCACATACTGGAAACGACGCAAACAACAGAATAAACGACAACAACAACAACAACAACAACAACAACCACCACCACTACCACTACGACAGTTATTGTCACGTTACTAATTATTTCTTGCCATACCAAATGCTAAGTAGAGCGCATTCGTGTGTATTAATATTCTAACGGCTTGAACGAATTTATTTGCGTAACGCATAATCTCACGAAGTAAAAGAAATTTAAATAAATTGAATTTAAAAAAAAGAACTATAAAACGGACGGGACGGTGAAATCAATCAAGCTATTCCGAAGCAACCGACACGGCTAAAGAGAATCGGAAAGACTTCACCAAACGATAAAATAAAAAATTAAAAGATAAATTATAACCCGCGAAAAATCGGGGCGTCCGTAGTACTATGTCGTGCAAACGAAGCCTATGTACCACCTAAGGTAATCAGTTGGTATATTCATCCGATTACGTTAGACGTTTTACTTTATATACAACGCGCGAATGCAAAGTTAACAAAAAAATGAATCTGAAAATATTTAATAGTCATGGTTAGCAGAGTTATAATGAATAATGCCTGTGATAATAGTATCGTCAGGATAAGTTGTGTCCTTAAAGAGTCTCTGATGTTGTTGCTAGGTAAATATAATTAGGGAATATTGAACGCAATGGAGGAAAAAATAATTACAAAAAGGAAGAACAGAGCTAATGCTGGAGTTGCCTCGCTATAGAAGAGAAATAAAAAAGAAATAATGAAAATTACAAAAAAAGACAAAAAAAAAGTAATAAGTAAAAAATTGAAAAATTCGAAGTAAATAGAGGTAGAGAGAAGGGAATGGCGTGTTCATGTCCGATTTGCACAACGACGACATAGTCACGCGTATACAGCGCTCACCCACCAACAGTCTCTAATGGTACGCTGCTTGAAATATTAACGAGGAAATTTAGGGGGAAATTTTGAAAACATGCTGCAAACAAAGTGTAAAAAAAAAGAGTGTCTGCAAATTTTTTTTGCCAGTCGCGTATCGGTGATGATGATAAACTCATGGCGTAAAACAAATGGATGACCATTAAACGAGAGGGTCTTTTACCTCACAAAATTATTATATTACGCTCACCTTATATATACTTGAATATTTTAGTATAGATTTACTCTATTTACATATTTTTATCTGTGGAAGACTACTTGGCTAATTTAGGCCACTGTTGAAATTCACCCCTTATTTGCCTTGATGTTTAAATTACAACAATAATATTTAAAGACGTAAAAAAAGAGGATTACTTGTTACGTAAATGGTAATTGTGATAGATTTTTTGATGATTTTTACAATCTCAAAAGTCTTATTATCCTAATATGTATAGAATTATATAGTCACTCTCTACGTAATAGATACACTCTGCTTACACTGTTGAACTAATATTACTGTGAATGAAAAAGGAAAAAACCGATTCCATCTTCTAGAGTATGTTTAACGAAAAACAAAAGAAATAACGCGCAAGACAGAGAAATGGAAATGCATAAAGAGAGCATAAGAGAAAGAAAACGACCGGTGGTATCGTAATCTGAGCTTAGAAAAGGATCAAATGATTGCTTATTGTTCCGAATATCAGTTAAACGTGTCGCTATTTCACACTTTTATTATCCATTCGACAAGGTATACGGAAGTACTGGGCAGGATTGTTGACAAAGTCGTAAAAATCTATCAAAGAAGTCGCGGTTTAGCCAAGTTCGGCGGATAATATTATGTGGACATTGCGGAAATGCTCGGTTATCGTCCGAACTTCGTAAACAATAATACAACAATACAATCGCTCGATAATTCATTTTTTCAACAGTGTAATAGCACGCGAAAAGAAAAAGAAAATAAACCCCGGAAAAGAATCCTCGCCGTGCGTTAATTGACCGATAGACGTGGGCATCTATTCTCAATGAGGGGAAACATTATAGCACGACAATTGTCAATTGGCACGGTATCCAACGTATTGCGGATCTTATAAATTCGATAAACGAGACAGAGATTGCTGTACAGATTTTCATTCGCGGAGTGTCCATCGACACATTCGCATTCGCTCTCGTACGCACATCGATTCTCGCATACTGTCCAAATTTATCGACAAACTTTCGTTGAGATTCGAGAAATAAAGCGACATATAGACCGACCGACTGACCGATCGACCGACCGCCTGTCACGTCAGACAACGACAACGGCAAGCACGGCATGAATCAATCATTGCGCCACGCGCGATGGATCGAGTTTCCTTATTACGTTACCTTCGTTACCGGCGGAGATCGTTTCGATCTCAATTTTAGCTAACAATACACACCAGACGAAAAATAACAAAACCAAAATAAACGAAGACCGTGCGAATACGTTTTACGAATCGTGGGTATAAACATTTTTTGCCAATGCGAAAAGTCGACTTATACACAAGTGAAAAAAAAAGAACACGACTCAAACACATGATTCAACTGCAAAACTATATTAATTAGTAGGACTAACTAACGACATACGAGAAAAGCTGAAAATTCTAGCCTACGGTTAATCATAGTCTTCCTAGAATATGTAAGTAATATTAACATCGCTATGAGAATTAGAGACATGGCCAATTTGAACGCCGACCCGGCTAATCACAAATAGGAGGAAATCGATAAAAATTTATGTATCTCCATTCCTATGCTGTGTTTATCAATAATATTACGCGCCCTACTCGATACGCCTTTTTATCGGAAATCGGCTTATACAATTGAAAACTCGTGAAAACAAAGAAAAAAAACAATAATAAGAGAGACACCTTTTTTCTCTTCTATGCATAATTTAACGTATATTTGTAAAACAAACGAAAAAAAAGTCAACAAATGTGACAAAAAAGGGGGACAGGGGAAAATGGAAAAAGGGAAGGGGGGGGGGGGGCAAAAGAAAACAATAACCAAAAAATGAAGTGTGAAAGGGAGACGTAATATCCCGATAATGCCTGGTACATGCAGTCATAATTATTTTTGTAACAATACTTTTTATTCCTTAGCCATTTGTATACACTGTCTTTAATATAATTATAATTTTATCCTTCCGCAAGCATTACATGTTTGCTGACGTCTGTTTATAACAAATGTTGTCGAGCATATTGTAGGCTCTTCCTCTAGCGAAGTTTGCCTTAGGCACGATACGTGACTTAAATTGTTATTTACAATTCTATTCTTTTTTCGTTTTTTTCCTTTTCATCTTTTACTTGAATTCGTCCGTAATCGAGTGTCCTTTGCCGAACCATTGTTACAATTTGACTCTCACACAATTCTTTATCATTTATTCACCGGGCTGTTTTATTTACTCGACACGCGTTATTTATTACTTATCACCGTACGAATAAAATGTTTTTGTTTTTTTTCATTGTTTTTTTTTGTTTATCAATTCTAAGCGATTATCGTATTATAGTATTCAAGTTATTTAAATACTCAGACTCCGGAATGTAGGGAAAACCGGGATATCTAAGACTCGTAGTGTTATCATAACGGATTTGTTAGTGCTTAGGTGTAAAAGCGAACGATACATCAACATATTATATTTTGAGTGGTCAAGTGCATTCCACAATATTGAATATTCTGAGGCAACTAACTGCGAAATATCGATATTTCGTCGACTATAAACTTTAAATAGAAAAACAGTGACGTAGATAATAAATTGTTCATTTTTTTTGTTTTTCATTAACGTCCATGTATGTTTTATTCGTCGTTCCGACAGGCTCGTGTTGTCAGTTGTATTCTTACGCTTTATTTTGATGTCATATACAAGAATTAAATTCTTTAGTGCCAAACGACGATATATTTATAAATGATTAGCGCATCTACGGCTTCTCATATTATTTTATCGATTGGACCTTTGAGTTTGTGCCATGTCAAGTATCGAGGTTACTAGTTTTAAGCGATGGTAAAGAAAGAGAATGGAAAAAACATTACTATGATATCCTTGATTAGTCAGTTAAAGTACAAATATTTAATGTATTCTATGTTTAGGTTATATAAGTGTAGATGGTGAGAGTCGCATCGAGCGATATAGTACAGAAAGATATGGAAGAAGTGAGCACCATTAAAAGAAATAGAGAGAGAGAGAAGAAGAAGAAGGAGTTACTTTGTTCCATTCCTTAAAAGCATTAGCTTTATTTATTTTGCATTAGTTACTTGAAGAGGCTGAGAGGGTCTGATATATAGTCACACAATTGTCTCCCTCGACTCAGCATACAATTATTTATTCAGATTAAACTCGTTCCTTTTGGAGGTACTTTGTTTACATATCAAATTGACCATCGCATACTTTATACAGTCACATTCCATTGATGTGCTTTTGTACGTCAAGGTCAGTTAACGAATACCTTTCCAAGTTCCGTGATCTCCATAATCCTACAGATCCTATTTATCTCGTGCGTAGAATTATTATACTACTATATCTACCACTACTACAGCTACTATTACTACTAATACTACTACTACTACTACTATTACTATGACTACTACTACTGTATATTATTACTACGATTATTATCGAGAATTCGAAAAAAAGCGTTATGTTAACGTTGCAAAAACTCCGTCGTAAGAACTTCATTTTGTATGCTTGGTCCACGAATGATTATCTAATAGGTCCGCTGCCGTTTTATTCCATCGAATGAAATTGTCAAAAGTTCGTGGACGAATGAGCTCACGAAATTGTTGAAAATACACGTGTACTAATAATTCCAAAAAAAGATATAGATAAGAGAAAAAAAAACGAATACCGAACGAGAAGAGGCACGAACTTGTTCAACGTAAAGTAGAGGTAGTGCTGCTGCACGACTTATCGCGTGTTATCGCGGTACTTTTGGTCAAAATATTATATTTTGTCAAATTCCGCTCGACCATCATTGCCTCCTTTATTGTGCGTCGTTGCTGCCGCTTTCAACTGGTAGTTCGAGAATTGTTGGTTTAATGAAGAAAAAAAAAAAATTGCCATGTTCTCTTCTAGAACGAAAATATTAAACGATCGATCGGTATTTTAATAATAGACAAGAGAAAAGACGAAAATAAGAAACAAAAAAGACGTAATTGACGATAAACGAACATATTTCCAAAGAAGACATGAAATAGAACGAGGGTGGGAGAAGAGTACGAGGGGAAGAAATGTCAACATGTTCCAACGGGGCTTACTTATATTTCAAAATGTGAAACTGTATGAGGATAGTACAACTCGACGATGAAGAAAATGGTAAATTGTAATGCAATATGGAAAGCGTATATACCAATATATTTTTTATATGCTAATGGGACGCCAAGGAGCAAGGTCGAGTTACGATGTAACGTATTATTTAGACTTACATTCGGACCATGCGCCCATTTCAATTGGCTGTCTATGAACATCGGCTCCCTCATAACTACTCAGCCTTTGTACTAAAGTCCTGTCGCCGCTACGCGAAGTCGGTTCATTGATAAAAAATAATGAAAAATAATAAAAAAAAGAAGATAATAAAGAAGTATCAAGTATTTCGAGAAGCGCTCGTTGGTTACCAATAAAAAAATAAACTCAGTTTACACATTCTCGAGCCATTTGGTTCTCGATTTTTCTCTTTTCTCTTTTGTTCTCTTTGTCATAACTTTTTTTCATTTCGTAATCATAAGTTTTCACGTTGTTGTGGTATACATCTAATTCAATATTATATATTACAAAACGCGTGTGTGTGTATGATTGTACTTTACGTTTTCTCATTTGTAATACTTCCAAAGCTCGTCAAGGCTAGTCCTAGGCTAAATAACCGAAACAGGTGTCTCATTTACTTTTTCGTTTTCTTTATCGGGGGATCTTTTTTTCTCTTTCTTTTAATACCTATAAATCATAATTTTTCCTACCTTGTACCTACAAAATTTTTGTTTCGTTTTTATATAAAAATATTTAAATTTATTGTATTATACGTATACACATCTATATACACTTTTACAACAACAACAACAACTACAACAACAACAGCAACAACAGCAACAACAAGAGATATTTTAATCTACAATATCGTATTAACTAACTAAATATATGCAACATTTGCTACTTATATATTTGTCAAACTTGTCGATTTGAAAATATTTTATTATAGGGTGGATGTGAAGACAAAAAGAAAAAAAAGAAAGAAATTAGCCTTAAAAGTGAATGTTCTCCGTTGGCCGTACGTTGTTTCACCATATCAACTCAATTTGCCATCACCTCGTCAATTCGTATGACCCCTATCCTATATTAAGATATTCTCAAGAAAACGATATCACCTATGCAGCTCTCGGAAACATGTAGAAACACACGATCTTGTGTGCGCATAGGCTGCAATGCAATAATCATTCACGTATATGCATATACATGTGTATATACATATATACATATATGTGGATATATGATAGAAGAAAAAAATAAAGAGAGAAAAAAAAATAAAGGATGAAAAGTATATATGTATATAAACACATATTGTGATGCTCACAAAGCACATAAGACGATTTACCAAAATTGTAATGTTTAAACATTTAATGTGATTTTGGAAAGTGTTATATTTTTTATTTCCTGTCGATTGTTTCATTTGTAAACGTTGTTCTTCGTTCATTTTTCAATAAAGTAAGCAAGGCAAACGAGTCGTCGAGTGATGTTTGATAGCCGGCATATTATATATTATTATTATCTACTATGGTTACGCTCGTGTTGAGTCCCCATGATGATTTTTGGATGTAAAAGATTATATAATAAAGTTGGCGTACAACGGCATATCTGGCAATACAGAACGCTTTATTTAATGCGCGACGATGCGACGTTTCGAATTACATTTTAATGAATGGTGATTATGTGGAAAAGAAAGCGAAATTAATTGGTAGATCAATTATTTTTGTCGCTATTGACATTAAGTTTTGGTAGTTCCTCCTGCAACTCGAGAACGTGCTCGATTGGCTTTGGTTTGCCGTCGTGGCCGATTCGACACGGCTGCACGATTCCCTGTCTCGTCAATTGATCAACGAGACCCACGAGTTTCATCGCTTCATACTCTTTCTGCTCCTCGGTCATCCCTTCAAGAGGATTCGGCTTGGGATGCTCGTAACATCCCGTCACGGGATTTATATTCTCCTTGTATCGCACGTATTCTTCGGTATCCGAGTCTTCCGATTCGGAGGAATACGCGGAAGAGGAACGCGAGGGCTGCACACGACCCAGCAATCCTTTGTTGGCAAACATCCCGGCTGCATTTCCGTACCCAGTGTACTTGACCATACGGCTCGCTGATGTCATTGTAGCAATTAAACAACCAAATACGATAAATCAATTAATCAAAGGACTTATTTACAATAATTGCCAGTGGACAGGGATACGTATTTGGGTCCTACCATTTTCTTTGCAAAGAACGAAGATAAATTCGGCAACCAAGCCGCATAATTTCGTCTGAGGGCACGTCAAGAGTTTGCAGAGTTTAGCCCGAAGGGACGAACCCTCCTCGGGCCGTTTCATAACGTCTTTCAGTGGCGGTAGTACCTGAATTAATGAATTAATTATTCATAAGGATACAACGAAACAACGCAAAAAACAACCGTCGATATAGAATTAGGTGGCAGTAGGTGATGACGGTGGCGTCCCTGATTAAAAGATCCGATTAGAACCAATAAAATGGGCAAAAATCCGATTGAAACCCGTTTGAACTGATTATTTTTCAATCGGAATTTTGTCCATTTGATCAATGGGAATTACTAAGCAGGGGTCTCACCTGTAATCGGACATATTTCCGTATCAATCGCTGGGATTTAACGAGCCTGATGAGGGCGGTGATAACCGGTGATATGTCTTCTATCGAATCTCTTTTCGTCTCCAAACGTTGGTCCAAAAATGTCAATATTCGGGCCACCGCCCGCATATCCGTATTCTGGTATATCGTTTCATCGTCCGTTTCGTTTACACTGGGCCGTGTTAGGGATTCGTACGAGCCGTACGGCATCACCGTCAGCAGGTTGATGATGTTGCTGTGGAAATTTCATCGACATCGATAAATACCCTGATTAAAAGATCCGTTTGAAACGAATGAAACGGACGAAAATCCGATTGAAATTTATCAGAAACGATTATTTTTGAATCGGGATTTTGTCCATTTGATTGGTTTCCAACAGTTTCAATCGGAAGTATTCAGCAAGGTAGTTGATACTCGTCGCTTATCTTCCTCTTAGCACCTACATCGGTTATCATTATTTCGCCTCTCTTCTACCTTTGCAGCTCCTCTTGCTTCCCCGCGTCATTTATTACTCCATCGACCAACAACTCGTACAACGTGTCCACCAGCTTCTTGTCTCTGTCCTTTTCCTCGACTTTCCACTCGTCCGCGTTTATGTACAGATTGAAAAGGACTTTGAGAACCTCGCAGGCCAACGCGACGTCTTCCTAAAGGCATCGTATCGTCGTGATTTGGAAAACCGATTAAATTTTCACGCGCGGTCGTCGTGACTTGGAAAACCGATTAAATTTTCACGTGCGATCGACGCGACTCGGATAAATTTTCACGCCCTGAACGGCCAATTCTATAAATCTCTGCAATACCTCGGTGAACGATTTCTTCAATTGGTATTTCTTCGACAGATTCTCCAACATTAATGCCAGATGATCGATGCCATTGAGACTATTGCAAACAACGTGTCTCAGCTGGTGATTCAAAGCCGTAGCCAGAAACAAAACACGCGTGTCGAATAGTTTTATCTCGTGAGGAAAACCTTCGCTGTATTGACTCATTCGTTTGACTACACGTTCCAGGCAATTTGTCTCCCCTATCGTTGCCTGAACGCTTGTCGAATTGTACAGCAAATTGCACAGCAGTTTCAGTGCCTCGTTTTGGATGTCTGTAACAATATCAAAGACTAGAATTTCTATTGATATCAAAGACTGGAATTTCTATTGATATCAAAGACTGGAATTTCTATTGACAGTGCAAATTGAAGAAAAGCAAGAGGCAAGAAAAAGTAATGTGTAAAATGAAATCAGAGTATTTACCAGTGTTGACAACTTTTTGCATGTTGCGAATTTCTGTATTACGTATAACGACATTCAATCTCTCCCGTGTTATCAGGTCGTTTAAATCTGTTTTATCCCGGCTGTAAATAAAATTAGTAATGCAAGGCTGATAGTGAAAAACAAACGATCACAACAATCGGTAACCTTAAATGTCGGCATCCTTAAATGCATTTAAATGCTGCATTTAAAATCTCACCTGAGTATCCTTAAGGCTCGCAAGCACTGTTGATGTACGGTGAAATATTTGACGTCTTCCAAATGCTCGAAAAGCGATTTCCATACTCGTGTTCTCAACCCGTCGCTGTTCAATTCGTTAAACGTCAGGCGGTCCTCGGACTGTGAAGAAAAAAACGTTCCGTCAAACCATCGCATATCAATATCCGGCGAATTTCGCTGTCTTGACGCTCGTGCATTGAGATTGACTCACATTTTTTATGAATTCCAACAAACCGTCGGTAAACTCAATTTGATTTCCACTAATGATCTTTTCAATTGTTTTCTCCATGATTGAATAATTAGACTCGCCCACTCTTCTTCCGCGCTTCTTCGATTTTACTCTATAGGCCGAACGTCCACAGTCGCTCACTCGGTTCAATCAAGTAGTGCGCACACCATTGATTATGAGCATGTGAAACATCCAGGCTGAGCTCAGTCGGTATCAAAAACTGTAATTAACGCTTTTGACGCATGTTTGCGCTTACAGTTAAAAGGCGAAATTAATTCACTGCGGATATCACCAGTGCAGTGAATGAATTTTTTATTTCACCTGTAAATACAAATCTCCGTAAAAAAACGTTTATTACATTTTTTATTTTACCGCAGTCGGTATTTCACATGCCGAGGCGAAACCTCCGTGAGTGCGAGAGAGATAGAAAATCATTTTCGGTACCAGAATACACAGAAACTAGACACATGTCAGGAAAAAGAAAAGTCTTACGTCATTCAGAATCTATAGAGGAATGATATAAAATTTGTCTTTTTTTTCGGAAACTTTAGGTATCGTCGAAATAATTGTTTCCAGTTTTTATTACCGACTGAGTAGGTTGAAAACGTTCTCGATTTCCAAAAGCTTGCGGAAAAACACAAACATAGCGCCACCGCATTATTCTCGTCGCAGACACGATCGGCGAGGAAAAAGCAGCTTCTGCTTGGAACTTTCAGCGCGCGCCTTATTCCTAAGCACATCCGAACATTCCCGACTCTTCCCGAGTCCGCCCGATCAGCACCAGTCGCCGCACATACAGGCTATTGTTTTTCATTCTTTCGTGCTGTTAGCACTGCAAGGGCGCTCGAGAATCATAGTTCCAATCAATTGGAATAACGAGCAAACATAGCCTGTCAAAATAAAGGTGCACACGGAAAGTGTCCGGAAGACGATGCGGATTTTATCGTTGCACAATTCACTTTCGTCATCGCTTGTCCAACGATAGTTGCTGCTGCTGCTGCTGCTGCTGTCACTTTTTTAATAGACACAATAGAAGGTAAGACAGCTATATAGACGTACAGCTTTCACGTCAGTGTGCAACCAGAATAAGTGGGTGACAGTTTGAAAACGGAGCTTTCGGTGCGCTGCAACGAAATTTATCTCAACGATAAACATTTTCCCTGCAATGGGGAATCTTAATGCGGGACATTTACGTGGTTCATCGTCGATAAACGAGGCGGATCGAGGATAGCTGCTGAATTTTGTTGATGCTGCGCGAGAAGCAGCAGACGGCGATATATCGAAAGGGTTATACACGTGTAGGCTCGGCTACGAATGGCTCGCAACAACAAAAGTCTACGCGACGTCCGCGTCGACACGTTCGATAAAATATTATGTTGTCAATTATCGCGGTGTTTTCGGCTTTCCTGAGGTAATTTCGTGTCAGCCAAATTTTGACCAGTGAATTTTTGGCGTTTTGTGATATTTTGCTGATTCAATCGGCTGGAACATTCTACCGATCATTGAAAGCCCATATAGAGAGACAGAGGTTTCTTTGTTTTGTATGTTTGTCATTCTCACCTGAGACACAAAATCCATATTTAGCCACTAAACGTTTGTCACCGAAACCTCTTATAGATATCTATAAGAGGTATTTTCTATTAACGCAGCTAGCTGGCCAGGCCGTACATGTCTCATGTTTTTTTTACATTTCTTGTTTACATGCAAAAATTATAGTCGGAAGCTTAAAGATAAACAACAGTTTTTATTCTGAGGACAAAGAGGAAAAAAGTAGCTGCGTCTGCGCTGAATGCATGATAAATTAGATTAGTTTATAGTCTATCACAGGCTCATGCATAACAATTTGTATTTGATCTTTTTATACAAAAAAAAAAGTGCAACAGTTTAGCAATCTTAGATTTACTCAATCGCATTGTGTTTATTTGTGAAAGGGTTAATCCCATGAAATAAATAAATAAATAAATTCACTAATAATTTTTGTTTTCTCAAGGGCTTGAAAAGGTATCGGCGGCAGCGGCGGAAGAAAGGCAGACCACAGCTTAGAATGACATTGAATTCGTCAAAAGTTTGAGATGTCGATAAACGCAGCCAACGCCATGGATCAGTTGTACAACGATCTCATAAAGGAGTGCAAATTCGTAGCGCCCGGAGCGAGATTCTCCTTCTCCATCAGAAATCGCCTGGAGAAGTACAAGAAGAGCGTGCGCAAGGAGATCGTGAGTCGCATCAAGGACGACTGCGCGCCGCTGTTCTTTGCCTGCAAAAGGGGCAACGTAGAGATCGTGGAGTATCTAATTGTCACCTGCGACGCGGACATCGAACAGCGAGGATTGTACGAAGTGCCGGACGACAGATCCGTTCACTGCGTGACGCCGCTGTGGTGCGCCGCGGTCTCTGGAAAGCTGCCGGTGATTAAGTGTCTCGTGCACCACGGAGCGGAGGTAAACGCAGTTTCGGACTCTGGATCTACCCCTGTGAGATCGGCATGCTTCATGACGCATCTCGGTAGGCTGCTTCTATTTTTATTTCTCTCTCTCTCAGTGGAGTCTGCAATTTGTGGGTCACAAATGAGGGTCTAGGTCGTCCGGGTCACGATGTCGCGACGCGACGCAATTAGCGTCCGATAATTTCACTCCCACGACTTTCAGATATCGTGGAATATCTCGTGGAGCACGGGGCCGACATTCTGCGGGCTAATTACAACGGCGGCACGTGCCTGATAAATTCTGTTCAAAGCGACGAGCTCTGTACCCTGTTGCTGAGACACGGGGCGGACGTTAACGCCAAGGACATTCAAAACAAGACTGCTCTACATTACGCCATTCAGGAGCACCGGTTCGCCACGACGAAACTCCTGCTGGATCACAACGCCGATCCGCATCTCAAGTCGCGTCACAACGACGACGCCCTGCAAACGGCCTGTCTCAAAGGAGCCACTCAGATATTTGATTACTTAGGTAGGTGGACGAAATTTCGCGCCACTCTTGTTGTAGTATTAATTAATAGTACATTATTCCACGAGGGCGACACAACTTTTTCTAACGAGTGCGAGTTTGCAGCTTGAGCCGACGACGAGAGCTCCAATTACACGCGTTAGAAAAAGTTTTTCGCAGGAGGGATGTATGAAATTTTATATCACAAGGTGCGGAAATGGCGGTTTTACGTACGCGAAGCGAGCGAAAAAGCAGTCATTTCCGACAGAAGTAATATAAAAATATAAACTGTCGAGTTGGGAAATTCAGCGAGCGAGCGAACGAACGATCGACAATCGTCTTACTCTCGTTTAAATTTCAGTAGAGAACATATCGTACTCGCAAGAGAGATTAGCCAACGCGAACGAACTAATGGGCTCGACGTTCTTCGACGAGCACAACGACACTCAAACGGCCCTGAAATATTGGCGCAAGGCCACGGCCATTAGAAACTCAAACACCGTCGACGGTGCGCCGTTACCAAAGAGGCCGACGATGCCGAAACACGATAGTTTTCGAAATGCCGTGGAATTCACGACGCTCGAGGACTTGAACCTGATTGCTCTGGATTTGGATGCGATACGGATACAGAGTCTACTGATATGCGAGAGAATTTTGGGGGAACATCACAAAGACACGTTGTTCAGACTTATGTACAGGGGAGCATCATACGCCGACGCCCTTAGGTGAGTGCGACTACCGAGCTCTGTTATGATGTTGAAGTTTGCATCGTTGCAATGCAACAAAATTAAAAACAACAAAATATTAATGATCCCAATTGATTAAACCGGCTATAAAACGTTATTATAATGACTAGGAGGACAAAACAAAATTGTTTCACCCCCTAATGGGAGTGAGTTCTGTAATTTTTTATAGAATTAATATTTTGTTTTGCAACGTCATTAAAAACAACGAATTATTAATGAACCCGAATGATTAAACCGACTATAAAAAGTTAGTATAACGCCTTGGAGCGTGACAAAACAAAATTGTTTCGCCACCTAAGCGGAATGAATTCTGTAATTTTTTGTATAGCTTTAATGTTTTTTTTATTTTTTATTTCGTTGCATTGCAACGATGCAAACTTCAACGTCACGCTCAATTTTTTCCTCGTTGCTCTATTTGTCAGTTTTTTTTTCTTTTTCACTTTATCGATATCTGTCCTCTCTGTCTCAGGTATCAGCACTGCATAGATCTGTGGCGACGAGCTCTCGAAATACGTGTGGCTAAAGATTCGGTACGCGTGCCAACGATAAACTCGACGCTCGATCGATTTAATTAAACGCCATTGAACTCATCGCTATTCTCGTTATTGTCCCACAGATACTTTACACGGACACGTGTTTCACCGCTCAAGCTCTCGTGCGAATAATGGTGGATCTGAACGAGGAGACTCTCGAGGTGGTGGATCGCAATCGCGACAAGGAGGAGCCCAGATTCTGCGACGTGGTGGCTATATTCAAATTGCTCACGAGTCATCTCGCTCCGGCTCGACAATTGCTCGAGGTAAAGATGACAATTAATTCAAATCCGATGTGATCGATGGAGTTGGTCGTCCTAATAATAAATCATCAGGTGACGTTGCCGATTTCACTTTGATTTAACGCAGAAACGTCCGGTGCACAAACGACAGCAGGACAGTTACGATAGAATCTTGAAATGCGTCACGCACCTCATATACTTGTTGGTGAAGACCGCGAGAACGAGCGAAGCGCAGGTCGAGGCCCGATTGCTCATCCACGATTTAGTCAAACAAAATCCGCGATCCGCCTCGACGGAAGACACGCTTCTACATCTTTGTGTTTCTAGCTTGAACACTATCAACTCGAGTTACTTTACTGCCGATGATGTACAGGTAAAGACAAACAGTACAGCAAACTTCTCTTCACTTATTACATTTTCCTTTTATCATTAGCGAATCTTAAATTGTTGAATATTTCAGACCGTTTTCCCTCATCTCGACGTCGTGAAGATGCTCCTCGAGTGTGGCGCTTTCGTGAATGCGAGAAACGAGTCACGATCGACGCCGCTTCACGTGGCGAGCAACGCTTATAATTTTTTAAATCCAGTAAGTCGATCATCACCATTATCGCTGCCGTTGAAGCTGCTGGGGATTATTTTGCAGTCGAGACCCCAACGTTTTTAATATTTTTTCTTCTTTTCAGTTGATCAAATTGCTACTGGATCACGGAGCTCATTTGGACACGCCAAACAAAGCGGGCAACACACCGGCACATTTGATTTCCTTGAATCCGCACAATAACGTTAATCTCGTCGACTATATGACACTGCAGTGTCACGCCGCGCAGGCTATAGTCAAGTACGACATTCAATGCACCGAGCTACCCGCGACTCTTCATCAGTTTTTGGAATTTCACAGGGAATAGAAGAATCGCCTGCCGCGCTATTTTACCAATGATAAGTTAATAAGGCAATCGTCGACGGGACAGTCGCGCCGTTGTCTTTCATTTGGAACACGATCGATTCAATTCAATTGCAACTATGTGCCGCATAGTCGCGCAACGTCCGTCGGGCACAGGCTGACCGCCCGGGCTGAGCGCAGATTCCAAAGAAATGTTACGGTATCGAAACAAATGTTAACACGGACGTTAACAGATTAATTGCAGGAAACAAGTTCACATGCAACGATCGAGCCATTATTTATCGCGTTATTAATGTAATATAGTTATTTCCGATGTACATAACGTTAATATGCTCCCTCTCCCCTTTGAGGCGGCGATCCTTTGGCAAGCGTACGGCTTTGTCAAGCCTGAAGTGTCGTTATTATTACCCACAAACTTGACAACGGATGGCGACAAAATAAACATTTTCATTCGATTGTAAATTTCGCCACCAACGAGTATGTCTCGCGGTTCCATGTTTTTTTGTTTTGTTTGTAGAATCTCAAAGCGATTTGATTCAAAGTAAAGCAAGGTGATTTTACGATTATTAATTCGGAGGAAAGATTATTGTTGCGTCGTTGATACAAATGCCATAACTCTTGAAGCAATATTAATGTATAGTTACGAGTTTCGAACACGATAATGAAGTTTTACCAGCGAGAATTTACCGTCCGTAAGATACTTATTTAGTATACATATATAGCATGAAGAGACGCGTGCAGCGAGCAGCTCGGTTGTGATACTACTGTTACTATACTCTTTTACTACTACTACCACTACTACTACTGTCTACTACTATTAACTACTACTGTCATTGCGAGGGTATTGTAAACTTTGTTGATTCGTGACTTTCATTTCCCAAGCATCGCAATCTTGTGGGTATAAAATACGCTGAATTATATACACATAAAGATTTCAATCTGTCGTCTAAATGTAAAAATATATTTATACCTGATAAATACTTATTAACATAAAAATCGAATGGTATTCAAGTTTATATAATAACCGTGCATTGCACATACATTCACACACACACAAACGCGCGCACAGTCGATCCACCTATTTTGCTCCGCGTAGATTTATGAAAAATAATAACAACTCGTTTTCCATATGGTCTTGTAGGAATTTGAAATACCTTTGAGAAATTGAGCAATCTTACGTTCCTACGTACACGATGGTTATTATTTTATACGAATCGAGAGGACGAGAGGACGGCGAGAAGCAAGGCTAACGAGCCTGCTTTGATTGCTAAGGCTTCGCTCCTGCTGACTCTCGTGTAGGAGTCAACGACGTGGATTTTCCAGCCGAGGTTCGCGTGCGTAAACGAATTGTAGTAGACGGTGTCGGGCCAGCTGGAATTCGGCGTTACCTCGAGAATTCCCGGATCGCCGGGTTCGCACACGTGCACGAGAGTCCTGTTGAATTTTTTAAACGTCTGAAAGTCGTCGTCCAATCTTCTGTCTCGGCCGTCGTGCTTGCTTAGACAAAGTGGACCGACTGAAAAAAAAAGATGAAAGATGTTAATGCGTTTTCGTTTAAAAAAGCTGAAGAAATTAAGGAAAAATTCCTTTAATTGTACCGAGAAGCAGAGACGGCAAGTGTTCATTACTTTTAAATACACACTTTTTTTTCTTTTCACCCTATAATTTGTTTATTATTAATTTTTTAGTAAACGTGGACTACACGTTATATAAATCAATGTTTCAACTTTATGAAAAATCCTTAAAACACATTTTTGGCAAACGTTTAATAATAAACAAATTATAGGATAAATAAAAATAAGTGTATTTAAAAGTAACGAACGCTTGACATTTCTGCTGAGAAGATTTTGAGTCGACGAACCAGCAGTTGGCCTTGGTCGACCTCTCCTCGTGAACTCCACGCCGGCTAGGACTCGCACTTTGCTCTGTGCGATATCGCTCAGCCTGTCGTAGCCTCCGTGAGGCTCGTCGGTGATGATAAACGGGTGGTACAGATTCGGGCTGTGCGGATTGTTCCCTCCGCGGACGTGGAAGTTGTAGGTGAGACCTCGTCGGAGATACAACTCCGGCACGAGTAACCCATTGATGTACCAAGCGAGGCCCGTTGTCGTCAGACCTGAAATTGCGAAAAATTCGGAACGTCGCGTTGTGACGAAATTCGAACGAAGCAAACGTGATCGATCGATCCAACCGCGCGTATACGTGCCTGTTATTCCTTGGTATCCTCTTTTTCCTCCCGACGGTCCGATCGTCGCCACGAACGTTCGTATACTTCGGTCGAATATATCCGACTTTTCCCACGTTTCACGCAATTGGTTGTTATTCTCGGTGAAGAACATGCACGTATTCTCAGGCTCGTTGCGACTGAGCTCCAGTTTCAAATCGCTCTTGGGATAGACATCGTGAAAGTTGGGCTCCTTGTTCTCGTCGAGCCTTCCCAGAGCCCACACCACGTAGACGGGTTTGTCCGTCGGATATTCCTTGTCTCCAGAGTCCGCTGCGTGGATCATTATTGTTTCACCATTATTCTCTCGGTACTGACGAATTTCCGAATGGCGCCGGTGACAAAGAAATAATTCAATATTCTAATTACACGAAATGAGAGTTCGGCGGTACGTTATAATGTTGATTCCATTCTCTCTGACCGCCGTGTAAAGTTGGTTGCTGTCCTGTCCCCCGACGAGTTCGTCCTTGCAAACACCTTTGTACTGGCCGAGCGTCTTGCCGCACTGGCGAGAAAGAAGAGAACGAAGACGAGAAAAGGGTCAATCGGCAATTTCATCGACATCGAAAAATCACAATTATTAGAATAGAAATATTGTAATCATTATTAATAATAATAATAATAGTAATTATTAAAGTAATTACATTCTTTTTATAATTACCATTAATTATTATTATTTTTAATAATTATTAAAAAATTAATTTTATTTATTTATTCATTTGTTATTGCAAATATTTACGGGTGCTTTGGCTGTGATGTTATAATCAGTCGCGTAGCCCCTCGCGCCGTCCATGTACGCTATAGCGACGTCCGCGCCCTCCATTTGACTCTTCTCGTCAGAACCGGACAAACCAAAAGCCATGTATTCGTCCTCATCTGATGAAAGGGTGATGCAATTAAAAAATCGATGTGAGAAGAAAGATAAAAACAATAATTTCACATATTCACGATACTTTTAAGTCAAAGCGTCAGGCGAAAAAAAATGTCTCACCGACTTGTGCGGCCAACTGAATTGTGACCTGCGGTCCGAAAAGCTCCCAAGCCACTTGATACCTCTTATGAAGTTGAACGCAGTTTGGCAATGTTTGCGTGTGCTTCAGGACCTGATTTACACAACAAAAATGCAGATAACAATAATAATGAATTTCCTGTCCACAGGAAAAAAAATCAAACAATCCGTGCGGATTTTTTTACTTTGACGAGTGAGGGTGGAACGTTCAAACCATCAGGAATAATGGCGGAGCCGAAATTCGTTTTGGTCGCCAAATCGAAGATACTCAGCCAGTCGATGTTGAAAACGGTCATCTCCCCTGGCAGCTGTATCACGACGTCCTCGGCTTTGTACTCGCGAAGACGATCCAAGCTTTCGTTGCGATGTAATTAACGTACGTTAATTAACGTCATTATCGATGCGACAAGCAAAATACGTATAACTAGGTGGCGAAATAAACGAGAGCCCTGATTAAAAGCTCCGTTTAAAACCAATGATACGAACAAAAATCCAATTGAAACCTATTAGAACCGATTATTTTTCAATCGGAATTTTGTTCATTTGATCGATTTCTATCAGTTTTAATCGGAATTACTAAACAAGGAGGATACTCACTATCCGTATTCGTCCGGCACTTTGGTCCCTTTGCTCGACGGCTGCGGCCCCGCGCCGATCCAGAAATACGCATCGGTCCCTTGACCGTCGTACTCGAAATTCGGTATGCTGATCGTTTTAGCGTCGAGAATAATCAGCGACGACGAGGTAACGCCGTGCGAACGTTTCGTCAGACCGGTTATTCTTTGGGGCGCCGGCGGGTCGAATTCCTCGGGAATATAAACGTCTCCGAAAGTATTCTGAATTTAAATTAAAACAAATAAATATAAATAAGTAAATTTCAAAAATAAAATATTTCTCGCGCAACCAGCTGCTGATTATCGTCACTTACTTACGCAGTTACGGAGAATTAAAAATACTTGCCTGACTCGATAGATCGTAAACCGCGAACCACTTGATCTCCGTGATTTTTTTATTGTCCGGCAGCGTCAGCGTCAAATCCTTGTTGAAGTAGCGGTCGAGAACGTTCGTCCTGAAAATCGTTTACGCGATATAAATACACGTCTTGTTTATTTTTAAATATTATAATTAATTAATTAATTAATTAGAATAAATTAATTATTGTCGCACTTACTTTCCCCATTCGTCCGGTATAATGAAACCCTGGGGTCCCGGCCGATTCGAAGCCCCGGCCCAGAAAAACGTGTCCGCGCCATTTCCGTCGTAGCTGAAGGACGTGAGGAGCAGCGTGAACTCGTCGACCGCGTAAACATCGCCCGAGACTTGATGATGGTAGGCGTTCAGCTTCCCGAGATACTTGCCCTTGTACTCCGTCTCGTCATCGTCCTGAGCGCTTCCTGAAAGTCCATTATCGACGTCACAGTGGCCGAGGCGCCGTTACTTATTTTTCCCATTCGATCCGCGACTAATCGAATGACTCATATGAAATACACGCGATCCGTATTGACAGGAGCATCGAACTATCTGTTTCCTCAGTGAAACGAAACAAAACGAAACGTTTAAATGAAAACGCAAAATGAACCGAAATAAAACTGAAATCGACAGCAACACTCTAGATTTACCGATATCGTTGCACTGAATCAATCGCGTGTATCGCAATCTCGTGATATTTACCAGAATCGGCGCACAGCAGGATCGACAGGGCGATGAAAAACAGGCTCGCCATCGAGTTCATGCCGATGACGCGGCGCTGTGTCCGCCGTTGTCGTGAATTCGAGGATTCGATCGTCTCGCGGATTCAAACGACACTGAGAAGAATCATCGTTGTTGTTCCAGTTGGGAAGGAGGAGGAAAGAGAAACGAAGGCTCTGCGGAGGCGGAGGCGGCGCGCGCTCGTTTTTCACTGGTAAATTCCCGAGCGATGGTGGAGAGACGTCGATCGAGGGGAAAAATGCGAAAAAAATCCGGACACTCAGCGACGGCCGACACTTTGCTCTTGACTCGGAGCAGCTCACACAGGACTCGTTCACGACTGCGAGCGCGATGGGCGACGAGAATCGCGCGAGAAAGCGATGTGGCTTTGTTTCTCGCGAAGAGAACAGCTCGAACGTGCGGCCAAGGCCCGAGGGAGAAAGTACACAAGGAACTGGTGCTCGGCTGGCGGTGGTTGGCCTGTGATACCTGGCGGACACGCCACACCAGCCTTGCGACTTGGGCTGAGCTTTCCCAAGTCCCCCGAGACTCGACCGGACTTTATCTGGGCCCCCGCAATTGTCCTATAAAACCCTGAAATATTTTTGTGCATTGGGATGACATTCTTTTCTTCTTTTATTCAAAAGTTGCGGCGCTCACAGGCGGCTGTTTTTTATATTTCTGATATGGCATAACAATAATTTGTTTTAATAATTAATTGATAAGTGGCATAACAATAAAAGAGTCGTAGATTTCTTCGTGACGCTCGATTTTATGTTATCATTGAAAGTTGTGCATATAGCGATGGCTACTGTTAGTAAAAGTACTGTTATTATTAAAATCTATGGCGGCGCGCGACTGGGAGGAATTCCGATTGGCGCCCGGTTATCCAGCGCTAAGAATGTCGCGTTGGAACCACCGGAGCTACGTGCTGCCGCTGCTGCTGCTGCTGCAACATGTAGCTCGTAGCTCAGTCGCCAGTCAACATGGCCACCAAGGAGAGTAATCTGTCGACTCTCTACGCGGAGTTGAACAAATTAGGGAGAAATGGGGAGTACGAGAGAGCGCTTAAAACTGCGAACAGAAGTGAGTTTTCGCTTTTACGACGTCGGGATGCATCGCGTCTGATCTTTGATGAAATGTTATTCTGATGGACAAGTGCGAGACCTAACCTACATTCCAATGTTTGATTGGTTGGATCGCGAACTTGCAATCTGTCGACAGGATCCGCGGTGACAATGATTTATCAGCGACTTGTTTTGAATTTCAACAGTTCTGGGAATCAACCAAGAGGAGGATGCGGCCATTCACTGTAAAGTTATTTGCTTCATGCAACTATCCAAGTTCAACGATGCGCTCCAATTTATTCTGAAACATCCGAAACTCTCGAGGTGGGTATGGAATATTTTCACTGTAAAATATTCAGCGTTAACGCGAAATATCTCAAAGAACGTGTCTCAAAATCATATATAATTCGTTTTAATCGCAGCAAGTTGGAGTTCGAAAAGGCATATTGTCTTTACCGATTGAACCAAGTTGCCGAGGCGCTCAAAGTTGTGGAGAATGTGGCGAGTCCATCGCTCAAGATTAAAGAGTTGAAGGCGCAGATATTGTATCGTCTTGAGAAGTACGAGGATTGCTTTGCGGTGTACCGGGACATAATAAGAAATTCCAACGACGATTACGAGGATGAAAGAGAAACCAATCTGAGCGCAGTGCTGGTTAACATGACTATCCAGGGATCGGTATGTTGATTTTATTCCACCATCTTTTGAATTTTTGTTTCAGCCAGGCTGTTTTGTTTTGTTTAGTTTTGTTTTTATTGTTTTCAATTTATTTTATTTATTCATGGGACATGCCCTTTTATATATATTGGTTTGCTAGTGTTAATGTAGATATATAATATAACGTATAAAAATAGAGAATCTGCTATAAATAATTATAATTTTTTATGTAGCCTATCACATTGCCTTATTATAGTTTTGTTCCTTACATACGAGCTGTATCGCATTTGTTGCTTCGTTGCACCCACAAATATCAGCTATTTTTTTCCGTTCCAGGAGACGGAAGTCGCATCGTTGCGAGAGGACACATACGAATTGACTTACAACGCGGCGTGTCGCATGGTCGCCAAAGGCTGCGCCGGCGGCGACCGAGCGATGCTCGTCGACGCGGAGAAGAAGCTCCGATGCGCCGAGAAGATGTGCCGAGAGTCGTTGGAGGAGGACGGCGTGACCGAGGACGAGATCGAGGACGAGCTCGGAATAATTCGCGTCCAATTGGGATACTGCCTGCAATTGCAGGGACGAGAGAAGGAGGCACAAGTGCTGTACGCGAACGCTCTCAAGGCGAAACCCGACGACATCGCGTTGGTCGCGGTCGCGAGCAACAATCTCGTGACACTGAACAAGGACCAGAATGTGTTCGACAGCAAGAAGAGAATGAAGAGCGCGACTCACGAGGGACTCGAGCACAAACTGACCTCGCGACAGAGGAGAAGCATCGCTTACAATCAATGCCTCCTTGCGATGTATACGAACCAGGTAAATATATATTCTAACTAATAAATATTAAAATCATACTTAAAATCATAAATACAATTTATATCATACTTAAAATCATAAATACAATTTATATCTTTCGTAAAATCGTAAATAAAATTTATACTAGGCTAATGACACGCGCTGGCGCGCGTGCCTGAAAAACTTTTCGCCAAAATCGACCTTAGAAATTTTTTTTTTTTCAAAATATCGACTTTTAACCTATACCATCGTTCTCAAGTCGCATATTCTACCCCTGAAAACACTGGTTATTAACCTTTTTTAGTCGATTTTGAAAAAAATATTTTTTTGGTGACTTTTTTTTGTCAGAAATCGTAGATCCAGCTCCGGGCCGAAAAACGTCAAAATCGACCCTAATTTTTTTTCTTTTCAAAATATCGACTTTTAACCTATACCATCGTTCTCAAGTCGCATATTCTACCCCTGAAAACACTGGTTATTAACCTTTTTTAGTCGATTTTGAAAAAAATATTTTTTTGGCGACTTTTTTTTGTCAGAAATCGTAGATCCAGCTCCGGGCCGAAAAACGCCAAAATCGACCCTAATTTTTTTTCTTTTCAAAATATCGACTTTTAACCTATACCATCGTTCTCAAGTCGCATATTCTACCCCTGAAAACACTGGTTATTAACCTTTTTTAGTCGATTTTGAAAAAAATATTTTTTTGGCGACTTTTTTTTGTCAGAAATCGTAGATCCAGCTCCGGGCCGAAAAACGCCAAAATCGACCCTAATTTTTTTTCTTTTCAAAATATCGACTTTTAACCTATACCATCGTTCTCAAGTCGCATATTCTACCCCTGAAAACACTGGTTATTAACCTTTTTTAGTCGATTTTGAAAAAAATATTTTTTTGGTGACTTTTTTTTGTCAGAAATCGTAGATCCAGCTCCGGGCCGAAAAACGCCAAAATCGACCCTAATTTTTTTTCTTTTCAAAATATCGACTTTTAACCTATACCATCGTTCTCAAGTCGCATATTCTACCCCTGAAAACACTGGTTATTAACCTTTTTTAGTCGATTTTGAAAAAAATATTTTTTTGGCGACTTTTTTTTGTCAGAAATCGTAGATCCAGCTCCGGGCCGAAAAACGCCAAAATTGACCCTAATTTTTTTTCTTTTCAAAATATCGACTTTTAACCTATACCATCGTTCTCAAGTCGCATATTCTACCCCTGAAAACACTGGTTATTAACCTTTTTTAGTCGATTTTGAAAAAAATATTTTTTTGGTGACTTTTTTTGTTGTCAGAAATCGTATATCGGGATCACAAATAAAATGTATATCATACTAAAAATATGTATTAAGTGTGATATAAACGCGTTAATCGTTTCAAAAAACGATATTTCAGAGCGAGCATTGCCAGCAACTGTGCAAAAAGTTGGCGAAAGAACACCCAGAACTGGCTGCGGACGCGAACTTCGTGCGTGCAGCCCAAATGAGCAAAGAGGGCCGGGCGAGCGAGGCGGCCGATCTGCTGTCCGAATACGCGACCGGAGAGAACGAGCTCGAGATGAAATTGGCCTGCGTGCAATTGTTGCTGAGTCAGAACGAGCGAAAGAAGGCGATCGTCGTCCTGGAGAAGCTCAACGAGAAGGACAAATCCTTACCCGGGATCGTCAGCGCGTTGGTGACTCTTCACATGGCGGAAAACGATCGCGACCGAGCCTCGGCTGTACTGAAAGACGCGGTGAATTACTACAAGAGAAACAAGGAGAGCACCGGAAATTTAGGCACGCTTTGGAGACAGGCGGCCGATTTTCATCTTCGCGGTGGCGAAGTGACCGTCGCCGCGGCCAGTTTGGAGGCTCTGCTCGAAGCCTCGCCCAACGACAAGAAAACATTGGCTCAGCTGGTCATCGCTTACGCTCAGTTTTCGCCGGCGAAGGCGCAAGCTCTGTCGAAAGAATTGCCGCCGCTTCGCGATCTCGCGGAAACCACGGACGTTGACACCCTCGAGAGCAGCAATTGGGTCATCGGAACGAAGGTCGTGAAGCGCAAGGTCGAACCCTCGCCTGGGTGAGTCGTCGAGCCTTTGATTTTTCCCTCAACCAACGAGCTAACTGATTACAATGAACTCACTGTAAGATAGCGCACTTGGGGATCCGGAACCGCTAGATTACAGAGCGTGCTATTTTACGGAATTCTAAGGCAACGACGCCACTAAGTGAAGTGGGGGCGTCATTCCCCTCACGGCGTGATATCTTAGAGAGAGCATCGAGGAGAAACGCGATATTACGGAGCGCCTCTTAAGAGAGAGTTCATTGCTCTGGTTAAAAGATCCGATTACAACCAATAAAACTGACAAAAATCCGATTGAAACCTGTTTGAACCTATTATTTTTCAATCGGAATTTTGTCCATTTCATCGGTTTCTATCAGTGTCAATGGGAAATACTAAGCAGGGTGTGACTGTGTAATTGTACTTTTCGCTTGATCAGCAAAACCGGCACCGATCCTGCGCTGAAGAAACACAAGAAACGTAAGCGCAAGGGCAAAATGCCGAAGAACTACGACCCGAACGTGACTCCGGATCCCGAGCGATGGTTGCCGAGACACGAGCGAAGCGGCTTCAGGAAGAAGAGGGACAGAAGAAACAGAGACGCTGCGATGAAGGGAACGCAAGGAGCTGCCGCGGGGGCCAGTGATTTATAGTGAGTCTGAAAACTTTACTGTGTCGATTGATCCTCCGACTCTTCTTTAATCTTCTCGTTTTCTTGTTTTCTTTTTCTCTCCAGCGATATTACGAAAATGCCCGCGAACGCCAAGCCATCGCCCAATCCGAGGCACAGTCCGGCCGTGGAGCCCGCGGGACCGAGGCAGCAGCAACGCAAAGTCCAGCAGAAAAAGAAGAAGAAGGGTGGAAAGTGGTAACGCGACAAGAACTATAACTTACCGAACTTTTCCTAATAAAGATAATCATACATGCATACACGTATTTTTTGTTTACACGTCGGTAGAATCGGACTTTAGAATCGGTAGAAGGTAGAAGAATTAAGGTGGAGTAATTAATATGAAGTACATAAAATACGTTTTATTGATTCATCGAGAATGTGTTTTTCGTATCGACTAACACAATGAAACATCGTAACGCTAAATATAGGTAACATGTTTTCCTCCATAATGACTAGGTATTGGCAGATATATCCCTTTTTTATTTTATTTTCCATTGGTAACAATTGCATACAAAAATACAATCTGGCTGTCGGAGCTTTTTTTTTTAATCATTCATTTGTCTGTGTATCAATATTTCTTTCTTTCTATTCTTGCTTATTAAACTTGCTCTCAATCGTCACATATGCAAACATATCTCGTTTTTTGTTGTGCGTGAAATCGTAAAAAACATCTATGAAACGAATATAACATACGATATTCGGAATTGCACTTTGTTTTTACCACGCGTATTTTTAATGCCCCATGAAATGTCGCACGAAACGCGATTTCCCCGTTTAGGCAAGTCGGTGTGGCGTTGCACCTTGGAAGGTTCAACGTTCGTTTAACGTAGATGTGTCGGTGTGGATTTTTTAAATGTATTTCCCCTCCAATCGTCCGAGTATTTAAAGATTATTGTCTTACGTCGAATCAAGTTTGCTTGGTACGTTCGGTTTTCCTGTGTAAAGCAGTAAACAGAGGCTATCGCGCGGTTAATGCGATGAGAAACTTAATCGTAAAGTCGTAACATTTTCCCGCTTAATACGGAGAACAGGTCGATACATTAGAATCCGCTGATGGGATAACGTGTGATATGCGAGAGATCTCTTAACTCTACGATAAGGAAACGGTACTTGAAATTAGAGAGATTTTCTATTACACGTCTCGCGCGCGCGACTCTTGTCGAGTGGAGAAAAGAAAAATAGTAAACTCTTTTACGATCAATCGTCGATCTGGCCCATTGCGCGTATCTAGTTATTCGTATTTACGTTGATATGCACGATGCGCGACCACCAATCTTGACATGAAAATTGTTCGATCGTCGATTCTCGAGGCACAGTCAGTAATAACGTAACGTTTTGTTTTTAATTCTCCTCGTGCCACACTCATCTAGCAGTGGCTAAATTAAAGAAAAGAAAAACCCGTGTGATCCCAAAACCATTTAGCCGTAGTCAGTCCGATGAATTGGTTTAGAATCCATTGTGAAAATTAGATGAGTAAGGCACAATGATGCGCGTTTCTATGCTTATCGTAAATCTCACTATTTTTCGGCTATTATTCCTTCCCACACATCTTCCCGTTGTTTATTAGCCAGTCTTCTTTTCTCTGGGGGGCAAAAACACACAATACATTAAAGTAATCGGTACTTGGGTAAATGTTTGTGACAAAAAGACGTTTCAAGTACCTTTCGCCTCTCGCAATAGGACTTTTTCCTGCTCTCTCTCTTGTCGCGCCGTCGCTAGTTTGACTCCAAGCGCGCCCGTGACCAAGCGCCTCGCCAGCGCCGCGCACGTTTCCGGACGGCTTTTGTACGGTTGCAAGAACTCCGCGCTCTTTCTGGCTTTTGTTTTGCTCAGTGCCGTGGCGGCACTGAGCGGTCTCGTTTTTACAAACGGATGCTCCGACGATAAGACCTCGGCAGCTGTGATAAATCAGACGACGAGAAAATATTTGAAAAGGCAAAACCTTGTGTTTTTTTTTTAGTAAGAAGGACATTGAACGTTCGATGTGCGCGTAAGATTACCGGACGTTCGGAAGATCGACGACTTGCGTGCGAAGTTTTCGCAGAGCGAGAGAGAGAAAGTGACGTTTATTACGTGCCCTGAGGCAAAGAGCACCGTGCCAATCCGATGTACCAATACAATACAAAAACAATAAAAAAGCAAAAATATAATAATACAAATAAAGATAATAAAGAATGAAACTACTACAAAAGAATATAAAAATAGCAATGCAAACAATAAAATCACGCAAGAAAAATAACGCAAAACTGATGCAGAAATAGTACAAATAAAGACAAAAGAAAAAAAATAGAAATAAAGAAAAATGACGCACAAAAATAATAAGCGCGCGCAAACGCCGAAAATAATACGAAAATAATACAATAGAATTAGAGATTGAGAGAGAAGCGTGCGAATGAAACTTACCAACGAGCGGGCTGCTAAAAACCCCGAGACAGTGCGTATCATCGACCCACTTGAGCTCGAAGCCGCCGTTTTTCCACGGGCTGAAAACGGCAGCGAGATCGCTGGTTTTGAAGTCCGAGGGAAAATTGTAGATCTCGACGACGTGACCGAACTCGTCGCTCGACACTTCGACCGCTCGACTGAACGCCTTGTAGTCGCTCTTTGGTTGCTGTATCGTCACCTCGCCGACCGCCGCTGTCAGCTGACGACAAAGCGAGCGCGGATGAGATTTTAACGATCGCGAGAAAAGCGCAAAAAGATGGGTCGAAAAAAGATGATCGTCTTACCTCCTCGATCAAAGTCGGGTCGAGACACTCTCCATTGTCGTCGAAGAGGCTGTCCCAGTCGCATTCGTCCCGATTCAACTTGACCGGCGGCGAGGGCGGAGAGGCCGGTTTGCTCTTGGCCCTCGCGACGACTTTCTTCGGTTTCTTCTCCGGCGGACTCGCGACCACCGGTTTCTCTATTTTTGCACTCTTCTCCCCGTCCTCCGATCCTCGCAGCTTCGTGTCCGATATTATCAGTACATTCGACACGCCGGACGGTCTCAAACTTTTTCGATTTTTCGTATTCGCCTCTTCGTCGTTATCCGCGGATCGACGTCGTTGCTCCGTTCTCTTGGACGTCGACGATACTCGATTAATCGCCTCGTCGCAGTTTCTCGTCGTCTCGTCGCGCGATTTGCGCCTCGTTGCCGACTCTACGAACTCATCCGAACTCGTCGACAGACACATTCGAGTACCGTCCAACGAGATTTGCTTCGTCTCCGCGGGAAAAGTCGCGTCCTCGAATCTCTCACCGCCACTCGAGTAATATCCCGATAACACTTTGTCCTCTCGGTCGAGTTTCACGTGACGCAACTCGTCCCCGGCCGGAGTAACTTGGCTCGGGGCTTTTTCGTAATCCTCACTGTCTTTATTGCGCGGCTCCGCGGAGGAAGATGAGGAGGTGGAGGAGGACGAGGACGAGGAAGAGGACGACGACGACAGAGAGGAATTCTCTTTGTTCCACGATTCACTGGAACACTTGGCATTTTCGTCGGGATCGTTGAGCGACGACGGCAACGCTCCGGACGAATCATCGTCGGCCAAGGGCGAAACCAGCCCTGGACGAACTAGCGTCGGATTGCTCGACGGCAAAACTTCTTCCGGATAGCAATTCGCTCCGTCGTCCGCGTCCGTGCTTCTTCGATGCTTCGGCACGTAAACCGCGCGATCGGGTCTTCGATGTCTGTTGGCTCTGCGAAATTACAAGAGAAATCGAGAAAAGATCCATAACGAGACATCCATAACAGCTGAGCCGTCGACGCGCGCGACGCGGAGAATCGCAGCGGGAAAAGACAGAACTTGGCGTTATTCAACTAACTTTGCGGAAGAGGACGTCGACATCGACGACGACTCGGGAATCTCGGCGACGGCGGTCGCGGCACTTGGTGCCGGGTCGTTTTTGTTTGCTCTCCTTGCCGCGGGGGGACGATAAATCTCGACTGCGGGTATCGATTTCACTGAAACAGGTCGTTAAGAAGCGTTTGCACGTTATTACGCGAAAGTGAGGAATCATGACGTTGAAGTTTGCATCGTTGCAATGCAACGAAATTAAAAACAAAATATTAATTCCATACAAATTTCAATAATTCGCCTGTATCAGGGGGTGAAATGATTTTGTTTTGTCATGCACTTGGTCGTTATAATAACTTTTTATCGCCGATATAATCATTTGGGTTCATTAAGATAGTACGAGCGGTACAGTCCCGCCAAACGTGAGTTTCAAAGAATATTTCGAACACTTCTCAATGGGATAAAATACTGAAAAAATCCATACGTGTTCAGAAAAATGAATGAATAATTTTCATGAGAAAAAAGGTTGGTTTACCGGGTAAATTGTTGAACAATTCATTTTTATATTTATTTGTTTATAACATTTTTGAATTATTATTATGCAAAATCAATCTTTTCGGTACCTTCAACGTGCTTGATTTTTTTCAGATTTTTATCTCATTGAGAAGTGTACAAAATATTCTCTGAAACTCACGCTTGGCGGGACTGTACCAAACACACTACCTTAATATTTCGTTGTTTTTAATTTCGTTGCATCACAACGTTGCACAAACTTCACCATCACGACGAATCCGATTTTTCAAGCGCTCTTCTTTTTCGAGCGAGCGAACGAGCAACGAACCTTGTCTCATTCTCGACGACTCGTGCGACTCCGACGGCGGTGGTCGTCGCCGCTCCTCGACGCCCATTGCCGTGCCAACGGAGTCCAGCCTGGACGAGTTAGCGGGCTCGTCGCACCTTCTCGTCGGCACACCATTCAATTTATAATCCCTGCAAACAACAAGAGCGATAAGATCAGATTTAATTTCCAATTAACTAAAAATCAAGAGCGCGCGACGGCGTCAAACGTTCAACGATCTCCAACACCGAAATAGAATTCAGGTTGCCGTACAAAGGATTTCCCGAGTGGCTACGGCGTTTCTCGCTTGGCGGTGCGAATCTTCTAAAAATAGTTTCACAGCCATCCGCGTACGCTCGCCGATTACAAGGAGGCGTTTGCGTCGTGAAAAACAAAAGCAACAAAACAATATGGAGAATTCAGTGTTTGTTTTCAGCAGCAGTTTCAGACACACTTATTACCTAAATAACAAAATAATGGATTTTAATTACGAGGGTGCGAATTTACCTTATAAGGTCGGATTGATAGCAGACGACGGTTAATAATATTTGATAACAGACAACGGTTAACAATAAAGAAAACAATATGGAGAATTCGGTGTTTGTTTTCAGTAGCAGTTTCAGACACACTTATTACCTAAACAACAAATGACGAATTTTAATTACGAGGGTGCGAATTTACCTTATAAGGTCGGATTGATAGCAGACGACGGTTAATAATATTTGATAGCAGACAACGGTTAACAATAAAGAAAACAATATGGAGAATTCGGTGTTTGTTTTCAGCAGCAGTTTCAGACACACTTATCACCTAAACAACAAATGACGAATTTTAATTACGAGGGTGCGAATTTACCTTATAAGGTCGGATTGATAGCAGACGACGGTTCTTCTCGCGAGGCCCTGGCCGATCGAGAACGTTTTCAGGATATCGCCGAAGCGCTCGTGCACCAGCTGATGTATGAGAAACCGTCGATAATTGTTAACCGGCGGAAATACGAGAACTCTGAAAAAAAGAAAAAGGCAAAAATCGTTAGGAGAGCCAAACGCAATGAGCACCGTTTGAATCGGGCTTGAAAGTAAAACTGAAGTTGCAAGCGAGCAGAGGTGAACGTAACAAGAATGATCGTGTCGCCGAGGTCTTAGCCACTGGCTGTGTACGCTGCGCGTCGTCGGGCCAGAAGCCCCACCACCGCGGCCGTCTTGCCCGTAGTATTCTCGCCTTTGGTATACAGTGGACTCTCCGATAAGTTAAGTTCCGAAAAGTTAAGGCACTCCGATAAGTTAAGCATGTTATACAGTTTCACACTAGTCAAATCAGTGCTAAATTTTTAAAAGCGTTTTTACAATTCCTGATTGTTTAATAAATTGTTCCGAGGTGTTACTGACGTTATAGTATTAGTTCTTAATAGATAAATACATTCAAAGCCATGATTCGAATAGAAAGACGACTAATATAAGCAAATTCCCAATATCATGTTTTTTCGCGCAGTCTTTTAAAAGAATAAACCGTAATAATAGTTCTATTATGACGGGCAATAGCTCATTTTTATTACTGGAAGACCCTTTATCGATTAACCATACAGATTTTTTTATAGTATCAGTAATTCAAAAGATACAGCTATTTGTATGTCGCCTTTTAGGTTAGGACAAGATAATCAAATGGTTGTATCTTTTAAACTACTGATCCTATAAAAAATCTGGGCGGTCAATCGATAAAGGGTCTTTCAGTAATAAAAATGAGCCATTGCCCGTCATAATTGAATTATTATTACGGTTTATTCTTTTAAAATACTGCGCGAAAAAACATGACATTACAAATTTGCTTATATTAGTCGTCTTTCTATTTGAATCATGGCTTTGAATGTATTTGCCTATTAAGAACTAATGCTGTAACGTCTCTAACACCCCGGAACAATTTATTAAACAATCAGGAATTGTAAAAATGCTTTTAAAAATTTAGCACTGATTTTACTAGTGTGAAGCTGTATAACATCCTTAAGTTCCGAAAAGTTAAGGCACTCCGATAAGTTAAGGATCAACGCTCTAGTAAGTTAAGATCGACCCTTTTCTGAGCTCTTTCCACCAGCTGGCGAGGAAGCGAATTACCCTTTCTACGTCACACTACCTGCGGTCGAACGCATTGTGACAGAGAGGTAACGCGGCAGCTAGTTTCGTGCGAGACAAGTACCGATGAAAGACCGATTTTTCCCCTCTCGTCGTTTCGGGCGCCCGGGAACGGTTTGCGCAAGTAGTGGGGATCTTAACTTATCGGAATGACCCAATCGGCTTTCGGTCCCGCGACCTTAACTTATCGGAGAGTCCACTGTACCACCTGCTCGCCTCTACCTTCGTCGGCAACAAGAGCCCGAGCAACCGGCAGCCAACTTTTACATAACGCGATCGTTCGACGCTGCGCCGCGGCTGCCTTGCTTCACTTTCACTTTCGATGCCTTCCTGAAAAGCACGATCTTAACTCCCGGCGAGCCTCCCTCTCCCCTCCCCTCGGATCCCTCGAGATACATAACGCGTGTTTTCGCATTCCTCCCGCCTATAACCTATACTATGTCTCTCTTCGTCGATTAGCGCGATTATCCAATTATTCAAATTCCCGTTATGACATTCTATACATCGCATTAAATACCAGGAGCTCCGGGTTTTCTTGACGGTTTTTTTTTCTTCTCTTTGACTATGTAAATAAAGTTGATCTACGGTGGATAATTATTGGCGAGTGCTGAGAGCAGTTTGCGAATTCTCGCGCGGCCCGCGGGAAATTCCAGCGCGGCTTCTCATTTTCTTCGTCTCGCTTGTTTTGTTTCCCGTCGCGGCAGCAGCGTCTTCGAGAACGAGAGTGGAAGCGATAAGAGAGCTATTTATATTTATAAACCAGAGAGAACGAACCACGGGTAACCGGCAAGCGGTAACGCGATCGCGTTTGTGCCACTACGTTCCGCAAGTATATCAATAAGTTGCGTAATAATCCTTGTTGAATGTAAGCACGAAGTGGACGCCGTGCCTAGCGCATTTTTTGAGGCCACGGTTGCCGCGGCCGCCGCCGCCGCTACGGCAACATGTGGCATCGATCGGTTATCTCGAGCGAAAAACAAAAGGCCAACAAAAATGTAGCAAACCGACGCAGTCTAGTCGCGATAGTTGCAGGCGGCCCGGGGGGAGGAAACGAGCGAAGGAGAAATATCATGTAATCGCCGTCGCGTACTACGTGAGCGGCATGCGATTCGCGTGCGTGGGTAATACACATGAGAAAGCACCGTAATGAGTTGCGACCGCGTTTGGCGCAGGAATCACCGATGACACAATAATATCTCGGGCTCTCCGCGCGTTATTAACCGCGACACCGTTTTAACGACTGTTCCGCTATTGTTATCTGGTGTCTCGACGAGTGGTTGAAGCCCGTCGTGTAAGGTGGAAAAAAATATGTTGATATATCGTTAAGGGCATGTGAAATACCGACTGCGGTAATAAAAACTGTAATCAACGTTTTTTATGCATATTTGCGTTTACAGCTAAAAGAAGAAACTCATTCTCTGCACGTGTGAAATTCGAAGGGAACGAATTTCTTCTTTTCGCTGTAAACGGAAATATTCGTCAAAAACGTTCATTACAGTTTTTGATTCTGATTGGGCTTGACGCGGATGTCTCACATCGCCTTAATGCGCGTTATATTCGGGTAACCTGCAAATTTTTACTCTAGGAGTCGTTCTCGCTGCTTCCTGTTTCAGCTCTCTTTGTCTCTTTGTCTTTGTCTGTCTCGCTCTCCCTACGAACTCCCGATAATCGTGCAGTGTTGGCTGGCATACCTCTTGCGTCTCGCGTCTTTCGAGAACAGCGTTATATCATTCTCCACTTCTTCAGCGAAAATGCCGTCCTGCAGACTCATCTATCGTCGAACGTGGATCCTCGAACGTTATTCCAACACTCGGCACGACTTTTCCGCCGAAAAACTCGTCACTTCCAATCGTTGGCTCGGCGCGCACGAATTCTTGCGAAATATATTACATATTTTCTTCTGCCAATTGGCCACCGCGATCGCCACACCGCCGCCGCGCACAGCCACAACAGAATCTCTCAACACAAGCCTTGGGATTGTAGGACGTCCTCACCCTCGGCTCCCACCATCACGCACACACGCACGATACACATGCAGAAGCGCCGGGAGTGTGGTGCGCGTGCGCTACCGTTTAGTGTGCGCGCGGCGCGCACGTCTATTACGCATCTTTCGCTCGTGAGTTGAATCATCGGACCACGCGAGTAATCATTTTTTGAAACATTGCTTTCGGTAATTTCGACAATTCAAATTCGATGCTTCGGAATAATCTTAGTAACTCAAAATGTCGGCAAATATTTTAATTGCCGAATGTTTTAATTACCGACTTGCGATATGCTTGACGTAGATAAAGGTGCAATATGCATCTTTTGCTCGTGAGTTGAATCATCGGACCACACGAATAATCTTTTTTTTTAACATCGTTTTCGGTAATTTCGACAATTCAAATTCGATACGAAACCCTATTACGATAATTATATGCCTGAACAGTGCCGGAAATTCGGAATAATCTTAGTAGAATTCCAAATGTCGGCAAATATTTTAATTGCCGAATGTTTTAATTACCGACTTGCGATATGCTTGACGTAGAGAAAGGTATAATACAAACGATTGAAAAAGAATGATTTAAATCGGGAATAAGGACTCTAACTCACCGTATTTATGACGCGAAACACTTGGCATCCCAAGGTATTCGTGCCAACGTCAAGAAAAAAAATGAAAAATGAAGACAGGCGATTCAGCTGATTTGATTGATTGCTACGTAGCCGCCGATAAAAGTGAAAGGCGCAACTTGGTGTCTTGCGTCCTTTCACACCCCTCCGCCGCGTTGCGTCAGATGTGTAGGTAACGTAAATTTTCGGGACGAGCGCGGATGGGACACGAACGTAACGTACGACTCGTCGACGTCGGCGTTCCTGGAGCAACGCGACGAATCTCGGGATACTGTACAAAACATATTTATTCAATAATTTATAATGACACACATTAAGTATACAACGTACAAGCCTTAACAATCTCGTATGTTGCTACGTTGCAAATTGGTTTTCCGTCATCTTGTTCATTCATTTTCTAAATATTATGTACAATCACACTGTTGGTTTTAACATTAGCTATACCGAATCGCTTTTGTATTATTCCCTTTGTTTTTTTAAATATCTTCTCTTATCGCTGCTGGCGCTGGTTTCTCGCACGAAAAGCGACGCAAACTCGTGACGTTCGCCACGCGCGCAGTGTGTAATTAACTAGATTCGGTAGTTTCTATGCCTATTTTTGGGGAAAATATTGTGAAAATATGGTCAATTTATCTAGTAGAAAAAGTCGGAGCCCCCACTGTGCACAACAACTTAACAATGAATTTCGTCGGCGCGATCGCTGCCTGCACAGCGACGCGCTAAGATACGGAGATGAGAAAGGCAAAGGCCCGCGTACTTGGCGTTTCACCGATCAGTCGAAAGCCGTGTTTTTTTTATTTTATTTCTCCCTGCGAAAATATATATAGCATCGCCGTCGCATTGCGCAGGGCCAGCATCTACGTGGGTTTCGCGAAGAACATCTTGTCGAAAAACGCGGTGGCAACACTCTCTTACCACCTTGATTAGCTCTCACTGGTAGGAATTTGTTCGTTCTTTTTTCTTCTTCTTTTTACAAGCAGGTATCAGTCACTCGACTTGCCCCCAAATAAATGCACTTTTTTGTGTTATTTCGCCTCCGTTTCTCTCCCTCGCCGCCTTTGTTAAGTCGAAAACCACAAGTGATTCCTCGCGGTGATTCCCTACACCAGCGACATTTGCGTCTCGTATAAATTACTAACTTTACGCTCTAATATACTCCACAACTTAAAACTAAGAACGCGCGAAGTCACGGGGACAACGCGTAAAACCAATTACGAAGATTCAATTGAGCTGTCACGCTGTTTGGTGGTTTTTTCAATTGTACTGTTGCAATCGCGTTAGAAGTTGAAAGCTATGACGATCGAGGGTGGGTGATTTTTTTTTAATCGTAAATCAGCGAATACTCGCTCCGCGACGTTTGGACGACGCGCCGGACTGCAATTGGCTGGCAATTAGTACCGTCGTCGTTTCGCGGAATCCATGCGACGATACGCATTGTGTTCTGGTTATACGAGTTAAAAAAAAGAGAAAAATTCATGACAGTAGCACACGTGTCGAAGACATTTTTCAACGAGGATCAAAAGTGCAAGTGACGTTATCGTTCGTGCTTAAAATTCATTCCCTTTCGAGGAAAAAAGAAGAGTGAAGGGAAATTATAAGGGGTTTCCTTAAATGTCTATACGCGGTCTGTATTGTAACCTCAGGGGTGGATCCCGGAACCTCCATCGCGTCACGTATACGAACTTCAACGTGTGATCCTTACCGAGCAGCTCGTCGTTGCATAGAATATCGATCTGCAACAAATATATTGCCGTCAATAATCCGTTCAAATAATTTTCCACTGAACAAGTGCGGAATAAACGAGAAGTAATAAAATCGAAAATACGTCAAAATTGGGGGTGGGGGTCAAAATAACTAATTACTAAAATAGCGAAGGGCTAAAATAGCAAATTTCAAAATTATGAATGGTCTGAATCTAGAACGGCCATCATTATGAAATTCGCTATTTCAGCTACTCACTATTTTGATTATTCACTATTTTGACCCACATGTTTATAAAAATGGAATCAAAATATCGAATGGCTGAAATTGCGAATTTCATAATGATGGTCATTCTAGATTCAGACTGTTCATTATTTTGAAATATGCTATTTCCGCCATTCGCTATTTTGGTAATTAGCTATTTTGACGCTCATCCCAGAATTATAGGACGGTTGGATGTTTTATCTCGGTGACTGAACGGTACTTACGTCCCGATATTTCTCCATTCCATTCAACACTTTTTTGGCAATAAACTTTTTCAGGTGCGTTATCGTAGCTTGGGCGGAACACCTTATGAATCTGCGCTTCAATGTTTTTAAGCTGGCGTTTATACACTCCAAGCAAACGTTGACCTGTAGGAAGGAGAAAAAAAAACGGAAAATACATGTGTGTATTGTCTCTGCACGAGAAAGAACAATAGCGGAGGATTTGCGGTGGAAATTCAACCTGCTCGTCGGCTCTGTGATAGTCGGACTCTGCGTGAGCATCCGCCGAAGTCTTTTCTTCCTCTATCTCACCGGCGTTGGGTAATACATCTTTGGGACAAGGCAGACCTCTGGCCCTGTAGAATTCTCTTTCTCTTTTGATTTCATCTGTAAAACAATAATATGTTTTGGTATTTTCTATTGGGAATTAGTACTAAATGTTTGAGATACGCTCAATATTTCTTTGAGTACTCAGAAAATGTGAAAAATGATGATGTTGAAGTTTGTATTGTTGGAATGCAACCAATTTCAGAAAAAAATGAATTCTAATTAACCCAAATGATGAAATTAACTATAAAAAGTAATCATAGCAACTAATTGATATGATGATTTTTTATACCTAATTTAAAAAATATAAAAACTAATGGCAGCAACTAATTGTTAAAATGATTTTTTGTATCTAATTTCATCATTTGGGATAATCAGAAATAATTTTTTTCTTCTAAATTTCATTGCATTCCAACGATGCAAACTTCAGCATCACGAAAACCGGACTTACTCTCCTGGAGGTCGGGAACCAGTTTGTAAACAATATCCTGCATTGTTCTGTCGAAGCTGATGTACTGAAGGGGATGCGATTGATGTATGACTATTTGGCATGTTGGACAGGTGTGTTTCTCCTCCAGATGTTTGACTAAGCAGCTCTTGCAGAATGTGTGCAGACACTCGGTGACCGTCGTAGCGTCTATCAAGTAGCCCCGACATATCTTGCACGTTATGTGGCTGTTCAACGTTTTCAGTTTGATTCTTCTTTCCATCGCACCGGTAAGCACCATTGGCTTGGCTTACGGTGATATTTCACCTGCAATCACTGAATCCCCGAACAAACGTGCGTTAAATACCAAAAACACGGACCTCTCACTCCCCTCACCTCTCTCTCTCTCTCTCTCTTCCTCTCATTGGTGTTTATTACTACCAAACCGAGACGATAAATACCGAAATTCTCCCCTGACAGTTAGAAGCATATTTTTCACGTTACGACTGTGCCGAATAAATCGTAGACGAAAGGAACGTCCGAGAGAAGCAAACTAAGTAGTGCGTGTTCTTTGTAATTGGATTACCGAATTCTAACCTCAACTTGGTAGACAGCGATTAGCACGTAGCACTTGAACTAGTTGCACTGCTTTCGACGGAGCGAGGAGAAACTTTTTGCACCCGTGGACATCATTTTCGTCACTTAATCCTGGAATACGCGGCAGGTGTGTTTGTTTTTTTGTTTCAATTTTTACTAATAACTTACAGGAGAAGAAAAATATATCTAAAAAACAACTTATTGTAAATGTGGCCAATGTGGCTGACGATGACAACAAAACGGACTGACTGCAGCGCCATCAGCGGTCAAGTCTCGAACTCCGCGGATACGACCAATGGGCAGCAATGGGCAATGAATGGCTCGAGCTATCGCAGCTGTATCATTATTATCGCCGCTGTGGGGCCTAAGTGCGGCTACTGAAAGCTACTGTTGCGTGAAATAACGCGGCAGACTATTAGCAAAGAATATATTAGGTTGACGATCCTCCCTCGAGTTAACGAATTCTTATAGAAAATTTCGATGTTATTTTTTCGCACTCTCATTAGATACCTATACGAAAAATGCGCGATTTTCCACGAACTATAATGATCGGTTTGTGTAAGCGGCAATCGATGCAGTCGCATCAATGATAAAGCCAGGATTCGAATGCGCTATCTGGTCGATCTGGTCCTTGATATGAAATCGTTCTGTGCTTTGACAATGACTAAATATTTTTTAAAGTTTCTTACAAAATCGATTTTTGACAAATATTATTTGGAATCGCTGGGCTCGGTAATACAGCTCGCCATACGAAGGATTTTTGGTAATCGCGACTTTTTCACCCCCACTTCTCAAATATAGGAATAAATGTTTATAGACTTAGTTTTTATTATAATTCGCGTCTTTCCTTTAATACACAATCATTGTACACCGTCTTAACACTAATCATTTTTTTGTTCTCTGTATAATTTCATGTAAATGCTTGTTTTTTTATTTTTATTTTGTATTATTGCGATCGTTACAACTAGCGAGGGATAGCTGTGGGTATGGGGATATCAATATTTCGACGAAGTAACAATATAATCTGTAAATATGAAACAACTTTTCGTTATGTACAATCCTTCCTGTTGCTACATGCTAGATCATTAGAGCTGCTGTATTGAATTGACAATTACGCTTTTTACAAGGTGCACACGCGTATGTACGTTTTTTTCTCAATATATTTATTGTAATATTGAAGAAAAAAATGTGTGAATTCCACGCCTCTTATAGATTCACAAATGTTGGTAAAAAAAGTAGTCGATACAAATACGTTTTAAATGATTACGCGACGAAGAATAAATATTAATCTAATACTAGTTCGATATCTTAATTTTCTCAACGCTCGTCGATACCTTCATGCGTTTTCATTAATATAACTAATGGCCTGCTTGAGCGTTGCCGATCATCTGTATTATCATCATATTATTATATATATATTATATAATATACGCTTGATCGACGAGATCGCTTTGCCCGGACATATTTTGTCAATTGCGTTGAGACACTCGTTTACGCGCGTTAAAGTTAAAATATATATAATGCAATACCGACGCTATATAATACAAAAAGAAAATTGCAAATGAAACGCACAACTGTATAAATTGACTAGTAACAAACACAACATCGTGCCCTCCGTGCGCAAGTGAAATGTTACGGTTTGCCGAATTTCAAAAACGCGATTCGTCAAAATGTTGCTCAGAAAAATAGCAGCTAATTCCTGTATTGTCAGAGTCGAGTGTTTGGTGTTCGGCGGTCGCTCGAGTTTTCGACTTTTTAAATCGTTTCATTCATCGCTTGCTCGTTTTATCGCGACAATACGTAGGCACTCGTTAATGGCACAACGTTGAGTAATTGGACGACATTGAGTTATCAATTAGCGATTATTAACGCTCTTGGATAATAAACGAATTGATTCGTGCTATTCGCCTTTACGTCGTTCTCGTTTTCTCTCCTCCCTTTCTCGCTTTCTCTCTTTTTCCCCCCTCACACGTCCTTAAACACTAAGGAATACGAGCTACGGGTTTTCAATACTGATTCACATTAGTTGTATGTATTTGGCGTGCTCGTCACATCAGTCGTATTGGCATAGTCACAATAGGCCCCGGCTTGACACTCGGAAGTGCTACGCGCATTCGCTTTTACACAAACAAAACAGGCACACACACTTTCACGCTCGCACACATTCAGCCATACATTGTTCAGAATTCCATTGGACGAATCACTTGACCGAGTTAGCTCGTGAGCTTGGACATTTTTCGGTATTTCATTTCTGTTTTTTTTTTTCACCGTTTGGCTTTGGCTCTTCGAAAGAATCTATTTTTTCACAACAGATTTCGGAATTTCTCCTCAGCCTCGTCGTCGTCGTCCTCGGCTTCGCTGGACTCCTGACTCGACGGTGGAGTGTCCAGCTGCGGGAGTCCCAAGTCCAAATACTCCTGCAACACGAAGAAATATATTTTGTATTGTAGATAGACAGCAGCAGCGGCGCTGTGAGAATAATTTATCGATTGTTCACTACTAGCTCACCTCGTTTGCCGTCATCGTGAGTATCCTGTCGAGATCTTGAACCAACTCGACGAACATGGGTCTTTCGTTGGGAAGGTAACTCCAGCAGTCTCGCATCAGCAGGTATCTGCGATAAATGCGCCAAAAATGTTTGTTACGAAAATGACCAGCCTGGCTAATAATAACGTAGACACTATTTGAGTAAAGTCGATGCGCAATGCTTACATTTCGATCGAACAACACGGCGGTTTTTCCATCCTGTGTCCACTCCGGAGAAGCTGGAACAACTTCTCGACGGACGGAACGGACGGGTAGGGAGTACCGCCGAGAGTCATGATTTCCCACAATAGAATTCCGTAGGACCATCTGAAAAAGCAACGGTGGTCAGGCGAAATAAAATCAAACTAGCAACAACGCGGTCGCTTCGCTCGCGCTCCTGACTACATTCAGAAAAAAGATTTACACGAAAATCTTTTTTGTACATGAAAAAAGATTTACACAACCAAAAAAAGTTGATTTAAGAAAATGTTCTTATTTAACCACAAAATGTATTGTTGTCGAAATAAAAAAAAATGTTGAATCATTTCATACGGGATATTTGAAATTGTAGAGGAAACCAGTCGTCGAGATTCTGGCAATGAATACACCGGTTACAACAACAAATATGGGTCTAAGCAATCCAAAAAAATGTAATTTGAATCAAGCTTTTTTTCCGTGATGAATGCGAAGAAAATGAGAAAACCGGGAAACAAAATTATTTCGTTATTTCAATTACATGTTACACCGAACACATCGAGCATGTCGCGGACTGTTTGAACGCGCACGCTTGGGACTGGCGTGTAGTTAGGTGCCAAAGCACAGCCAATCAGGAGACGAATAAAATGGCTTCACGATTATCTCGAACTTCGACTTCGATTGTACGTCTTTTTTAATAGAGAAATTCAATGAAACGAAATGTAGAGCCAGCGGGAAATTAGACTGCGGTGATTAGACTCACACGTCGGACTGCGTGGTGTACACACGATGAAAGAGCGCCTCGGGCGCCATCCACTTGACTGGCAATCTGCCATCGGTGGTCTTTCTGTAGTAGTCGTGACAGTGAATGTCTCGGGCGAGCCCGAAGTCGGCGATCTTGAGAACGTACTCGTCGCTGACCAAAACGTTTCTGGCGGCGAGATCCCTGTGAATGCAGCGTCTGCTCGCCAAGTATTCCATTCCGCGGGCGACCTGGTAGGCGAACGACACGAGGTCCTTTTGCGTCAGTGTTTTTCTCTCCTTCTCCGGCTGACCGATCGTCGGCTCGTATCCCGAGGACGGCCTGTGATCGCGCAGGAAGTCGCGGAGATTTCCGTGCGGCGCGAACTCCACCACGACGTAGAGCGGTCCACCTTGGGTGCACGCGCCGAGCAGATTTATTATGTTCACGTGTTTGCCGATCATCTTCATCATCTCCATCTCGGAGACGAGGTCCATCATCTCGGCGTCCGTGTGACCCTCTGAAAAGTCAATGACTATTAAGCTCCTGTATCAAGAGACGCGGTAGCGCCTCGACGCCAAGTATTAAGCTAGTTCGAGCGTCTAGAGTCCATTTCGCATAAATTCGAGAAAAATGAGAGAGAATTGCAAAGACTTTTCAATGGTCTAAAAATCTGAAAAAATTCAGATTTTTAGATCAGTACCTCTAACTTGAAAAATTTATTTCAAATTAGAGGTACTGAAAGGATTAATTTCGTGTAATAATAATTCTAAAATGTTATTAACAAATTGATGAAAAAAAAGAAAAAAATCGTTCACCAAATATTTCGATGAACCAAGTTTTTTTTTTTTTTATGAAAATGATTTCTTCGTTTTTCTAAATACGTATGAATTTTTTCAGATTTTTAAGTACTCTTTGAAATTTATGTTTTTTTATATGGAAAATATGTATATGATTATCGAGAAGTCTTTGCAACTCTCTGCTATTTTCCTCGAATATGCCGCCTCACGAGACTCCGCACGACGAGATGCTAGCGCTACTTTTACTTTGCAGCACGTTCGATCTTTTCCGTCTGCTAAGATATTCTAACTGGAATTATCTGAGTCAATACATCCCAGACGCCAAATGTGTCAGGTTCAATATCTATATTTTTTTTCTCTTTTTTATCTGCTAATAGTGTACATTTTTCCTAGCTCTAAAAAAGAAGCCTTCGTAGAATATGGAATAGCGTTAAGGGTACCTTTGAGCATCTTAACAGCGACGACAGAGGGAATTCCCGGCTTTCCGGTGTTGGTTTGAGCTCGCACGACTTTGCCGAAAGCGCCTTCGCCAAGGGTATTTCCCAGCGCCAAATGTTCCCTCGACAATTCCCAAGCGCTGTCCAGGGGGAGTTCGTACTCCGAGATGCAGCTACCTCCTCCGCCGTTGCTGTCCTCGGTCGTCACCGTCGACTTTTGCTTCTCGATCTTCACGATCGGCATCAGCAGGGGCTCCTGAACGTTCTGGGCGTTCACCAGATTTTGCTTCTCCACGATCACTTTCTTCGTCCACTGGGTCACCACAGCCGCGCGGGCGGTCTCGATAGCCAGAAGTTTCTTCATCTTCTCGCGCTTCAGACGATGAAATATGTAGATGACGACCACGACGCCGATGCCGAAGAAGCCGCAGAGAAGCGCCGCTAGGATGTCCAACATGAAGATCTGGGATTGCACGGGAACCGGAACCCTCGGCGGATCTATGCCTGGAATCGTGCAATTTCGTCAGTTACTTGAGGCGCCTATTTCAGTTATCAAACCAGTGTTGTAAGTCCCCATTACTTTAAGAATTAACATTTACACAACAGTTTATTTTCTAGTTACGATTTTATCACGATTGCCTCCAGCGATTATAAAATTATACGTGAACTTTTGAATAGCCGTAAGAAAAACCGCATTTTTAATTAAATTTTGGGCGAAATCGTGAGAAAAACTGTCCTCCATTATTTTCGCAATGCATTAACAATATTTCTCCATTTTTTCAATAAGATTGCCATAAAGTTTTATGGGAAATTAATATTTCTTGCCTGTATTTAAAAGTTTACACATCATATTATAATCATTACGAGTTAATATTATAAAAACATAATTACAAAGCCAATCGTACCATCAATTTTATTTCTACAAAAATGAGGGATTTACGATTCTGTATCAAACACATCTAACCGCATACTGCGTAAGGCGGTATTGCAATCTCGGCTTGCAGTCACGAGCGAAAGCTACTCACTCTCAACGACCGCGAGGTAGGCACTGCTGAACGTCTCGCCCAAAGTATTTTGAGCGATGCAGGTGTACCAGCCTTCATCCTTCTCCGTCACATTGTACAGCGTCAGAAATTCCGGATTTTCCGCGGCTCCAGCCTATTGTTAAACAAACGAGACGTTTTATTCCATCCTCGACGACAGGAACAACGAGAACAATAACATCGTTAGAAACAAAGGTAATTTACTGCTCCCGAGAAAAACACAGAAGAGACACAGAAGCACAATAGACAAGAATAGTGAAGGAGAGACGTTGATTTACTACACACTAAACGGAGAATCGCATGCATAGAGAGAAAGAGAGAGAGAGATCTGCATGCCCACCTCAACCTCGACCCTCAAGCTCTCGCTCGTTTTGTTGACGGTCTCAAAGGATTGGTGACGTCCGTGGTACCACTCGAGGTGACGATGAGCGTCCGAGAGCACCTCGCACGTCATACTAGCGTTGCTTCCGCTAAGGACGGTCGTGTTTTTCGGCGGAATCGTCAGGAGCGGCCGATGCGGCATGCTCTCTAAATTCAGATAGAACCCAACCACCGACATTACCAAACATTTTTCATTTAACAACTGAAAACGAATGTGTGTCCCAGGTAGACGTGGGCTGTACAATTAAAAATAGAGGTATTAGGGAAATTTAGGCGGAGCTCCACAGGCCCGGAGATTCTTGTGAGTCTTCGTTGCGCGCGGATTTCTGTCACCATACATTAAAGCCTGTCGGGAATAGATAGTAGGGTGAATCGGCCAGTGAATGGACAGTTAAGCGGACGACAAAACCCAGTGAATGGGCTTTTTTATGCACGTGATCTTCTGGAAAGTGTCCATTTACTGGTCGATTCACCCTAGATGAGTTCCCATCCCGAGTGAATTAATCACGAATATTGCATGTTTGGAGAAAGATAAACGTAATGTAATGTAATAGTATATGAAGTACCGTAAGCCAGCGCAGTAGACACCAGAGTGGAAAAGTGTAATTATCAGTGAACCGATGATACCCATTGTAAAGAACCTCGTTATTTCACATGTGGATGATAGCTTAACGATACAGCCTTAATACAATAGCTTAATATTATTGAAGAGTAGCGATACGACGAAAAGATTAGCTTCCATGACAGATAGACGCTTGAGAGACGCGCCGGCGTCGATCGTGGTCGATGACATTTCGGAAAACCTCCACCACGTGAGTGTCAACAGTGAGTCGAATTGCGCGTAATTGCGCGTTCTACCTGAAGCAAAGTTCCATTGGGCGTACGGTCCTGATCGTCCGGATACTCCGCCACCCTCACCCACTGTATGTAGGGCTCGAGGTCGGAGACTATCGGGCACTTGAATGTCACTGTGCTGTTGAGAAGCGCGGTCACGTTCTTCGGGAAGCCCTCGTTGATGTAAGGTTTGTGCGGGAATCGCTCTGAACGATTCATTTCTTAAGGTACTTATTCACCGCGTCTGTCGTTAAGGCGAGGCGAAACCACCGTGAGTGCGAGGATAATTTTAGAAAATAATTTTCGGATCAATAATACATGGAAATTAAAAATTCCCTAAAAGTAAATAAAATAAAAAATAAAAAATAAAAAATTACTAAAAGTAAAATAAAAGTTTCACATCAACCAGAATCGATAGAGGAATGCTGTAAAACTTTTCTTTTTTCCGGAAACGTTGCGGGAATCGTTGGAATAATTGGTCACAGTTTTTATTATCGACTCAGCAGGTTTTACCTCGCCTTAAGCCTAGCTAATAACTAATAATAGCCTCGGCCCAGACCCGCGCACCAGTGACAATCGAACGCGAGATTAATATGCGCACAAGGTGTAGGGCGGGCGGGCGAGTAAAGGTAACCGATGAGTAAAGGTAGCTGTGGTCACCACTCGTGCCAGGTAACTCACCGATAACGTCGACCTTGAACGTGTGATTTATGCAAGCGAATTTGTTGCACACGACGCAGGTGTAGTTCCCGCCGTCGGAGACGACGAGATCCTCGACCCGGAGGCTCCACTTGGTCATCATTATCGGGCCGACCGCTCGCTTCGGCTCCTCGTCGTTCTTGAACCACGTTATGTTCGGACGAGGATTGCCCACGCTGGCGCAACGCAGACGAAGCATGTTGCCTGCTGGTTTGACGATCGAGCTGTGCATCTCGTCGGTTTTGTTGAACACCGGCGGACTTTCCGGCGCCGTCTTGTTGTGGTCGCCCGCCTTGCCGACCTCCGCCTTCTCGCTCTCCAGGTCGGCGTCGAGGTGGAGCGAACGCGTCTCCGGTAGATCTGAACGGGGAGACAGATTTTTTTGAATTAGTTGTGTCTTGGTTTTTAGTTTCTACTAGCAAATTATAGTGGCTTCGGTGGATTCAAAATTAGATCGTTGTTAGAAATTAATGTCAAATTAACGTTCAAACTTTACGAAACAGAATTTTAAAAAAAAAATGAAAAACGCAAGTCAACTTCCGGCTTTAAAATTCTGTGCAAAATTTTGTAATCAAGATATCGCGTTCCGCCTTCCGGCATTCTCTTCGATGTAGAGTTTTCTCTCGAGCAAAGGAAGAAAATCCAGGTTCGATCGCTTCAAAAAAAGTAACCTCATATTGCCTGGTTAACATATATAAAAATTTATAATTTTGGGACAGACTTGAATTAAGGCTGCCCTTAAATCTCTGTCGCTCAGAGATTTAAGGGCAGCCTAAGGGATTTAACGGCACGGCTCTATTATTTAGGGCAGACTTTAATGAAGGGGCTGGGATTGACAAACAGACAAACAGACAAACAACTTTCCAAAATATATATAAGATGAACGTTGGAGGTAAATTTGTAAGTAAAGTTCTAGGTGGTTTAGGATTTTGTGGTCTTCTTACTTGGCGACGCCGCAACGTCGAGCTCGTTGGTCTCTTCGTCCGGTCGAAGAGCCCCGAGCATTCCACCCAATTCGCCGCTCTCGGTCTCGTAGCCGTCGTTCTGCGGATACTCCTCGACGTACACGGTCACGTTTCTCCACTCGGCGGAGTCCTCGCTCGACAGACGACACGCGTAGTTCCCACTGTCACCCGGCTGAACGGACTTCAACTTCAGTGACTGCTTCAGCACTCGTATTCTCGGCAGTATCTGACGAATCGCCTCTCCCTCCTTGTACCACATGGACTCGGTGTCCTCGAAATCCGAGTTACAGCGGAGTGTGAGTTTTTCCCCGGCGTCGATCATCACGTCGGGATTCACGGAATCTGTAACAGCAACACGTTAATATTATTTTTGCTTCCTCTGACCGTTTTTTTTTGGTCTCACAAATCGTAGACCTGGCTTTTGGCCCAAAAGTGTCTAAATCGAACTCTGGAATTTGTTTTTCTCGAAATTTCGACTTTTGGCCTCTACCATCGTTCTCAACTCGCTTATTCTACCTGCGAAATCCACTGGTTTTAATACTTAATAATAAATGTTGAGAACATAAATTGTTTGCTTTCAGAAATCAAACCCTGTAGATTTCTTCTTCGAAGTATCGACTTTTGGTCTATATCATCGTCCTCAAATCGTATATTTTATCCCCAAAAAACATGATGTTGAAGTTTGCATCGTTGGAGTACAACGAAATTCAGACAAAAAATTAATTCTAACTAACCCAAATGATGAAATTAGGTATAAAAAGACACCACAGTAACTAATTGCCACGATGAATTTTTACACCTAATTTCATCATTTGGGTTAATCAGAATTAATTTTTTTCTGAATTTCGTTGCATTCCAACGATGCAAACTTCAACACCGTAAAAAAAAACAGGTTTTAAGTAACTTGTTTTTTTGCAGTGTTTTCATGGCATTTCCGCCAGCGCAAACCTCATCACAGGGTAAACAAGAAGAAGAAGACGAAGACGAAGAAGAAGAAGAATAAGAAGAAGAAGAAGAAGAAGAAGAAGAAGAAGAAGAAGAAGAGATACAGAAGCCTCATTGTTCGACTCTTAAGAGTCGAAGAGAGCGAAATCGATCGAAGTTTATTTGTCGCCGCATCAGAGTTGTACGACGAGCGAGCGCTGCAGTCAGTAAGTTTGTCTGTTTTGCAGTTTCCTGTGGCTCAGTCGTTCGGTGGTGTCTACACAAATCGTGCTCGCGATGTCTCTTCGTGGATGCTTCATAGGCCACGGCTATGGCTATGTGCGGCTACTCTGGCGCGCCGCGTACGTCTGGCCTCCACGTGCCGACGCCGCCAACTCGATATAGCTATATACACACACAACCCGCAGTCAAAGCTTTCGGGGTAGCTCTCGACTTTATTTCATCCTTTTTCTTCGCGTTTCCTTCCCCTCATCGCGCTTTTTCGGGAGATTGACATCGTCGACGATTTCGAGACAACCGTAAGTAAAAAGTCATTTTTACTAGCGTCAATGACATTTTTAACGAATGATTCAGAGAGCTGTTTTTTCTTCTCAGCTATTCTTTTTTCTTTTTCAGAATTTAACTTCTCATCGACGATAAGAATTTCGTCATTTTTCTTCGCGTTTCTTTCCACCCATCGCGTTTTTTCAGGAGATCGACATTGTCGATGATTTCGCGACAACCGTAAGAAAAAAGTCATTTTTACTAGCGTCAATGACATTTTTAACGAATGATTCAGAGAGCTGTTTTTTCTTCTCGGCTATTCTTTTTTCTTTTTCAAAATTTAACTTCTCATCGACGATACGAATTTTATTCTTTTTCTTCACGTTTCCTTCCACCCATCGCACTTTTTCTGGACATCGACATCGCCCACGATTTCTCAACGACGTTAAGTAAAAAGTCATTCTTACCAGCGTCAATGACATTTTTATCGCACGACTCAGAGAGCTGTTTTTTCTTCTCAGCTTTTTTTTTTTTTTTTTTCATAACTTAAATTCTCATCGACGATTCGAATTTCATTCTTTTTCTTCACATTTCCTTCCATCCATCGCGCTTTTTCTGGGCATCGACACCGCCCACGATTTCTCAACGACGTTAAGTAAAAAGTCATTTTCACATTTTTAACCATCCTTCCTTCTCAACTATTTTTCTTTTCCGTTTCCTTTTCCCCCCAGTTCAATTCCCCGTCGATGCCACGAATTTTGGCAAATCATCGCGGGACGCGGAGTCGACGGGAAGGAAGCGGAGGAAGAGCGGCATCATTGCCGCGGCGGGTGACGTCACGGGCCATCTGGTCGACGCCGGGCGCCAGGAATAGCCGCGCGAGTATTTCGAAAGTACGTCGTCGGGCTCTGTGTCTCGAGCCGAACTCTCGGCGTCTCGCTCTTTCTCTCTCTCGTGTCCCTCTCGTAGAACGCGAGGGATGCGAGGGATTCGGAAAAAATAAAATAAAATAAAATTATATATACCGACTATTCCGATCTCGGTGTAAAAGCAGCGACGGTGGCTGAGCACTTTACCGTGCAGAAAGGTGCGAAGTAAAATATATCGGGAGCGTCGACTGCGCCGTAGGATGATGTTGAAGTTTGCATCGTTGGAATGCAACGAAATTCAGAAAAAAAAAAATTCTAGTTAACTGAATTGATGAAATCAGGCACAAAAAGTCGTCATAGTAATTGGTTCCCATGATGATTCTTTATATCTAAATGAATCATTTGGGTTAATTAGAATGAATTTTTTTTTTCTGAATTTCGTTGCACTCCAACGATGCAAACTTCAACATCATGCAGTAGGCGCGTCCGCAGTGGCCACATTGGAGGCAGTTAAAAGTTTCGACTGCCGAGTGTAACCATTTCCATTTCCGCGCGCCGAGAGCGAAGCTCGTCGTCCGCCTGACAGCGTCGTCCCCGTCGCCGCCGACGCCGATGATGTTTGTTTCTTCGAGTCAGATCTCAGAGCCGGACGGCCACCCCCAGCGAACGGCGAGCTGTGAGCACCGAACAAGAGCAGAGCAGATCGGAAGCCGCTCGAGTCGCGGCTTCCTCGAATTCCTCGTACGCAGATTTTTCCCTCCCTTCCTCCTCTATCTTTCCGTCTATCTCTCTCTATAACGGTGAATCACCGCCAATTTCAGGTCTTCTGAAAATTTTCTTCCGATACGCAATATACAAACTACTGCGTGTTTTCCGGTGGCAGGCGGGTGTTTTTCGGTTCGAGGAAAAATTTGGTAATAGTTGTTCGTCGATTCGGGCGACTCGTTGTTGGATCTCGGAGATATCTGCACGTCTCTCGCACGCCTTGTTATTAATTCTAATTTTCTTATTTTCTTTTTTATTATTTTCCTATTTTCTGATTTTCTTATTTTATTTTTTTCTTATTTTCCTATTTTATTTTTTTCTTATTTTCCTATTTTCTTATTTTCTTTTTTTATTATTTTCCTATTTTCTTATTTTCTTTTTTTATTATTTTCCTATTTTCTTATTTTCTTTTTTTATTATTTTCTTATTTTCCTATTTTCCTATTTTCTTATTTTCCTATTTTCCTATTTTCCTATTTTCCTATTTTCCTATTTCCTTATTTTTCTAGTTTCCTATTTCCTATTTTCCTATTTTCCTATTTTCCTATTTTCTTATTTTCCTATTTTCTTATTATCTGATTTTCTCATTTTCTTATTTTTGTATTTTCTTCTCGTCTCATAAGAATAGGTTCCTCTTGCTCGCGACGTATCATCTCAATGCCAGTGACTACTCGATGACGAAAATCGTCTGGACCGACGATTATCGCCGGCGAGCATCCTGCACCCAGCGCGACTCCCAATTAAAATTCCTCCCTCTTTCTCTCTCGCTCTTGTAACCCCAAGCCAGCCCTCGCGTGGAGAACCAGCTGCCGCTGCTGTCATCCTCAGATTGATACAGAAACGTCGGACAATCAAAACATATATAATATCATACACGAAAAAGTAATTAATAACCTGGTCGAACAGTCGAAAAAAAAAAAAAAAATCGATAACACGATAACGAATACGTTTTACAGCTTGTTTAATTCCTAAGAGAAAAATAGATAGGTAGGATATGGTAAATTATTTTTCTTGCCCCATCGAAGCGAGAGCCTCAGACCCCGGGAGAGAAGAAATGGCGAAGGAGAAGAAGGGGGGGGGGAGGGGGAGTGCAAAAGGGCTGGAAACAGATGCCCCGTGTTGGCCGATTTCGCGTCCCTCAATTCAACGCTAATTCGCGTCGCCTTCGTCTCTCTCTCTTTCTTTCCTTCTTTCGCCCCGCAGTCGGAGGTTAACAGCGGCCGCGCCGTTTCGGCGACGAACGGAAATACCGCGAGACAAATTGCACGCAGAAACGTGCAATTTTGTCATTTAAATAATTTCGTCTTGAGCTGTATATCCGAGGTTGAGGATAGCGTACGCGTCGACTAGTAACTAATAACAAGACAACGAGAGGGGCAACGGGATACAACCGAGAGCGGCCGCCGCTGCTGATGCTGCGAGGAGCAGCAGCGTTCAATAACTGCGGCCAATTGGACAATTGAGCTCAATCATAATAATACTTACGAGTACCGAACAGTAGGATTATACAGAGTATGTAGATATTTCATTCCATCCCCCTTCTAAAAAGTCACTGTACCGCGATTATTTCATCGCGAGGCTCGAGATAGGTGATTTCGCTGATGTTTCGTTCGCGATTTTATCAAATGTGCTTGTATTTCATAGCGAGACGCGAAATAGGTGATTTTGATGACGTTTAAGTTTGCATCGTTGGAATGCAACGAAATTCAGAATTTTTTTTTCAAATTAACCCAAATTATGAAATTAGTATAAAAAGTCATCATAGAAATTAGTTGCTATATGATGATCATCAAACATTAACACGAATGATAGTTCATCAATTGGGTTAATTAGAATTATTATTTTTCTCTGAATTTCGTTGCATCGTTGGAATGCAACGAAATTCAGAAAAAAATTCCAACGATGCAATGAAATTCAGAAAAAAATTCCAACGATTCAACGAAATTCAGAAAAAAATTCCAACGATGCAACGAAATTCAGAAAAAAGTTAATTATTATTAACCCAAATGATGAAATTATAGGTCAATTAGAATTTTTTTTCTGAATTTCGTGGCATTCCAACCATGCAAATTTCAACGTCATCAAATAGTTGAGTTTTCGAGTACAACTAACAATGGAAATCGACAGATCGGACGGAGCTTTCGAAGTTCCTCAGTTGAGAATAGAAAAGCAGAAAAGGTCGCCGACCACGTGTTCGACAGCTTCTTTCGAGCAATTTTTCTTCTGTTTCTTTCGTACCTACCACCATCACCATTACTAATACTACAGTTCCTACGGTGCGCGCGCGGCCTTATGGGCTGTCCGTCAGGTTGTTGGGCACCAGCCTAATAGACCCGACCGAGGCTGAGGAGCACAGTGGATTCGAATCTGTGCACCAGATGTCAGGCGACGGGAATCGTCGTCCAACTATTTCTGTGAAATAATAAAACTCGCTGGACGCAACGCCTACCTGACAATAGGAATTTATAATCGTATATTTGTATCCTGATATTTTTATCCCAGGAATTTGTGTCCCAAGTATAGAGAGCCAAAATATCAAAACACATGTAAAGTTGACGAACGAATTATTTAAAAAAGAAAAAAAAAAAAAAAAAAAACAACGGACGACTGGACTTACCGAGCCTAACGATTCGTCCGTGGATCGTCGCGAGATTCATGAACAGCACGACCAGAACCCCCAGAGCAATGCCATTCTGCCTCGTCGTCGTTGCCGCCGTCGTCGTCGTCATTTTACTGCCGTCTCGACCACAAAACTGTCGCGCGCGCAGCTTCCAATCAGTGCAGGTGAGACATGGGAGAAGTTCTGAAAAAAATGCAAAACGAAAGGAAATATCGTTAATTCCAGTAGCCAATGTGTCGTAAAATTTGTTTTGCTGCGAGTGATTGAAAAAAAAATTATAATTCCTGTATTTTTATTATCATGTGGTAGATTGAAAGAAAAAAAAAAAAAAAAAAAAAAAAAAAAAAAAAAAAAAAAATCTGTCGTATCGGTCTTTTTTTCCTCATAATTATGATGGCAAACGAAAGGAAATATCGTTAATTTCAGTAGCCAATGCGTCATAAAATCTCTTTTGCTGCGAGTGATTGTTAAAAAAAAATTACGATTAATGTATTTTTATTATCGTGTGGTAGATTGAAAAAAAAAACTTCTGTCGAATCGGTCTTTTTTTCTCATAATTATGATTGCAATGAGCATTGCACCTAGTTATCTGCTCGTCTGTTCCGTTTCGTTGGGTCTTTCGACTGAGGAAAGAAGAAGAAGAAGAGGAAGAAGAAGAAGAAGAAGAGAAGGAGGAAGAGGAGGAGAAAGACGAAGAAGTCGAATAAAAAACTTTGGATGTACATTAGAGCCATTAGGATTGCCGAGTGCAGGATGTATTATGTAATCTACGAGCGGACGTACGTGGATCGCGGGTGTGCGGAGCTTTCGCGCATGCATTGCCGCCATTATACCGACGCGGACCGTCCATGTGTTGCTCCACCTATATACCCGGAGTGTATTATGGTTGCGCGAGCCTGGCACGCGGATAGGAAGCGAAAGACGCCCGCTACTGTTTCCGGTTCGATACGCAATTACGCCGCGTACCATTCCGCCCGTATATACCTCAAGTACAGCGCTCGCGAATATATTAAGGCCGAGTGGAATTAGCGCCGCGCGTCTTATGTGCAAATCATTTATTCGCATTCACAGCTCGGACGCCTCTCGTTCCGACGCTGGATTCGATTTAATTTCGCTCAGCGTATCCCCCCAACTCTCCCCCTCCTTACGTACATGTGAAAAACACCTGCGCGAGTTATTTTAGTAATTGGTGTTAGTAATTGGTGTCGATTGAATTACAAATTATTGGTAGAATACAAAATTGTGGATAGAATGAAAAATTATCGGTAGAATAAAAAATTGTGGATAGAATAAAAAATTATCGGTAAAATAAAAAATTGTGGATAGAATAAAAAAATTTCGGTAGAATAAAAGATTTTCGGTAGAATAAAAAATTGTAGATAGCTTTAAAAATTGTCGACAGAATGAAAAATTGTTGACAGTATTATAAATTGTGGGTAGAATTAAAAACTGTCAATATAATTAAATATTGTCGATAGAATTGAATATGTCGATAGAATTAAGCGTTGTCGATAGAGTTAAAAATTATAGAGAGCCACGACTGTTTAGTTCCCAGGCAGCAGGCGCGAGCCAACGGAACTCCAGAGTGCCAGCTACTCCAACTCAAGATTCTCGAATCTCGCGCACATGGCCCCGGCGCACGCTTTTCTATTCCAGCATTATTTTCGTTTTTTTCTCTGGCATTTCATCCCGCGTCCCGCCTCTCGTGCACTTGTCTCTGCCACAAGTGTTGCTATAATCTCGTTTAACAGAAACCACGCATCCACACGTAAAGTAGCTGCCAACGAACAAATCGTCGGCGTCTTTTGCTTCTAATTAACACACAACGGAGACAAAGAGAAAGAGACATTTATTGCAAACCCTAAGGGCACCGTGCAAATATCAACATACATGGTCACAAACCACACTACCCTCGATTCACAACGTCAACGCCCAAATATACAAATTTTGCAGAATAGAATAATACAAAATAATTACAAAAATAATGCAAAAATAATTATAAAAATATTGGGAGAAATAATTCCTAAAATATTGGGAAAAATAATTCCTAAAATATTGGAAAGAATAATTCCAAAAATATTGCAAAAAATAATACAGAATAATACAAAAATAGAGGGAGGGAGGAAGGGACAGAGGAACAGAGAAAGAGATAGAGAGATTTTATAGTTAGGCAATCAAGACACAACTAACGAAAGACGCAATCAACAGGTAATAAATCAACCTCTCACGATATAACGCAAACGACAATTTAAGTGCCTATTTACATTAGCGCGGCTACAATATTACGAAACGAAAAGAAAAGATCCCGAAGAAAATCTCGTCAGGGATCTTTTCAACCCGAGATTTTTCTGATAATTGGACTTATATCAACTCTAAAGTCAAACAAGCGGGAGAGAAAAGAACGAGGAGCGAATGAAAAACGTGCTGCCTCGGAATCCCCTTGACAAAAGAGGCTTTGAGCGTGTGACCGGTCCCGAGACTCGTGTTCCATAGTAGCACTATTGTAGCACTATATATTCGTCGTGTCCACGTGGTAAATAGCATTAGCGTCGCTCCCTTCAGTGAAGCGGCGTTGGACCTGCTTTCCACCGAGCATACCACAATTTTCATCAAGTCACTGTTGTCCCTCGTGCTCCTTCTGCCCTATTCCCTGTATTCGTATTCGCGTCTTTCCACGCAGCAACAAGACAACTTTTCCTGGATTGGCAATGAAGGTTCGACAAGGAAAATTATTTCAGGCGCAAGGGACGTGCGGTCGTAAGGAATGAAAATATCATTATTTATCAATGATCAATTTTTATCAATGAATATTTTTTTATCAATGATCATTTTTTATCGATGATCATTTTTTATCAATGATCATTTTTTATCGATGATCATTTTTGATCAATGATTATTTTTTATCGACGATCATTTTTGATCAATGATCATTTTTATCTACGATTTTTTTATAAATGATTTTTTGTATCAATGTTCACTTCTACGATTTTTTTTTATAAATGATTTTTTTATCAATGTTCACTTTTATCTACGATTTTTTATAAATGATTTTTTTTATCAATGTTCACTTTTATCTACGATTTTTTTATAAATGATTTTTTTTATCAATGTTCACTTTTATCAATTTCTATTGTCTCTCGCGCTCTTCCCATTCATTTCCCTATTCGTACTCGCGCCTATTTCCACGCAGCAACGCGACAATTTTTACCATATCGGTAATGCAGCTTCGCCGTGGAAAGTCGTTCGAGGCACGAGTATAACCTGGGCCACGAGGAGTGGTCACCGGTCATGCGAGAGGAGAAAAGATCATGGACAACATCGACGTCGGTGGCGGCGGCGGCCGGAAGGGTGACAATTCCGACCAGTCGGTAATCGGCTTAGCGGTGGAAACAACCGTATCCGTTCGTGCCTCGAGGGACTTTTTCTCGAAAAAAAAGGAGGAACAAAAAAATACAATAAAAAAAAAACGAGGGAGAAGAAAAAGAATTTCTTTCCTATTTCTCGGCGATTCCCGGCCCGGCTCGTCGCGTTTACCGCCGTCGAGTGCGACAAGGTCTACGACACGTACACGCACGAGGGACGTGGGCGGCCTGCGTGAATGGTGCAGGGAGCCGCACGCGGTTTCCGGTGACACGAGTAAACGTTTCAAAATCCCGTCGGCGTATGTTTCAAGGAAACCTCTGGGATACAGTTAGCCATTTGTATATCTGTATACAGTTACACTGTACTCGTATGCTAACGAATATATATTTTTTTTTAAATAAATAACACCTTATTGAAATCCAATAAATCTTTTTCGCTATGGGTGTAAAAACTGTGGGCGTTTGCAGTCGGATTGAAAACATAAGTCGGCTCTCGCGAGCGCTTAGTGGGCGCCTCCGCGTCTTCCCGCCACCGGGATCTCGAATATCGAGGGATATATTTTTTCATCGAGGGATTAAAAATATATATTTCGGTCTCCTCACGACGATTCGGTGTTGCAGTATTTCTTGTACGCTGCAATTTTTTTTATTATTTTTTATAAAAGAATATTATATTGAAATTCAATAAATCTTTTCTCTGGGTGCAAAAGTTCTGGGCTTTTGCAGTCGAATTGGGAATAAATTGTCTCTCCGAGTGCTTAGCAGCCGCCTTCGCGTCTTACCCGCCGGGATCTCGAATATCGAGGGATATATTTTTTCATCGAGGGATTAAAAAAATCCCGAGGGATTAAAAAATATTTCGGCCTCCTCACGACGATTCGGTATTGCAGTATTTCTTGTACGCTGCAGTTTTTTTTAAATAATAAAAGAATATTATATTGAAATTCAATAAAAAAAAAATTTCCGAGTGCAAAAGTTGTGGGCTTTTGCAGTCGAATTGAGAATAAATTGTCCCTCCGAGTGCTTAGCAACCGCCTCCGCGTCTAACCCGCAGAGTTCTCCATTATCGAGGAAAAAGACCTGAGCGAAAGGACAACGAATACGAAACTCGTGGCGCTCCAACAGAACAATTTTTTTTTTTTTATAAAAGAAGATGTTGCTATATAATAAATCTCTTCTCTGCATATAGTGTAAAAGCCGTGGGCGCGTTTGCAGTAGGATAGAAAATTCAAGTTGCTCCTCCGAGCCACTTTGTAGTGGGCGCCTCCGTGTCTTCCCGCCCAGTTCTCGAATATCGAGGGAAAGGCGCCGCGAGAGAAAGAGCGACGACGATCGCGACCCGCGCTGCTCATAGCTCTTGGTCAACTCTTGACCATAATGGTAGCGCGGTGACCGCTACGACTGTCCACGAACAAAGAGGTCGTAAGTCATGAGCCGCGCCACTCGAATGCCTAGAAAGATTTACTCCAATCTGTTCGCCCAAATAAAATTAATCGTGCGTTTTATCGTCAGTCCAATTATTTTTTAAAATTTAGACCGCGTCTCAATAAATGAGTGATGTTGAAGTTTGCATCGTTGGAATGCAACGAAATTCAGGAAAAAAATTAATTCCATTTAACCAAAGTGATGAAATTTGGTATAAAAAGTAATCGCAGCAATCAGTTGCTATAATTATTATTGCAGCAACTAATTCGCTAATCTAGCTAATTATAGCAACGAATTATAGCAACTAGTTGCTATAATTATTATTATAGCAACTAATTCTAATTAACCCAAATTCTAATTACCCCAAATTCTAATTAACCCAAATTCTAATTAACCCAAATTCTAATTAACCCAAATTCTAATTAACCCAAATGCTAATTAACCCAAATTCTAATTAACCCAAATTCTAATTAACCCAAATTCTAATTAACCCAAATGATGAAAATAGAATTAATTTTTTTTTTCCCTTGAATTCCAACGATGCAAACTTCAATATCATATAAATGAGCAACGAGGACGTCGCCGAGATTTGAGATGGAGTAGCCAGAGTCGGAGTGAGCGAAGCAAGTACCAAGAGGCTCACAGCAATCGTAGGGAACACGTGCGTTACAGCAGCAGAAGCAAAAGCAGAAGCAGAAGCAGAAGCTGCTCTCGGACGCCTGTAAACTCGACGATCGTTCGTGGCACGAACGCGCAGAAGCCGAGGGTCTCAAGCCCGACGCGATCTTGAAATTGTTGTGGCTCGAGCCAAAGCCAGATGGCCGATTCTCCGGCCCTCCCATCGGCCGCGCTACCGAAACAACCGCGGGCACCGACGTTTCTGGCATACGTTTCACTATTTTATTCTCGCCGCGGAGCGGCCGAAACCCCCTTCGCGGGGCCGAAATAAAAGGGGAAAATAAATCGACGTCCCAGCGGGTTTTCCGTGGGCCGCGTCTCGATGTCTTGTGAGCCGCGCGCGCGACGCTTCAACTTCGCTCCTGTGGATGGCCGGCGAGGCGTGAAAATCCGCCTCGATCCGTGTCGCACGGACGGCGTGTGACATACGCAGTGTGACAAAGCGGGCCCTGCAACGGTGCAGCGAGCGCGGGCCTGTGAAAACATTGTCGAACGTCGCGCCTGTCGTCCGTCGTCGGGAGCGCGCGCGCACCTCGTATACTCAACCTACGGGCGAAGGAGACGCGATTGATTAACGACGGGAACGAAAGGGATTGTCGTGTCGAAATTACATAGTCACACCCGGGAAATGGGTAGAAGTATCGAGAGACGAATTTACCGAAATTGCGTTGGACGGAAACAAATATTTCGTCGAAATGATTTCTTGGGATTTTTGGTAGAAAATCTGTGGCGTTATATGTGGGATTTAACGCTACGGATTTTTCACCAGGAATTCGAATTCTATCAAAAGGGCCAGCGATTTAAATAATAATAATAATAATAATAATAATAATAATAATAATAATAATAATAATAATAATAATAATAAACGAGGTTGAAGTTTGCATCGTTGGAACGCAACGAAATTCAAAACAAAAATTAATTCTAATTTCATTATTTGGGTTAATTGGAATTATTTTTGCTTCCTCATAGAGGAAGCTTTGTTTTCGTGAAAATTTTTTTTTTCGAGATTTTCATGTTAACATACTTAGAATCACCTAAAACGTCGAGAAAAGTGGTCTAGAAAATATGTCTGTATGTGTGTATGTGTGTGTGTGTGTGTGTGTGTGTGTGTATGTATGTATGGTCCAGGCACCGAACATTCAATTGTTCATAACTCAGGAAGGGCATGATGGATCGAGCTAAAAATTGGCACGCAAGTAGAGTATTAAACCCTCTGTAATTCACATATTTTAAAAATTAAATATATCCATGTATACAAATTTTATCGAATTTTAAATTTTTCAAAAAAATGGCGTGATCGCTCTAACTTTCGTAAAAGTTCGACGATTCAGCTATATACTTCATCATAAATAAAGACACGGTTAATGTTGTTTGGTATTGAATTTCAGCGAAATCGGTAAAGCGGTTCCGGTTTTATAGAATTTTGAATTTTTCGAAAAAAATAAATTTTGCTCTAAATCACGTCGAATCTCATCAAATGAACCAAAATATTCAACAGTCAAAAAATAACATACAGCGCTGCGACGTATAAAATTTGGTGACGATCGGTAAAGTCGTTCGGATTTTACGCTGTTATGAATTTTTTTAAAAATTAAGATTTTCGTTGTAACTTATGGAAAAGTTATTAAAGTAAGTCAAAACTTTGTATCTAATCAAAATGAGATGTAACGGTGTTTGTAACGGAGTTTTCTTTTGTTCAGATTAAAAAAAAGTTGCAAAGTAGAACTTTGCACACTGCTTCCTCATTAATTCCCCTTTTTCACAAAGCTTCCTCTATGAGGAAGCCAAAGTTAATAAATAAGCTTCTTCATAGAGGTGGCTTTGTGAAAAAGGGGAATTAATGAGGAAGCAGTGTGCAAAGTTCTACTTTGCAACTTTTTTTTTCTGAATTTCAGTGCATTCCAACGATGCAAACTTCAACATCATAATAATAATAGCAGCAGCCCCTTTTAATTAAATTCGCATTCCATGAAATAATTTCGACAATTTTTATTTTTTTATTCGAAATTTGGTGTCTCCTGGAATTATATAAACGGATTTTTCGAATTTTTTTGGGATTCAAGAATTTTTTATTTTGTTTTACTTGGCTCATGTGGAATGCCTTATGTACTATTTGCGACGGAGAGACGCCGCGCGTTAGTTGTCCCGCTCGCCATGTTGGGCTTGGGCTACTTGAAACGTCGCGACGAAGGCGAACGTGCGTTAACGGGCGAGCGGGCATCGGGGTATAGGTGGGTACGTTAGCGTAGCTGCACAAGAGGGACTCGCGTGCGTGTGACGCGCATGGCAAGCGCTTTCGGAAAACGTGCGTAGCCTAGCTCCTCGCGCGCGGCCAAGCGTGAGCTTCGCCTCGATCGCCTCGATCGCCTCGAATTCCCAACGACGCCAATCGAACGAGATTCGAATACTTATCGCGTCGCCTCCCGCGGCGGCTGTATACGTATCCTCCGGATGGAAATCGAATTTCGAATCGTCGATCCATCTCTTATTTACACACGCTATTAAATATATAATCAAACGAACAAATGCCGCGCACGACACGCTTAACTTTTCCCATCGACCAGCGCCCACATTCGATATCTTTTTTTTTAATTCGTTAGTATGTGAAAATTTAAGCATTTCATTATTTAAGCTACTGTGAAAATTAAACATTTCATTATTTAAGTTACTATGAAAATTTAAGCATTTTATTATTTTAGCTGCCACAATAAATATTAATAAACTATTGCTGAAATTGCAGCATTTTATCATTTAGGCTGTGTCAACAAATTGTAACAATCTGGTGTTAAAATTTAAGTATTTTATTATTTTATCTGTGTGTATAAATTTTAACATTTAATTGCTAAAATTGAAGCATTTTATCATTTTAGCTGTGTCAACAAATTGTAACAATCTGGTGTTAAAATTTAATCAATTTATTGCTAAAATTGAAGTTTTTTGTCATTTTAGCTGGGTCAACAAATTTTAATATTCTATTGTTAAAATTTAAGCATTTTATCATTTTCGCTGTGCCAACAAATTTTAACTGCCCATTGTTAAAATTTAAGTGTCCACTGCGACGCAGCCAAATTCAAAAATACCCACATGGACACCCATTTCATCAAGGGCGCCGTCGCGAGTTGCATTCGAGATAACCGCGGCCCACGTATTATCGCATCTGTCTCCGAATTTTATCGCTACGCGCAAACACTCGAGATTCACAGGTATACGAGGACGTGTTTTAATGTCGAAAACACGGTGGGTCAGGCCCATAGGGGTTTCCGTTTGCGCAGCCCCGTGAGATAATTTTTATCGTTCTCGTTGCTTCACGGCTGCATCCCGTCCCCTTCACCGCGGACACCAGAGTTTCAAGTTCAACCGGCCCTCGCGTGACACCGAGACAACTTTCCCTGCGATGCCTTTTCCCATCGGCTCGTCGCTCTTCCTGCTTCCTCCGATCCTCCGTTTTGAACCTCCAAACATCGGACGCTAAACATCGCCGAGAGTCCTCGGCGCGATAGGCAGAAGAAGCCATACAGGGCCGAAGGTACCTGCGGTTCGTTAAATCTCAAGCGACAAAAAATATATTCCCGAGAATTCTCGAGGTCTTTTTTTTTCATCCTCGTGTGACACATTCGAAACATCTGTCTCTATAAAAACCATGGCTGCCGAAAGACGCGAGAAAAGACGTCTTCAAAGTGAATTACGCTCGGGCGTCGCCCGGGCTCTGCAAATTCAGGCGAATATTTGGGAGAAATTCGATGAGTGCGAATAATTACGAGTGGAGGTTCCCATTTCGAACCCGGCGGGTCGCAACGGAATTTTTTCTCAGTTCGTAAACAATTAGAAATTGTCGCCTCTGGCTGCTTATTCGATTCTTAATAGATCGATGAAGCAGTCAAAATAATTTATTCCGTGTTTGCCGGAAATCATCGATAACATAGGAATCTAGTCATCCCTAATTTCAAATGAACAAACACACGGCCAATGTAAAGTATGTAAAGTTATCATCTGTCTTTAAACGAGAATAGAATTGAGAAAGAATTTCGCCAGGGTCACATTGGCATAATTGGTAACGTACCAGGCTAGAATCCTGAAGGTTTCCGGTTCGAAACCGAGTCGTGGCGGAATTTTTTCTCAGTTCTTAAAACTAGAAATTGTCGCCTCTGGCTGCTGCATGGATTCATAATGGATCGATGAAGCCGTCAGAGTCGACGAAAATTAATTAACCCGTGTTTGCCGGAAATCATCGGTAACATAGGAATCTAGGCATCTCTGACTCTGACTCAGACCCGAGTTATGCTTGCCGAATCTTAAAAGCGTAAATAGTCCGAGAAGACGCGAGAAGGGGAGCTTAAAAAATAATTACGAGTGTCGCGAGTGTGTCTCATTCGGCTGCGCGAGCTCGCGTTAATCGCGTGTCGCGGCGGCGGCACCGCCTCCCGTGCCGCTGTCTCGAAGCTTCCACCGCGCCGAAGCTCCGCGCAGTCGTTCTCCGCACGCGCGCGCGCTACTAGCGCGCGCGCACGCGAGTGAGAGAGCGGCGCGCACACATCGGGCGGCTCTGCGGAGCGAGAGTCCACGGGCTGAGTTTGCCACACCGGGCGCGGCGTCTGATCGACGTAATGGACCGTTTCCTGAGCAGACGCGGGTACAGACGTCGCTGACTCGGTGAATGCTGCTTCGCCCGCCTCGACACTACCTACGTGTCAGTGTCAGTGACACACGCTATGGACGCCGCTATGCGACACGCTCTGCGGTCGGGCTATACGGACGCACGCGATCCCCGGAGATCCGAAAAACGGGGGCTCTTTATCGTCGCGCGAGAGTAAAGACAATTGCGGTCGACTGACATTCCGATCGGCAGACTCGCGGAATGAACCGAGGTTGCTGTTTCGTGTGGTAATAGTTACCACAACATTTTCTTCTTACACGGTGAAAAAGATGTGATAATGAATATCGCATTAGCTAACCTTTTATTATTTTTATCTTTGTATTCGCGTCATCTGATCTGAAGACACTGTACTTACTTTGTTGGCTATCTGGTGATGTTGAAGTTTGCATCGTTGGAATGCAACGAAATTCAGAAAAAAATTAATTGTAATTAAGCCAAATGATGAAAATGGATATAAAAAGTCACCGTAGCAAATAAGAGCGGAAAAAAAAATTCGTGCCCTTCATCACTTGGGTTAATTACGTTTTATTAATTTTTTCTCTGACTTTCGTTGCATTACCAACGATGCAAACTTCAACATCGTGATATCTGCTATGTGTATCTTCGGTCCGTAGGGGATTTTATCGCAGGATCAAATAAGTAGCTACCCCGATCGCCAGACTGGCGGAGTGAATCGAGTTTGCTGTATCGAGTGTGGTAATCGTTACCAGAAAATGTTCTTCTTACACGGTGAAAAAGATGTGATAATGAATATCACATTAGCTCACCTTTCATTATTTCTATCTTTGTATTCGCGTCATCTGATCTGAAGACTCTGTACTTACTTTGTTGCCTATCTGCTATGTGTATCTTTGGTCCGTAGGGGATTTTATCGCAGGATCAAATAAATAGCTACCCCGATCGCCAGACTGGCGGAGTGAACCGAGATTACTCTACCGAGTGTGGTAATAATTATCAGAAAATTTTCTTTCTGCACGGTGAAAAAGGTCTGATAATGAATATCACATTAGCTCACCTTTCATTATTTCTATCTTTCTATCGCTTCATCAGATCTGAAGACTCTGTACTTAGGTATACTTTGTCAGTTATCTCTTGTATATCTCCGGTTATTACTCTTACGCTGACGAGCGATCGCTCTTGGTAGGGAAAAAAAGAAAAAAAAAAAAAAAAAAAACGTCAGCCGCTTTGCCGCAAACCGTAAGCTGGACTTGTGTTCCACTGATTTTTTTGTTAGAAACAAAAAAATGCCGAAATCCGGTTCTCATTATCCGCGACACCATCTGAATTGATGAGGTTTAAGAAAATCGCGTCACGTGCCGAAAAAAAAGTCAGCCCTGCTGGCCGCGAACGCGAGAGTCGCGCGTGTCGCTTGTACACTCGGCGCCGTTTTTCCTTTCACACCGGAAGAGGCGTCCGTACGTGCGGACGCGATATCTGTGCGGCTTGTGACGGTTTTTCGGATGATGTTGAAGTTTGCGTCGTTGGAATGCAACGGAATTCAGAAAGTAACATTAATTCCAATTAACCCAAAGGATGAAATTAGGTATAAAAAGTCATCGTGGCAATTAGTTGATATGATGACTGTTTCTACCGAATGTCATCATTTGGGTTAATTAGAATAATTTTTTTTTTATTTCATTGCATTCCAACGATGCAAATTTCAACATCATGTTTTCGGGCGTACCGCATAATTCACGTGACCGCGAGAACGTTAACAATACCTAAACATATGTCATGCGATAAATCGAGCAAACCCGGCCGATTTGTCAACCGATTTGTCAAATCGCGCCGATAATGGCGAAATCCATGCCGGGTGAGAAGATTGATCGAGGGATGCTGGTAGGAAGAACGCGCGGCGTATTTCGAACTCGCTTTCAAACTCTCGATTGACACGACTGCGCGGTTGATTGACTTTGCGAACGTGCATTATATTCCTTCCGTCAAGTGTTTTTATTAACAGTCGAGAATGGAGGTGGAGGTTGGCCGAGCGCCGAGAATGAACCCACATGTAGCGGGCGGTCGAGAGGGAGAATAGAAAATGCAGCTCTTAGGTGCGCCGCGTGCGGCGTGACCCGCGCTCGTACTCATACGATACAACCGATTATCACGCTCGGTGCGCCGCTAACGCGTGTCGTCGCTTTCAACCTGGGAGACCATTATTCTTGCACACGATTATTGCGGATCTTTGATGTCGAATTTCACATGCAGATGCTGAGCGCAATCCTTTTGCCCTTCCCATCTGCGCAGAACGGCATTGAGCGGCTTAGCTTATGGAAAGAATACCGAGAGAAAAAGCTCTCTTGATTCAATGAAATTTCCTTGAAATCTCAGCGAGACATTTCTTTGATGTCCATGAAATAATAACCTTGAGTTAATATTATGTTTTCTTTGAATGATCTCATCAACCAAATTATAGGTGATGTCGACCAAGTTCTTGGTTACGTAGTACTTAGATATGTTCAGTGTCGTAAGTCTCCATTATTTTAAGAATTAAAGTATACACAACGGTTTATTTTTTAGTTGCGATTTTATAACGATCACCTGTGGCGATTAAAAAATCATATGTGAATTTTTGAATAGTCGTAAGAAAAACCTAATTTTTAATTAAATTTTGGGAGAAATTGTCAGAAAAATGGACAAGCACAGTCCTCAGTATTTCTCCATTTTTTCAATAAGATCACCATGAAGTTTTATGGGAAATTAATATATCATTCTTCTATTTAAAAGTTTACACATCGTATTACAATCATTACGAGTTACTATTATAGAAACATAATTACAAAGCCAATCGTACCATCAATTTTATTTCTACAAAAATTAGGGATTTACAACTCCGGTTTAATATCATTCTGACCATTTCTGTCACTCACATCTGTGTCATTATTTGCCGCGCAGAGACGATTTTTTGTCCGAATTATCGTAAAAATGGCCAGACAGATAAACCGAGTTTATATTCTATTAACGATTACTAGAAATGTCTCTATGTGTCAGAGGCCGAAGCTCATAATACGTGGACACAAAGAAGCGATCAACAGTACAACCCGCCCCCTTTATGGCTCTTACAGCATGTTGCCAATCGATTCAAGAGAATCATTACTCGTCCTTTAATTTCTTCTCCCATTCTCTATCTCTCCCATCGCTTCACAGTACCCCGGGTAACGCGAGCCCCGCAAGTGCTCCATCCATTTTATCTTACGACCCGACGAGCCGTTACATCGCGACTGTTTGCACGCGCGGCGGTCGCTAATCGATTTTCATACGGCGATCGTACAAAATAATTGGACGTGCCGAGAATTATGGCATCGTCGGGCAATACAAACCGCTCGTTGCGCAGGTAGAACAGAATAGAATCCGCGCTCGCCGTTTTACAGTCGATTGACGTGCGCGACGTCTCTACATTTTATCGCCGCTTGAATCGCAAATGACTTTTACGTTCAGTACCGATGCAATCGGTGGTTTGTATAGGTATAATTTGCACCGCGAGACGCGCGCTCAGCGGGCAGCCCGATCGAGATGGATGCGCGCTGCGTTAATCAACGACTATCAAGACGCTCGTCGTCGTCGTCGTCGTCGCCGCGGCGGATAACGCGAGATTTCTCTGTAAGCCGCAACTTCGCTGGAAGCACTTGACGCTGGTACTTGGACTAATATAGTATTGCGCGGGCTTTGGGATCGACGGCGGAGCGCACGAAGCTGCAGCGCGAAGCGCCGCGGCGCGTCCCCATCGCTCGCGCTGCCTTCGAACCCGGCGGACCTCGAGAATTGACGGGCGCGCTCGCCGGCTCCTCTCCCTCCTCTGCCCCCCCCCCCCCTCGGAGCCAAGGAGGCGGCTCGATTTGTTCTCGGAACCACTTCAATTCCGGCTCTCCTTTTGTTTTCTACTCTGCGCGCTGCGCTCTCTCGTTAATTGACGCAATGAGCGCAACGAGGTCGACGAGTGATTGTCCAGCGAGTGTCTCTCGCCCCCCCGTTGCCTTGGCTCGAACCCTTTCAAGATCGCGATGTAAGACTTGGGGCAAAAATAATTGAAAAAAGCGTCAAACGATTTTTCGACAGGTTCGTCAAGTTGGATCGATGAGCGTCGAAACCGACGCAGCGTTGATACGCCGGTTTCGAGCCGGGTCGATCAAACTTTTTCTAGAAGCCGACGTAAGACTTGGGAATATAATAAAAATGTACCAAACGATTTTTCGTTAGGATGTTCGTCAAGACGGTTTGACGGAAGTTGTGCAGCGTTGACGCGTTGGTTTTGATGCGAATCCATCAAACTGTTTTCAGATTACGATGTAAGACATGAAGAAAAAAACTTGTATGTTATGCCGCAATTGCATAAAACCCATGCAAAAAATTCCATTTTCCGCATTGAGCGTAAAAATGTCTTTTGCGTACCGTAGGCAGTGCGTAAAATCGAATTTTACGTATACTACGTCAAATTAGTATTTTATGGCACGAGTGCGTAAAATACGGTTTTACGCACGTGTGGCGTATCATATTTTTTTACGTAGTATGCGAAAAAATCCACTTTACGCACTGTGCGAAAAAATCTATTTTACGCACTGTGCGAAAAAATCCATTTTACGCACTGTGCGAAAAAATCCATTTTACGTATCAAATGCAGTGCGTAAAATAAAATTTGACGCATACTACGTTAAAAAAAAAATGTCGACGCGTTAGTCGCATCGCATTGATAGACATCGAAACCAACGCAGCCTTGACGCATTCCTCTCAACGCGACCCGATCTCGAGGGACGAAGAAATTACGTTTCTTAGAGAGACGCAGAGATTTGGATTGAAAGACGCCAACGCGCAAACCCGCTGCCACGCATCGAGAACGAGGAATCAAGACGATTGCGCAATGCGAACGCAGCAGCTATTTGCTTTCGGCGTAATAGGCGCGAATTATATATAGGATGGCATCGCGATGCATCGATAATACATCCGCGAGGTACAAATCAAACAGTTCCTCGGATCGTTTGTTTCCTCAACTATACGTTAGCCTGCCTGGCGCGCGCGTGTGTGCGACGACGCGTAGACGGGTAGCCGCTACGTTATATATCGCGATATACAATATATACCGGATACGATAAATTCAAACCACAGCGGCGCTGTGAGTTGATTTGCCGCGATCTGCGGTCGCCGTGTATGCAAATCATACGCTCGAATTACGCGCCGCGGTCGCGGCTTATTTTCCAATATACTAAATAATGACTGAATAATAATCTCATTCGCTGTATCGCGCGCGGGGAGCGGGGAAAAAAAGCTACGACAAATTGCTCGATAATGAGTGGAAGTCAATCTGCACACGCGGGACGTTTGTAAAGTGAGGCCCGCGAGGCTCTCAACGGTGGCGCAACGCAATATCCACCATCGCCATCCACACGACGTCGTCCACCTGGCGTAGACAGCCGACAGCCGACAGCCTCTTCCACGTGGTGGGTATAGAGCCACCGCCCGAGCGTCTCGTGTCTTCGCCTCCTCTCGTTTCCAGTATTTACTTGGCTAACATTGAGCCGCGTAACAAGGTAGCGCGTAACCGCGGCCCGGGCACCAAATAACCTGTTACCGCATGCGCATCCCTACACATAGTAGCAGGTCGACTCTTCTTCTTTTTCTTCTTGTTCGTCTTCTTCTTTAGCTTCTTCATCCTGATATCATTCCCTCGTCTTCTCGTGCGGCTCGAGGTAGACGAGGCGAGGAATCTAATAATGTAGATACGCGTGTCTTGGACGATATTTGTGGCAAAATAAAGGAAATGAAAATTATGCGGGGTGAAAGACCCCTTAGGTTGGTAGCGGATTTATATTTTATTTATATGATTGCAGAGGAAAAGAAATTTTATTTTTGTTATTGCAGAGGAAAACGAATTTTATTTTTATTGTTGCAGAGGAAGACAAATTTTTGTTTTTATTGTTGCAGAAGAAAACAAATTTTGCTTTTATTGTTGCAGACGAAAACAAATTTTATTTTTATTGTTGCAGACAAAAACAAATTCTGTTTACATTATTTTAGACAAAAACAGAATTTTTGTCTACTTTTATGAGATACGAATTTGATCAAAAGGGACAACAATTTATATTGTTATTATTTCTCTTTTAAATTACTGACGCGTAACGGTTCGTCCAACAAATAAGCCTGCTGCCGCATCTTCGTACTTAGTAACAGGTCGATTCTTCTTCTCCATCTCCGTCATCTTCTTCTTCTAGGTATCATTCCCTGGACTTCCCAGTGCGTGGCACAAGATGGACGCGCACAATCTAATGCCAATATTTATGACAAAATAAACAAACAAAAAATCTTCTCGTCCTTCCACTCGACATCATTCGCTCGTATTCTCAGCACGTGGAACAAAATAGACGCGCGCAGAATCTAATTATCGGTAGTAGATATTTGCAGCAAAATAAAACAAATATCTTCTTCTTCCTCCTTTTCTATAGGAATTCGCTCGAATAATGTAAACATTAATTGGAAAATAACAAAAATAACGTTGAACTTTGCATCGTTGCGATGCAACGAAATTAAAACCAAAATATTAATTTCATAAAAATGTAAATAATTCATCCCCATTAGGAATTAATTATTAAAATTTAATTTCTTAATTTCTTTTTTAATTTCTTTGCATCGCAACAACGCAAACTTCAACGTCAGGAAAAATATCTTCATCTATGTATCATTGACTCGTATTCTCATAATCCACGGAACAAAATAGAGGCAATCTAATAATGCAGATAGCGGCGGTCGGGGCACGCGCTACCGTCAACCATCACCGTCCACCATCATCACCACCACGCCGAGCTAATTCCTCGTGATAAATCTCGATGCGCCTTTTCCCTCGCTAATTACTCCAGCTCGTTGGGCGTAATAATAGCTCGACCGCGGCCGTGGCGCGGCAAACGAGAAACGCGCCGCTCCAAGCCGAAGCCAAATCCGACGTGTAAGTGGCGTAAACGCCAACCGCGCATACATCGAGCGCGCGTATTATACATAGAGATAGGCGCGAGCGCTCCAGGCGTAACGTGATGCGTAACGTTATCATGCCATATACAGCGTAACAGCGCGTCGATCCTTATATACCTCCTACGTGCATCATCTTGTCCGATGTGCTGCAAGGAACGCGGGGTGAAGGGGGGGGGGGGGGGGGAGGTTCTATTATGCGTAATAGATGCGGGTGAGCGAAGCGCCAAGTTCAAGTTCCTCGGTTTCCTTCGTTCCTCCTTTCATCGGACGTGCAGCGTGCACCACACATCACGCGTGGTATCAGCGCGCTCGCCGCGAATTCTCTTCCTTATTGGCAGGATAGACATTGTAGACGGGGGAGACCGGGGCGTGATGGCGTATGGATCGTGGGGCAAAATGGCCACGTGGAAAATCGGGATCTTTCGACTGGAGGCAAAAACGGGGGACGGCAAATTATTGGAAAATGTTTCTGCAATTCAATTGGAAGATATTTCTATAATTCAATTGGAAGATATTTTTGCAATTCAATTGGAAGACATTTCTATAATTCAATTAGAAGATATTTTTACAATTCAATTGGAAGATATTTTTACAATTCAATTGGAAGATATTTTTACAATTCAATTGGAAGATATTTTTACAATTGAATTGGAAAATATTTCTACAATTCAATTGGAAAATGTTTCTACAATTCAATTGGAAGATATTTCTACAATTCAATTGGAAGATATTTTTACAATTCAATTGGAAAATATTTCTACAATTCAATCGGAAAATATTTCTACATTTCAATTCGAAAATATTTCTTCAATTCAATTGGAAAATATTTCTACAATTCAATGGAATCATCGAAAAATAAACCTTTTTTTGAATAATTTTGCGTATATTCACAGCAATATATGGCGTTTAAATTCAGAACTCTAGAGCGGGGCAAAATGAGCCACTTTGAGGGTCAGCAAAAAAAGAAAAAAAAATCCAGAGCAAAGACGCTAAGGATTCGCGCACGAGTATCGAATCGGGCGTCACAATCCGTCGTAATTTTCCAACAAAGAAAACCACGGGGGCCCCAAGAATAGCCTGACCATCGAAATTTATCGTACTCGATTCCCCTGGCCGAGGTAAAATCCAAGACGCTCCCTTCTAGTGATTCGTGCCACTAAGTATACAGCAGCTAGAACTCGTATCGAGTCTGGGTTACTTGATTAAGGGTCCAGTGGGATGAGAGAGAGAAGGAGAGGGGGTTCGACTCAGGCGGCCACGTTAGACAAATTGTCGACAGCGACCTATGCGTTATATATTACGGAAGAATATTAGAACGAACAAGAGAGACGGAGACGGCGCGCGTTGCGCCACAAGCTCCAAGGAGCGAGGGAGAACTAGGTACAATAAGGTACCTATTTACATGTGGTGTGCGTATCTCGTCCCTGCGGTGTGTGTGTGTGTGTGTGTCTGCCCTACACGAAGCCGTGCGCAACGCCCATTATTCTATTCCGACCGAAGCAACGCGCGGCTCAGCGAGAGGGGCTGGCAATCTCGCCTTATAAAACGAAAGTACTTGGAGACTATATTGCTATATTGGTTGCGGCCGAGACGGTCTCGTTGTCCGTTGCCGGCGTCGAGGGACACCGGGGGCCGCTCTGCAATCTGTCAAATAAATCGCAGGCCTCCGCTTCTTGTGTACGAAAGTCAACGCTGGTCTCGCGTGCTTTACACACTGGGCGTCTCGTTCTCCTCGCGAGAGGAGGAGAACGAGGAGGAGGATGAGAAGAAGACAACAACGCGAGAGCGGAAAGAGACTCGATAAGAGCGTTCGAGGTGCTCGAGGGCGACTCGACGGCAGCGGCCGAGTATATTTTAATATACGTGAAATAATAAAATGTGACTCACGAGCGGGACAGTGACCGTGAAAAGGAATATAAGCCGAGAACTGAGAGGCCACTAAGAGGAGCAGCGGATAGAAAGATTTGCGGGGAGCAAGAACAAACGTCTCTCAACAACGCCGTACACTGTCCTCGCTCTGCTCACTTGAGAGAAGATGAAGATGAAGAAGAAGAAGAAGAAGAGGAGGAATCGTGAAATTAAGTATTCCAGCAGCGCACGTTTATTCAATGAAATCATGACTTCAACTGGAATTACGATAAACGGAAAATTAATTGAGGCACTGGATGATTTAGTGGCAATGATAGGCGGAGCGAATTCGATGATAGGTTTATCGTGTTCATTTGTCGGCTAATGGTGTGAAATGAGAAAAAAGGGAGGAAGACGTGGTACTGAGAAAAAGAGAGAGAGAGAGAGATATGTATATAAATAAGGGATAAATAAAGAGAGAGTGGCAGAGAGGCGCACGCGTCTTATCGCCAACGGTGGGCAGAACTGCACGTGTTGAGTCTCACAAGAAACGGAGGGATGAACGCGGACGTCGCGCGAGCCGGCGACGGGGATTTATTAAATGATGTTGAAGTTTACGTGTTGGAATGCAATGAAATTCAGAAAAGAAAGCAATGCTAATTAACCTACATGATTGATAACAATCTGACTAATAAATAATGATTTAATTATTAAAGAGTGATTTAATTAATAATTTCATCATTTGGGTTAAATAGAAATCATTTTTTTCCTGAATTTCGTTGCATTCCAACGTTGCAACCTTCAACATGATTTTATTAATTAATGACGTTAATTACGAAATTAAAAAGAAAATATTAATTCCATAAAAATGCAAAAAATTCACCCCCGCTAGGAGGTGAAATAATTTTGTTTTTTCATGCTTTTAGTCGTTACAATAATTTTTCATAGCCGGTATAATCATTAGAGTTCATTAATATTTCGTTGTTCTTAATTTCCTTGCATTGCAAACGATGCAAACTTCAACGTCGTATTAATTAATCGGTATCGGATCGCACAAATACCGGAAGTCAGTCGAGTATAGTCACATGAATGCAAACGCATTACGCCGACTTTTCTCGTACCGAAACGGCACACCGTAAATAAACTCCGGGCGATCACAATTTGCTTGCTACCTATATATATATTTTTTTTTGCTCTCGCGTCGCTAGAGCGACGGCGAATCGTGAATGCGTTTATAGATAAAGCCATTCATGGTTCGCGGTTCAATTGAACCGCTGGTATGATTCAGCTTCGCCGTTCCGACTACGCTGATACTCGTCTTGTCTCTTGTTATCATCCGTCAGGATCATCCTTCCCAGCGTGCAGAAAAGAGGCGTCGGTTTCTCTTCTTTTTTTTTTGCTGCCTCGTTGCTTTGAATCGGTAGTCGCAACAATCTATACCGCATATTCGACGCGACGGGATCGAACGGCAACATTGTCGCCGTGAAGTAAAAAGTGCACCTCGCTTCTCTCCCGTCGATCTTCTCTCTCCCGATCTTAATAGTCATCGCTGACTCGACCGCCGCCTCCTCGGCTGCTCTGAGCGTCGCGCAGCGTCGATGCTACGAGCTCGCCAATTAAATACACAACCATTGGGTTGTGTATAGCAAGTATCTTCGGCCATATTGTCATCGTGCATCGATGTTGGCACACCCGCTCTAATTAATTTTCGTTCCTACAATAATCGCGTTGATAAATAAATAAATAACAATAACAGTGATAATAATAGTAATGATAATAATGCTAATAATATTAAATGATAAATTAGAGTAATAATGTTGGGAGATAAATTATACTAATGATATTAAAAGTTTAATTGTGCGGTACACGGAAAAGAAATATTAGCTGACAAAACCGCGGTTTAAAAATTCGAACGATTAGTCGGCACAGCTAAACATTTTTTTCCCCGTGTGGCGAATAATTTCCTCGTCAGTCCCACTCGTCCCGCTGGGCGTTGTCAAAGCGACGAATTGTGTATCGAGATGACGATGAAGTTTGCATCGTTGCAACGCAACGAAATTAAACAACGAAATATTATTTCCATAAAAATTCCAATTATTCACCCCCATTGGGGGGTGAAATTATATTTTTTGTCATGCTTTTAGTCATCATAATAACTTTTTCTAGCCGGTACAATCATTTGGATTTGTTAATATTTTGTTGCTTTTAATTTCATTGCATTGCAACGATGCAAACTTCAACGTCATGTATCGAGATTATTTTTCCACGAGTCAAGAGGATCATCGTGGGACAATCGGTTAAGTCGCGGGTCTTGTGGGGTCCCTGCGGACCCCAATCACAAGTTCTAGGATTAATAACGTCGAATTACGGGAGACTCACCAATCTCCGTTGGGATCCGGCAGGAAAGCTATAAAACTTGCGTCGGTCGGGTTTCGAAGTCGTCTCGTATCTTCCCTCGATTATCACCCAGTCGAGAATCCCGACGCGGCGCGTCTTTCGTTTTCGATTCTTTTTCAAATTTCCCAATCGTCCCAATTCGTCAATTTTTCAATTTTTCGACCGTGGTAATTTCACGAGTTGCAGATGTCATTCTACACCCAAATATCGTCGATCACCGTCGTCGCCCTCGTTCGTTAATCCTCGTCGCCCGATTTTTCCCCGTCCGATCGTCGACTCAGCGTCCCGATCAGTGCGAACCGAGCGGAGGCGGCGGTGCATCTGTCTCGCCTCTCATCCTACGTCTCACCGAAAGCCTAATCGACGCACGTGACGTGCGCTCGCGCGCGCGCGGCCGCGAGAGGCGACTAAGCGCGTGAAATCCAAGGGACCCGGCGCGAGTCTTAATGAGATGCGGCGATGGCACTGGGCACAGGAAACTCGCACTTGATCCTCTCTCGCTCCTCGCGAAGAAAAACACCTTTGTGCGATTACAACCGTCGCACCAACGAGTCGAAACGTCTCAAGGACGGGTTGAGTTTGTCATTCGCGGTGTGTGGAACGAACGATGCACGAATCCCGAGAAAGCGCGGAGCTCTCGGTCGCTGTCACCGCGAGGAACTCGGACGAATAATAGTCAAAGCCGCTTTCGTCTAACACTTTTAGTACACCGAACACTTTAGTATACTATAAGAACCTTCGGGATACAAACGAGAAACACACCGTTTTATTCCTTCGAACGAACGAACGAACGTTGCGCCGCTTTTGTTCTCGTTGTTGTTGTTGTTGTTGTTATTGTCCTCCGGCTCGTCGACTTGTCGCGGGACACAAGGGTGGCGAGTGAGCCTCGGGTTCGGGTAAAGAAGAGCTTCGTGCGTGGATGCGCGCGCTGCGGCGAGTCGAGGAGCGACACTGACCGACGTTATCCAAGGATGCTCTCAGGAAGCTCGGGGCCAAGTGCCAGACCGATGCTTGAAATAACCGCTCGCCCACATCCCCCTCCGCCAACCCCCGACGCGCTTGCCCCACCTCCGCCGGCTCTCCGCGGCACCACCGGCCTCGACTATGCCGACTCTCGGCACCCGACAAAATGTTATCCCCTCCCTCGAGCTCTTTGCCGCCGCCGCTGTTGCTGCTGCTGCTGCTGCTTCTGCTGTTATTCGTCCCGCCGCTGCTGCCGCTGCTGCTGCTGCTGTATACTGAATCGCCCACGTATCTACATACACACGTGCGTAGAGTCGCGCGCGTCGGGAAATGTTGCAAACGGTCTTCGACACATTCGGCGTCGGCCGTGCGCGCCGCGCGGCAAAGGATTCGCAGCGATTCCAACCGACTGCGCGCGGAGTGGAGTGGATGGCGGAAAACATCCGCGTATCGTTACTTTGAACTCGCGTGGTTTTTGGCGTCCAGTATTAAAATTGTATATTTTATTTTATATTGTATTTTATATTTTATATTGTATTTTATATTTTATATTGTATTTTATATTTTATATTGTATTTTATATTTTATATTGTATTTTATATTTTATATTGCGTTTTATATTTTATTTTGTGTTTTGTATTTTATATTTCACATTTTACTAGGACATACGAACGCTTAGCAAGCGCGCCCATCTGATGTAAAAAAAAGGAAAAATCGAAAGTAATCGAGTTCTTTTGGTCTTTCGCGAAAACTATAGTGTTAAAAAAAAACAAACGGCGAAATCGTTGACTTCCGGCAAAAATACATCGTAATAAGATGTCAAAAAATAAAAATAAATGTATTTGAGCGTTTTTTTTTTTTTTTTATTTCGTCGTTACTTTATTGATATTTTTTGTAGAGGGATTTATATTTCGTTTATATCAGTTATATTTTGTTTTATATCTAATAAAAAAAATATATAACTGGTTGAGTCGCGCGTCGCGCAGTGTTGGAAACTGCTATCGACACATTCGGCGTCCGCGCGCCGCGCCAAAGGATTCAACGATTCAACGACTCCCGAAAGCCGGGCGGATTGTAAAAAGCATCCCGAGCATCGTTGTTTTGTACTCGTTGAAAAAACGAGAATAACGTCGCGGCGGCTCTGGGTTTCCGCTATCTTTGGGAAGTGGCCTAGCCTAGCGAGAGTCGACACGGGAGGAGAGGACGAGGCGCGCGTTGCGTCTGTGCATGCGGAACGAGCGAGGCCCGCGACTCTCTCGCTAGGAGCGAGAAACATACTGTTAACACGTGTCACGCCCGCTCCTCGAGCCTCGGAACTGCACCACCGTCGCCGCAACCACCTCCGACCCTGCGCCGTCGTCTCCTTCAAATAAGACGGAAAATCTGTTTCAACTTTTTTCTCGACTTTCCGCTTTTTACTTTAGCGCTACGGAACTCTAAAAAAAAGGAGGAAAAAGCACGAAAATATATTACGAGGTCAGCGTCGTTGTTATGGCAAGACGCGTATATAGTGCGAGCACAAAAATTTGCGCAATCCTCGCAGACTGTAGGTCGCGTAACATCCAAGAATATCTGGACTCGATATTCGCACCGCTGGCTTCACCCTTCATTTTCGCCTCAATATAATTGGGTCAATATTATATAATTGGTATCTACACACGGGGAAAAATAATCAGGGAGTGATAACAAATGGATTGTCGTATTAACAAATTTTTTGTTGTAGCAAAATTTTCAGACACCACAGCAAACTTTTTAGCTACCACCGCAAATTTACTGTTAGCGCAGCAAAAATTTTGTTGGCACTCCGTTAACATTTTTCTCTGTGCAGACGCCAATTTTATATATATTTTGGAAAATTTGTTTGTTTGTCTGTCCCAGCCCCATTAATTCAAATCTAACCTAAATAATAAAGTCTTGCCACCATCTTATATATATTTTGGAATGTATGTTTGTCTGTTTGTCTGTCCCAGCCCCATTAATTAAAATCTGCCCTAAATAATAAAGCCTTGTCCCCCTTAATTCAAGTATATCCCAAAAATAGACATTTTTATTTATTTTAATTCCGTGTTAATTTCATTAACAATCTAATTCTAATTTGAGCATTTTTAATTAATATTGCTGATATGACAAGAGTTGCTATATTCCCATCAGTTGCTATATTCGCCAGCTATATTCTCATAGTTCCGCGGAAAAATCTTCGACTAAGCGAATTTTCATCTTCTTTTTTCGTTTGTTGTTTCTTCCGTCCCTCGTCTAACGCGTCTATCGCCTCTCCGCCGCTGCGGCGGCGGCGAGTCGGAAGAATAACTCCGTCATCCCGTAGTTTCGTCGCGAGCCGGGGAAAGGAGGTTTTTTTTGTTCTTCTCAAAACTCGATGCCGGTGCGCGCGCGAAGCCGCCCGCTGCTTTCTTCACGCCGCGGCTGCGCCGGGGACTTCCCGTAATTCCACGACACCGGAAGGTGTCGCGGACGAAAAATCTATTTCGACATTTTTTTTTCCCGCCCATTCTTCGCCTCGCACCGAGTTCCGACACTTTCGCCGTCCCTTTCGCTCCTGCTCCGCCCTCCTTCAGCTCCCGAACGGCGCGGCACTTTACTTAGCTTAAGGTTCCTGCACTACTCGCGCGGCTTCACAGTCGTCATTATCGTTGTCGTTGTTAGTTTTGGACCTCGAACAGCTTGACGCTCGGTTAAGGTGCGAAATAAATCGAGTCCCCCCATATAGAAATATAGTATATGCAATATATATAAAAGATGTATTCTAGATATACCAATTTTTTTTTTTTCGGAAAAAAAAATTTCCGACAAAAATAAATATAATATTTTACGATATGTACGAAATATACACGAGCGAAAAATATATCTCAGATATATCGAAAATATATAAAAAATGTTTTTTTTTTTTTGTATTATCGTCAAAAAAGTTTGATAGTTCAGATACATTTTCGTGTATATTTATTTTTCATGGGGCCCAACATGATGAAGGCAGACTATCAAATGCCTGCACTTTAATTCCCGAAGATTCTGCTATAAATTTACGAAATAATTTGCATTTTTGGTGCTGAACTTCAAGTCAAGTATTTTTGCACGAATGCCTAGAGGGATAATGTTTCACGATAATCACGTATTCAAACGATACGTTTTTCAACTTAACGTCCCATCGCTTAGGCCTCAAACGCAACAAGCATCGCGTTAACCACTTCAGCCAATAGCAGAAGACTTTTCTCGTGAATTGAACTAATTCGGCACTCTCATTGGGCTGTAGTGGTTAAAACGATACTTGCCGCGTTTGGAGTCTAAGCGGGACGTGAAATTGAAAAACGTATTTTTCTTAAATATTGCCCGCCAGGCATTTCTGCAAAAATACTCGACACGAAGTTCAGCACCAAAAATTCAATTTCTTTCATATATTAATATAGCGAAATCGTCGGGAACCAAAGTGCATTCGGACACCTGGTAGTCTGCCGTAAAGAAGAGGATTTTTTTATTTTATTTTTTTCAAGCCAAGTTTATGCAAGATGTATAAAAGACGTATTCTAGATATACAAAATATATTTTGTCCTAAATCTTCTACATGTCGGATATATTTTAGGACACACATGAAATATACGAGAGCGAAAAATATATCTAAGATGCATACAAAATATATTCAAAATGTATTTTTATTGTATTATATCGTCCGAAAAGTTCTATACGTCAGATACATTTTCGTGTATATTTAGCAGTAGTAGTAGTGGTATATTTATTGACAACAGAAAAACAGATTACAGCTTTACATTTATAATTACATCGTAGGTGTTTGTTGCCTATTGCCAATGGGCCATCGACCGTGGTCCTTCAGCCCATGTATATTTATGTATATTTATGTTCCGCGGGGGTATTACAACGTGGCTATGCGTGCGAAATGGGGTAGCGCAGGTTTAGCACCCACGACGATTGTCGGGATTGACATCCGTCCGTCGCGCAAAAGACGGGATAGGTATTAGGCGACGATCCACTGACCCAGTGCGCTGATCGCCACTCGGGACGATGACCTCGCTCCGTAGGTATGGCGGTAGGTACCAACTCCATCTGTCCCGTAATCGCTAATCACGTGACGCGCGATCAAAGAGAGCAGAGAACAGGGCACTGAGTGAATCAATGCCGTGTCTCGTCATAACAGCGCTCTGGAGCTACCGCGGGGATCGAGCTGTTGGAGTGACATTTTCTAAATAGTTTGATAGCCCGAACGAGCGCGTTCAAAGCTCAACGATTGAATTTGATGATAACGAGGGACTGGCTCAATTCGTGGAGGAGGAGGAGGAGGAGGAGGAGGACGAGGACGAGGATTAGTCGTGAATTCGTGCGATCGTCGTTACTCTTGACTCTCGCGTATCCAGCGCGCGACTCGAACGAGCTCGTTCAAATAATTCTCGTCCAGCTCGTATCGCGACCCCCAACCCTCTTAGCGTCGTCCCACGCGGAAAAATTACACGTCATCGCGGTTATTCGATTGACGAATAAATCGTAGCTCATTCGATAAGCGGCAAAAAGTCCACGTGCTGCGATCGCTCGTGCGCGATCGCAAATTTTCAAAAGTGGTTCGAGCCACCAGACAGAGAGAGAAATCGATATTTATTAAAAGTTCCCTCAAACGCTGAATATTCGTACATTAAAACACATACTTTTTATCGGTAGTTTTCGCCGTGTATAACAATTATAATGTTGGTGTATAAAAATAAAAAACAAAATAATACACGGGAAAAAAATATCATTGTTTTAATGTTTAAAATGTAATGTTTTTTAATATTAAATAATGTTTTAAAATTAACTCCAGTTATCGTTGTCACAATCCGATTTAACATTGAAATAATAAAATATTTGTTTGCCTATTTTGGAATTATCATTTCAATATCATACGAAATTGTAGGAACTGGAAGCGACATTGTTTTGACTACACTTATTTTTGGCAGCCCGCAATCCACGGTTTTATTGAATCAATGATATTTTTTCCCGTGTATAAAATAAATTCAGTTAATAAGTAAAATAAGAAGATCATAACGAAGACGAAGAGACGAAAAGACTCATAACGGAGACGAAGAGAGACAATTGGAATCGGACCCTAAAAAAATAAATGAAATGGTCCGAAGAATTATTTCGGCGATTTGTAAAACGGACGCGTGAACGTATCATCGTCAGCAGCGTTCACGAAGTACAAACATTCCGAGCGAGAAAGCACAAAAAAAAGAAGAAGGAAAAAAAACAAGAAAAATTTTGGTACCGATATACCGGGGTGGGTATGTTTGTCCCCCATGCAAACGAGGAACCATCGGGAACTACGAGACGTCAAGAAAAATACTGAGCGTAAGGGGGACAAAAAACGTAAAGTAGGAAGCGATGATATACGAAAATAGGAAAGACCCGAGAGGTTTTCCCAAGGTTCGGCGGCTTCCGATATCGCGGAGGAAACGGGAGAAACTGTTCCGGCCTGGTGCAACGCGCGGGAGCTTCCCGCGCGCAACAGTTGGTTACTCGGGCGTGGAAAAGCAGAAAAGGTCAGGCGCGCGGTGTCCCAGGTCAGGTCGGAGTCCCACGGGGCGGAACGCGACGGCTGGACCATATGATTTTTCCGTGAAAACCGTTGACACCGCAGGGTGTTAAAACTAATACGATGAGACACGACGTTGTGAAAGTGCTGAACGAAAAAAAAGATGATAAAATGGTGGCAGTCGAGGTGGCAGGAAAAATTACACACCTATAGATTTTCCCATAGGAAATCTGTAAGTGAGTCAATTTTTGATCTATAGGTGAATTGCGGTGGTAGGAAAATAATAATAATAGAAAATAATAGGAAAATCTATTAGGAAAATGAATAATAGAAAAATCCATAGGTGAGTAAGTTTTCCTACCATCACGACTGCTACTATTTTATCAAATTTTTTACGAAATTTTTAGGAAAATTTACACACCTATAGATTTTCCCGAAGGAAAATCTATGGATCTATGGATCTATAGATACAGGAAAATCTGTTACGAAAATCAATAGTAGAAGAATTAATAGAAAATTAATAATAAGAAAATCCATAGAAAATTAATAATAGAAAAATCCATAGAAAATTAATAATACAAAAATCCATAGATGAGTAAATTTCCCAACCACCACGACTGCTACTGTTTGATCACATTTTTTTAACAAAAATTATAGGAAAATTGACACACCAATAGAATTTTCGTAGTAAAATCTATAGATCTATAGATCTATACTACAAATACCCACGAAGCAATCGAGCCAACACGGCCGATCGTCGAGCTGAACCGTATGATTTCTCCACAGGCCTTTGACACCGCCAGCAGTGTTAAAACTAACACGACTAGACACGAAGTTGTCGAAGTGTGTTACAAAAAAAAGTTGATAAAACGATCGGAGTCGCGGCGGTTAGGAAAATCCACTTATACGTGAGTTCCGCGAGGCAATCGAGGCGATCGAGGCAATGGCCGATCGTCGGGAATCTCGGGGGATAAGCAAGTGTAGCGTGGCGGTGGCCAGTGGACAGCCTAGCTGTTTTACGCCGGAGAACCGGCTCGTGCATCACGAATACCATCGACGAGAGTACGCGAAGAGGCTCCTAGCAGCGCGACGGGGGAGGAAAAGAGAGGGAAAGAGAGAGAGAGAGAGAGAGAAGAAACGAGAGAGGAGAGTCGGAACCGTCACACTTGGTGCGTGGCTTCCGGTCAACGTTTCCTTCCATCCTTAATGATTATTCTCGAAGCCTCCGCGTTGGCTGTGCACATATAGTTTTGTACAGTTGCGGCAGCTGGCGGGCACAACCTCGAGGCCTTCTTGGCTCCATTTTTTTTCTCTACAATATGAAATAGCCTCACGTCGTTACGCCGCCACTTCGACGTCTTCAACGACGGCAAGTAGGCCTTACGGTTGTTGAACGACTCTCGCGCCGTTTCCGAAATTTACCTCGCGCTATCAATGCTCACTTCCACTCGGTCGAATAATTCTGACGTATATAATAAGCAGTAGCTCTTTATTTTCTTCAAAGTTCTTATCCAGCATTGATATATCATATGATCAGTTTTGTAAGTCGCTATTTAAGAATTAAAGTTTACACAACAGTTTATTTTCCAGTTACGATTTTATAACGATGACCTATAACGATTATAAAATGATATGTGAACTTTTGAATAGCCGAAAGAAAAATCACATGTTTAATTAAATTTTCGGAGAAATTGTGCGAAAAATGGACAAGCTCGGTTCTCGATTATTTTCGCGATGCATTAACAGTATTTCCCCATTTTTCAATAATATTATTACCATGAAGTTTTATGAGAAATTAATATTTCTTGCTTCTATTTAAAAGTTTACATATCATATTATGATCATTATGAGTTATTATTATAAAAACGTAATTACAAAGCCAATCGTATCATCAATTTTATTTCTAAAAAAATGAGGGATTTACAACTCTGCATATGATCATATAGCTAATTTATAAGTCTTTTAAAATCGTTCTATATTTACTTACAGAAAAATAAATTAATTATTAGTTAATAATATAAGTGGAAGACAAACGTGTGAAGCGCGGGACGAACAGAAAACAGTCAGCCTCAACTGCTCTGAAAGTACCTGCGATTATGGCATATCATTATCACCCCTTAAAGTGGAACCGAAGGTGAAAATAATTTGCTCCCACGGGGCGCAAGCGAAAAAATTGGCGATTCAATTTTTCCGCTCGAGCGAATCCGTCGCGTTTCGAACCAATCAATGTCACGCGATCGATCGAACACTCTCGTACTGCAAAAAAAAAAAAAATGTCGTGCAAGGCACCGCAGAGTTTCATGCACGAGTTACAAAAAAATATTTTTCTATTTTTCCTATGTCATTTATTTTATTTTTTTTATTTTTTTATTTTTTTACTTTAATCGCAGGAGGCGAGCGCGACGCGATCGCGGCGCGACGAGTGAGAAATAAAGAAGCGAAGGAATTACGCCGGTGAGTGGTGCAAGTGATGCGCGGTGGAGCTCGGCAAGGCTATAGACCTCTCGGGCGAGAGAAGCGGCTGGGGTGTTGGCAAGAGCTCGTGCGCGCAATTACCTTGTCACGGATGGGTTGCCCTCTCGAGAGTTTTGCGTGCGCGTGCCCCGCTCGCACGCTCGCTGCGTGCGTTTATGCGTGCTTGCACTTATATCCCACGTTATACCTGCCTCCGGTACACCTGCGCGCTTCGCCGGCGCGACGTCGCGGGGCGGCCGCGGAGTTTGTAAAGCTCGGGATCCACTGTTACACGTACCTAGAGCGACGAGAAGAAGCTGCGGTTTTACAGAGAGAGAGATGAAGTTCGGTCCGTTCATGTGTGGCGCAGGAAGATCTTTTTTTTTGCTCGGAGGAAACTTCGCGTATGGTGGAGATGGGATTTTTAGCTTCCGGTACTGACCCCGATGAAAAGGTGGAAAAATTGAGAAGCAATCGGGGTGCAGGGTTTGTAAAACTCGATGATGGGATTTTTAGCTTCCGGTACTGACACCGATGAAAAGATGAAAAAATGGAGAGGTCATCGGGGCGCAGGGCTTGTAAAACTCGATGATGGGATTTTTAGCTTCCGGTACTGACACCGATGAAAAGATGGAAAAATTGAGAGGAACAATCGAGGCGAAGGGTTTGTAAAGCTCGATATCCACTGTTGTACCTAGAGCGACGAGAAGCTCCGTTTTACAGCGAGAGCTGAAGATCGATCTGTTCTTGTGTGGCGCAGGAAGATTTTTTTTTCCTCGAAAAAAAAACGTCGTGTATGATGGAGATGGGATTTTTAGCTTTCCATACTGACCACGAAGACGGAAAGACAGAGAGGAGCAACCGGAACGTAGAGTTTACAAAGCTCGATATCCAGTATTTTACCTAGAGCGACACGTAGCTATTTTACAGTGAGAGATGCAGATTCGTTCATGTCTGGCGCAAGAAAATGATTTTTTTACGTAGTATGCGCAAAATGAATTTTTACGCACAGTGCGTAAAACTCCATTTTTCGCATACTATGTCAAAAAAATATGGTATGCCACACGTGCGAAAGATTTTACGCACTTGTAGCATAATATACTATTTTGTCTTGTAATAAGAAATGTTGCGTATGATAGAGATGGGATTTTTAACTTTTAGCACTGACCCCGATGAAAAGATTCACAAATGGAAAGGAACAACTGGAGGGTAGATTTTACAAAGCTCAATATCCATTGTTGTACCTACAGCGACGAGAAGCTGATTTACAGCGAGAGCTGAAGATTGATGTCTGGCTCAGGAGATGATTTTTATTTTTTATTTATTGCCTTGAAAACGCCGCGTATGATAGAGACGGGATTTTCATCTTTTAGCACAGACCCCGATGAAAAGATGGAAAGATAGATAGAGGAGCAACCGGAGCGTCCCGGTCCTCGTGGACCGTACATTTTCTTCAGTAATTCGGCTGGGTCTATCGGTTCTATCTTTCTCACTCCCTGCGCCTCCGTCATTCTTCGCTACTGAATTGAATAGTCTCGTTTCGAAGGCTCGGCGAGACTGCGACGACTCATGGTCGCAACCCCGAGCGGCGGGCAGCCTATTCGAATCCGAATACACAAGGCAGATGTTTCTCCGTCGGGAAGATCCCCGGGGCACTCGAATTCAATGCCGAGCAGGCGACACTCTCGAGTGACTCGCTTTCTCGCACTTGTGAGGCTGCCAATGTAGACCCGCGACTATACAGAGGCTGCGACTGTGAATTGGAGGATCTAATTCTGCCGGTAATTCAAGGAATCGATGGCTACGAATATCCACGACAGGCGTTTCGGACGGTGAGAACATTTGAGAGGGAGAGGGAGAACTTTTTTTTACGTAGTATGCGTAAAGTTCTGTTTTACGCACTGCTTTTTACGCACAGTGCGTAAAACGGAATTTTTGCGTAAGATTTTATTTATTCGTTTATTTATTTATTTATAACGGGTCATAAGTAACAATACAGAATTTTTCATTTTTTTAAACTTTAATTTAATTTAGAATTTAGTTTTTATTTAAAACTTTAATTTTATTCAGAATTTTATTTTTACTTAAAACTTTAATTTTATTTAGAATTTTATTTTTATTTAAAACTTTAATTTAATTTAAAATTTAATTTTCATTTAATTTTAACATTGCAATGACAGATAAACTTAAAACTAAATACTTAACGGATAACGCTATACTTAATGATTGAACAATGCATAAATTGCCGCCCTCAATTGCGGGAGAGACAGATAAAAAATATTCACGTGTAGACCATACACATTTCTCAGCCTAACTAAATGCGGCAGCTAATTATGGTAAAGCATAGTTACCTCGGTAAAAAGGTACCTCGAATATTTCGGCATATTTTATGCACTTGTGGCATAATATACAATTAACCCAACCGTAAATCGTGCGTCTGCCGATTGACATGTTTATTGCAGAATTCGCAATTCGTCGCTCGTGGAGCGCAAATCTTGGTGAACGTTTGAAAAAAAAAAAAAAAAAAAAATTAAATACGTGCCCACCTGTGTCGCGTTGCTGCGGCTGCGAGGGATTCGGCAGAAGCTGCGCGAGGAAGTTCGAAGCGTGCGCGGTTTCGTTAATTGCGACGATGCAAATTCGGCGAATTTGCTCGGAGTACGAGAAACGCGCGGGAATCGCGCGCGATTCCCGCAGTCGAACCCGTTGACGGATCGCGCGAGATCCGCCGATCTCGCGTCGTGGAAACGAACGAGCGAAGCTCGAGCTTAATTCTCCGCCGAGCGCTCTTTGAGCTGCTGAGCAAGTGCAGCCACTACTTTAGATTCCGAATAAGCAGCCTCGCGCGACAACGGATGTTCCCTCGTCGGCCGCTTCCTCTCTCCTTTCCATTCCCGCTGCCTCCCCGATACGCCCCTTGTGTACTCTACGTAGATATATAGTAGGCATTTCGCCTTTCGTCTTTCGTCCTCGAATAATACACGCGCCGCGGTCTCACGAAAAAATTGACTATTCGTGCGTCGTCCATGGTCCCGCGACGGGACATTTTGAATTTTAAAGGACCCCTTCTTTTTCACGGTCCCTCGGTCTCTCTCCCTCTTTTTATATTCATATTTTATGCTTATTTTTTTACTATTTTTCTATGCACCAATCTTTATATCTGACCTACATTTTTATTTATTCATATTTTATAACGCGAAACGTCTGAATTTTTTATATGTTAATGAAACAAAGTTTGTTTTCGTTGTTTTTTGTACGAGAAATAAATCTATCCGTCTCCCTGCGACAATAAATAAATTTATCCATCTCCCTGCGATAATAAATAAATCCACGGTTCCTCGGTCTCTCACCCTCTCTCCCTCTTTTTATATTTATATTTTATGCTTACTTTTTACTATTTTTCTATGCACCAATCTTTATATCTGACCTACATTTTTATTTATTCATATTTTATAACGCGAAACGTCTGAATTTTTTATATGATGAAACAAAGTTTGTTTTCGTTGTTTTTGTACGAGAAATAAATCTATCCGTCTCCCTGCGACAATAAATAAATTTATCCATCTCTCTGCGACAATAAATAAATTTATTCATCTCCCTGCGATAATAAATAAATTTATTCACCTCCCTGCAATAATAAATAATTCTATCCATCTCCCTGCGATACCAAACAAACCTATCCATCTCCCTGCGATAATATCTACATCCAATTAACATTCTCCGTCAATGTTATTTAAACTCAAAAATATCTCGATTTTATTAGCACCTACTACAGCTACCTGCACGAAACTCAACCTTGCAAAAAAAAAAGAGCTCGGCAATCCCAGAGACGGACGCGTTATCTGTGAGCTGTTTAATGCATTTGTCATGCACAAAACGTACGCGGCGCGAAGATAAGTGAACGGCAGTCGGCAGTCCGCGGCCGGATACGACAAGTCGCCGCCGCCACCGTCGCTGTCGCATCTCTTCATTCTTTTTTTTTTTGCCACGTTCGATTGCCGAATCAAATGCCGCCAATCTCTTGTTCTCATCGTCCTTTATAATCGTGCGTCTTCCTCTCTCTCGGCGCAATCAACGAAGAAGTTAACGAAGATGTTACAGTTTCAAAGTGTCATTCTATGCAAATACACAAGATCCATGCGTTAAAAATTCTCTGATACGACTTATAACGAGCGAAACTTTGAACTACACCAACATCGTTTTTCGAGCCTTTCTGACATTTCAGCCACTTGTATAAAAGTGCCAAAAACCTTCATTCTATGTAAATACACAAAACCCATGCGTCAAATGTTGCTTTGCGTCGCTGTTATAGCGAACGAAACTTCGGACTCCACCGACATCGTTTTTCGAGCCTTTCCGACCATTTCAGCTCGGTGTAAAAATGTCAAAAGTCTTCATTCTACGCAAATACCCAAGATTCATGCGTCAAAAGTTGTCTGGCACCTTTGTAACGAAGGAAACGTCGATCGATACCGAGAATCGTGATACCGCGTGTTTCGAGCGTTTCTGACATTTCAGCGTTTTTTGGTAAAAGTGCCGAAAAACCTTCGTTCTATGCAAATACACAACCCAAGTGAAAAAAAATATCGTTTATATATAGATTATATACAGCGCTCATGTATATGGAATTGAGCATATATATTCCATATACAATTTGTATATGGTGAACATACAGATAATTAATTTATGTCTAGAAGATATAAGAACTTTATAAATTCTGTATATGGAATTAATGATGAATTATGCACTGACTATATACAGATCGTATACAAAATTGGGAGTCTGTTATTTGTATATTTATTGTATACAAATTTAATGTGGGGTATATTGTGATTTACTATGGAATATATATATGCCCAATTCCATATATGAGCGCTGTATATAAACCATATATATTTTTTTTCACCTGAACTGGCATCGCCGTTACCAGCGAAACTTCGATCCACATCGATAATCGAGATATCGCGTGTTTCGAGGGTTTTTCTGACGATTCAGCTCGTCGTAAAAGTGCCTTGCGGACTCCTTCGACGAGAAGGAGATGAGGACAATGATCCCCGCAGTTTGCGCACGAATGATAAAAGGATATCGAGTCGCGACGACGCTCATACGAATGGACAATCGCGATAGTTATTGCAGGAAGCTTTAACGGACACGTACTCATTCCTCTTCCTTCCCCCACTCGCCGACAGCTATAACGCAGCTCGTGAGCTTGTTGCGCCGTGCGTCGTGTTGTCCGGCTAAATAGAAACATATATACGCTACGTCTGAAACCATCATCGACGTATCGTCGATTCACCACGCACGATTTACTCAACGCAGGCTACGACATCGATAGAGAGAGAGAGACTAGTGAATTCGATTTATATTCACTACTCGATTTATATTCCCTGTTCGATTTATATTTTTTTGACGTAGTATGCGTAAAATGAGTTTTTACGCACTGTCTTAATTTTTTACACACAGTGTCTAAAATGAATTTTTCGCATACTACGTCAAAAAATATGGTATACCACACGTGCGTAAGATTTTACGCACTTGCAGCATAATATACTATTTTGCTGTAGCAGGAAAATAGCTGAACATTTTCCACAGACATTTTTTTTTAGCTACCATGGGCAAAACTTTGGTTATGCTGTGGAACATTTTCCACAGGCATTTTTTTTAGCTACCATGGGCAAAACTTTCGTTATGCTGTGGAACATTTTCCACAGCCAATTTTTTTTAGCTACCATGGACAAAACTTTAGTTATTACCGCGTTTATTTTTTCCCTGTCTCCCTTTTGCCACCAACCTTACAAAGAGACCAACGACTTAAAAAATCAAACTTTCCACTTTGACGCGACGCTGCTTTTGCATGAGAACGAATAGAGAGAGAGAGAGCGAGAGTGAGAGAAAGAGAGGGAGAAGAACTCGAGGTTTCGATACATCTGTGAAAATATTTTTAGTCACGAAATTTTGTTAATCTACTTGTTAACCTACGCGTACTACATTAACCGCCGCGGCGCTAGAAATTCCGCGGCTACCGGGGAGCCAAATATTATCTGGCCAAACACACTTGGATGCCAAATTCTCCATTCGCCGAATAATAATACCGTTCCCGATAATATTTTTATTTCGCCCGTAAGCAAAGCGGACACGAGAGATACCGCAGATGTCGATACGCCGCGAGAGATCGAGACTCTCGGACGTGGAAAATTCGCGGATCGTCAGCCCCCCCGACGGGAGTTCCCGGAGAATGATGAATTTTCCGGGACTTGAGAAACGAGGGTAATTAAGCTGAGCCACCGCGCTGACGGTGGCTCAATTTTTTTTCCAGCGGCCTTCCGCCACTAATGCTACATGCCCCGACGCTATTTCGGGACTCCCGACGCCGAGGATCGTATTATAACCCTTCCGCCTGTTGCCGCCCAGAGGTGCGTGAGACGTGCGCGAGCGATCCGTGCCCGACGACACGATGGAAAAAGCGGCGAGGCGCGTGTCATAATTCCCGTCTGGTTAGACGCAGCCACGCTCGGCTTTTTCCTCGTCAATCTCGCACTCGATTCCCCATAGCCACCTATATAGGGGAGACCGGGGTAAAACGGGCCACCGTTTTTTTATCATCGAAAAAAAAAAATGTTGGGTAAAATGGGCTCCCGGCTCCGTCGTAAGTTTTGAGGCTTCTTTCTTCGTCAAAACTTTCTTTTCCCGCCGGCTTCCGTGATTTTTTTTTTTTTATTCGCAAGCTTCTTCGCCAACATTTTTTTTTCTCCATCAATTCTTACCTGTACGGCGATCTGTCATGACTAAAATGTGCTGTTGTGTCACATTTTAGTAAAAGACCCAAATAATCAAAACTCGTGCCAATCGGTAGCGTTTTGTGTAGTAATTCATATTTGTGGTGGATTCCGAGGGGGGGCCCGTTTTACCCCGGAATTTTTTTTTTTGCTGACGCTCAAAATTGATGATTGGTTTCGAATTTTTGAGTGAAAAGCAATAAAAAAAACACTTTGGGTTTTGTCATAGAGCAATTTTTTTGCTTAGGTGGCCCATTTTACCCCGGTCTCCCCTACATTATGTGGTGTCCATATCCACCGCGGGGGACGACGAGGATTTACCCTTCACGAGATAAATGTTACCCGGCTGGAAAGAGAGAATCAGAGAGAGAGAGAGACAAAATATGTAAAAAAGAAAAGAAGAAGGAAAAAGTAGCCGTGTCGAAGGGACTCAGGATATTCCGGAAAGGAAACACGTGCGGGAGAAGAAGCGCAGCCGCGCGGCCGAGTATCTTGTGACTTGGGTGCAGCACTGGGTGTCTCGATCACTGGGTTAATCTGGAAGTGGCTGCTGCTGCTGCTGCTGCTGGTGAGGAATGAAACAAAAAAGCGGGAAACGAGAATAGAAACGTTGCTTTCCAGGACTCGGATTTCCGGCTGTTGAAATTTTCTACCCGCGACTTATTAGTTACAGAAGCCACAAGCCGCAAGACGGATTTTTCGAAATCATTTTTCACGGTGTTTTGGGACCATTCGGAGTAAGCATGGAAAATCTTGAGAAAAATACACCGAGAGAAAAAAATTCCTTGATTCCAAAGAAATGGGTGGATTGCATTTTTTTCATTGATTTCAATGAAATATTTCTTTGAATTTCAAAGACATGATCTCCTTGATTTAAAGAAACGACATGCCTGACGGCACCCGGTCTGTCAACGTTTGGCTCATTCGCGATAAGTGGTATTGGTGTTTCTCGCGCAAGCTGATCTGTTATGTTATAGTTAAGTCAAGTCAAATCAAGAAGATAATCATTGGTTAAACCATCGAAGTTATTGGTGAACATATCTAAGTACTATGGTACGTAACCAAAAACTTGGTGGACATAACCTATAATTTGGTTGATGACATCATACAAAGAAAATATAATATTGACTTAAGGATATTATTTCATTGACCTCAAAGAAATGTTTCATAGGTTGAGATTTCAAGGAAATTTCATTGAATCAAGGAAACTTTTTCTCTCGGTGTATCTATGCACGAAAACGAAACTTCCTATACCCGAGGAAGCGAAATATTGCGAAGCCGCGCGGAAGTAACGATCGACCGTTGGCAATGATCGATACACCGTTTGGCGCTTGGAGGCGAAATTCCAGCCACCGCGATCGCGCGGTACCGCGAGAGCCGGGTGAATACAAATGGCGCAAAAGTGGGGAATACGGGCCGGCGGTCTGTGGATCGACGTGGGGCGATTGGTTTCCAGAAACAGCGGATACGCAGGCCGTAACTTTTCAGTGGTCCATATTCCCCGCTCTTGGACTACGTCGCTCGAGGGGTCAGCAGGAAGGATCCTGGAGAAGCGGGAGATACTCGTCGTAACTGTTTAGTGGACCATATTCTCCACTTCCACAACTACGTCGCTCGAGGCTTCAGCAGGCAGATAGGTGCTACTTACTCGCTGCACTCGCGATGACCTTTCGGATTGCCTGTACTTAGAAATTCCAATCGAAACCACGCGAATATGACCGAAGCGCAACTATGTTATCGTGCGTTGCGATCGATTATAAATGGGCTGTAGTAGTGTATTATGCTACTAGAGTGTAAAATCTTACGCACGTGTGGCGTACTATTTTTTTGAGGTAGTATGCGAAAAATTCCGTTTTATGCACTGTGCGGGAAAATTCATTTTACGCACTGTGCGCGAAAATTAATTTTACGCACTGTTTGTAAAAATTAATTTTACGCACTGTTTGTAAAAATTAATTTTAAGCAGTGTGCGTAAAAAATCATTTTTACGTACTGTGCGTAAAAACTCACTTTACGCATATACTACGTCCAAAAAAATTGTTAATGTACAGCAATCGATCTGTCATCACACCCTGATTATTTTTCTCTGTATCCCCATGGAAATAAAGTATATTTTGAAAATATAAAAGTGTACAGAACTTTTGGCCGAAGAAAATATATAATAAATATTTTTTATCTGTTTAACCGTTCGTGGTCATTATCGTAAAATTCCATGTTAAATTAATGTGGTAAATGTGACCCCAGTGTGACCATGAAGGGTTAAGATGTATCTTCGATATATCGCATAAAAATATATCCGATGGACACATAAAATATGTACAGCGGATATAAAACTTTTGGCCGATAAATATAATTGTATATAATTTATATATCATGAATATACTTTATTTCCATAGGAAATAAGCTCAGCAGGTAGGATGCCATTGTCACCGAACAGGTGATAACACAAGATTTGCTGTGCCTATATTTTCGATATACGCTTATCGCGAACGTCACAGTGATAGGACTATTATTTTTATGCCGAAAAAGTATAAATATAACTGGAAAAAAGAAAAAAGTCTGTCGCGTGCCCAATCGACTCCACCGTAGGTTCCTATTTTTAGTGACACGTGACTATAATCCTCTCGTCATCGGTTTCAGACACGTGTTTTTGTTTCCTCCCTTCTGGCAGCCTCCGACCCGACGAGCTCGCTACTCTCGGCGTGTATACAGAATTTCATCTATATTGCCGGCGATAGAAACGCAACGACGTCGAGATTTGTCAAAAGTCAGCCGTGTCTTGAAAAAATAATTTACAAAAGCCGCGTTACATAAGTTGAAGGAAATCTTGGGGCTCCTCGTCCGCTGTCCATCCCTCGAGCGTCAAATCGTTGTCCTCGTAATCGACGCGTCTCGTGCTTCGATACTCCATCCTCTCTCTGACGGCGTCCACGCTGTTCGCATCGCGAGCCACAGAATTCGCGTTGTTATCGGGCACGAGACGAACGACGAAATTGTTTCGCCAAAATCGATGCCACCGTCTGCCGTGCAGTCTGCAAACGAGCGGGGAAAACGTTGGAGCGATATTGGGAAAGGAGAACGGCGAAAGGTGAGAGGCGAAAGGAGATGAGGAGAAAGGAAAAAGTCTCGGAAAGTTCGTGATCCGTTGATACCTGGTAATGTACCTTCCCAGAGTTATTAACCAGCCCCAGTAGGCGACGAGGGTCAGCGAGCACGTTGGCAGCATCGCGACTATCATCCAGGGTATGTCCTGAAATCCGCTGTCGATGATCATCTTCAGGGCGAGCGCGCACACGTAGCAGGAGAACAGTGCCAGCGGCGTTGTCGCCACCAGGTACAGGATATCCAGCAGCATCTGACGAGAGTGTGTAATAATGACAGCAATGGGTGTAACAATTAATTCTTGTTGTTCTCGTTGTTTATGTTGCACCAAAAAAAAATGATTGATTCAAAAACAATTCGCCTGTGGGCTGCCAAAATAGTATATTATGCCATAAGTGCGAGAAATCTTAAGAAATTTTACGCACTGCGAAAGCAGTGCGTAAAATTCAATTTTACGCGTACTATGTCAAAAAATACTATATTATGCTGCAAGTGCGTAAAATATTATGCAAGTGTGGCATAGCAAATTTTTTGACGTGGTATGCGAAAAATGCCATTTTACGCACTGTGCGTGAAAATTGAATTTTACACACACTACGTCAAAAAATAGTGTATTATGCAACAAGTGCGTAAAGTAGATCATTTCCGCACAAGTTACACATAGTATTTTTTTGTAACTCCGTGCGTAAAACACGACTTTCCGAGGCGATTTTGCGTGCGTAAAGTGCTCGCTTTCCGGCACGCGTGCGTAAAATAATCAAGGGTGCGTAAAGTTCCATTTTACGCACTCTTAGTGGTCACTTTACGCACTAGTGCGAAAAACAAGCACTTTACGCACACAAAACCGCCTCGAAAAGTCGAGTTTTACGCACGCAGTGAAAAATAATAGTATTTTTCAATAAATTCTTGTTTACAAACTAGAACTATTTTATTGTTTCACTATTAAATTTCGATTGTAAGAATTTCTTCTCCGAATCTTACTTAACATTCAAACAATAAAACATTTTTCTCACATTTTTCGAGTTGTCGTTTTAATCTCCCGCGCAAAATTGTCCTAACTGGAAATAAAACTGAACCGACGACGGCTGCGTGTTCCACAGCCCGCAAAAAAACGAAGGGCTTGAATCAATGGGATTTCGTTAGCGTGTGACGGCGACTCACCTGGCGCGTCGCGACGACGGTGTTGAACCATATAACGACGCTCCTGATGATACCATGACGGGGCACCCGCTTTATGGAGTATCTGTGGCCGCAGAGCTCGCACCTCGTGTGCCCGGACTCGGTGAGCCATCGCTCGAGGCACTCGGTGTGCACGAGGGCGACGGTGCCCCGGCATCTGTGTATAATTGACAAATCAGAAAATTCACGAGTCATCGCCGTCGCGTCTCGCAAACGCGTTTCGTAAGACGTGGGGAAGTGCGGCTCACTTGCACGCCGACACCAATCCCCCCAGGTGGGCGTACGACGAGAATCTCGACGTCTCACTTCCGTCGTCCCTGCGGGCCCGTCGATCGACCCCCCACTCCCACATGGGACGATAGCCTATCGTATCTGGAAATCCGCCCATGTGACATATTCTGCATATCTCGCCGCTCGACGAGACACACGAGCCCGCTGGTGAATAATTTTAGTTCAAACCAATTTTATTTCCTCGATTTAGTTTGTTTTTTTATCGCGCATCGATTATATCGTTGACACGAAAAAAATATATATATTATTGATTCAACAAAATCTTCGCTTGCGGGTTGCCAAAAAACAAGTGTAGTCAATTCAATGATATCGAAACGATAACTCCGAAATATGCAAAAGAATATTTTATTGTTTCAATGTTATTAAATCGAATTATCACGACAATAAACAGAGTTAATTTGAAAAATTAAAAATTAAAAATAATTAAATTATTAAAAAATAAAAAAATTGTTTTTGGCAGCCTGCAAGCGAAGGTTTTATTAAAAATCAATGATATTTTTTCCCAAGTGGATTAATTTTATCGCACCGTCATCCGACGGACGTCTCGGGTCGTCGACATCGTCGCCCGACTTCCGCGGAGCTTCCACCGCCGCCGCCAAGTTTTTCCTCTCCTCCTGGTCCCGCTGCTCCTTCCGCTCCTCCTCGTCTTCCGTGGACGACGAGGAGACGTTCTCCAATCTCGCCGCTTCCACCGCTGCTGCGGCACTCGCGTTATTCGTCACTCTTTTTACAATTTTTTTTACGACATACGACCCGCTCGCTAACCTCTCGCCCTGGTCGCCGAGTCGCTACGCCCCGAAAGCGGCTTCTCCTCTTCCTCTTCCTCTTCCTCCGCCTCCTCGTCCGCCGTGGACATCAATAACGCAATAACGCCAGCTCTCTAGTCCATAGTCCCCGCGATCACAATGCTTATTTTTCTACTCCCTTAATTTTGCAGCCACGAAAGTCCGTGTGATAAATAAAAAATAGACGACAGGACTGAAGTGAGTTGAAAATCGTTTCTCATTCGGTCATCAGTTTCTCATTGGTACGTCGCGGTGGAAGGTGAAGAATTAATTGATTAACAGAAAAGACAGGTAAGTTGGCAAGAGGTGGAAATGTATAATACTAACTCGGCAATAACACGCGCTGGCGCGCGTGCCTGAAAAACTTGCTAAAATCACCTCCGAAATTTGTTCTTGTTAAAATATCGACTTTTAACCTATACCATCGTTCTCAAGTCGCATATTCTACCCCCGAAAACACTGGTTATTAACCTTTTTTAATCGATTTTGAAAAAAATATTTTTTCGGCGACGAAAAAAATATTTTTTCTGTCAGAAATCGTAGATCCGGCTCCCGACCGAAAATCGCCAAAATCGACCTCAATTTTTTTTCTTTTCAAAATATCGACTTTTAACCTATACCATCGTTCTCAAGTCGCATATTCTACCCCCGAAAACACTGGTTATTAACCTTTTTTAATCGATTTTGAAAAAAATATTTTTTTGGCGACGAAAAAAATATTTTTTCTGTCAGAAATCGTAGATCCGGCTCCCGACCGAAAATCCCCAAAATCAACCCCAAATTTGTATTTCGAAATATCACCTACAATAGGTTAATCAATAATCGGAAGCTCGTCGAAGCAGTGGAAATATATAATAAAAATAAACAACAGTACCGAAGTGAGCTGAAATATCATCTCAACTTCGTCCCATCAGCCACGTAGCGGAGATGCGTGAATTATTTAGCAGAAAAGGAAGATAAATACTTGAGGGACGGGCGACATAGACGAAAGGCGTCCGGAAGCTTGTCGAAGCAGTGGAAATATATAATAAAAATAATAGACAGGACCGAAGTGAGCTGAAGCATCATCTCAATTTCCTCCCATCAGCCACGTAGCGACGATGCGTGAATTAATTAGCAGAAAAAGAAGATAAATACTCGAAGAAGAGGGATATGAACGCGCGGCGTCCGGAAGCTCGTCGAAGTGGTGGAAACGTCGCGTCAGGTCCGCCGCTTGCGATATCCCATCGAAATTTGGCACTGGGCGCGCGCAGATCATTTGGTTCCTCGCTCGAGCTCTCTCGGTGATTGCGCCGTGGGTGGAGTCAAAACGCTACGTCATTCCGCAGTCGCGCGCGCGCGGCCTACGAGAGACGTCCGACGAAATTTGCCAACTCTCCAGGCATCAGGGCCCGGGGTGCTTACGCGGCCCGCGGCGGCCAATCTCCCGCATCCCGGAATATTTCCGCAATCTCGCCGAGTGACTATTTCAGCGAATGGCTTCCGGTCCGCTTTCCTCAGCTCGCGTATCCGCGTTTGCCGAATACATTCATTCATGCTATAGGTATAGCCGTGTCCCAGCCGCCCAGCCGCCCAGCCGCCCAGCCCCAGCAGCAGCAGCAGCACCGCGTCGCTCGAAAAGGTACACGCGGCCCAAAAATAGCGTCGTGCACGTGCACGTGTGTTGTACAATTTATTATTAGAGAGAATCTCGCGCAAGCCGAGAGAGAGTCAAAGCCGAGAGAGCTCGAATCCACTAGCAACGCGAGGCTTCTCAGTCCTCGTAAGAGGCGCGAGCCTCATTCCCCCCTCTCCCACTCTCTCACTCTCTCACACGTTCACTCGACTCCCCAGCTCGCCTAATTTTGCCAAACAAATAAATCCTTTCGGGCAATTAAGCTCAAAATACAGATGTCGGAAAAAAATACACGCGCGGAGAATTGAAGATGAAATATTCGCCGATGCGTTTCTCCATCACCGCGCGGTGTCGCCGTGGTCGTCGTGTGTCGCGATCGTCGTCGTAGTATATCTAGCGTCACGAGCCGGCGGCCGGCGGAGGTTCTGCTAGAAGGAGGCAGGTGCCAAGCGCTGCGCGCGCGCGCACTCGTTTTATTTCCCTCGCGGGTCCTCTCCCGCGCGTGCACGCACGAACGAGCTATTTCTGCCAGGTGGTGGCTCGCGGCTCGGTAACGGGCTCGCCGCATTTTCCACGACACTCGACCTTTTTGCCTCAAGATTAATTAAATGCGGCTGGAAATAGTCAGGGGGGGCATCGGGGGTACGAGGCGAACGCGCGGGAGACGACACGGGATATCTCGAAAGCTCTGCTGCTCCCTTTTCCTCGCTCGTTCACTCGGCACCGTGTCCCCGCCTTAGCGTCAACCGAGTCACGGATTTTCCACGCTCACTCGGCGGTTGGCTCTATGAATATGCGCGCGGTGATACAGCGCCGATTCACCCCGCGCGGTCGACTCGAGTCGACAACCGCGCGACACACGCTCGTCTCACCTCTACTCTATCTCTCCGCTCGAATCTCTAGCCAGAGTCTCTCTCCTTTCGACTGAAAAAGCTCGCGACACCGCCCGGGGGAGCGAGCAGCCTTCATTCATGATTTCGCATACCTAGCGACTCATTCAGCTGTACCTGCGCCTCGTTGGATCGAGTTGCCGAAAGATTTATTTCATTCATCGCTGGCTCGGATGGTAAAGTGAAGGTACCGGTTTCGGTCACTGTACCGGTTTCGGCCATTTTCACTGTATTTTTATTTCAAATTATTGTTTTCTGTATTTTTATGTTGATACTGCGAAAGTATCCATATAAATTAACAAGTTTATCGATATAATTTTATTTCATTGTAATGATACAAATAATTCTGTGCTTTCGAACTCGGTGACCGAAACTAAGCCAAACGTGACCGAAACAGGTACCTTTACCTTAGATGCCTGTATTACCGACGCTTTATTGTCAATATATAATGTCGATTGAGAGGGAGAGAGAGACGTTTATTACGTACCCTGGGGCCAGGAACCCCTAAGAGTAAAATACAGAAAAAATACAAACTTAAAAGAAATATCGCCTTCAATCTTTACAAACAAACAAAATATTCCTCACGCATTCCATATACAATACACACTTTAATCCATACAATCCATATCACCCCACACACATTCCGTCGCGCAATACTATGAAATGAAAACAAAAATAAAATACAAACGATGAAAATAGACAATAGAAAATAGATGTATTGATGTATTTTCATCGCGTGCCAATATATTCGATCTATTGGCCGTTGGGTATTATCCTTGGAGATTATTTATTACAATACTATGAAATGAAAACAAAAATAAAATACAAACTACGAAAAGAGACGATAGAAAATAGATGTATTGATGTATTTTCATCGCGTGCCAATATATTCGATCCATTGGCCATTCGGTATTATCCTTGGAGATTGTTTATTACAATACTATGAAATGAAAACAAAAATAAAATACAAACTACGAAAAGAGACGATAGAAAATAGATCTATTGATGTATTTTCATCGCGTGCCAATATATTCGATCTATTGGCAGTTCGATATTATCCTTGGAGATTATTCGCAGGTTATGTGCGCCGCGTTGTTGTCCGCGGCGTCGATGAACGTTGACTCGTCTAGGGCTGCAATGCGCGTCGAAACTGACGCTGACGCACTTTGATATGCCCTTTAAAACGAAGTGAGAGCAACTGCGACTGCTCAGAGAGTCCCTCGTGGCTGCCGCGGCTCCTCTCGCAGGGGTCGGGAATCTAAAGATAGTCGGTGTCACTGCACCCCGCGCCCGCGCGCCCGCAGCACCTCCTTTGCCCTTCGATACTTCTTCCTTTCTCTTTTCCTTCCAAAATCGCTCGCGCGCGATTTATGATACCACTCGGCACCTGTCACCCTCGGCGCGCGCGGGCGCGTCGCGAGGGGTTCGCTAATCTCAGACCTCGGCTCTCTCTCCTCTCGCATGGCTCCCCCTGTTGGACGCACAACTACTGCGTTGATGCGAGCGAGCGAGCGAGGCGTAACCCACGGCCCAGGCAACGAGCGCAAGCCACTTCGCTTCGAAAATAGTATCCCGCATACGCGCGTGCTTATATTTTAATTTTCGTTTTTTTTTCGCAAAACAGCTGCGCGCGCTGTTTCTCCCGTTGTTGAATTGGAAAACGATAAACAATTAAGAGGCAGTGATACTTCGCTCGGAACTTCTTCGCCCAATGCTAAACGCCTATAGGGCTGTCTCTCTCGCACCTAGCGCCGTCTCTCTCGCACCTTTTTGTTTGTCGCGACTCCTGAACAAACGGCTGCGAGTCTCGAGGAGCCCGAAGATCAGCCCAATTCTGCAATACTTCCGCACATTCTATCAAAATCTGAGCTCTATCTGTCGAATAGTTTGGGAGAAAAGAGCTTTAAAAAATTCGAGCTGGAGTGGGGGGAAATGCCACTGCCTCTTGAGAGAGAGAGAGAGAGAGTGACGATCGTGGCCCAGATTGACTCGATGGACAATTGTTCTCGAATCACGTAAACGTGTTCTGTAACCCGTGAATGCAACGCCTGTGTCAAACACGGCAACCTCTACGTGTTTTTCGTTCGTACTATAGGCGTATGTGCCAATAAGCGAGGCGCTCGCACCGCCTGCCTACGTAATCAACACTTGTAATACATTTGTATTACATCCTCGGCCACTGGTACGCCCGCTCGTCGACAGATGGCACTTTATGGCTACCGGAAAGACACTTCCACGTGACCCGCCCCATTCTTCTCGTCGATCGATGTTCACGATCGTGTCAAGCATTTTTATCGATGTTTTTTCCTTAGAGAAAGTATCAACCCATTTTTTTTCGTGATTTAAAAAGAAGGAAAAGGAAATCCATTTTTTATGTCGAAACAACAATAAATATCACCTTGTTATTACATAATTATAATGTGTCATATAAGCGCAAACTATTGTTAACTAATGAGTGATGAACTTTAATCTGGAATCTCATCGGGAATTTCTTGGACGAAATTCGTCGTTTCGAGTTTCATGGCGTTCGAGCGAATATCTCGCCGCTCGAAGACATTCTCTCGGGTTCCTCGCGCGACACAATCCTATTTTTGCAAGAGCACCAGACAGTTGGACGGCTGCTCCCCGTTCCCGTCTCCGCCGCAGCAGAAGCAGCCGCCGACGACGACCAACAAGACGACGATGCCGACGGGCTAAGGGCGACAGCCCAAGACGAGATGCGCAGCTATTCGCGAATCGCGGTACGACGCAAGACGATACCTACGGCTACCGCATACTGCAACGCACAATACCAGGGGGCATTCTCAAAGCACGCACGCCGAGTGCTCCAAGCGGCGCAAGCGGGTATCATTATATTTTGTTTGTTTCTTTCTGTATGTTTTGTTTGATCCGTGTGTCTTGTTTGTTTCTTTCCGTATGTTAACTATAATTATAATCTATACAGGAGGCACAGGTACGAGATTTAATTTTACGACAGGCACATCTCTCGCTGTCGCGTGAGAGGACGAAAGAGTCCGCGACGAGTTCGGGATCGTGCAACGCGAGAAGCACCCGCAGTGGATATGCACGCGTTGCGTGCGCGGCCAGACGATGACACAGCGCGCTCGCAGGGCTCAACGCTTTTAGACTCCATAGTAGCGTAGTGGGTAGACCTATATTGCTCGTGTTGCGCGCAACTCGAACGGCGCGTCTTCGTCTATTTGAAATACCGAGGGGCAACGAGCCCCGAATATTCACAACACTTCCAAGCAACAAACCGCGTCGCGCGGCAACAGTAGCGACAGCTGCTGCCGCTGCGGTGCGAAGATTCGCACCACAGCTATTGTACAGGTTGGCCAAACCGTGCGAAGCAGGATTACCAAATCACTTGCCAGAAAATCACCAAATTGAATTACTCCAGATTTCTCACGTGTCTCGCTTTCGTTTTTGCTTGTCTTCTTATATTTTCTCACGGAAAACACTGGTTGCCTGCGAACGTTTTTGGAGCGCTTTTCTTTTAGTGACACAGCAAAAACAGTTGCAGTTATAGTGGAAAAACAGGTTGGCCAAACCGTGCGAAGCAGGATTACCAAATCACTTGGCAGAAAATCACCAAATTGAATTACTCCAGATTTCTCACGTGTCTCGCTTTCGTTTTTGCTCGTCTTCTTACATTTTCTCACGGAAAACACTGATTGCCTGCGAACGTTTTTGGAGCGCTTTTTTTTTAGTGAGACAGCAAAAACAGTTGCAGTTATAGTGCAAAAACAGGTTGGCCAAATCGTGCGAAGCAGGATTACCAAATCACTTGCCAGAAAATCATCAAACTTAATTACTCCAGATTTCTCACGTGTCCTTACTTCTTTTTCTGCTCGTCTTCTAACATTTTCTCACGGAAAACACTGGTTGCCTGCGAACGTTTTTGGAGCGCTTTTTTTTAGTGAGACAGTAAAAACAGTTGCAGTTATAGTGGAAAAACAAATTATTATTCGCGCACGTTGTCTTAGTTTTCCAAGTTGCACCCAGTGGCCACAGTGTCTCGTCTGTCTCGTCCAATCACAATGCGCGAACGCTTTTTTCAGGAGGGTCTTTGTCCCGTTTTTTTCACCTCCGAGAAAGAGGAGCAGCGGGTATAACCACCTCGGGAAAGGAGAATAACCTCGAGAAAATAAGGAAAATATACGTAGTCTCGGCGCTCTGGTGTAGCCGGTCGGGCGCGCAGAGAATAGACACTACATATATATATTCATGCCGCTGGAGGTGACTGACGAGTGCCGCACTAATGAGACTATATTGTGGAGGCACCGCAACCACCGCACGAGTCTCGCTCGCGGCTAACGAACGATCCGACTTGAGATCAACAAGCCGCTAACATTAGCTTAATTAAATCCCACCGCGGCAACCGGATAGCCCGCGCCGAGCGTGCAATTTTCTCGTATTTGAAATATTATCAAATCAAGATGTGATATATCGATTGTGGGCAGAATTTTATGCTCCGAGGCGGCGAATTTTTATACAGGCACCTTTTAATGTGTTTTAGCGAGTATTCATGGTGGCCACGGTTAGGTAAAACCGGGAAAAGTCAAGAAATTTCAAAATTGTTTAGGAAAAAAGTGAACTGACGCCGAACCTCCCATAAGTAGACAAAAAGTAAAAAAAAAAGTTATACATTATTATAATAATAATGTGTGATATATTTTATTATTATATCATATATATTATTATTATATCTTACATTATTATAACTTATTATAATAATAATGTTTGATATAACGAATTATTGTAAGTGTTTAATGTGACTTATCGTTGATTGGCAAAATAAATAATTTATCGAATTCGTGCACCGGTAATGGATACATTTTCATTGGCATCATTCATTTTCTTAATAGAAATCTTCAGAACTGTGGTCAGGGAAAAATCAGGGAAAAGTCAGGGAATTTTTTTCGGCGGATAAAACGGCCACCATGGTATTGTGAATTTTAATTGATGGTCCGTGGCGATTCGTAATCTCGGTTTTATCGGTGCGAAATTTCGGTCGGTATGTCGAAAAGGGGAATCGTCGCGTATACCGCGCGACGAATCTTCCGAGAGTCGCGACTGTGCATCCTTCCACGAATCATATTTTTTCCCCGGAAGTTTCTCCGCGTGTAAACCGCCGATGAACCTTCTGGCTCGTTTGATCTCTTTTAAAATAATGAGACTGCGGTGCTCGCTTCACGCCATATGCTTTTTCTCTGTCTCTCTCGCTCCCTCATGCGCCTCCTGCGACCTCTGTTTTCAGCTTTGCTGCGGTGCCTCAAGCTCATTTGCCTCTCTGAGTTATATTTTTCTGTCCAAATGTCGCACAATCTCGATCTGGATCCATAGGAAATTAAATGCAGGATCTCAATTTTCACGTCATTTGTACCCAAGCTACAAATTGCCAATTCTATTGTTTGGCGAATGTTTAAATAAACAATGAGATATTTCGAAAATTTTGCGGGTATAAAAATCGTAAGTTGAAAATCTACGAAAATCTACGAAATGATCCCTATGGAAATAAAGTATATTCAAGATATATGAATATGAATTATATAAAATTATATATATCGGCGAAAAGTTCTATATTTTAATGAGATATTATATATATCTGAGATAAATCTTAACTAGATAAAAAATATTTATTATATATTTTTCGACCAAAAGTTATATATCTCTTACATATTTTCAAATATATTTTATTTCCATGGGGGACGGATAGCCAATAATTTCTTACCACAAACGCAACGTATTGATATACGCTCTAGATTCCGAAAGTTTGTTTACATTACTGGAACCGTGTGTACGGTGCTTTCATCTCCTGAATTATCTCGCCCGATCGCGGGACTTCTGGAGGCTTCTGGAGAATCTCGGATGACATGTGTATTTCTGGAATGCCAGTTCTCTATATGAACGTATATTTATACATATAGCCGCCTCCTCCTCCTCGTCGAGAGAGAGACACAAATATATAGGACTGTAAACCATTTCGTGCCATTTCCTTAACAAATAAAACATCAGTTTGATAAATCATGCGTACCTTATTCGCAAATTATTTCATCTGCAGAATCTGAAGAGGCTCCTCAGGAACGAAACAGACACCATCAACAGTGGAAACGAAATTCGATCTCACCGCTCGAGCCAAGTCTGAAAGACTCTTCAAGAGCGGTCGATTTTATTTACAAAATCCTCCGAGCGTAAACTACGAAGTTTTGAGTGGTCTGAGAATTTGAAGATGTTGAAGAGAGATGGCGAGTAGGTTGCTACACTGCTGCTGCGGTGGCGGCTCCGGCTCTTATGTTCAGAGTGTCTTCATCCGCAAGATGCCGAATCTAGAGGATGTCCGAGTCAAGAGGAGTCACGTAGACACGCAATTGGCTCGCGTCGAACGCGAGCCAATTGCCAAGATCGAGAACTCGACGAAAATCATAGTAGGCATCGACTGCGAGGAGAGAATTTATTCTCTCCTCGCAGAGAGAGAAGGTATTAAGGTATCGAAGAAATTCATTCCCTGCACTGTTGAAATACGCAGGGAATGAATTTCTTGTTTTAGCTGTAAATGCAAATGTAGAGGGCGACTACGTTGCTACACTGCTGCTGCGGTGGCGGCTCCGGCTCTCATGTTCAGAGTGTCTTCATCCGCAAGATGCCGAATCCAGAGGATGTCCGAGTCAAGAGGACCCTAGCAGGTCCAGTGACCAGTCGAATAACCATGAAAACAACCAGGTCAATTTTTGCCCAAAATCAACGGTCATTCATGGTTCGGAATAACCGTCTTAGGAATTTCTTAACTGGGTTAACCCTACCGGATCACCAGCCCAATAACCGTCCCAGAAGCATCCGGTTGTTGAGACGGTTATTCGATATGGTTGACACAGTTGCGAAATTCATAGGACAGTTATCGGGATGGTCATTCGGTACGGTTAATGCACACCCAGAGAAATCGATCTGATGGGATCTATTCGAAACAAATAAAATTTATTTGAACGAAATAAAAATTTATTTGAATGAAATAAATTTTATTTGATCCAAATAAATCCTATTAGGCTGGCCATTAAATAGAGTGATTTATTTCATGGCCGGCCTAATAGGATTTATTTGGATCAAATAAAATTGATTTCATTCAAATAAATTTTTATTTCGTTCAAATAAATTTTATTTGTTTCGAATAGATCCCTTCAGAACGATTTCTCTGGGTGCAGTTATGAAATTCATAAGACGGTCATTCCGACGCCCAAATTACCGTTGTTATTGAACAAAAATTAACCAGGTTGATTTAATAGTCATTTCGTATGATTTCGGCCAAAACTAACTGGTTGGCGAACCCGCTAGGGGAGTCACGTAGACAGGCCGGTCGAACGCGAGCCAATTGCCAGAGATCGAGAACTCGACGAAAATCATAGTAGGCATCGAGACTGCGAGGAGAGAATAAAAGGTATCAACAATCGGGCTATTTCGAGAAGCGAATTATATACGCGCGGAGAGCGAGCCGGGAGGGACGGAAGGAGAGACGAAGGAGCGAGGAGAAACAGACGCACACAGTAGCGATGCGCAACGATACGTTTTAATTTATCAACATACCACGAGCACATCGGCTCACGGTGCTAGAATAATGCATGGAGAGAAGGAGCGGATTGTGAATGCAACGTTGGAATAGAAATCGCTTCGTCAATCTGGCGCCTGGTCATCCTCGAGATGTCAGATGTATTCTGTGCGCGCGATGAATACCAATGGGAATAGAGCTCTGGGCTGCCAGTGGAGCCCGAAGAGCTCGTTGGGCGAGGCTGATAGAAGGGATGTTGGCGAGGTTGAGCATTCGTGAAACTGGAATAGGGTAGCGGGCCGACCTCGAATAAATCATCCGAGGATTTCATCGTCTTTCGTATTTTGTTTTTAATGACAAAAAGCGCAGAGAAAACATCGGGGAAATCTCGTGAATGCTGATAATCGAAAAAGTCGTTCAGCCTTTTCGTTCGCGTAACTCGAAACCGTAACTATTTGTGTTTAATTTTATATTAATTTTTAATTTTAAATTCCAATAATTAAATTAAACATTTTATTCAAATTTAAATAAAAAATGTTATAATTTAAAATTGAGGCAGAAGAAGCAAAGGATAGACTAAAATGAAATTACTTTCAGCCACTTTCAGACACTAAATGTTTTTTGTCCACTTTGTGTGTTTTATTGAAAAAAGAAAAAGAAAAAAAGGACGATGAAATCCCGACTGTAATTTTGAATTCACAGTGGAGTGAATTATTAACCTCCCGCGGGCGAAATGAACAACGAAACGGGTCACGGGTCACGGCACACTTATTCTCGTGGGCGGTGGGAATTTCTTTATTTTCTACCGAAAGCCCGAAATTGCTTGGCGCTCTACTATCTTCGCGCACCGACACATTATACATACATATACAATATATATAACTACAGCTCGTCGTACAAAATGCACCGTGTGGTTGGATTCTCGAGTGATAATTCAAGTCGAGAATACGAAAACCCAATTGGTTCAGCGTTCATTGTTCACCGCTCGGAGCTCATTCGTCGCTGCGCGGCTTTCGAGACGCTTCACGTTTCACGTTACGCGCAGACTCCCTGCACTCTTGTTTTTTTCTTTCTTTTTTTTGTCTAACGCTCGCATTACTTTTTCGTCGCTGTCTTCGCGATTCTCGTATAATCGTTACAGGTGTTCGTCAAACCTTCGTTACTCGTAACTCATGCTTATTAAACTCTATTACAATTATAAATCGTGTCACCGCGGCGCATAATTGGCCAACATGCACAACGGCCGTTCGCTCTCTCTTTCTCTCTCTCTCTTTCTTTCTCTCTTTCTCTCTCTACGACCGTCCACAGTAGTCCCGTTATCGGTATTTATAACGTCGAACGGCGCAGAGCTACCAATGCGGAGCCCACAGTCGCTTCGATTATTCGATTATTTCGATTATCCAATCCACGATATGTCGCGCTTATTCGCCATACACGATGGCCTCTAGCACAGACACGCAGACACACGCACACACAAGCACACGGGGCGTATCGTCACAGCCCTTATTCAGCAGGATACTCGGTTGCGATTTTTCCCTCTTTCCTCCTCATTTCTTCTTCATCATCATCTTCGCCGTCGTAGTCGTCGTGGTCGTCGTCGTCGTCCACTACAACTCGTTCTTTTTCCTCTCCTCCTCCTCCCTCTCATTCCCGTTCTTGCGCCAAAGCTTGGCTCACTAACCGATCTTGGCAGTAAGTGGTACACGCGTACGCGGATGGTTAATTAAAATTAATTGGCGGCTATAGCCGCCCCGGCCGCCGATGAAGCTGAGGATTTCTTCTTCAGGACGATGTCCTTGATGTTGAGATTAACCTTTTCCTTTCGCGGGGGCGGCACCGACTGCAGGCAGAAACGCTTGAAGGCCTCCAGCTCGCGTTCCGCGTCGTCCATCTCGCCGTCCTCGAGGTCTATATCTTTTGGCGTGAATACGCTCTCTGCAAAAGACACGCTCTGAATACTACAGATTGCGATATATCGATAATCGGAGAGAAAAAAACGTATATCAGATGAAGATACAGTGAAAAGAAAAGAGACAAGTCACGTGTATACACGTTTTCTTTTTCTTCTTATTTTTCGTTTGCTTTCACGCCCACGATAGATAGGCAATGTAAACACGCACGAAACGACATCACGACAAGAATACGGAAATGCGTAAAAAAATGCGAATGAAAAAAAAATGGATACCGAATATACTCGTGCTGTGCGAAAAGAAAAAAGAAGGAAATAAAAGAAGTAATATCCGCATAGTTTAGAGAGAAGAGATGTAGAGAGAAGAGCCCAGGCAGAAATTGGGAGATAATGTCAATTCCATCGGGAAGAAAGAGAGCATAGCCTTGGAAAAAAATATCTTTTTTTATTCAAATATTCTCCATCGGTTAAAAATATAGTTGTCCTATTCATAGTTAAATCGTAAGAATCTAATAACGGCTTGATATCACAATCGAGTCTGTTGTAACTTGTTTTGACAAAGTTGAGCGTCTCTACTAGTCCGTTGTAGAGTAATCGGTAACTAAAGAACAATATATATATTGAGACGCGTCATCGACCCGACGTGCCTTTGTCTTTTTATCTCCCTTATATTCGCTTTTCTTTTCTCCGAACATCCGCGACCCGCCCCGATTCCGGGGAGCTCACGCTAAAACTACGTACTCTACATATTGTTCGCCGTGTTACGCATTTCGCGTAACTCACGCGCGAACGCGCGCGCGCACGATATTCCTCCAAATAAATTCAGTGACAAGAGAGAAAATAAATAAAGAGAACTCGCCGACAGGCGATTACCGAGTTTAGCGATTAGCTTGTGCAAATCACTTTAGTCGATTAAATTTCTTTAACGAGTATTCCGGACTGTTACCGCCGATAAATTTGGGACTATCGACTACACATCCTCACGACGGCCAAAACGGGCAATCAAATCATCGTATACCGATTGATGAACTTGGAAGAGATACTTGAGGTGAGACGGATGAAGACTCGATCTGAGTGCCTAACAAATAGAGAAAACATCCAGCTCGATATTACAAATGAAATAGGATAAGCTAATATCGCAAAATGACAACAGCAACACGTAAATCAAAGAAAAAAAACAAAATTGAAAAAAAGAGCACAAACAAAACAAACAAAAAACGAATGTCATGAGAGGCTACCCTGCCGGTATAATTAAATATCGTTTTATTATCATTATTATTATTATTAATTATTATTTTCATTATTATCATCATTATTATTAATTTTTGTTGTTATTATTATTATTTTTTATTATTATTATTATGTTTGTTTCTCACCAACGAGGTTCCAGTCATCCCCGCCATTCCTACTGCCGTTGCCACGTTTTTTCTTCTTCTTGCTCTTGCTGCCAGCCGTGGGAAGGTGGTTGTTGAGCGTCGCCCCTATTGCCTCTCTCACCGCGGTTTTGGCTTGCCGCATCTCCTCGAGACTCGCGGTGTTGATTTTGGCCGCCGCGCTCGTCGTCGTCGTCGTCGTCGTCGTCGTCGTCGTCGCCGCGACGTCGGGAGATCGTACTTTGGTAAGTGTGACACTCGTGCCTTTGAGATTGATGCCGCTCTCGGGAATCGGCTGGCCGTTCGTCACTTTGCTGATGTGAATATTGGCGAGCCCGGGCAGAGTGATGCAGTCCGAGGTCAGCCGGCTCCGCAGTTCGGCGAGATTCGCGGCCGTGAAGCCGTTCGCGTTTTTTCCACCCGTCGAGTTGGTCTGCGTTAACGTCGGCTTGTTTCCTATCGCGAGCGTCGTGGCGGCGGTAGCGGGGCTGCCGGTGTTCTTCGCAATAGACGGGTCACCCTTGACGATAAAATCCGGTTTCGTCGGCGGCGTCAGACCGGCATTAATAGCCTGCTGGAGAGCCGGACTTCTGATAGTGACCATTCCGTTTTCCGAGACCTTTATAATCGCCGCCTGTGGCGTCGGATCCATCTTTGGCGGCGGGCCAAAAGCTGGATTCCGTATCGTCACCATGTTCGATCCTGGGTTGTGAAGGATCCTCGCCGGTTCGTCGACATTCTCCTTGCCCGAGTCGTTGCCACCGCGATTTAGGCCACTGCCGCCCATGATGGAACCATTTCCAGAGGCCGCCTCGCCGTTATTTCCCTTCTTTTTCTTTTTTTTCTTTTTCTTCTTGCCCGATAACACGTTTTGGCTCGCCTGGGACTCCTTGGGTATTTCTGTAATGAGATAGATAAATTTATAGATAAACGGTACAACGCGAATTTATTTGTGGAACGAGAGAACAGGATTGTTAGTCAATTGACATTGTTGCGAGAATAATAATAATTGACATTTGACGAGAATTATTTTTCCTTACCCTTGTCGCTATTCTTTGGAAGGAGATCCTGCTTAAGCTTTCCCGTGTCGACCACGATGACGTTTCCACCGGTTTGAGGACCCGGATAGTTGGCTTGAGCGCCGCTCATCGGCGCCGCAATTATCGTCGTTTGCTTCGAAGTCGCCATCGGCTTTGGCATTTGAGCGGGCTTAATTGGCAATGGCTTCGTCGGTGCGTCGACCTTCGTTATCGTAATACCGGGTGGTAATTTCAGGTTCTCTATATTAATTTTCGAGCTCGAGGTGACATCCTTCAACTGACTGCTCAGGGGGATCCCGTTAGATTCTCCGCTATTGTTAGATATATCGCTACACAATCTCTGCTGCTGTTGCTGCTGCTGCTGCTGCTGCTGCTTAGACGCTACTTCATTAATCACGTTGTTGCCTCGAGTCTTATCCACTTTTTCCACCTTATGCGATTGTTTATTACTGCACGTCGTATCCGCGGCTTTAGTTTTTTTCAACGAGTTCTTTTGATTATTCTTTTCCTGCTGTTGCTGTCCTTTGGACTTTTTTACACTGTGATCGACCGTAGTATTTTGGATTTGCTGCTGTTTCTCACTTCCTTGAGGTTTCTGCGATGTGCTTACTTTATTCTGCTTCTTGCTCGAATTCTTTTGCTGCTGCTGTTGCTGCTGCTGTTGTTGCTGTTGCTGCTGCTGCTGTTGTTGCTGTTGCTGCTGCTGCTGTTGCTGGTTCTGTTGAGTGTTTTTACTCTTCCCAGTACTGTTTGTTTGCTGCAACGGCGTTAACGTGGGAATCGTCGACTTCGCATCTTTTTTCGACTTTGTACTCTTGGTTGTATTAATGCCCTGCTGTTGTTGCTGCTGTTGCTGCTGCTGCTGTTGCTGTGGCTGCTGCTGCTGCTGTTGAGTCTTCTTATTCTCCACTTTTTTACTCTTAGATTTCTCACTATTAGTCTGTTGCTGCTGTTGTTGCTGCTGTTGCTGCTGCTGCTGCTGCTGTTGCTGCTGCAGCTGCTTTCCACTTTTAGAATCATTTGTTTTCTGAGTCGTTCGAGACTTGGTGCTCGGAGTTTGTTGCATTTGCCCCTTCACCGTCTGCTGCTGCTGCTGCTGCTGCTGCTGCTGTGCCTGACTACCGTTACTCTGGGTATTATTGGCACCGTTACCCTTTCCTTTCTTCTTTTTGCCATTGGACGTCTGGCACTGTTGTTGCTCGGATTTCGCCGCGCCGGGTTCCGTCGTCTGTCCGTTCACAAGCGTAAACAACACCTTATCCTCCGCAGGCGTTTGGCCCTTTAGCGTTATCGTCACCGTCGGCTCAGCGTTCGTCGATTCCATGACCCTCTTGATCGTCACGATCTGCGGTTGATTCTCCGGCTGCTGCGCCGCCCGCTGCGGCTCGGGCGGCTCCTTCAACTTCGCTTCTTCCAATTTTTTCATCTCGCGTCTCAATTTCTTTCGCTCTTTCTTCGTCAACTTGACATCCCCGATGCCGGATTCGCCGAGCGCGTCGGCAGCCAATTTCGGCGAGTCTTTGGCGCTCCTCGAAGGCGCAGCCTTGTCGCTCTTTCCCTGGTCGGGACCGCATAAATTCGGCTTAGTCGCAACGCTGTCTCTCACGACAAAGTCAAAAACGTTGAGTTTCACCGGGGTGACGGAGATCATCGATGTCTTGGTTTTTGCGTTGCCGGCAGCCGTCGCGACGCCGGCATGATCGTCGCTCTGATTCTGTCGCTGCTGTTTGTTGTCCTTCTTCTTGCCGCTCGTCTGTTTGAGAACACCGAGCACGGGAGCTTTCGGCGCCAGTGCCGGGAGTATCGAGACTTCCGGTAAATTACGTTGTGGCATTAACCTTTGGGGCGCGGGTTTCTGCGGATCGACAACCGTGATCGTCACTTCTGGGGTTTTCTTTTGTAATTCTATGAGCTTCTGACTTTCGGCTTCCTCCTTCGCTTTCTTCAGCATTTCTTCGAGCTGTGTTGCGCGTCAATGAACAAACATGAAATACAAAAATAGAAATGGAAATATAGCTTGGAAAGACGGAGAAACGAACGGTAAATGCGATTAATAAAAACGTGTCCTCACCTTGCGCTGCTTCTGTCTCGCTTTTTTCTCAGTCTTCTTATTGTCTCTTTTTGTACCTTGATTGCCCTCGATAAACTCGAGCAGAGCCTCCAAGTCGCGCTGGTCGCGCTGATCGCGCTGATCACGCTGATCGCGTTGCGCCGGTTGCACCGCCGACGCCACCGGGATCGGCGTGTTCGAGCGTTGAGCCGTCTGCCGCGTCGCGCAAGTCACCGGCTTGCGATCCTCGCTCGTGCTGCACGGTATCATCGACAGCACGGGACTCTTCGGCGAACTGCTCGGCGAAACTTTGCACTTCTTCGCCTTCTTCTTCGTCAGCAACTGCCGCAGACGTTCGCGCATCTCGTTGTAATTTCGACTGACCGGCGCGACCGACGGCTGCGAATCGACGACAATAACAGCCGTTTAAGAACGAAAATTGCCATTTGGTTCTCGGGAAAATAGCCGAGAAAGTGGAAAAAAAAGAAAAAAAATTACTCACGTTTCCAGGGCCAAAAACTTCGCAGTAACAACAGTCGCAATGCCGACTGGAATCCCGCGGCGTTGAGCTACTCGTCGAGCACGAGTCCTCCCGACTGCTTCCCGAATCCGAGCAATCACCGTCACCGGGACTCACTGGCGAACAACACAATGGAAAAGCGTTCCGAGGACGCGCGGGGATACCTCTCAACGATAATACACAGATACTCACGGTCGTTGCTTAAGACTCGCTTGATGTGCTCGACTTTGGCCTGCTTGTGGCAAGCGTGCGGGCCGTGATTGCTATGCGCGTGAGATCGATGAGTCGCCCCGGTGGCTTTCGCGAGATCCGCCGACGATCCCCGAAAGTGCGAATGCCCACGACCTAAAAACAACCGTATGTAACGCTATTTCGCTTTTTTAACCGGCGAATGATATGCAAATTCGACGCTGCAACTCACACGTATCCTGATCCGACGTCGCGTCCTCGCAATTGTGCCTCGTTGCCGTTGGTTTTGCCGTTATCGTCTTTGTTTTCGCGGCTTTTGCTTTTTTCGACGGTGCCGGTGGCGGCGGTGGCGGAGGTGGTGGCGGCGGCGGAGGAGGAGGAAGCGGCGGTGGTGGCGGTGGGGGCGACGGCGGCGGCTGGCATCGCACGGTTGGTTCCATCATTGTCGCTAGGACCGATTCGGGATCGGACGTTTGCGTCGTGGAATGCCGCGTTTGACTCTGGGTCGACTGAGACGAGCTGATCGCCGAGTCTTCCGACGTTTCGCTCGACGTCGCGTTCGACGTGATTACCGCCGTGGACGACGTCGATGTCGGGGATTCCGGTCGCTCGTTTGTTATCGCCTTGATCGCGGTGAGGGCTATGGAGGAATGAGACGAAATAATATAATATAAGGGTATAACAAAAATAATAAAATATGAGGGCATAAATAAATAATATAATATAAGGCGAAATAATATAATATACTATAATATAATAATATAATATAATGTAATATATGCGTGTAGGGTAGAGTCATCAGTAAATTAACAGTTAAGCAGAATGATTTGTTTATCATGGGTTTCTATAAAATGTAACAGTTTCAGACTGTTTGCGAAAATGTTAACGATTGACCAGAATGTTGAATTATGTGATGCAGCTGAAAAAGACTCGTATCTTTATCGCGAAGTGTATAAAAATAAATACCAAAAGCCAAAAATCGAAAAATACCAGTAAATGAACGGGCCAATCTAACCCACACTTGTAGTCGAAAATTGGCTTCTGCGACAAAATAATCGCAGTAGGTAACTAAAAAATAGACAAAATAAGAATCTAATGTTCGTCCAAGTTGTTGTAATTTTTCATGATCTCTCAAAAAGCTGTTGTTCATTCACTGGTGACTGTTCATTTACTGGTGCATTCACCCTAAGCGGAAATTTGGCAATTAATTGAAGCGTGAAAAAGCGAGGGAACTCACGGGCACCGGAAGCAGCAGCAGCAGCAGCAGCAGCTAAACAGGGACACGCCTTACTGACGCCACACAGCCATCTGAGATTGAGTACACAGAGACAAGGTGTATCCGACCACCAAGTTCTGCCAGTCTTGTCAATTTCTCTCATGTGATCGTATATGCACTGACACATTCGTCTGAGCGGCCGGTGATCCATACTTTCCGAGAGATCGTTCGCGATCTCCTGGACAATATCGGTTTTATGCCGCAACATAGCGTCGAGATCCTGCAGAGAATTCAACGAATCCCCGACGTTCGTTCTATTTTTCAGCAATTCCATTCGCGCCTCGTGAAAATCCTTCCGCCCTAACATCTTGCCGACTAGAAAAAGTTCGTTGACTTTGTGTGGCAACAGGTCGATCGCGTTCTCGTGCGGCGTCTTCGTCGCGTGCCGCTCGCCTCCGGTTATCGGGGAATGATATGGCAATGAATCCAGACCGTTCGTTTCCGTGCCCGCGTCGCCGCTCGAAGCCTTACCGAGTCCCAAATAACTCAAGTTACTCTCGAACTCGGCGTCTCGACGGACCGCGCTTTCGTTTCCCGTTTCTTGATATTTGTCGAGGGTTCTCGTGTGAATATCGGAGCTGGACGAAACGTCCGGCGAGTCGACGACGTCCGGCGATCGACTGCGTTCAACGGTCTGCTTGTCGCTGCAATAATATCGAGTCGATGATGAGAAGCGATCGACGAATCGATGAACGATGAAAAATTGATACAGCGCGACCCAACTTACTTCCATTTGATTATAAGCCGCTCCGTTTCCGGCCACAGTTCAGCGACCCTCATCATCTCTTCGACGAACGCGAGGTATCTCTCGAACAAAGCCTGATAACTGTGACGCTTTCGCGACTTTGTTAACTGTTGAACAATTCGCGTATCAATACATCTGGGGTTCTGAAATATCGAGACCGCGGTGTAACCGACAGAGACCGCCTCGACTTACTTGCGTGGTAAACGAACCGGTAATATTACGCATCGATGGCTCGGACATCCAGATATGATTTTCGTAAAGCGCTTTGTTAAAAAATTCCCACGTGAGGTTGAATTTCAAGAGATGTCTCTCCTCCACCGGCTTCACCAAGTCCGTAATCTGCTTGGCTGTCCACACGAACGCGTCATAGCCATCGAGAATTCCTGCAGCGTTCAAGCCGATATTTAAAAAAAATGCATAATGCAAACACTAATGTTTCCAAAACTCACAAACACTGCCTACGTACTTGTGAGAAAGATTTCAGCTACATTGGTGAGATTGTCATCGGCGAGAGTCTCCTTGATGCGATTCTTCAACTCGACGACAAACTCTTGAGCTTGCACTATCAGCATTAACAGTAACTGCTGCGAATTGCTCTTACACATCCTGTAAAGCGGAAAATAAAATATACATGACATACATTTGTCGTTATCTCCCAAGCCGATTCAACATCTACATCTACGAGACTCACTGAATAACATTTTCTCGAAGTTGACTCAATCTACAAGGGTCGCACTGATACGGCGTCGCATCCATCACAGCCGTGGCCTCCAGCGCACCATCAAAAACCATTCTGATGTGATCTCTGAGCTCCGTCCACAGACCGTGCCATCTGATTTCCCTTTTCAACTCGTCGTCCAGCGTTACCCTGCGCATGAAATAAGTATTCCATTAACCCTGCAACATGCAACCAAAACGCGCGACTAACCTTTTGAGTTTGCAAAGATTGTGCACTTCGCAAGGACAGAAACCCTGTTCAGCGTGCTGTAGACTCTCGTTGGGATAGACAGAGGCGCACCTCAACCTATTCTCAGCGGCCGTTCCGTAGGACGGTTCGACGAATTTGAACTGCCGGTCCGGCCCATCGGCGTCTATCCTCAGGGCGCCGTTCACAGTGACGTTATCCTTGGTATCAACGCAGACCTGCAAAAAGTCCGTAGCCTCAACATTCTTGCGAAATGCGATCGTCAATGCAATGCTCAAGGGGATCGAGACGCGAACAGACCTTTTTTTCGGGCGAATCACCGGATCTGGTGATGCTGCTCGACGAGGTGACAATCTCGTCGTCGTCGTCAGCGGCGGCGGCGTCGTCGGTGTCCGCGGGACCCTCGCTCGTTCCGCTCGCACTCAGAACTCTCAGATCCTCGCGGACGTCGTCACTGCACTCGACTCGCGAGTTGCTCTGATTCATATAACCCTTGGCCAGGACGTCTCCCATCGCGATATCGTCGTAGGCCTCGGCGGTTCTCCTCTCGCACTGGCACTCGGCCTCGTCGCTGCTGCTGCTGCTGCTGCTGCCGCTCATCATCTTATTCTCCGTAAAACTCGACGCCAGTCTCGGAAATAATATCAACGGGCCTCGACAGACGAGCGAACAATCCGTCGAACAATCGATAAGCTTGTGCACGGGGTGTTCAGCGTGCCGCGTAAACACCCATAAACACCTCTACATACTGCAAACTGCTAGCAGCGCGATTGTCGGGATGGGGAGGGGTGAAAGCCACCGTCGTCGTTGTTGCCGCCGCCGCCGCCGCCGAACCGCGATATATGCAGTCGATGCATCGACAATCGATATTGTCTCTCCTTCTTCCACGTCTTCCTCGTCTTCTTCTTCTTCTGCGTCTTAGTTATTGTTCTCTTTCCTTCGTTACTATTTCTTCTACCCTACCGCTTTCTCGCTCTCACTCCCTCTCTCGACATCCTCGTCGATCGTCGTCCTTTCACTATACTGGCCTGTGCAGCAGGCCTGGCCGCCCGACGCTTCCATCGCCACCTCGTGTTGACCATCGTCAAAAGCGATGTTTATGTATCGAATATGGTACATCGATATTTGCTGGATCGAGGTTCGAGTAATCGAGATACTGTTGTCGTCGATTGAGCCTTTAGCATAATTTGTGATGATAATAACAGTGAATCAGAAAAAGATGCTCTTTCGATCTTGTTTTAGTCTCATTTTTTTATGCAATCGTTATGTGATGTATGCAGTTTACCTTCGAATAGCAAGATACGTTTATTCCCGACATGTTATTCGCGCGAAATCGATAACCTCAAAAATGTACAGGAAAAATTAGGTTACAAACTTTATGCTCTCTGCGTTATCATTCGGGTTGACTTGAATTTAATTTGTATTTTTACGCTATTGATAATGCCTGACCCACCTGTGTCCATGGCCTCGTGATGTCAAAGGGACCGGTGAAAACCATCCTCATGACGCTTGTGAATTTGTATTCACCTAGATGTTCTTACCAAAGCTCTCGTGATTGTTCCAATGACAACGTGAATTATGCTATTGCCTATGGGACACACCGAAAGCAGAACGGTGCAACTTCAGCATTTAAATAAATTACAATCTTGGTATTTTTTTTTCTTTTGGTCGTATCTATTGTAGTAGAGTCGAATTAAACCAAATAGAACTCGGCCGATGGTATAAACGAAGGCTTTCATTAAAAGAAATAAAAACGAAAAAATAAACACTGGCGTTCAGTCGCAAAGATCAAGGGCACAATACATCAAGTACAGAGATTAAATAAATATCAAGTTTATTAATTCATTTGTTTATCCTAGAGAATCCCTACCAATCGTCCTGGTCGGTATTTACTTACGTAATACAGCAGAATCTCGCACATCCAGTCTCGAGATTCCGGTGTACATTATTATCGATTATATACATTTTTCATATAACAGATAAGTGTGTATGGTCATTTATAGTTTAATTGAGATCTCGCGATCTGCACAGCGGGTGGGGTTCGGGTGGGTGGGGGGGAGAGAGGGGGAGGCAGGAGGGAAAGGTGAGGGGCGGAGGGGAGAGGGGGGGCTTATCGCTACGTTTCCTCCTTGACTTTGACCTCGTTATTGGCCCTTTTGAGCTTGGAAAGGACCTCATCCTTAGCGTGGGCCAGTACGGTAAGGGAATCCTTGACTGCATGATAAATAATGTTTTTTATCTGTAGCTTGTCCTCGCGATTGATGTGCGACTCGGACAACGCGCGGAACTCCTGGGTCATGTGGAAACAGTGGGAGACGTTTTCCGGCGACACAAAGTCCTCGGCGACCTTGATGCAGTTGTGCAGATTGCGCACTTGATGAGGTGCTCCCGCGGGTACAAAAACAGCGTCGCCCAAGCATTGGACTATGGCATAGCTGAAAAAAAACGAGGAGACAACGTGAACAAGGGAAGAGCAAAGGGGACGAGACTTGATAATTGGGAGAAAAAGAGAGAGATTTAAATGTAGGTTTTATTGCACTAGGGCCAATTAAATTAAGCCCTGTAGGCAATCTTGTGTAGGCAAGAGAGAGATAGAGAAAGGCAACGTACCCCTCGACGCCGTACTCGCGGTAGAGCCGTTCTCGCAAAGGTCCGTCGAGGTAACAGCTCTGATCGTGAATGGGATCGTGATGCGGCTCGAGGCGTGCTCCACGCTCGAGGGCAACGGCATTCAATAGATCGCGTATCTTGTCGGCGTCACGGGCTGCGTAGATGTGCCACAGGGCACCGGGTGCTTCACCACGCTCCCGTACTCGTCGACGCGTTAGAATATCACAGCCTGCTTCGTCTATCGCTCTAAGCGCTTCTGCAAAAATCGAACAAAATCGACGTTAGTCTCAAGTTTCATCGGTGTAAATGACGATTAAGGATGCGGGAGCGCCGAGTATTCAATTCGCATGAATTCGAGAAAATTGTAAACATTTCTCGATGGTCTGAAAATCTGAAAAAATTCATGCACATTAAAGGTACTGAAAATATTAATTTTACATAATAATTCCAAAATGTTATTAATAAATCGATGAAAAACATTGTTTAACAAATATTTCGATGACCCAAGTTTTATTTTTAAGTGGAAATGATTCCTTCGCTTTTCTGTATATGTACGGATTTTTTCAGATTTTTAAGTAATCTTTGAAATTTGCACATATTTTCCATACAAAAAAAAAAACACAAATTTCAACTACTTAAAAATCTGAAAATTTTCATACGAATACAGAAAAATGAAGAAATAATTTTCAGAAAAAAAACGGGTCATTGAAATATTTGTTAAACAATTTTTTTCTCAATTTATTAATAACACTTCGGAATAATTATTACGCAAAATTAATCTTTTCAGTACCTTTGGTGTGCATGAATTTTTTCAGATCTTCAGATCATCGAGAAGTGTTTGCGATTCTCTCGCACTTTTCTCGAATTCACGCGATTTGAATACTCGGCGCTCCTGCATCCTTAAACGCAACAACGGCGAAGGGCTAGGAAGCCGTTATACCTTTAACGTGTTCGTCGTTGTCGCCGTCCTTGGGAATGCTGACGTAGACCATGACGTTGACGGCATCGGAAATGTCCAAATGGAGATTCGTCGTTCCTTTCTTCGGATAGAGAGCCGAGCCGTAGGCGGTGTACATCTTGGGCCCGAGATCGGGCCGGACGCAACGCTCGGGCAGTCGGCTGGCGAGGTTCAGCCTGCCGTTTCGGTGTGTGTACTCCGACAGCGGAAGACTCTTCATGAGATCGGCGAATCGGGACGGCAGGAGCTCGGAGAAATCGTCGCCGGGCGGCCAGTCTTTCAGCTTTAGTAGCATCGGATTCCCGCGCTCGTCCTTGAGCCGCTTCGAGAAGTGCTCGAAGCCCTCCCAAAATTTGCGCATCGGTTGATTCGGCACGAGATTCCCCGTCATACAGTTGATAAAGTCGTTCTTGTCGTTGCCAAAGTCGCGCGCGAACGAGTCCGGATGCCAGAGATCCATGTCGAGGGACTTGGACACGTCGGACACGATGACCGGCTGTCCTCGCTTCCACTGATCCTGGAATATTCTGTAGTTGTTCGGATTGTTCGGCTCGTTGAGCCTCAGCAGTTTGCCGTCGCATAGCCACGAGTGCGGCACGTCCGGATAGAGACTCATGCTCTCCGTGAGAGTCATTATTCTTATAGGCAGCGGTTCCCGACCTCTCTGCGCCCACTTGTAACGACGCACAAAGTGCTTGAGCTCCCGCGGCTTCTCATCGTTCTCCATTCCCTCCATGCCGTCTCGCTCCTTCTTTACACTGTGCTCTATCACGCTCGATATCACCTCGTCGAGCGTGTCCATCTTCGATTTTTTTCCAAGTCGCACGCTGTTATTTTGCGTCGAATTGCCGCTCGTGGTGTTCGCGTTTGTTCCACCGCCGCCGCTGCTGTTGGTGTTGCTCGTATTTACGCTGGCGGTGGTGGTGGTGGTGCTGCCGCTGCTGCTGCTGCTCGTTGTCGTCATGGTGCTAGTGTTGTTGCTACTACTGCTGGTGGTCGTGTTGTTGTTTGTCGTGGTCGTCGCCGCCGCGGTTGTCGTGGTGGCTGTGCTGTTGCTGGTGGTGGTCGGTGAATTCGATCGCGAGCCCGTACCGTTGGGCTTGTGCGACGGCCTTATCAGCAGTTCCCGCAGCGTCGAGAAGTTACCCTCGCGATCCTCGTCCGAGTCCGAACTCGAGTTGCTCTCGTTTTTCTCCTGATTCTGAAGGGCGACGTCCGCGAGCCAGTTGAGCGGCGAATTCTTGTCCTCGCCGTTCGTTTTGCTCTCGGACGAGCCGTTCGCCTCGTTATTGCTCTTCTTGTCCTGCTCCTTACCCTCGCTCTGCGAGCTGTTCTTCATCACCATCATCGAGTCGCCTTTTATCAAACTCCGAAGAGTCTCGTTTGCCGGCGAGGACTTTGCGAGCGAGCAGCCGCAGTGCTGCGGTATGCCCCACTCGGCTCGGCTCTCGTGAAGACGATCGCCGATCCGCACCAGAGTGTCGCCGGGTATTATCTGCGTCAGCATGAGCCTCTCGAGCTCGTGGGCTTGTCGATTCTTGCAGACGATCCACGAGAAGTCGTCGCGGTCCTTCGCGCACTCGCCCCATATCTTGATGGTGCCGTTTTTTCGTCCCTGTTTGCGAGAAAATTCGACAAATTTTATCATCAACGTTTCGGGCAAACGGATTTTTATCTCATGTATCAATTCCAATTGGTTTCAGTGTTAAAAAGCTCGATATTTCTTATAATATCATGGATTTGTTTCAATCAAGAAAATTTACATCATTTTATGTCGTCCAAAGAGACAGAGAGTGAAAAATGTGAAAAGTGTGACGGGGGCGAATCGCCGTGTTCTTCTTACCTGATAGCAGTCGATGCAAACGACGAAGCCGCATTTGCCGCAGGCCCAGTGAATGTTGAAGAGCGTCGTCTCGCAGACGTCGCAGAGCTCTCGAACCCCCTTGATCACTCGTTTCCAAGCCACCGTGCCCTCTACGATACCCGACATCGCTGTCAATACCAGTGCGAAACCAGTGTTAAATAATACCGGCGCGCGCGCGCGAGACGCTTTGAATGTATCAGTGCGGTCGACTACGTACCTTCCGATATGTGTTCCGCGAGAGCGTCCATCTCCTGATTGAGAAGATCGCAAAATTGATCGCCAACCTGGCGCAACAGAATGTGAGCCATCTCCAAGTCCATGTCGGCTTTGTCGGTGACGCTTTCCTTGTCGCTTTTCTCCGCCTTTTCCGCCTTTTCCCCGGTCTTTTGCTGCACTTGATGTTCCTTCCCAGGCAGCCAGAGCGACAGATCGGACTGCATCATCAGATCACACTATTGATTAATTTGACCTTTACATTTAGTAGCTAACGAATATCAACGAGTATCATCGACACTGGACAATCGAAGCGCACGAGGAAAAAACGCACCTCTTTGATGTCCCGGTGCGGATCGCTGAATCCCGCGACAGTCACCAGGCCGTTTTTCGTGTACCGGAGTCTGCGAAACTGATAGAATCGGCAGAAGGTGTTCCGCGGTATGCTTATAGTGCCCGTGATACATTCACGGCACTTGGCAAGCCTGGAAAATGATATGCAGGCATCGTCTTGTAACCAGCTAGCTCCGGATTTCTTCAATTGGGCGATTGTGGGTTTAGCGACGTTACCGCCGCCGCCGCCGCTGCCTTGACCATTTCCACCGGCAGCCGAGCCGTTTCCGCCGCCGCCGGAACCTCCGCCAGCGTCGCCGCCGATTCCCCCGCTACCACCGCCGCCGCCGCCGCCCGAATTTGTACTCTCCTCCCGGCGTTCTTTTTTTTGACGCGGCTGTTGATCCTCCTCGCCCGCCTCGTTGCCCTTGCTGCTCTTCGGTCGCCGACCACGTTTCCTTGGTTCTTTACTGTTACCTGCGCCAATTTGTTTCGATATTACAATCTCTCCTTTGCGTAATCACGCATTAATAAAATAAAAAAAATGTCGGCAACTACGTCAGTGTTAAAAAGCTCGAAAATAACATATCACAGTCATTCAATAATATTGTATTACATCATTGTGAAGCGCCGCAGTGTTTTGTATTTACTTAATTGTGAAATCAAAGTGGTAAAACTAACTAACCATTCCCAGACGAATTGTTGGAATTAGCACTGGTGTTGCGCCCCCTGGAGCCCGATTGAGTCGACAATGTAGACTGCTCGCCAACGTCGCTTGCCGAGCCGGCTTCGCTCTCGTTGCTGGAATCGCTGGGAGCCCCGACGGCGCTGCCACCCACTTGTTTCTCCTCCTTTCTTCTCCTTTGGTCCTCCGCAGCTGCCTGCTGTCTCCGCACTGCTCCCTTCTTTCGTTTTACCTACCACATGGTATAGATTATTAAGTAGTCGGGAAGTTCATGCTCTTGTAGCGACTACAGACTAACACTTGTGCAATCACTTCGGTAAAATCACTGTCTCCTATCGGACTTGCTTCACTAAACATAGTACAATAACGCTTTGACTTTTTGTTTATTAATATGGAATTTTCAAATACTATTTTGTAAAAAAAATAAAAATATAAATATATATGAATCGTGTTTTCGTGTCTATAAGCAAAAGAATGAATGTTTGAGATTGAATGCTATAAACCCAAAAGAAAAAATAAAAAAATGGGAAGCGAATGCAGAGAGGTGCGGTCCCCAGTGAATCCTATCGAGACATCATAAGCCGCATGCTCCATAGCAAAAAAAAAGTAACGTTACGCGAACGCCGAGGGCCGCGGACAATTGAATAATTCCATTATCGTGCCGCTCGATTTTCTCAAGCGGCGAACGCGAAGTCGAGAGAACCCGACACAACGGGCGCAACATTCCAATGCGCGATTGAGGTTAAGTGACGCAATGGGACGCTCCTTTGTGTTACATCGCGCGGACGATACTGTACCATTGTCGAGGCTTTACACTATTGAGCGCGACAGAAACGATTAACCGCCATCGGGTTGACGATTTATAACGTCGAAATTGACCACAATCGTGACGAGTTGACAAATAAGCGCGGTTACTCCGAAAAGCGGCCGTTTCGTTTGGCGACCGACCTCATGGAGATCGGGCGCATCGCGGAATCGTCGCCGCGGCCGGCGCGGCGCTGCGCTCGACGATGCTCGCGTCGCTCGAGGAAGCGCGGGCGACGCCATAATGGCGTCGCCCGTGTGGCGGGACATTCAAAACGCGTAAAATTCAAACACCGCCCCTTCGACTAACACATAAACCATTCGTGGGACGACCTCAGGCATTCTTTTGTGAGAAAAATTGATTGAAAAAAAGAGAAAAAAAAAAAAAAAAACCTAAAACGTGCTGAATACGTGCGAGAACACTTTACGAATATAGAATATCCAAACGGGCTGTATAGATACCTTGGGTGGTTTCCTCTTGGGTGGCGATTTCCGCTCGGGGTCGCTGCTCGACGAATCCTCCTGAACGTTGCCCTTAACCTCGTTCGCGTGTCCGTTAAGCGTGTCCTTGCCGGCGGCGGACTTTCGGCCGGTCTTACCGGTCACTTTGCTCTTATTTATACTATTTACAGCCATGCTACCGATATTGTGAATCGAATTAACGGCACTCGGTACATTGTTCGTAACGGAAGCGGTGGTCGTCGTCGCCGACACTGTCGTCGCGGCGTTGCTCGCCGTCGCCGTCGTCCCCGTCGTCCCCGTGGTCGCCGAAGACTGCGGTGACGGCGGCGTCGTCGTTGTCGTCGTTCCCGTGGTCGTCGAGCCGGCGCTCGTGGCCGACGCGCCGCCGTCCTTGTTGTTCAACGGTTGCGACGGCGCTTGGGCGATTTTCAGCGGCAACATGACGCAGGAACCGCTGCCGACGACACCGGTCGTGTCCTCGGTGCCGTCCTCGCCCGAGTGCCTCTGCAGCCACGCCTTTTTCAGCTTGTGAACGGGATAGTTGCTCGTGCTCGGCGGCCTCGGGGCCGGGCTGTTGGACTTCTCGCTGTCGGTGGTCGTGGGATTGACCTTGGCCGGTGTGCCGGGCGCGCTTGGCGCCGGGCTCGGTGCCGAGGCCGGTGGCGCCGGACTCGGGGTGGGAACGGGACTCGGGGCCGAGCTCGACATCGAATTCCCGAGGGGATTGTGAGATCCAACGCTTCCGGAGCTCGCGGGTCTGATGGAGCCGTCGCCGCTGTCGGTTCTCGGCGCGGGGCTCAACGACGTCAACGTTCGCGAGTCCTGCTGATTCGGATTGTTCGGATTGCACGGTTGCGCGAGGAGAGCGCTATTGACGACCGTCGTGATGGAAGTCGCGGCGGACGCGATGAGCGGACAGGGTTCGCTGACCCGCGAGAGCACGGGCGGCCCGACGCACTGCAGCGAGAGTGGCTGAGGTTGCGGTTGCGGCTCCTCGGTACGACGTTTCTTCGACAGCTCCAACGACACCGCCTGACCGGGATGATGATCGATCGGGGTCGGGGCTTTTCGCTTCGGCGAGCCCGATCTCTCGACCCCGAGATCGAGCGGTTGCGTCTGAAAGCTCGCGTTTATCGGGCCCGTCTGCTGATGCTGCATCGGCTGGACCGGCTGATGCGGGGCGACGTGGTGCGAGGGATGAGCGACGAGGGGCCGCGAGAGCGGCGCCGACGCGGTCGTCGTCGGCGAGCCGTGCAACGGCGGCGGTAGCGGGAGCTTCGAGGCGGGTAACGAGCCGCCGAAGCTTCGCGAGTCGTACACCGATCGGCTGGTGTGCGCGGGTGGCGGTGGATGTGCCGGCAGCGGCGGCGGCGGCGCCCCGTGATGATGAGGCACTTGTTGATAGGGCGAGCCGCTGCTGCCGCTGGATTTCGACGTGAGCGGCAGCGGCGCGGTGACAACGGGCTCCGCCGAGGCTCGGCATACCGGCGTGCCGGACATTATTCCGGAATTAGGCTTGCCGTATATGTGCGGTGGCGCCGGGCTGCTGACTTTTGGCTTGGAACCCGGCGGCGCGGCGGAATAGTGGGAGGTCGCCGAGGCGGTCGGTGGATGGGGATACGAGTACGGGGATTTCGCGGTCGCGTAAGGCAGCCCCGCCTGCTCGGGCCTGCTGAGATAGCGCGGCTCCGGTGGCGACGGGTGCGGCGCCGCTTGGTGAGGATGAGCCTGACCGTGGGGCGACTGCCGATTGTGCGAGTGCGACGGATGCCCGTGGGGACTCGGCGACAGTTGCACCGGCGTCGTGTTACCTCGGCCGTGATGCCCGATTTGCGAGGACATTCCTTTTGTGGCCTGTAAACTGTCGAGGTGGTGAAGATGCGGACTCTGCGTTGGACTTCGGTACTCGTAAGTCACTGGTTTGTGTTGCTGTTGCTGCTGCTGTTGTTGTTGTTGCTGCTGCTGCTGCTGCTGTTGAGGCTGTTGCTGCTGCTGTTGCGACGATGGCGACGGTACGACCGACTGAACGCTCAGATAGGACATCATTTTTGGACTCGACGAATGAGGCGGTGGTGGAAGTACTTTTTGCTGAAGATCCCGGCCGTCGTTCTTCACGATGACCGAACTCTTGTGATCGGGTAAGAGCGGCGGTGGATTGGGCAACATGTCCCTACCGTGGTGATCGCGCTCCATACCGCTACCGAGCACTTTCCCCACTATCGACTTGTGCTGAAGATCATTCTTTATCTTTATGTCATGCATGTACGAGCTCTGCGGTTGATACGTCGAGTAACTGAAGAGACTGACGTTCGGCTCGGCCTTGGGAAGAGAACTGTGCGGGGGACCCACCACCTGCGGCGACGAGGACGATTTTTCATGGTGACTCGTCACCGGCAACGACGACTTCGACGTTCTCGAGTGCGCCGGCGGCGGCTGATACTCGACTTTACTCGATATCCCCGATGTCCGTAGGACCTGAATCAGGGGACAAAAATTATACATACAATTTGTACGCTCGTATCCTCTCGTTAAAATTTCACAAAATTGTAATAGATCATGAGCTATGCAGAGCGCGTGTATAACCCAGTGTAAGTCAAAAAGAGTGTTTCACATGATGTTGAAGTTTGCATCGTTCGAATACAACGGAATTCATAAAGTAAAAAAAATTGAATTCACCCAAATGATGAAAATAGGAATAAAAAGTCACCATAGCAACTAAGGTCACGAAAAAAAAAAATTTCGTGCCCTTCATCATTTAGGTTGATTACAATTAATTGTTTTTTCTGAATTTCGTTGCATTCCAACGATGCAAACTTCGACATCGTTGTTTCACAACATCACGTTTTCCCGAGTCTTGACAAATAATTGTTCTTGTAATATACCTGTTGAGCAGTGGGTGGAGCGGCCGCGGCGTAAGCATAAGCTGCTCTCGCCGCGTGATCCCGAGCTTCCGCCTGTCTGTGTAGCCTCTCTGTGACCGCCAGATGTTCCCGTTCCCGTTGCTCCCGCTCTCTGATTTGAGCATCTCTTTCCCGCTCCCGCGCGTCCCGTTCTCGCGCATCCCGTTCCTCGCGTTCTCGCTGCTGCTGCTGCTGCTGTTGCTGCTGCTGCTGCTGTTGCTGTTGAACCACGGTAACCGGATGCGTCACAGCACCTCCTGGACCAGCCGGATGGTGATGGGGCGCCCCATGGGCCGTCAAGCCCGTGTGGGGCGGAGCTGTCCCGTGACTTCGACTACCCGGTGGCGGCAGCGGGATGAAACTGTTCCACGCCATTGAGGCCGACTGCATATTTCTCTGTGGAGCATAAGACACCTACTTCAATCAATACTGCCGATAAAAAAGTACTCGATACACATTAGCAACACACACTCTTCGCGATGTATCGCGACGCAGTCGTATCGACGACTTGAGAAATTGTAAGAGCAGAAGTTGGCGATTATCTCGTTTATGACGTTGACGACCGTGAGAAACTTAAAGAGCGATAGAATAAAACTAATAAAATTCAACTGAACAATTCAGGAGAGCAGATATGTCAAGCGTTCGTTACTTTTAAACACAGACTTATTTTTATTTATCCTATAATTTGTTTATTATTAAACGTTTGGTAAACAAGGCTTACACGTTATATAATTTAAGGTTTTAACTCAATGTAAAATCCTTAAAACACATTCTTGGCAATAAATTTCATACAAAAAATCGTAAAAAGCTAAAACTAAACTAGAAACGAGTAACGACGAAAGTAGGGATCGTTACTTTTTTTCGTTACAGTTACTTTTTATTATCTTTTTTCATGAAACTTATTGCCAAAAATGTGTTTTAAGGATTTTTCATAAAATTGAAACTGAGTTATATAACGTGTAGGCCATGTTCACTAAACATTTAATAATAAACAAATTATAGAGTAAAGAGAAAAAAGTGTGTATTTATATGTAACGAACGCTTGGCATCTCAGGTCAGGAGACACGTTCGGTACAAGTACGAAGAAATTTGGTCATCTTGTTGAAACTGTTCATCGACAACGTGGGAAATGGAGGAAATGGAGAAAAAGAGAAAGTGATTGAAAAAATGAAGCGCAGCAGCAGCAGAAGCAGAAGCAGCTGCAGCGTCACACGACGACTACCGTCGTGTTTGCTCGCCGCCCAACACCAGCTTATTCACATTTAGCTTGACCTACGCAAACGGAGCTGCTTGTACAGAGCCACGGAGCGAGAGAAGGACATAGACTCGCGGCGGAAGAGGAGCTGCCTCGTTGCAGTGAGGCAGGCACTCTCGTAGCCCACTTAGCAGCCCGTCAAGAGCGCGAATCTAATTATAGCCACCGCGTGCGCGTACCAAAGATTACTATGCTAATCATGAGACGCGAGTAGAGTTAATGTCAACCCACATTGTGCTTGTCGACACCGTTGTCACCACCAGCGACGCTTCGCGGACGACGGAAAAAACGCTGAATTCGACGGAGCCAACGAAACGCACTAATAATCTCGTTGCTAATAATTCAGGCAAAAACAAGGAGCCGGTTTGGCCCGACCAAATCGTATAAAAATTCACAGTTTGAGAATACATTCGCGACACCACGAAATGGCCAAATTAACGCACGAGAGACACAGAAGCGAATCAATCGCTCGTCGACTTGTGTGCCATTAATTCGCGCGGCCCGTTCCCGCGTTCGCTAAATAATACGTACTCTATCATAAATCTTATCTTATCGGCGCGAGTCGAAGCCCGATGGGCTCGCACACACGCCACTAGAAGATATTAAAGTTGCAGGCAAACACGAGATAAAGTGTGTACATTGGCGATAGCGGAGGGCGAGAACGATAAAACGAGGGAGCAACGCCGCGGCGACGAACATTCATCGTACGCTCGAATTTTCTCTCGCTCCCCGCGCGTCGCCGTTGTCGCCGATGCGACGTATCGCGTGCAGCTCATTGTCATGAATATTTCGCTGTGTTTGTGTGTTTCCCAACGATGTTGAAGTTTGCATCGTTGGAATGCAACGAAATTCAGAAAAAAATTGTAATTACCCAAATGACGAAGGGCACGAAAAAAAATGTCGCGCCCTTAGTTGCTATGGTGACTTTTTTTTATACCTATTTTCATCATTTGGGTTAATTACAATGAATTTTTAATGTGAATTTCGTTGCATTCCAACGATGCAAACTTCAACATCATGTTTCCCTCCCGGTCACGTAAAAATAAACGATGAGATCAATCCCTCGAAAAGCGAGAATTTGCAAACTGCAAATTGCGTGGTCGAGCGAGTCAACGGTGCCATCGATTTTGCAAAGAAAAGAAAAGAAAAAGAAACTAAAGCTGACCAAGCTAAGTCCCACCGATAGAGTCGCGCGAAGTTTGCAGTAGGCGCGGGTGGTATATTATTTCAAGCCGAGTTATATGCCAACGAGTCGCTTGGCATCCCAAGCGAGTAGTTCTCTTAACTTTTCGCGCCCGTCTGGCTCCGTTAACTTTTCGCGAAGAATTCGGGGAGTGGGGGGCGCGACGACGACGACGACGGCGGCCGTGTCTCGTCGTGTGTCAGCCAAGTTTCGCCGCGCGAGTCTCGTTCAACTTCCGTCGAGCTCGCGGTGTCGTCGAATGCGGAGTCACCGGCTATACCAACTATGCGTCTTTCATGAATTCTCTGCCACTCCACCCTCAATATTGGATTCATGCGACGCGGTCCATTTTTTCTATTTATTTTTATTTTTTTTTCTATTTTTTTTCTGTTTATTTTATTTTTTTCCTATTTATTTTGTTTTCCTATTTATTTTTATTTTTTTTCATTTTTTTCCTATTTATTTTATTTTTTTTTACATTTATTTCATTTTTGTTTCTATTTAAAAAAAATTTTTTTGCGTTGAAGCCGATAAAGCAGAAAGAGAAGAGAGCGATATCGGGATAATCAGTAGGTTAGACTCACCTTTTGTTGTGCCAGCCTCAACGACTCTTCAAAGTGCTTGTGAACAGCCTGCTCGGCCACCCTCTGCTTTTCGAGCCTGTCCCGCTCCATTCTGGCCTCGAATTCGCGTTCCCGCTTCTCTTGTTCCCGCACCTCCGCCTCGCGACGCTCTCTGCGAAGACACAAAGAAAACAAACAGATTAGCTTGTGTCGTGTAGCTGGTTATGATTTATTTATTTTTATTTTTTCTCCGAAGTCAACCGCATTCCGATAGCTCGTTTCACTCGTCGTACCAATTCAAAGCGCGATAAAACAGTGTCGATCGCCGGTTTCTCGCATAACACCGACTACCAACGCTATCTCCGTGACCTTGAACAATCGGAGATTCGTGCGCGCCTCGACAGGCCGAATCGACGATTCCTCGTTAGTCACACACGTCCCAAACACGACAATCTGGGGAATACAATGACGCGAGCGATTCGCGGAAAAGTTGTCGGACCCGAGGGACTCGCGATGTTGGCATTATCGAACCAATAACAATAATACAGAACAACAAGGGCGATCGCCGCACACACCGCGTGTCTCGCTTACGATATCGCACAGACAGGATACGTTTCTTTTTTTTTTTTTTCTTCAGTTTCCCCGTAACGCCAGTCTGTTTATAATTGTTATTTATAGTCCACAACGCGATATGAAAAATATCCAACGCATGTGGATCTTTTGCATGGGATTTTTTTTTTTCTTCACCTTAACCTCCCGTTCAAGGCGAGGAGAAACATGAGTTCTGCAGTCCTGAGAACTGAGACAACGATAGTGATAAATTAACGGCTGGAGAGGCTGTTTTATTTTTTCCTTCTCATCTAACGCACGGGAGACGTCTGAGAAAGATCGAAACAGCATCGACAAATTCACGACGTTGGCTTTACTGGTTCTGCGGTTTCGGTCGGCGGTCCGACTAGCGTCGGTTCGACAGCTGCCGGGCCGCAAGTCGAGATGCCACAATAGGTGCAACCTGTGCGTCTCCGCGTGGATGTTTTCCAGCTGGCCTTGAGATTAAAATAATAACAAGTATAATAGGTAGGCGGAAGATTTCAACGAGAGCGAGAGAGCAGAGAGGTCCTGATGTTGAAGTTTGCATTGTTGGAATGCAACGAAATTTAGAAAAAAAAATTAATTCTAATTAACCCAAATGATGAAATTAGGTATAAAAAGTCAACATATTAATTAGTTCCTATCATAATTTTTTATAGCTGATATCATAACTTGGGTTAATTCAATTTTTTTCTTTCGATTTTCGTTGCATTCCAACGATGCAAATTTCAACATGATCGAAATTCAGAAAAAAGAATTAATTCTATTTTCATCATTTGGGTTAATTAGAATTAGAAAAGTCATCATATCAACTAATTGCTACGATGACTTTTTATGCCAAATTTCATCCCTTTCGTTAATTAGAATTAATATTTTTTTTATTTCGTTGCATTCCAACGATGCAAACTTCAACATCACCAGAGGTCAGAGCGCAAACTCGTACGTACACGTATCCCCCGGCTCCCTCTCCCACCCTCCCCTCCTCTCATATACCTTCACGTTCGTTTATTCATCTTCGCGCAGTCTTGCAATTCACAGCCGGAATGCCTATCACATCTCTCGCCACGAAGCTCGCGTTACGCATCGACGCGAGAAGCGTCAACGCGGCGCGTGCATCGAGATTTTTTTTTAATGGCCCCAGACGCGAGATAGTGGATTCATTAACGCGCGCGCTTGCGCAAGTTATTTGTACTGTTACGCCGCGCGGCAGCGACTCTCCGGCGAGCGTTGGAACACAAACACACGTCGAGCGCCGCTACATCCACTCAAGATTCGTTCCTCCGTGACCGAACGGAGGAAACAGCACTTTGTGTATCGCCGGATTTGAATAAAATTAAAGCCTTCGTTTTTTTTTTTTTTTTTTTTCGTACGCCGCACGATTCACGATCCACGAAGTGTGAATTAATAACCAAGCGCGTTGTACTTATTCTCAACGCGCGAAAAAGACCGAGACAGTCGATACCGAAGGTCAAGCCGAGGCTCGCGAGACGCCCGCCGTGCGGCGGCGGCGGCGACAACGGCAGCCACGTACGTTCCATTCTCTTTAATCTTCACCGACTCGCTCTGCTTTATCCGCGGGCACGGGCGACGTACGTACAGCGACGGTCGAGCCGACGAGAAAGAAACACCACCGAGTGGTGTCTGCGCGCGAGACGCGGAACGCAGAGGAGGCGACGGTTGTGTTCCACTGGCAGCGAGCGCGTCGGGCTCTCTCGATGCCGGCCATCATTCCTGCGTCCCGTATAAACACGCGCCGCGCTCTGGTGGGAAGAGAACGAGTTACGGGGCGAGAGACGAGAGCGGTCGGCGGGTCGGCGGCTGCCGCGGGAGGAGCGAGAGAGAGAGAGAGAGAGAGAGAGAGAGAGAGAGAGAGAGAGAGAGAGAGAGAGAGAGAGAGAGAGAGAGAGAGAGAGAGAGAGAGAGAGAGAGAGAGAGAGAGAGAGAGAGAGAGAGAGAGAACGCAGGCGACTTCTACGCAACCACCCGTGCTCGGTGGGTAAAAATGTCGACGGGGACAGCTTTAAAACGACTAAAAACAAATAAATAAAAAACGTCTGCTACGTCCACTCCCCCCTGGGACTCGAGCAAAAGGAAGAGAGAGAGGAGAGACGGAGAGAGAGAAAGAGACCGGACAAACGAGAAACTCCGTGCTCTCGACGCACGACGAACCCCGGACGATCGCCAAAAAAGGACGTGCTCTCATCTTCTCCTATCCTCTATCCTTCCTTTCTCCTTCTCGCCTTTCCCCATTCTCGAAGCTCGAAGCCCACTAGGCAGCACGAGTCACGCCGGTCGCGCCGCCTTTTGTTACCCCCGAGACGCGAACATAACCTCAATAACCTCAATAACCTCAATACCGATCGCGTTTCGACGCGTCGCGGGTTTTAACGACGTTATTTCCACATTACTTCGCGATTCGAACGGATTCTTAATACTTAATTACGGAAGAATAAGACACACGCAACGTTTGTGAACTTCGACAGTATCAAGAATGCGGAAAATAAGAGATCGAGCGGTCGCCACGTGGCTCGCGTGGAGCTCGAACGCGGCTAACAGATTTACACACGGATGGTTCAGTCGAGCTTCAATAAAAAAAATTGACGATTCTCTCGTCGAGACCGAAGAACAACGATGTGGATCAATATTGCGACGCGATTGAGACTCGCGTACACGAGGTGTTAGTTCAAGTAACGAGAGGAAAATTTACCCAGCTACTCACTATAAAACGTGGATTCCAACATGGCCACCGTTGGAGCTCTCCTCTCCCGTGTTGCACGACGCGCGCGGCTTCTCGACGAGAATAGCGGTGCCCGAGTCAAGTGGCGGGCAGCTGCGTCTAACGCCGCGACAATATATGTATATATGTATATATATCTCGAGTAATAACTTAATAAAATGTATCACAGTCGTTCGATACACTCGTGAAATTCGTGAGATATTCTCGAGCCTCGTGGGGCGGTGCGGCGGCCAAATGTCCGTGTCGAAGGAGCGCGGCAAATGGAATACGCCGGAGAGATTCTACGCTCGGTCACGGAAGCAACGTCGCGTCTCGAAATGAATATCACGCGTTTACTCGGTTATCAGGGGGGGGCCCTCGTTTTCGGAGAAGCGGCAACGTGGCGAGGGAGTGAGAGAGCGCGTCGGCGAGCCAATCGGGTTACACGCTGCCTGTGCGTGCGTGCGTGAACGCGTTCCGTTGCTGCTGCTGCTGCTGTGGCGCCACTCGAGCCGCTCGGTTCCTTCTCCGCTCGCGCGGTTGGCCTTCGCTCTTTCTCCGACCAACCGAAGACGAACCGACACCGGCGGCTGCGCCTGCGCCGCGTTAAATCACACGAAACTCACGCTTCAACGAAGAAAATCATAGTATCAATGTCGCGTCGAAAATAACACGTGTTAATTAACGGATTGCACGCCGATTAATCGATCTGGTTTCTCTCTCTCTCTCTCTCTCTTTGTCCTACCTTTTTTCCCCGCCTTCTACTACATTTTCGTTTTTTTTTTCTTCGGCTCGTTCTTTTTGCTCGCTCGAAACCAACATTGCTGCACGTTGTATTACGTCGCGGTGTGTAATATAGGTAACTGGATTCGTACGCTTTCTGCACTCGAGTCGGGCGGCGGGCGGCGCGCGTTCTGCGCGCACCTTGCTCGCTCGCTGTGATTTCTAATAATGCCGGGGATGCCGTAATTGACCCTGTGCGGCAGAATTGCGGCTGTAAATGATCGGGCCGCGTAACACGTAACGCGGGCGGACGAAAACGAGTTTCCATCGAGACGGGAATCGAGAGTGTCATTTTATCCTGCGGCGTGGTGGGTTGAAAAAGCAAAGGGGAAAGAAAAGCAAGGGGGATTGTAGGAAAAGGTATGATAGAGGGGAAGGGGGGAGGAGGAGTCAGAGGGTTATTTGTAAGCAGGGCTTGGGAGGCTGAATGCCGCAGCAAAGGGGGAAAAGAAACGTTCGAACGAATGAATGGAAGGAATAAAAAAAATAAAAAAAATGTACTTGGCTGATTGACGAGCGTACCTGAGCTCGAATGTGTTAAACTCGACACTCAAGACACCTGAATGAAAATGAAAACTCCCGACGGCTTCGCGTCTCTCGCTCGGTCTCTCATCGAAAAACGTTATTTCACTCCTATGACGTTGCAGTTTGCATCGTTGGAATGCAACGAAATACAGAGACAAAAATTAATTCTAATTAACCCAAATGATGAAAATAGGTATAAAAAATAATCATAGGAACTAATTGATACAATGACTTTTTATACCTATTTTCATGATTTGGACTAATTACAATTAATTTTTTTTCTGCATTTCGTTGCATTCCAACGATGCAAACTTCAACATCATTCACTCCTTGTTCTTCCAGTCAATAGAGATTAACGTCACGCAAAATAATTACGTATCTGCTTTCTCTTTTCTCCTAGTCTGCCGATCAAACGCGTTGATTCAACATCGCAACACCAGCCGGGGTCAGAGGCCGAGGTCGACGACCTTGTCGACTGTGTGTGTTATATAAATGACATTTTTAATCACCCACCGCCGACATCGTGGAATCCGCCTCTACGGACCCTCGCGGAGTGGATAAAAATAGTAAAACAATTTTCAATCTCGAATATCGCCGCTTTTATATATGACTCGGGATGAAATGACGAAATGACAAACCGGTCGCGGTCGGCAGCGCTAAACTTCCGGGTGAGCGATTAAGAGCGCCGGAGACAGGGGACGGACGACGAGAACGCGCGATTCCGCCTCGCCTCTTGTCGTGGTCAAGAAAACGATGACGCGAGTCCAGGTCAGACGCCATTTATAAGAGCAATTGGCGAATGGCGAGGAGACGCACGCAACGCACGTTTGTCGTATAGTTGTAACGTTATATACATACATATATATTATATATACGTACGCTTTCCATGTAACACAACCTCTCTCTCGCCAAGATCAAGACAACGACGAGTTATGAGACAGTGATTCATCATTATCTATAATCGTGACAGTGAGAATTGTTTCCAACGGCAAAAGCAAAGGCTGCGAGACAGAAGAAACTTGTAAACCATTGCAGATGTTACTCTCGATATCGCACCAGCTCGAGGGGGGAAAGGGAGGCGGGAGGGGGAGGGGGGCTCTATTTCCGTAAACACGCAGTTGGCGCGCTTCCAGAGTGCGAAGCGTAAACGCACGACTCTCCCCCCCCCCCTTCCTGCTCCCTCTCCCCCTTGGATAGTCTACTTTACCGCCTCGTCGAGGCTCATCGAACTTGATCCTTTTCCGATAGCCAATTCTCAGTCTTCTAGTTTTACCCTCAACGCCGCTCTCTCGATGCTCAATGGCACGTAAAACGAAAATACACGTCGAACGTTGTATAGCGGAGTCTAATTTTCTAATGAGTTTTTGCTCTCAGCGCACCGCGACGCCCGAGCCACGTTAATGGAGAGTTGGCGAGGCGAGGCAGAGTCGCGAGAGGCCTGCAACGATTGTGCAAGTGTCGACGACTCTCGAGTCGCGAATACCAGTCCGGCGTTTCGTGCCGCGACGCGTTTGAAGAAAAAGAGCGATACGAGTCTCTCAGCGCTAAACTTCGCGCGGGTTGTGCCGATGAATAGGGGGGGGGGGGAGCGGAGAGAGAGGGAGGCTGCTGCTGGCGTCTATTGACCTAGATCCTGGCCCCGTGGTCTCGTCGATCGTCATCCAGCGCGCGGTGTTTGCGCTGCACATGCTCGGACAGACGGGGCGAGTGGCGAATCAATTGCCGCAGCAACGCGGTGTAATGCGGCGGTAGGTACGCATTACGCTGTCCGTCGATCGGTGACACACCGCCCCCTCGGCACCCCCCCGTCTGCAAGCATCGAGAACTCGAAAACCCGACTCCGACACGCACCGTGATTGCCCGGCCGAGAGAGTCAGTTACACGTTCCCCGGGTATTTGCGGTTGTTATGATTCACGGCAGCGCCGCCGATGGAGCCCCGGGGAATGGGAAATAAAATAGTCGAAGATCGAGCACGCGACCCGCGGTTATGCGAATAAAAAAAAAATCGACGGGGGACGTCGAACGTGCGGGGTGAATTGTTTTTGTTACTATTTTCGTCGTTGCCGTTGTGCAGCCCGAAGCTGCCGTAATAATCCCTCGTCGAAAAATCAGTGGCTAAAATATATCGGATTTTCGATATAAGGATTCCAAATCCCGGTTTGATCGATCGAAAAAAAGTAGCCTCGATTTATAGATTTTAAGTGACGAATTAAAAAAAAAAGTGAAAAATAATTTTTTGTGTTTTTCTCGTCGAATTTTCTATTTTTTGGCCAAACAACAGTCTTTTCGGAATCAGCGGGAAATTTCACATCGGGTAGGGTTTTCAAACTTTACGAAAAAAAAAAAAAAAAAAAAAAAAATCGTGAAAAACGCAAGGCAACTTTCGGCTTTAAGTTTTTGTGAAAAATTCCGAAATCAAGATATCGCGTTTCGTCTTGCGGCATTCTCTTCGTAAGTTTTCTCGCGAACGAAAGAAGAAAATCCAGGTTCGACCGACCCAAAAAAATGTAATTAATAAAATTAAAATTAAAAATAAAATTAAAATTAAGTAGCGCGCTACTTAATTAAAAAAAAAGCTCGCGCAGCTCCGCTACAATCATTCGCATTTTTAACTCTCACTTTTCTCACATTCCCGCAAATCGCCGAGCTCCCCTCGCTCTCGCTCGACTGGTCCGGCTTCGCAGTGCGTAAATCAACGACCTTGGACTTAGCGAGCCAGGAAAAAAGAAAACCCCCTGTGAAATTTCTCAATCTCGAAAATCTCCAATTTATATACCACTGATAGATTGCAGTGTAAATAACGTCCCCGTTCACAGCATAGGCGCGTCGAAATGTCACAAGTCCCGATGACCTTGAGACGCCTAGAGCCTTCTGACGAAATTTCTTGCACGAGCACAAAGGACACATTGTGCGCGGCGAAGAAATGGGCAGGCTTGCGTGCATAATCGGCACAGCGGCAGCAGGTAGAATACACACCCGTGGGTCATATATATATAGCTATATACACAGTCGCCGTATACATCGATCGCTTTGAAAGGGACGGAGAGAGCAAAGGTTGGCCAGACTTGGGTGGGACGGAGTCTTGAATATATGCGGGGAATGTCGAGCCTGCACTCGGTGGACCCTCGAGATTCCTCCACCCGAGGCTCCCCCGCTGCTTCTCCATTCGTTCATCGTTCGCCGCCGCTGCGAAACAACAAAGCGCAAGAAATCCCCGAGACTGTAATGTTTCTCGTGCTTTCCAACTTTCCGACATCTTTTTTTTTCCCCTCCCTCGCATTCCAGAGCGAAAAAGCAGCGAGTTGCGGTTTCTCATATCCGGCAACTCGTTGGCATTTCGCTCGCCGGCATTTACGTTCCACGCGTTATCACTCGAGAAACACGTGCAGGACGCGCAGTGACACAGAGATAAGTAACGAGAAGGGTAAACAGCGAGGAGCAACGCAAAGCTGTCAAAAAGCAGCTGCGTGGAAGCAACGATCACGCGAATGCCGGTTTAGTCACGTCTGCCGGGCGCCATTGACGGTTTTCGCATGATGTTGTAGCTCCCCGAGTTGAAATTTCTGGCCTCCCTGGAACCCTTTTTTTTGTAGCTCCCCGAGTTGAAATTTCTATGATGTTGAAGTTTGCATCGTTGGAATGCAACGAAATTCAGAAAAAAAATTAATTCTGATTGACCCAAATGCTGAAATTAGCTATAAAAAATCATCATAGGAGCTAATTGATATGATGACTTTTTATACTTAATTTCATCGTTTCGGTTAATTAGAATTATTTTTTTTCCTGAATTTCGTTGCATTCCAACGATGCAAACTTCAACATCATAAATTTCTGGCCTCCCTGGAACCCTTTTTTTGGATTACGAAAAGGCTGTATCAGGCACAATCAAGGGATTGTAGCCTTCTCAACCTCAGCACATGGCACATATTACCCATTTGAAGTGAACGGAGGTCAGAGGAATTCTTGAAAATAAATCTGCGGACCCTCAGATAAATCTCGATAGGCTTACACAGGTCGTAGCGAGAGTCGCGACCCTGCATAGAACCCCCGAAAGTGTCAGTCATCACCCACTTTCATTACACGAAGCTTTTTCAGAGGTTCCATATTTCAACCCAACTCCGCCGAAACGAAATTCACTTCCGTCCTCAGCAGAGAGCTCGAAATCTTCGCTCCCAGGTTTACATAATTCCCCTCTATCGATCGCAAACTCGAGCGCGCTGTGTTCGACGCGCTCGGCAATATTCCGTGGAAGTCAAAGAGCAAAGAGCCAGCGAAAGAGACCAAGACGCCCGCTCAGCGCCGCCAGCGCGGTTGGGAAATAAAAACAAGAGCCGCGTCCGTCCCCGCTCGACACTCGACCCCGAGACGGCAGATCGACAGAGACAGAGACAGAGACAGTGAGTGAGAGAAAAATACGCTGCAACTTACTCGGCGGTGAGGGTGGTCGGCGATTCCGCAAGCGCGTCCGGCTGTTGACCATCGTGGGGATAGATATGATATCGATGCCTGTGCGTGTGCGTGTAAATACGCTGGGCGATCGTGGGAGGGCTGGCGGTGCCTTGGGAGGGCGAGTCCGCCGGCATCAAATTGTAGGGCTGATAAAGAAGCTGCGGCTGACTCGCCTGGCTCGCGACGCCAGCCTGATTCGCGACACTGACACCGACGCCGACGCCGACACCGACACCGACGATACTCGCAACCCCCCCGTTGCCGTTACCACCACCACCACCACCACCACCACCGCCGCCACTTCCACTGGCACCAGCACCGTCGTTGCCCGCCAGCAGCGGTTGGCTCTGGCCCTGCTGGGAATGGGGATGCGGGTTACCCTGCGTGGCAGTCTGCGGACTCGCCGGAAGAACCGCCATTGCCGCCGCGCCTCCTAGCACCGGTGGCATCCTTGAGACGAGTCGCTCGAGTCACTTGTCACGAATCCCGATTTCATTATTATCACTCTGTCCTCAGGCGCGTCAACGCTCACCCGGCGCATAATCCACCGCTCGGGCGACTTCTGTGTGGCGAGTGCGTGTGAATGTGTGTGAGTGTGTGCGTGCGTGTGTTTCTCCCCCCTCCCCCTCCGGGCGCCTCGACGTTAAACGATCGATGCAAAATTCACTGTCACGATTCGCCGAGGATCCCTCACGCCACACGTAACGCTCGTCGCGCTGCTCTCGATGCACTTGGATTGAGACACGAGTGAGATCCTCATGAGTACGCGATAACAATCCGCGTACCGCGTCGTGTATAATGTATATAAGTACGACGAGTACACCCACTGGCCGTTTTATCGTTCGGTAATCGGCCCGTGCACTCGTCGCGGGAGCGCACGAATAGGGACGACGACACGGCGCGCCGTGCCCCGAGAATAGCCGAACTTGCACGAAGTGGCCGCGCGCGCGTTAGCTAGCTGGCTGGCTGGCTGGCTGGCTGGATGGCTGGCAGGCTGGCTTGGCTGGCTAGCTCGCTCGCTCGCTCGCTGCCAAGCCTCGGGATCGAGCAACAATGGTGGTGGATCCTTCTCTCTTTCGCCCACTGGCTTCCTCGGTTGCAGCGCGCACTTTCTTCTCGCGCGCTTCCCTTCTGCCTTCTGCTTCTCTCTCCCGCTGCTGCCCCCTTCCTTCTTGTGCGCCACACAACGCGAGGAGACCCCGCGCGAGAGACTCGAGACGTCGCTCGCCTGTGCTCACTCACGCTCCACGTCTTAGTCCGAAAAGGTTAACGACCTCTCTCTCTCCCCGAAGACTCGCGCTTAGATTCCTCGCGGTTTAATTGTTCTCGCGCCTCGAGGCCCTCGTTTCGAGACTCTCGAGAAACGTCATGTTTCTTTCTTTTTTTTTTTTTTTGCGCGACTCGTATCGGTATCGCAATTTTTTTGTCTCTTGTGGTATATTTATAGAGAAGTGCAGTTGGGAGCTTTACGCAGGAGAACAAGATGGTAACAGCGACGAAAGAGCTGCTTGACCCTGCACATTATCCACATCCAACGGTAGCCGAGCGGTACAGTATCACTTGGTCGGTCGGTTAACACACGCTCTCCCTCCCCCCCCACCCCACCCCCACCCTCCCCCGCCGCCCCTCTCGCTCTCTCGCACCTCGCCTCGCGCGGCTCGCGGCAGCTCTTTTTATCTCCTCGCCGGAGTAACGGACCTTGGTGCGTTCGCCAGACTGCGCAAAGAGCGCTGCCCCTCGCGAGACAATAGAGCGAACAATGCCGAGGGAGAAGAGTGCGGAAGGGGAGTAGTCTTCTCTTTATTTCACCACCCACGAAACAGCTCTAATTCACCTTTGAGCGACTGAGCTCTCCGCTGCTAGGTATGGAATGGGCAGCCCCCTCCCCGCCCCCCCTCTCTCTCTCTTTCGCTCTCGCTCGCTGCTCTCTTCTCCTCTCTTTCTCTCCTCCTCTCTCCGTCGCTCAACGACAGAAGCCAAGGCAAGGGCGTCGCGGCGATCGATCGTTGGCTTTGCCGTTTACCACTTGCTCACTCAATATACACTCGGGGCTCGCTTGGGAATCTAATCTCGAGGTCTCTTAATCCGCAATCAAAGAACGCACTTGGCAACGCCTCGCGACGCTGCCTCGCACTTTTCCCCCCCTCCTCACAATTTCACACTCACGTTTCGCGCACGAAACAACAAATTAAAAACGTAACGAACGAACAAACGAGGCGAGAGGAACAAACTGCGAAACTGCACGGGTATCAAGCGCGAGGGATAATCCTCGCTTACTCGCTGCCTCGTATCCTTGGTTAATCCTAGTGTGCGTTGAGTAACGGGAGCGAGGTCACAGAATAGGACGAGAGGACTATCTCCTCGTCGAGCACCACCAACGCGGCCACGGAAACACACAACGCGCAGCAGGGTGTGTTGCGAAGCGCAGAGGCACACACAGCGGATACCGCGAAGCACAGAGGAGACACTTTGGGGGGGCTATACGCACTTGTTATATATATATTCGTCGGCGAGGAAGCCTCGTCGCGGAAAAAAAAATGGAAGAAGTCGGCGAGAGAGAGAAACACGAACGCGAGACACAGCCCCGGTGGAAGGGCTCTCTCACCGCACTCGAATATCGGTAGGTGGCAGTGCGCGGCGCTGTATGAATGACCACTTTGAAATCGGTACGTGGACGAGAAACGGTCGCGCGCACAAGTTGTGTGTGTAGTGTCTCACCGCGAGAGACAAAAGACCTTGGGGGGTGTGGGCCGCGCGCGTACACTTCGCGAAATCGCCTGAACGAGAAAAACTCGGCGATGACTCTCTCGTGTCGCGCGGTATACAATATTCACTGCCGCTCACGAGAACGCCTCCTCTTTGCTCTCTGTGTGACGAACAAAAACCGCTCTCCTCACTCACCGACACTCGACACTTTGCACCATGCTCTAATCCAACTGGATAATCCTCCGGGGGTTCCGTTAAATAATACTCGGGTTGCCGGGGCGTCTTGTTTTTTCCTGTTATTTTCCTTGCGTTTTTTTGTTTCTCCCCGTTTCTCCTGCGCAACTTCCTTTTGTTATAAATAGGTCGTGTTTTGAGCCGAGGCGGGATGGAAACGGCGCTTTCACGTATCGTCGCGCGGTAACCAAGCCGCGTCGAAGGCCGCTACTCTACTGCCGCTACGAGGAGAACTCGACCCCCTCCACGCGGACGGTTCGAGACTCGTCCGCCTGCGCCCCTCGTGCCCCCTGCCCCTGTGTGCCGCGCGCGCTCTGTGTGTGCTGGTGCTGCTGCTGCTGCTGCTGCTGCCTGTGCTACTCGCGAGTGCCCTCGCTCTTTGTCGGTGACGGCTGTTCTCCCTCTCGCGCGCGCGCCTCCACCGCCGTCGACAGCCGCCACACGCACACACACACACACACACACAGCCGCCGCCGCCGCGCCAACAATATCAGTGTAGCAGTGTATCAACATAGCAGCAGCGGCGGCGGCGGCGGCGGCGAGCAAAACCCCCTTTGCCTCTTCCGCTGGCGCGTCCCGACGAAGCTAGCCGAGCCGAGGCGAGGCGAGGCGAGACGAGACGAGGCGAGCAGCGGCAGCAACACCAGCACCGGAGACCCGTAAACCGCAGCATCGGCGTCGTAGTTGCCGTATGCGCGCCATGACCGGCTTCTCCACCGCTTCCCTGATCTCCCACCGTCACGCTCCTTCTCTCTCTCTCTTCCTCTCTCCCTACTTCTCTCTCTCTCTCTCGCACTCGATCTCCGGATCTGCCCTCGCTCTGGGTATTTCTCTGCTGCCGCCGCCGCTGCTGCTCGCGGCTCCCGCAGTTCTCGTCTCTCGCGTCTCGCTTCCTCCTACGCACACCGCTCGGAGCTCTCTCTCGCGCTATCTTGGCCGTTGCCGAGACTCGTTCCGCTCCTCACTTCCCCTCCTCGCCTCGCCTCCTCCTCGCGTCTCGTCCTCGCACACAGTCACGCTCCTACTCTTTCTCTCGATCTCCGTGACCGAACACGACCGACAGAGCTCGGCCAACTCAAACACGACTCGTGCAACCGCAAAAAATCTCTCGGCGTGCGTTCACGCACACTCCCCTCCCCTCCGCCGCCGCGCCGTTCTTCTCTCGCTCTCTTTGTCTCTCACGTTCTCGCTCTCCTCCACTCGCTCCGCGTGTCTCCTATATTATAAGGCTCTCCTCTATCTGTCTTCCCTTCCCCCCCCGTATACCAAGTGCAGCCGCGGTCGCGAATGCTAACCGAGTCCATGTGCGGCCCATGTATTCATGTACCTTGGCTCGACACACACGGCGTGGTGTGGTATTATCGTGCGGCGCGCAACGGAAGAACGCGAGATATACCCAGAGGCAGCTCGATCGACGATGCACGACGACACACGAGGCGCGCGAACCTCCTTTGCCTTCGCGTATATGTACCCCGCTTGTATATCGCGCGGCAGTAAAACTCGGGCCGCGCGCGCGCTCGCGCTTGTGTAAACTGTGCTACGCTATATAACGAAGAAACGCACGGGAGAATGCGCGAGGAGCATGTGCGCTCTCGCGTTTTACGTTTTGCGTTCTTTGGAGAAAGGGAGAAAGCTCGAGAGCAGAATTTTAACGACGGACGTGTAGCCCTTGGTATTGTAGGAGGGCTGCCCTCTAAAGTATCTCACTCTCTCTCACTCTCTCTCTCTCTCTCTCTGTCTTCCTCTCTCGCTCTTTCATAATACACGTTTTACCGCTGACTCTGTAACGGCTCGAAATATTAGATATCGACACGACACGATAGTGAAGTCGAATTTTTAATCTAATTATCTAATTATTGTAGGAGGGCTGCCCTTTAAAGTATCTCACTCACTCTCTCTCTCTGTCTTCCTATCTCGCTCTTTCATAATACACGTTTTACCGCTGACTCTGTAACGGCTCGAAATATTAGATATCGACACGACACGATAGTGAAGTCGAATTTTTTAATCTAATTATCCGAGTGTCGTCGCGATAGAGATAAAAAAGACAGTTAAATATCAATGAGAGTCGGAACATATGACACTCGTTCTGCAACTATTTGACTAATATCTCGTAATGAGATCGAGGGTCACAACGATTCAGTCGTAGTGACGCGGCCGGTTTTATTCTGTTATTTACGAATTATGAATATCCGATTCCGCGCGGCCCATAATAGATTATGCAATGCGTTATCGGTATGCGGGACGATGGACGTACCGACTGTCGGCAAGAGAGACGGAAACACCGAGAGAGAGAGAGAGAGAGATAGAGATCCCTCGATGTCGAGAAATTTCACGAACGAATGTAGGTACCGCGCGATCCAAGGCCACGGCGAGGAGAATGTCGTAATATACATAACGGACACAACGACGAGCCCGAGTACATGGCTCGTAGTTTTTTTTCCTCCTCTCCATCTCTTTTTTTCTCTCCCCGCCGTGTGTTTTTTTTTCTCGCTTTTCCTTTTTCACGTCTCTCTCTCTCTCTCACTCGCTCTTTCTCCCGTGCTCTCCGCTGCCTATTTATGTAAGTGTTCTCGGTATGTATTTATGCAAATTGCGTATAAGTAGTCAACGCTTCGAGTTACTACTCGTGACTGCCGACTTGTTACAATATATAATAGAGATAAACCTTCTCGTGCTCGTTGCTACCGCTCTCTGTGCTCGAGCGAAACGCTATGGTAATTAAGCAGATCGAAGAGTCGACGATCACCGAATAAATTCTATTGAAATCTTTCCACCGAACCTTTTGTTACAACTGTCGTACTTTCTCGCAACGCGCGAGAATTTCGTGGAAAAGTGAAATGACCTTGGAAGCGCTTCACGGCCCAGCACGCGATGCGTCTCTCTCTCTCTCTCTTTCTCTCTCTTTCTCTATTTCTCCATGCGTATTTTCAGCGCCGGGAGTTCCTGGCAATTTTCATCGATCGATCCGGCGGTACCTGCAACACGAGCGACGCGCTCGTTCGGAGCCCCTCGAACAATAGTGGCGAGTGTGCCGGTGACAAAACCCCTGAGCCCCTATCTCGGCCTTTGTGTGCCGAGTCCCCTCGGGTAAAAATTACAATGATAACGATAGGAGAAGAGTCAATATATACGACGCCGTGTTACTTGCAGCTCTATCGCGCCCAACTTTTCTTATTTATCACTTTTTATCGGTATTAAAATAAATCAATAAATAAATAAATTACTACGAATTAATCGGTATTAAAATAAATCAATAAATAAATAAATTACTACGAATTAATCGGTATTAAAATAAACCAATAAATAAATAAATAAATTACTACGAATTAATCGGTATTAAAATAAATCAATAAATAAATAAAATACTACGAATTAATTATTGGTATCATACGATAACAAATTGATCACGAAAGGTGGATAGTATCGTGCGATTCGAGTGGGTGTTATAACGTGGGGGCGAAACCGCAAAATATTTCGTTTCCTCGAACTTGGCGGAACGCCCCCTCCCCACCTCCGCGTCCCGGTCTCGCCACCGACGCGGCGGCTCTCTTTGCCAATGGTTACGGAAGCAACGGCAGCGACAGCCGGGAGGTCGAGAAATTGTAACTCTCATCAGTGCGATCGGGAAGATCACAGTGAACGTCGCAGTGAACGAAGAAACGTCGCCGGGTGTTAATACGCAGAGCGTGGTGCCCACATCTTTCGACCTGGACTATTTCGAGCGGTCGAGTGTAGCCTACAATGTAGACGCACGACGTACAGCGGCAGATGTCGACAGTGCAGCCTACAATGTAGAGAATGCCGCCCGTCCTTTACGAAAACTGTAGCCCTGTCGCCCCTCGACTTTCCGTCGTTACTTTGTCCATATTTCCGGTTATAAACAAAGACGTCTACAAATGCTTCTTACGATGTTGAAGTTTGCATCGTCGGAATGCAACGAAATTCAGAGAAAAAAAAAAATAGCAAAACGTAATTAACCCAAGTGATGAAGGGCACGAATTTTTTTTCTGCTCTAATTTGCTATGGTGACTTTTTATATCCATTTTCATCATTTGGGTTAATCACAATTTTTTTTTTCTCTGAATTTCGTTGCCTTCCAACGATGCAAACTTCAACATCATTGCTTCTTCACTGTTCCATTAATCCGTATCTTCTACTGAAATAAAAAAAAAAACTTTCGCGTAACATTATCGTCAAGTGCTTTGCCAACGTTTATCACGACGACGTATCGAGTCATAACTCTCATAACCGCGACAAGTACTTCGGATGATAAATCGATAACAATTATTAACAAATTAACGATCTTGGGTTACTCGTTGTATCCACAGTGAAGCACACAGCATTAGGAAGCTATACGTAAATAGTACCTGCATGCAGTAGTAACTATCGAGTTCGGAGGAATGTAGCGCACTGGTATGCGTGAGTGAGTGAGACGATTCGTCACCAATGCGCACATAGCCGCAAACAACGACAGACTGACTCAGATCCGTCTCGTATTCTCCCCCCCCCCCCCCCTCCCTCCCTCGCCCCGCCAGCCCTGCTACGATAACCCACTCGCAGTTTCCCCTCGATCCCCTCGTCCTCGCCCTCGTCGGTGATTCGACTGGGCGTACGGCGCGGACGGCGGGTTAGCCCGTCGTGTACGACGACGAGTCTGCCGTGCCACGACCGCCACGAGCGTCGGTGGATGCACGGAGGTCACGTGGCAATGACGGCCATCTTGCGAATAACGATCCAAGCATCTGCCCCGTTCGCTCGCTAGCCGGCAGCAGCTCGGTGTGGCGCGATGCTGCTGCCGCTGCACTACACACCGCGCCTGCTATACCTCCTGTGCCACCCAGGCCAGCCAGCCAGACAGCCAAGCTCGTAGCACACCAGTCTATGCGCGTAACTACCTCTACGTAGATCATTCGTCGGAACATCCTGGGCGCTGAACTCGAAGCGGCTTTTAATTGAGCTAACTGAGAACTCGCTTCAATTGCGCGATACCCTCGGTTCAAGTTCGCCGCACATAAATCCGCGCAGCCAATTCGAAGCTCGCTTGCAAAAATAATAATAATAATAGTAATGATGATGATAACAATAATAATAAAACAAAAATATTGCGTAGGAGCTCGATAAACCAGGGCAGCCAATTTCGAAGCTCGCTTGAAAAATATTAATAATAATAGTAACGATGATGATGATGATAATAATAATAAAACAAAAATATTAAGAGAAGGTTTGAATTTATAGAAAGTGATACTAGATTATATGGAACGGAGAGACAAATATGTATTACCGTGATACTAAATGTAAGAAGAGGATATATGTAAGGCTGGGCGTGCAGAAATTTGAAGAAACTGTGTACTGGAAATAAATAATAATAATAATAACAAAAATATTGCGTAGGAGCTCGATAAGCCAGGGCGCGTCCGTTCGTCGGAACGAAGGAAATTAGTCGAGCATTCGGTGCGACTACCAAACGGCAAACGAGTCCCGCGCGACGCTGCAGCTCGTTGAGACGTGACCTTTGGCGATGAGAACGTGGGAGGTTATAATACACTTAGCGCGCGCACCGCGGTTTCGTTTATCGTCGACGTCGCTGTCGCGCCGTCGGTATATACTATACACCACACGCCGTACACTTTGCACGTGTGTGTGTGTGTGTAAAGCTACGGACCGAATTCAGGTCGGTAGTCGCGTCGGGTTGCCCGCAACGTGCATCAACGTATATACACGTAGCGCCACACAAACCACGGGCCTCGTGTTATACCGCAACACACTCTACGTGCTTGCAGATAGTCGATGTATATATGTAGATTCCGTGCTGCGGATAGGAAAAGAATGCAAGTTGGGACGGGTAAAACGGTGAAGAGAGAAGAGCGGATAGAGAGCAGCGTGCGCGTCGTCGGTCGGCCACGTTGCTGCGTTGCACTGTAATAGCTCCTAGAGCGATCGGCCGCTTCTCTCTGTCTCCCTCTCTCTCTCTCTCTCTCTCTCTCTCTCTCTCTCTCTCTCTCTCTCTCTCTCTCTCTCTCTCTCTCTCTCTCTCCTTCTCCCCCTTCTCTCTCTCTCTCTCGCTCGCGCCTGCACGCCGCTCCGAACTCGAGCAATTCCGAGAGGGAGAGCGTGGATACTGTAATGGCGGCTGCGGCGGTGAGAGTGCGTCGTCGCTGGCGGCCCTCGGTGGAGAAAGACAGACGGCCAAGACAGAGAGGTGAGCGCACCGGGAGGTCAAAGGCCTCCGGCTCGTTCTCTGCGCGTTCTCTCTCCCGTTCGCTCGGTTCGCCCGTTCGGTCCCTGTGGCACCACCACTATCGCAACTATGCATGAGTAACCACCGGCTGAGCCACTTCACTCACTACCACCAACAGCCGCGGCGGCAGCAGCAGCACCACCACCACCGCGACCTCCCCCTACTCGACGTCCTTCTGGCTTCTCTCCATTCCCCTCGCCATTCGTCAATACATAATGCATTTCGCATACAGAAATGGGACGGCCGGGCGGCCGAGCCTAGTCCGGGACGACGACGCATCGCCGAGCGAGCGAGCGAGCACGCGAGAGAACAACAACGGGGCAACACGGGGCGCAGGGAGGCGAGAGAGGAGGACTGAGAAACCCACACGTGCGTGTCCGTGCAGTCTGCACGTGGCTCTCCTCCTCCAACACGACCTCACTTTCGGGCTCCGGCTCGAACGCCAGCGAGGCAGCAGCGGTGCACGGTATACACAGCGCTGCTCTCGCTGTACACACAGGGACTATCGACGCGCATCGCTCCAGTGTTTTCGGAACGCGAGCGAGCGCGCGCGCGCATGTGTAGCGAAGATGAGCGCCGCGCGGCGGCGTTCATTAGGAGCCAACGGCCCCGAACTTTCGGCGATCCGCGCGCCGCGCGATGTCAAATGCTAAACAACGGGAGCGCAGACGGGAGGGGAGGGGGAGAGCGTTTATGCGCGCGTCGAGACGCGCAAACAAAGTGAGCGTTGCGTGCAGTGGAGTGAGAGGGAACTGTAGCGACCGAGGGACGGGTCGGTGGATAGCGAGCTGCGCGATTGTACCTGTAACGCGCCGAACGTAAATAGACGAATCGCGGGTGTGTATTACGTGGCGGGTACCGCTGGCTGTGTAAACGCGATGGTTTGCATACCCCGAGGAATATTCGCCTCGCGCGCGTGTCGCTGACTTAATTTACTTTAAACGAGAGACGAGAGGAAGTCCACGAGTTTACCGGCGATATGCATTTCTTTGTTCTTCTTTCTTCTTTTTTTTGTTTGCTCGGAACTAAAAATAGCGCGTGTTCGCTGTGGCTGCGCGAAAGTATAGGCATCGATGATCTTAAGGTAGTTCTAGCGCCTAGAGTCCATTTCGCATAAGTGAGAGAAAAGTGAGAGAGAATTGCAAAGACTTCTCGATGGTCTAAAAATCTGAAAAAATTCATACGCATTAGAGGTACTGAAAAGATTAGTTTTGCGTAATAATAATTCTAAAATGTTATTAACAAATTGATGAAAAAAAATTGTTCAACAAATATTTCGATGATCCAATTTTTTTTCTGATGAAAATGATTTCTTCGTTTTTCTGGATACGTATGAATTTTTTCAGATTTTTAAGTACTCTTTGAAATTTGTATTTTTTTATATGGAAAATATGTTCAAGTTTCAAAGAGTACTTAAAAATCTGAAAAAAAAAAAAAAAAAAAAAAAAAAAAAAAAAAAAAATCATACGTATTCAGAAAAATGAAGGAATCATTTTCATCAACAAAAAAACTTGGGTCATCGAAATATTTGTTAAACAATTTTTTTTTTTTTTTTCATCAATTTGTTAATAACATTTTAGAAATATTATTATGCAAAATTAATCTTTTCAGTACCTTCAATGTGCATGCATTTTTTCAGATTTTTAGACCATCGAGAAGTCTTTGCTATTCTCTCCCATTTTCCTCGAATTTATGCGAAATTAATATTTGGCGCTAGAACTACCTTAATTTCCATCAAACGTCCGAGGACGAGAGGAACCCCGGTTTACCAACGATATGCAATTCTTTGTTCTTCTTCTTTTTGCTCAGAACTAAAAATAGCGCGTGTTCGCTGTGGCTGCGCGAAAGTATAGGCATCGATGAGACAGTGGGAACGGCCGCGCGACTGTCCGCGTCGCACGAGTCACGACCGCGGTTCTCGCATTCGTGGCTCGTCCGTCAATGCGCGCGGCCACCCGCGATTTTCCGGGTTCGTTGAGAGACTTTGCAAGAAAAAAAAAAGGAAAAAAAAAAACGTTGAACGTGCTTCGAGGATTTTCGCCGATACGCCGGAGGAATGATTCGAGTTTCCATAAATTTCGTTGAAGAAGCCGACGCGTTTCCGCGAGATCGCAAATATCGCGTCGAGTCGCGCGGGGTTACCACGCGTATACAAACAGTGTATTATATTATTATTCGACGATTAGAGCGGTGACGCGAGGGTCGATTACCGCGAGCGCGCGGCGAGATAGGACGAAAATATTATTGGTATCACGTGGCAACGTACGCGGCGTATTTAATCTCTCTCTCTCGGCCGAGCGGTGTGCAAGAGGCGTCGAGTGACAAGCGGGGCATTCCAAAGTGCGTGCGTCCGATAAGGACAGCTGCTGGATGATACGCGGGGCTTCCAACGTCCACGGAGAGTCGAGCGCGGTGCGCGATAAGTCGACGCGCGCGATTCACTGAGAGACGCGACTCCGCGGGGCGGACGTGAAGCGAAGGACAACACTGACAACCGAGTAACAGACGCTCGACGATACACAACGGCGGATTTTTGTACACACTAATTGTCTTTATCTGCGTTGCGTATTACGCATTCGATATAGAACGGACGGAACGCGAGCTAGAAGTGGAAACGCGTTGGAGGCTCTCGTAGAAATGTTAAAAATAAATACACTGTTAAAAATATTTAAGGCAAAGTTACTGCACATGTGCAGGAAGCTCTTTTACAGAAACGCGTATATAAATTTACTACACGAGTGTAACGTAACAACGATGCACATTTCTGCTAATTTCGTGACAAAAGTCGTATTCATTGACACCCGGCATACTAAAATTGATGTACAGTCTTCGCTATTCACTACAAAAGTCGTGATTTCAATAGTGTTAACTTTAATTTTACCGCACGTGCATTGAATTTTCGTTTTCATTCGTATATCAAATTGAATGTCCTACACGAGTTCAGTGAGAACACTGAACATTAAATCACTATACAGTATATGAATTTTCCGAACATTTTTAACACTGTACATTTTTTTTCTTTTAATTAATGCGGCTCTTGACTCTGTAGCTTCAGGCCACGTGTTGAGTAATTCCTACGATCTCTGCAGTGTTCGCATTTGCGCTCAATTGCCAGCTAATAAATACTATCGCATATATCGATCGTCAGACTAAGTCGGTCGATGACTGTGTCGCTTCTGAGCCAACAAAAGGAATTTCGCACTCGAGTCTCGCTGCGACGTCGGACGGCTTTGCATTCCAGTTGTCGACGAGTCGTTGCTCTCTCTCTTTCTCTCTCCCTATTTATGTTTCTGTGTGTCAGAGCGGCATAAAGGTGCCCGAGCCACGCAGCCTTTACACTGGTTTACACCGCGCAGTCGAGGTCAGCTGTCTCGGTTCTAAAGTCAACTCGAGTGAATTGAGCGAAGCTCGTTGTACACAGCGTCTAAGTGTTGCCCAAACAATGGCGAAACGAGCGAGGCGAGCGCGCTGAGGAGAAACAAAGAGGCGAGCGGCGAGCGTCGGGCGAGTCGGGCGGCAGGGGCGGCGCGGCGCGATAAACGACCGAGAGGCCAGAAACTGGTATGAATTCATTGACAGTGTGGCGCATTCCAGCCCCGAGGGCGCTGCCGTCGCATCGGTGAGATTCACCCGCTGTCCATATCCACCTTCCTCTTTCATTCCGGTTGGATTCTCACCCGATCGATCGTCCCGAGCGCGTTTTACCGGCGAAAGAGAGGCGACGAGTTTTCGAAGCTACGATGCACTTTCGCCGCTCTCTCTCGTCCCGACACTGTCACGACCGGTCGTCGCTTACCAGTTTACTACCTGCTGCCGCCGCCGCTGCGCGAGCAGATGTTGCGGGAGTCGCCCCAACTGCCGAACTGTCTGTCTCTCTCTCTCTCTCTCTCTCTCTCTTCCCCGTCTCTCACTTTCGCACGGATCCCTTCCTCAAACGCCGGTACTCCCCCTCTTCCTTTTCATCGCGCTTTCTATACATTTCTATACAGGACCACTGAGATACATAGTCGAACTGTGTGCGGCATTCTCGAGTCCCACGAATATCGAGCTTTAACGAGTTAAAGGTTAGGCCGCGCGGCGCGCAACATAACCTCACACTTGTTTTTCAGCCGGCGTTTCGTCTTCTCTCCACCAACGACGACGGCTGCTTATTGTGTCTCGCTTATTTTTTCTCGCACTTTTATCCTCTCGTATCGCGCACACAAGTTCAAGTGTTCTCGCAGTGTCAGAGTGCGTCTATTATAACGCACATGTGTTAAACTGGAAAGGAGGAGACGAGTAAACAAGTCGCTAAACGAGTTTAGCTGGATTATAAAAAGAGCGATTCGAGGCGAATGACGCGCCCGGCGGAGACCCGGGAAGGTGCAAACAGGCTTGCAGAGGTGGACTGTAGCGCTTGAAAATAATCCTGTACGGTATTGCGAGGGGAAGCGAGCGAGCGAGAGAAAAAAAAAACAGAAAGAATGGGGCCAACCGAGAAGCGACTCGAGCGGCAGACTCAAGTGCGCCGCGGCTGTGTGTGAGGCACACGGACGAGAAGGGGGGGGAGAGGAGGGAGTGAAAAAAAGATGGTGCCATTGCGCAAGCGAGCGAACCTGCAGCGACAGACTGGACTGGTGCAGCGCGCGTGGCTGCAAAGAGCTCGAAAATCACCGATTAAGCTTCTGTCGAGAAGCGGAAAGGCAAAAAGGCAACGCAGCTAACGGACAACATCGATGTCGCTCGCTGCCTCCCGGCGCGGTTTTCACTCTTCTCCCGCGCTCTGTTAATTCTTCTGTGCATCCAACTGACCGTTTTCCGATAAATGCCACAGGCTTTTTGTTTGGTAATTTTTTGTTTCTCGATTTTTTTTGCGAAACAATATTGACCCTTCGTGGTGACATTAGGATCAAATTTACCATAGTAATTTAACAGGCAGTTCGTGTAATCACACTCAGAGAAATTGTGTAAGTTCTGGTAACTATAAAGTGACAAACATCAAATGTTTGTTCGTGCTATTATTTTTATAGTTCACGGTAATTAATTAATAGTTACGATATAATTAATAATTATATTTTTAATATTAATTTAATAATAAATTCATATTAATATTAATAATTAAATAGAATTAATAATGATGAATAGTTGCTGTACCTATAAAAAATAATTGCCACTTTATGGTTGTCATTTTATAGTTGCCGATACTAGATTTTTCTCTCAGTGCACGTCTAACTACGAAGGGTTAATTTCTGTCGTCTTGAGCTTCGGTAACGCGTCGAGCGCGCCACTGGAAAATAAGGTTCTGCTATCGATTACGTTCATCCGAGCCTGTAGGAAAATAACAAAGGGACGAGGTTGCGGTGCGAAGAGGCTTTGCCCGTGTATCGTCGATATACCATCCGCGCAGTGAGACTGATCAGGCCTATGGGAAGGAGGTCGCGCGCGACCTTAAACGCGCACGTTTTCTCGCCGCCCGGCGCGTGCACGACTGTCGATAGGACGTGCGGGGAATAGCGGGAAATCGATCATCCGGCGTTCCCGGAACCCGAGGATTCGATTCCCCGAAGTGGGACAGAGCGAAGCCAGAGAGAGAAAGAGAGAGGGAAAGAAAAAGACAAGAGAAGGGAATCGCTCTATCAAAAACCTCGAGGGGAAAAAAAAAGAAAAAAAAATCGTATTGACTTACCAACCGACGAAAAAAAAATGTATCTCCGTCTCCAACGAAAGAACAAGACGAACCGAGCAGGGAGCGGAGAAAGTAAATTGGGAAATGATGCACGGCCAAGTGGCAGCTTCGCGGTGATTTAACCGAGACAATTAACGGTACACGCGGCGAGATTAATTGGGCAAAAGTGCCGTTGCGTAGGAATTAGTCGTCGTCGCCGGCAGGTATATAAGACGCGCGCTGCACTCTGGTTGGCTGGAAAAACATGGACGGACGGCGCGCGCGATCGTCGAGCAGCTGACCTAGATGGCCGCTACGGCCGTTACAGCGCTGCCGCTGGCGCTCCTGTTCCAGCTTCGCCCTGCGCGATTTCATCGCTTCTCTCTTGTCCGTCCGTCCGTCTGTCCGTCCCACCGACGTCTCCTTCGCTTCTTCTTCGTCTTCTTCTCTCCTTCTGGCTTTATGCTTACGCCAAGTGCCATGTCTCCTTCGCTCCTCCGTCGTTTCTACCGCACAGGCCGCCCGGCCACTTGTATCTCGGAGAAAATCGCGCAGACCGCTCTCGGGCAGACCGACCGACCCTCGGGGGGCCCCGAACGGCGGCGACAGCAGCGCCGCCGCAGCGGCGAGCGAAGCGTCGAGGGAAGCGGGCGAGGCAAAATCCACGGGCGAGCGTCGCGTTCGCGCGACTCGATTTCTTCGCTCGAGGCTGTCGGGTCGGTTTCTTGCGCCTCGGGCCTCTAGGGAGCCTGAGTAAGAGGGGGGAGGGGGACGATCGCCCCGCGTTCCCCATTCCTCGGAGACTGTAATACTAGGAGCGTCGGGATTCTCTCGATCCGGAATCGGTGGAGAGACCGAAGTAAGTAACGACTTCGCGGAAAGGTCAGGATCACCGGCGCTCCGCGGCTAAACGTTCCCCCCTTTCCGGCGCGACGTTGCGACCGAATAATCGCGCACGCCGGACCCGCCGCCGGGTTATATTCGCCAGTGTAGTAACGTCCGAGAAGAAGCGCCGCGAGCGAAGGACGCGACGACGAGCGAGACGGGAGTGCGAAAATCTCTCAAGGCCATCTTGGAGAGATTTTTTTTTTTTTTTTCGCTCGCCGCTGAGTAACGAAAACTGCGCTGCTTGAACGAGAAACCGCCCGGGCGGTTCGTGAAATAATATTTTTTCTTCTCGTGTTTTTTTTTCGCCCCCCTCAGCATCTACACTCGATTCTTCCACTTGGTCAAAAGACGTCCAGCGTTCTTAAACACCCGGAGGGTCAAGGATGGAAAACAGCGCTTTCGTCGAACATACACAGCCAGCCTCCCCCCCCCCCTCCCCCCAACCCGCAGTTGTTTACCTATGAATTATTCAGCGCCCGACAGCAAGTTTCTCGGGGGGGCTTCTTGGCTCTAGCGCAGCCAACCACCGGTTGGGGCTGTAACTACAGCGGCCACGGCAACACCTACACACAACTGTTGTAAATGTTTGAGTACGCGTTTCATCGATTCACGGGGAAAACGGAAGCGCCTCGCGGACGACCCGGGCAAACTTTGTGTTGTTCGGGTGAAATTACGCGGATGTTAAACACTTATATATATATACATATATATATACATAATATATATGTATATATATATCTCACAAGCGTTTATCATCTATCCGTGGAAACTCGGGCGCAAGTTCCTCGCTGATTATCGGAAAAACGATACAAGTACGAAACCGTACGGTGAAAATAGAAAGTACCTATATAACATAGGAGCCTCTGCTCTCTTCCTTCTCCTTCTCTCCCTTCCCCCCCGTCTCTCACCCCCCGTCCTCCTCTGCTTCTATTTCCGTGCCTTTTCTAAGCTATAAGCGCGCGAATATACACGAATGACGTCTGGCCGAGACTGCGGTGAGACTGAGCTTTCGGGGAACGCGAGCGAGAGAAAAGTTGGCCGCTCTCTCTCTCTCTCTCGCTCTCCCCCGTTTCCCGAGATCCATCGCTCTTTCGCCGAGATCTCGGGCTCGGCGTGCGTGCGCGCGCGCGCGGGCAAAGCCTGGAGGACGAGAGAGGAAAGGGAGAACGGCAGAGAGGGAATGAACGGCGAGGCCCGTTGTGTAGTAGTGGAATAAACCGGTTCGACAGGTTCGGCTTCCAACATTTACCTGACCATGTAGCGCCTCTCCGTGCCCTAAGCTTCTCCTGTTCGCTGTGGTTATGTATTATGCAGTACCCCGGTGTCTCTCTTTCCTTCTCCCCCTCTCCTCGCCCCGTCTCACCGTCTTCCCAACGCCGACTTTCTATCCTTTCGCTCGTTCTTTCTCGGTCCGTCGCTTTGTACTATGTGTTGCGCCTGTGTCTGTGTGTGTGTATATATAACGCATAACTACGCGCGACGTATCCGGCCCCGAGGCGAGCGGACACACGCAGTCTCCTCCCTCTCTCTCGTCCACTCTTTTTCCCTTCCTCCCTGCGCGCAGAAAATCGCCGGGGCAACGAGTATAAGAAAGACTGGTTTGGGCACTATTCTTTCCCGAAGAACGAAGACCGGAATATAAATAAATAAGTAAATAAAAAACGCGGCTGCAGCGCCGAGCGCGGATGACGAAAGCGGCGCGCGCAGTGAGTGAAGCCCCCACCGCTTCCCCCCGCCGCTCCACTCTCCCTCGACGCTCAGCTCAGCTGACCTCTGGCCAACTGCTAAACAACATCTTTTTCCTATCGTTCATCCTCGTGTTTCCCTCTCGCGCGGTCTCGTTTTTTTTTTCTTTCGTTCTTTCTTTCTTCCTCCTCGCCCCTCCTCTCGTTTATCCGTCTCTCCACCTCGTCTTCGGGAACTCTCGGCCGAGCCAACACACACACACACGATTTTCGTGCGCGTTCTTTGACGCGCGTTGCCCGTGCGTTATTAGGCACAGTTTGAGGAGAGAAGGCCAAACGCGAAGCCCACGGGAGCCTCAAGGACGCCGCGCTCGCGCTGTTTATCGTTTCTCCCGTCTCGTCGATAGATCGACTCTTTGTTTCTCGCGCTGTTTTCTCTTTCTCTTTTGTTTTTTTTTCTCCTTTCCTCGTGGTAATCGGACACGACACGAGCGCAAATTAATAACACGAATACCACGCCCGCAACCCGTTTCATCCCGACCGAGCGTGTATATCACACGCACTGTGGAAACTCGTGCGACGCGAGCGGCCCGTGCTGATGCCCTGTGCCGTCGACACATCGCCACCGTCGTATTCGCCGCCCGAGTGAGGAATTTTTACGAGCGGGGCAAAGCGAAACGGCCCATAAACCTGGCGAGCAATTCGCCCCCAACGCGCTCCACGGCTTCTCTCCTTCGTTCCCTCGTACGCGTTCGTCGTCGTCGTTCTCCTTCTTCCATCCACCCGCCCCCACCTTCCATTTAACTTTTCCCGAGTCTACGGAGTAACAGATATTTATTTAGGTGTAACAAAACGACAAAACGCACCTGGGCAACAGACACTTGTTTTGGTACTGTAGGTACCGCATATAATAATAATAATAATAACAATAATACTAATAATACATACATACATATACATACATAACAATAATAATAATAATCATTTTTTTTTAATTTTTATTATTATTTTATTATTATTTATATATATTACTATTACGATTATTATTAATAATAATAATAGTTGTTGTTATTATTATTATTATTTTTTATTGTCGTTATTGTTGTTGTTTTTGTTGTTTTTGTATTTTGGTACCAGGAGACAATTCTGCTTTGTCTAACCGCAGTATATGCATTGTGTAGTAAAGAAACTTGGCTACATTTTTATTTATAACCGACGAGTTAGTGGAAACGAGATTTGCCTCGCGTCTCGGCGACGGGGGAGGAAGAGAGCGGCTGCACTTGACTGAAGGAAGAGGCGAAGCGTGTCTAAGCGCGTAAGCGAAAAATAAAGCAGCGCCGGTTAACGTTTGATCCGCGACGTCCCCTCGATAAGCGGTCTCGGAAGCGCACCCGCCCCGCGTTGGGCTCGAGTAAAAGAGCAAGAGGGAATATCTATGCTGCTCAATTCTATTTTTACACTAATTTACGAGCGCGCCAAGGCGCACTCGGATATAAATATAATGAGCGGATATATTCGTAACGGACGCGTTTCGCGTGCGGGACCTGCACCTGGCGAGGCTTGTCACTCGAGTCTCTATCGCGCGCTCTTTCTCTCTGTCTCTCTTTCGTTCGCTCCCCCCGCTCGGCTCTTCGCAGCACCGGGAACGCAACAAGGGAGAGCGAGTTGAAAAAAAAAAAAAAAAAATGCTACTATCTCTTGTCGCACGCAATCTGCGACAGCTCGACGCGGTGCATCCTACTCAGTGGCAGAGCTTCTATCCGTTATACCCACATTTTATTTTTTTTTGTCCCGACAAATAAAACATTGCTATCGGTGTGTTGGGTGTAAAAAAGATTCACGAAAATACTGGTTACCACCCATTTTTAGTTGGTTAAAAAAAGGACATTTCACCGACGTTATTTTTTTTTCGTTAAAAATTAAAGATCCGGTTGCGGATCGAAAATCGCCAAAAGCGACCGCACACAAAATTTCTTTTCGAAACATTGACTTTTCACCTATACCATCGATCTCAAAACACCTATATTATACCCACGAAAACACTGCGGTTTCAACCCATTTTTACTTGACATTGAAAAAAAAAAAAAATAATAATAATAATGATAATAATAATAATAATTCCCCCGGACCTTGGTCTTGGTCACCGGACCAAAAACCGCGAAAAAAACGACCTCACGAGGACGATCGGGTGGCAAAGCGCGACGGAAAAAACGAATCGACGAGGCGCAAAGACGTAATCACTGTTAAAAAGTGATTGGCACATGTGCGACCCGACGCATCTCGCACGTACAGAACGGCAATTACGAACCGACAGCAATGACTCACTGGGTCGAAGACCTTTATGATCGGCGCTAATGGCACTGTACGCTAGGCCCGCCGCTTGCTCGGTTGCTTCCTCGACTATGGCGCGAGACTTTCTCGGGCCACGTCTCGTGACGCGCGGGGGGGGGGGGGCACATTTACACGCGCCTATACCACGACACGTAACGCACGAGGATTGGGGAGCAGGGGGGTCAGGGGGGGGGGGGTTCGGGGGGCACGCACGCACGCTTCATTGGCCTCGTGGAAAGCGTGCGAGCGTGTGATGCGTGCAACAAGAGCGCAAGGGGTTCGAGTGCATATAGACACACACACACCACACGCAGCCGGGTGTATGTAATATATATCTCAGGCTCGCTTATCGAACCTCGACCTAGACAACTTTCCACTTGCCCGAGAATCGTGGCCTAGCCGCATTTTTCACCCCCCGCAGGGGATTTTCTCTCGTAACCCTCGACAACGATTCAACGCATTTTTAACATTTTCTTTATTTTTTTTTTTTTTGCACTCGCGCACCTGAAGGCAACGTAATTGCCGAAATGTCGGCCAAGAATTATTCGTGGCTTCGGCGTGGAGAGAAAGAGAATACCGCACGACCGGCTCCCGGTGTCCGGTACACCTGGCACCGTGGAATGCAATCTTACCGGTTTTCAATGATTATTATAATCGTCATATTATTGTTGTTATCGATATTATTATTAAGACACAAGCCCGATCAGGTGAAGTGAGTTGAAATGAATTATCGACGTGTGCAGCAGGTGTGCGCGTAGAGCTTGAGAGATAGTTAGTCATGGTGGCCGTTTTTTTTTTCTCCGAAAAAAAGTTCCCTGTTTTCCCTGACTTTTCCCTGATTTTTTCCTGACCACAGTTCTAACGATTTTCTATAAAAAAAATTAATCATGCCAAATTAATCATGAAAATGTATCAAAAATTGGTGCATGTCTTCTATAAATGATTTATTTTGCCGATCAACGATGAATGACATTAAACACTATTATAATAATTCATGTTATATTATACTTGTTATAATAAGATATAACTGTTTTTTAAAACTTTTTATCTACTTATGGGAGGTTCGGCTCCAATTCACTTTTTCCCTAACCAATTTTCAAATTCCCTGACTTTTCCCTGTTTCTCTGACTAATTTTCAAATTCCCTGACTTTCCCCTGTTTCCCTGAAAATTTTTTATCGCTGACTTTTCCCGGTTTTCCCTGACCGCGGCCACCATGTCAGTCGACGTCACATTGCAGAGTGATTACATATCTCGTTGTACTCACCGAATCATTCTCTTCTCATGACGATCCCGTTCGAGAATGTCCTCAGGGTTCGGGTGAGCAGGTGCGGCGACGAGGCCGTGGGGCAGCGGCGGATACCGCGGTGGCCTCCACAGGATTTCCGTAGCTCCGGCTGTCGGATGATGATGCTGCTGCTGCTGCTGCTGCTGTTGCTGCTGCTGCTGCTGCTGCAGCTGCATCTGCTGCTGCTGATGATGCTGATGATGATGATGCCCGGACGGAGACGCACCGGAAGTCGAGCTCGGATAACCAACAGCGAGATTCGCGTTGGTACCCGAAGAGGCCGCGGATCCCGCGGAACCAGCGGGGTTCGCGGGGGTCGCGGGCATCGCGGACGACGGCACCTGGGCCTGGGGATGGGCCTGAGGATGGGCCATGAGCAGTGAGGTGTGCTGAACGCTCTGAACGTGCCAGATGCGAGCCGGCGTGGCCGACGCCGTAGCAACAAGCGAGGAGTTGCCGGAAGAGGCGGAAGACGACGAGGACGACGACGACGACGACGACGAGGAGGAGCAGGACGACGAGGATGATGAGGAAGACGACGAAGCAGCCGGCGGCGCTCCAGTCAAGGGCGCGACGGGTGTCGTGAGTTCCTCAGCGCTGAGCGCCGAGCTCCGACTGCCGCTTCTCTCGTCCCCGGAGCTCGCGCTCCTCAGGGAACTTACCCCGCTGTCGGAGCCGCTGTCGCCGTATATCGAGCACGGGGTCGTTGTCGCCGCGATTCCCACCGACCCACCGGACGAGATCCGCGTGTCAATGAGACTCCCGATACCGAGGGCGAGGCTGCAGCTGCTACCGTTGCTGCTGCTGCTGCTGCTACTGCTGCTGCTGCTGCTGCTGCTGCTGCTTCGGCTGCTGCTGCCGTTGCTGATGATGCTGCTGCTGCTGCCGCTGCTTCCGCTTCCCAGTGGCCCGATAACGCCAATCGTTCCCGCGTTACCGTTTCCCGAAAATACCAACTTGTTGCCGTTGCTGCTGACGCCGTCGGCGGACCCAACGTGGATTCTGTGAGCGACTCCCGGGGCTGTGGAAACGGCTGTGGCGCCAGGTAACAGGGATACACCGACGGCCGTGGCCTCCACCTCCATGAGGTGACCGGCCTCATCGCCACAACGCGATTGATTTGTCGAATGCGAGTCCCGTGGATCGCTGCACGACGTGGAGAACGAGGCGTTGATCACATCCGATGGATGCTTCGGATTTGGCGAGTAATGATGATGAAGTTGCTGCTGCTGCTGCTGCTGCTGCTGCAGTTGGTGGCCACTGCCGCTCACTGCGATTCGCTGCTGCTGCTGCTGCTGCTGCTGTTGATATTGAGAATGTTGAATGACCGGACTGGCGCTCGGCGAGTAACGCTGCTGAATCGTCTGCTCGAGCGTCTGCTGATGGAAGTTGTGGAGATTCTGATGCTGCACCGGCTGAAGATGCTGCTGCTGTTGCTGCTGCTGCTGCTGCTGCTGCTGATGGTAGTGAAACTTGTGCTGCTGGTATCGGTGCTGATGATGCTGCGCCGTTATCGTCGCCTGATGCGAGGGCGGCGGTGGCGGCGGTGGCGGCGGCGGCGGCGGGGGCGGCTTGTTCAGCCTCTCCGACAGTATAACCGGGCTCTCATTGTGCCGGTTGCGCTCCTGCTCTTCGAGGAGCAGGTTCTGCCTCCCCGGGCCAACGCTCAGCGGACTCAGCCTCTCCAGCACGGAGCCGTCGTTCCGACAACCCGTCTCGACGAACTCGACGCTCGTCGCGCGCTCCGGGATCGTCTCGATCGCCCCGAGACTCCTGGATTTCCCGTCGCCGGACGGAGTCGCGACGCTGCTGCTCCTCTCGGCTCCTCTCGGTTCCTCGACCGACACTTTTCCCTCGCTCGCCTCTTCCTCCAGCCGCTCGCTGTTCCTCGTCCTCTTCTCCTCCTCCACCTCCTTCGCCTCCCGCTCGACTCGTTCCCGCTCCAACTGCGCTCGGCGATTGTTCGCCTTCCTTCGGTCCTTCGCCGGCAGCCTCAGCGTTCCGGCGCTACCGACGACGACGACGACGACGTCGCGCTCGCGTTTCGCATCCTCCTCATCGACGTCGGTGGATCCGATCGCGGGGACTCCATTCACGAGAGATTTAGCTACGTCGCTCGTGGAGTTTGTCGGGTTCTTCGACGATTTTTCTGGGGTGAACTCGATGACGACGTCGTCGGTTGACGACGGTTTGTCCTTCGTCTCGCTACTCGGGGGGTCCGATTTGTCCGGGGGTGGAGGTTCTGGCTCGCGGTCTCTCTCCCTCGATTCGCTCTCCTCTTCCTCCTCGAGCTCCAAAGACTCCTCGCTACTTCCTGGCAATTTTCGCGGGACGCTCGACGACGAGGTTTCCGCTGCTGCTGATGCTGAAGCTGCTGCTGCGGCAGCGGCCGCACTTTCCTCCCTGCTCTCCTTGTCTGTGTTGGCTGCCGGTTCCTCCTCGTTACCGGGATCGCCTCTCGTCTTACGATCCGATCTCAAACGCCTCGTTGAACCGCTCGCTGTCTTCAGCCTCTTCACGAGCGGATGAGCGCGTTCACGATCGTCGAATCGTAGGGAAAGTTGAAGACTGTCGACTCCGTCGTCCCGCTCGTCGGGCGCCGTGGCCGTCGACGTCTTCGTTTCCTTGTTCTCCGCCTCCTCGTCGTCGTCGGTATCCTTGACCGACGATTTTCCCCGACTCAGCCGACTCTCCGCTGCTTCCCGCTCGTTCGCCTCTGGATGCCGGACGTCCTCGCTGTCCTGCTGACGAGATTTTGACTCGAGCTCGGACCTCGCGGATCTTCGTTGATTGCTGTTTCTCACTAGCCTTATCGGCGGCGGCGGCGGCGGTGGTGGTGAGTCGTTCGTCTCGACGACGACCGCAGCGGCGTTTTTCAAGCTACCGCTGGCTGCGCGTCTGCGGAGCTTCGAGAGTCCGGTGCTGCTGCCGGCCGCAGCCGCGTTGCTCGCCTCCTCCAACACCGACCTTGAGACTCTATTGCCGGGTCGACCCGTCAGTGGTCCCTTGTTCTCACGGTCTTCCTGTTTCGTCGAGAGCGCTTCGTTGCCCTCCTCGCTCTCGACCGCGCCTTTGTTGTTCTCGCCGAGAGTCTCCTCGCTCACTCGCCTTCGACGATTGTTTCTCGAACTTGCCTTCTCTGTAACAGAAAGCAGTGGGCGATAACGCCAACGATTATTATCAATTTATCGATTTGATCGTTTGCAAGAAATTTAATATTTAATTTAATTCAATTTAATTTTATTTTATTTAAATTTAATTTATGCTACTAATGCGTCAAATCTTACGCACGTGTGGCGTAACCATATTTTTTGACGTAGTATGCGAAAAATTCCATTTGACGCACATCGAAGACAGTGCGTAAAATCGAATTTTACGCACATCGAAGGCAGTGCGTAAAATCGAATTTTTTTTTTCTACTACGGCAAAAATATAATCAAGGCTACAAAAAAAAACGGGGAGTGATGACGAGTCGATTGTGCTGTATCATCGAATTTTGTTGACGTCGCAGCAAAACGATTAGCCACCGCAGTAAATTTTTTCGCTATCTGCGAAAACTTTTGTTGTCGCTTGATGGCTTTCGCTACCTGCGAAAACTTTCGTTGTCACTTGATATTTTTCGTTCTGCGAAATACCAGAAGCGGCGTAATTCCAGTTGTCGGCTACGCTGTATCTCTGACTCATACATTTGTCGACAAAGTTGTGCGTCGGCTCGAGGTAACGAGCGCACGACAATCCGACCGCTTAAGGAAGTTATGTCACTTACACCTCATTTCGCATAAATTCAAGAAAAGTGAGAGAGAATTACAAACACTTCTCGATCGTATAAAAATCTGAAAAAGTTCATGCGCATTAAAGGTACTGAAAATATTAATTTTGCATAATGATGATTCTAAAATGTTGTTAACAAATTGATGAAAAAAAAATTGTTTAACAAATCTCCCGGTGACCCACATTTTTTTTGTTTTTAATGAAAATGATTCGTTCGGTTTTCTGAATACGTATGAATTTCTTCCGATTTTTTAATTGACATTGAAATTTGTGTTTCTGCACATATTTTCCATATAAAAAAAAACACAAAATTCAGAGTCAACTTAAAAACCTGAAAAAATTCTTATGTGTTCAGAAAAATAAAGGAATCATTTTCATAAAAAAAAAATTGTGTCACCGGGAAATTTGTCAAACTATTTTTTTTCGTCAATTCGTTAATAACATTTCAGAATTATTGTTTTGCAAAATTAATCTTTTCGGTTTCTTTAACGTGCTCGAATTTCTTCCGATTTTTATACCATCGAGAAGTGTTTGCAATTCTCTCTTACTTTTCTCGAGTTCACGCGAAATGAGCGGGAAGCGAAATAACTACCTTAATCCGCCTCGTTCGGGTATCCACGTTGCACGTGAGGCGCACGAGTCACAGCGCGTCGAGGCGCGGTGTAGAGGGACTGAAAATCGCGCTGCGCCCAGCGGACGCAGGATTCAGGTGGAAATAAAAGAGCTCCGGTCGAGCGCGGCTCTTGGAGCGTCGCCAGACTATCTCGGCGGTCGGCGGCTCGGGTGTCTCGAGAAACCCTGCACGCCGTTTCGTGCCAAGTGCCCGCGTGCAAATTCTTATCCCGCTGCGGCGTCCGCGCGCGCGCCTTTCGCACCCTCACGAATATTGCATACATTTGCAGTACAATAAACTGGAAATAGATTTATATACGTCAAGCCGCGGAATTCCCCGAGTAAAAAAGTAGCGCGGGGAATATATTTGTGAAAAAAGGCGAGAAGTAATTTGCGAAAAAAATGCCAGAAATAATTTGTGAAAAAAAGGCGAGAAAATAATTTGCGAAAAAAGGCGAGAAATAATTTACAAAATAAAGGCGAGAAATAATTTGTGAAAAAAGGGCGAGAAATAATTTGCCAAAAAAAGGCGAGAAATAATTTGGGAAAAAAGGCGAGAAATAATTTGCGAAAAAAGGCGAGAAATAATTTGCGAAAAAAAGGCGAGAACTAATTTAGGAAAAAAAGGCGAGAGATAATTTGGGGAATAAAGTCGAGAAATAATTTGGGGAAAAAAGTAGAGAAATAATTTGGGATAAAAAGTCGAGAAATAATTTGGGGAAAAAAGGCGAGAAATAATTTGGGAAAAAAAGGCGAGAAATAATTTGCGAAAAAAAGGCGAGAAATAATTTGCAAATAAAAGGCGAGAAATAAATTGGGGGATAAAAATGGTCGCCCCAAACTCTGTTTACTCGCATGTGGGAGCGAGATGGTCGGATAGGAGCGATAAACCGGCGCTTCGGGCCGGCTTTATCGGCCGTAAACACGCGCGTAATTATCACGCGAGGGCATCACCGGCAGCACAGTCACAGCCGAGCGCGTCACATCCGGTCACTGACCATTCAATCGTTACGGATTCACCGCGACTCCGAGGGAGAATGACTTGGGCTGTGGACCTCGTCGTCTTCGTCGTCGTCGTCGTGGCGCGCGGTTGCGCGTGATAAATAATTCAACCGGGCGGATTCAGGCTTATTGAGCTGCGCCAAGAGAAACGGGTCCCTTCCCGGCTAGATCAACCGCCCGTACATGCTTCTTCTTATTATCATTTTTTATGGCCAAGTATCTTGTATTTATTTGATATACGATGGCTGTGAAATTATTAGAGCTGTGATAAATTATTTTGTCAAATTTTGTCGCTCCGCAGAGTCGAGAATGATGGCAATGTATAGAATCTTCGTGATTTAATTTTTCCTGGTTGGTTGGGCAATTCAATCACAAAGTTAACATTATTTATTTATTTAATTATTTATTTATTTACTTATTTTTTTTTATTTCATCGTTGGCTGTAAAATTATTAGAGTAGCGTTAAATTATTTATGTCAAATGTTGTCTTATCGCAGAGTTCAGAATCTTCGTGATTGAAGTTTTCCTGATTGGGCAATTTCATCGCAAAGTCAACATTATTTATTTTTAAATTTATTTTATGGTTGGCTGTAAAATTGTTAGAATCCCGTTAAATTATTTCGTCAAATCCTATCGTATCGACAAATTCGACACTGTTATAGCAATGTATAAAATCTTCATAATTAAAGTCTGCCCAGTTGAAGAATTCAATCGCAAAGTCAACATTATTTATTCATTTATTTTATAGATGACTGTAAAATTATTAGAACCGCGTTAAATTATTTCGTCAAATCCTGTGATATCGACAAATTCGACACTGGTAGCAGTACAGAATATTCCAAATAATTAAAGTCGTCCTGGTTCTAGTTAGACAATTTAATCGCCAAATTCAACATTATTTATTTATTATTACATCAATACCGAGAAGATGTGCGTGCGTATCAAGCTTCGCGCGACGGACGTGGAAAGAGCGACGGAGAGAAAAACTCGCAAGTAGCTCCGAGTGTAAGTAATAATGATCTCTGATATGTTATACGAGCCACAGCTCCTCGCGAGCTAACGATACGTGCGCAAGCCGCTCGTCCCTCTCTCTCTCTTTCTCTCTTCCTCACTCGACTCGACTTCGGGCTTCGTGATTTCGCGCCGAGTTAACAGGCAGCATAGGCAGAATCGCCGGGAGAAAGGAGTGACTCATCCAACGTAACGGTACTCGTGCTCTGCCTATTTCGCGTCTCCACAAGGTGCATCGAGTATGGAGGAGAGTCGCCCTGTTTATTATTTTCCTCACTCAAGCCCCGATCTCCTTTCCCCTCTCTCGCTCACTAATCCCAAACAAAGTTGCGCGCGATGAGTAAGTAATTCGTGATTCTTTCGGGCATCGAGCGAGTCCTTCGAAAAAGAAAACCGGAGGATTCGCTCGACGCGCCTCGCTGGCCGATGTGTCGTGGCTAGAGATGCGAAATGACGGTCATTTTTTTAATTGATCAAAAGACAAAAAAATTACCGTCATTTGACGTCATTTTTTTTGTCCATTTTGTCGAAGTAAAAATGACGGTCATTTCGACAAGCGTCTTGTGACGGTCCAAAGTGGACCAAAACACCTGTTTTGTTGCGACGGTCTTTTATTTTTTTAGTCACAAATTTGGTCACAAATTTTTTACGTTGAACTCAAATATGTAAGCCAATATTGAAGCTGAACATTAAAAATCGTGACTTTTAACGCGGATCAGCTGATACACAATATCTATCGAGCATTTAGACAATTTTTTTTATCATTTCCTGAAATTGTTATGCAGGTATCAATCATTCGGGCTCAAAGTAAAAAACACGCGCAATTGGCGGCAGTTTTAAATAATCCGTCACAAATAAATCGGTCATTTTTTGATGCGTCATTTGACGATCTTGTGACGGTCAAATGACCGTCACAAAATGGACCTCGCATCTTTAGTCGTGGCTGCCAATCGCGTAAGCGGTCGACTGGTCGTTCTGTGTCGGCGGCTCGCGTGGCTCAGGCTGCCAGCGTTGCGGCGCAGCCGCTGGAGAACCGGCGAACAGAGAGAGAGACAGAAAAACCCGTATCGGCGCCGGTATCGGTGAAGTAGACGATAAAGAAGAGGAGTAAAAAAAAAGAAGAAGAAAAAAAAATAAACACGTAACGCCCGCCCGCCCGCCGCCCGGTGAACCACGCGCGCCCGAGGTGAAAGGAGAGGGAGGAGGAGGAGGAGGAGGCGAGACTGAAACGAGAACCGGAGAACCGAAGAACCGGTAGAACCGGTTTGATCGACTGCACAGTCGACTGGTATCGCATTAACCCCCGGACTATCGCTCTCTCTCTCTCTCTCTCTCTCTCGGCTCCTTCTCCTCGTTTCGCGTCTCGTCGAGCAGCGCTTCAGTCTGCTGCTATTTCTCCTCTCAAAGGGTTAGGGTGTGGCATTGAAACTTGCCCACGGAAAAATTGCGACGCTCGCAGCTCGCGGTTGACACCCGACAATCGCGTCGCGCGCGCCGATGACGAACACGCTGCCTCGACCGAATTGCGAACGCGCTGCAGATAACGCGAGATATCGCTGGCTGGGAATCTCGATTCATTTTTTTCCTCCTTTTTATCGTTTTTCCGCAACGCGGCGACGCCTTCGGAAAATTTGAAAAAAAAAAAAAAAAAAAAAAAAAAAAAAAAAGTCTTTTAATCTCGAGCGCGTCGTGAGACTTCGAGTTAGATTGCGGATAAGGCGGAGAATTTTTTTTTTCATGACGAGTGCAATCTTTGTGAATGATAAGACGCGTGATAGGAGATATGAGGCGCGGTTGGTGCGGTCGCGAGGGGTCTGATAATCTGCTGATATCGCATTGTGACCTAATAATCGCTATTGTTGGACAACCTCGCGATAATCCAGATTCTGTATCATCTCGCGAGCGTCTATAAATTCGTGGAAGGGATGATGCTGAAGTTTGCAGCGTTGGAATGCAACGAAATTCAGAAAAAACTAATTAATTTTATTTAACCCAAATGATGAATTCAGGTATAATAAATCATCAAAGGAACCAATTGCTATGATGACTTTTTATACCTAATTTTATCATTTGGGTTAACCCAAGTAAAACAATTATATGAAGTTTATATCGAATTTATATGAAAGACTTTGTATACAAGCTGTATACGAAAGTGGACATATAAAATTTTCATATATTTTATATAATCTATATGAAATATATCGATATTATATGGTTAAATGGTGCCTATAATTTTGCAGCATTTGTTGATAGTATATAAAAAGTATATACAATATGTTTGTTTCTATAGTATAATTTCATATAGATTATACTAAATATATGAAAATTCTATATGTTCACTTTCGTATACAGCTTGTATGCAAAGCCTTTCATATAAACATCGTATAATTGTTTCACTTGGGAATTATGACTAATTTTTTTCTGAATTTCGTTGCATTCCAACGATGCAAACTTCAACATCATTGGAAGAGTCAAGAGACTCAGGGTTACTCAGGCCGGCCGGGGCGCTCGATAGGCAATCGCGAGTTTTCCCGGAGAAATTAACACGATCCGGGCGCGCGAGTCACGTGGAGACGCGAGTCGACCAAGGGGAGACGATAGTACAGCGAGAGATTGAATTACGCGCCTCGGCGTCTACTTTTACGCTTACGCTGATAAATTTAACATCGGCCGAGTATAAATACTCGACGCTCATTTGCGCCCGCGAGTCCTATATCTTTCGCTACTGTTGCAGCTTCTATCGCCGCGCGCGTTTTTGCCGTCGTGTGTCTTTCGTCGCGATACACGCAGCGAGTTATCAGTCGTCGCGCGACTTCCTGGATGAGCTGAAATTCCAACGAGCGAATCTCGCGGATCTTCCGGATATTTGTATGGAAAAATATATGTCGCGGAAAAGTTCTATACACTGTAAAAAAAGTTCTTAAATTTACTACACTAAGAAATCTGAAATTTACACATCAAGTGTATGAAATTATGAATCCACATACACTGTATATTAAAATTAATAAGTGGACATTTGATTTCTATAAATGTATGGCAGCATTAATATACGTGTCGATTTTTCGTTCGGCATCGCACATGGAAATATTTGTATAGAGAAATATATGTCGCCGAAAAGTTCTATATATAGAACTTTTACTTTTACTTTTAGAACACTGTAAAAAAAGTTCTTAAATTTACTACACTAAGAATTCTGAAATTTACAAATCAAGTGTATGAAATTATGAATCCACATACACTGTGTATTAAAATTAATAAGTGGACATTTGATTTCTATAAATGTATGGCAGCATTAATATACGTGTCGATTTTTCAATATAGCTTCTTATATGAATATTACAATTCACAATTTAAAATGAATACACTTATCTATCAATTCATCAATGATAGACACGTGTATAGAAATTAATGTACGGTTACGAATATTCATGAACGGATATAAAAATGCATAAACATTATTTCAAATATTGCGACGAAAATCTGTTATATTTAACAATTCAAAGTGTGCAGTATTTCAAGCAGTTCCTATATAAAATATAAAACACAAAGAATTTTTTACAGTGTATGTCGCATGTATATTGCATATATTCTTATATGCAACACATATGTTGCATATAGAATTTGTCGTCGACATGTAAGTTATTTCCATGTGGGATTAATTGCCGACCGTTTTTTTTCCTCAAGCGGAGGACGATAACAGTTCGAGCGACGACTCGGAGATCAACGTTCAATTGTGCAAATGAGTTGATCTCGCTTGCCGCAGCGACGAACAAGACGCCGAAGGCGTCTTGTCTGTCGCAAGAGGATCGCAACTCAGCCGCGTTGAGTGCTCGGCTTTAAAACTTTAAGAGACAGAGTGAGACAGAGAGAGAGACAACGAAGACCGGTTGATCCAGTATAGACAGATATACCAGCCGGATATACCAGGACCAAAAGGATTCTCGCCCCGCAGTAGCAGCAGCAGCACCTTGAGTCGATGTGTCACGCGTTTCCGTCGTTGCCTCACGCTCCAGCGCTCAATCGCCAGTGACACTCACAGCCTCTCTCAGTCGCTCCACACTCACCACACCGCTTCAATCGTCAGCCCGACTACATATCGCCTGACGTTAAAATTCGCTCCGAGTCACCTGTGATTTTTTTTTTTTTTTTTCAGCAATTCAAACCAGCCGCGCGCGGTAGCCGTTTCAGTCCTCCGTCCTCAGTCCTCAATCCGCCAGCTCGGATTCTTTCAATCTGCTGGCGAGGCAGAAGCAAATGGAAAAAAAAAAAGAACGAAGGGAATAAATAAAGAGGATAATCGAGGAGCTGACTAAACTCGCGTGGGGCCCTTTTGTGCTTCCAGGTATCCCCAGGTATCGCCGGACGCGGTTGAGGCGCATCACACACCGACAGTCGCGCAGTCCTCGTTTTCCTCACGACCCATCCGCGTGCATCAGTCGTACGTATTACACACAGACGCTACGGCTATATGGGTGTGATGTATATATATATATATATATATATATCTCTCTCGACGCTATATATTATATATATATATATATATATATATAGCGTCGAGTTACAGCAGGTAGTAGCGGATACCGTATATTTAGCGCTAGTCACAGGTATACGACCCTCTCCAGCCCCCACGACCCGTGTGGCAGCAAACCAGCAAATCTTTCTCTTCCTCCTCGCGCTCTTCTCGTGCTCTTTGCTCGTCCGTAAAACCAGATGGAGACCGGCGCTGCCTTCGCTCTTCGCTCTTCAGCTTCGCGAGAGAGAGAGAGAATGGGAAGAACCGGTCCGATGAGCTCGCTCACTCGCTCGTTCGTGGTCTGCCCGGTTGGTTGGCTGGTCGGTCGGTCGCTTCCTAGCCTGCAGGCCACCACCCTGCCCACCTCGCCCAACACGTTTCGGCGAAGCCCGCGGAGCCGCCGCCTCTCGTGCACGGACCACCACGCGCTCACTCCGGCAGGCCATTAGACCCCCCCCCCCCTCTCGCCCCCCTCCTGACCCCTCCGGTGCCTAATTAATCCAAACTATTCTCAGAACGCGTTTATCTCTATTAACGAAAAAATAATTCGCCCACTTTCGAGACATTTCGGGAATGTCCGAGCCGGTTTCGACGTAGGGTTTTTTTTTCGTTTTTTTTTACGAGCTCGCGGCTTCCTTGGTTCAAAGTCACGGCGAGGTCACACCGAGCATAATCGCATCTGGCGCAAGCCGATGGATTTATTTTAAGTGGGACACGCGCAGACGTCGTAATACGGGTAGAAATAACGCAGGACGTTTTACGTTTTTCTTTTTTTTTTCTTCTTTTTTTTTATTCCAGCGGGTATTGGATTTTCTCTCGCTGCTCGAGAAGGAAGAACGAGAGGAATGCAATTATATCAGCGAAGAGCGAGAGAGAGCCGAGTCGCCTCTCGCTTACGCCGCGTCTCGTTGCGTAACACCGATCGTTATCACCGACCGCGAATTACGTGTCGTTATAACCCAGCGGTGGTGGTGCTTCGTTTGCGTAGATGGGTAGGAATCAAGGCACATTATTTCGAGGCAATCTATGCGTTTTTGTAGCTGTCTGACTCTCGAGCCTCGGTAGGTAGGTTAATAGCAAAGATTGCCCAGATTGTTTTTTTTTTTTTTTTTTTTTTTTTTTCACACAGTTTCAGATAGTGAAAGATGCGAATGAGGAAGTCGAAACGTCATCTTTGCGCATGGAATGCGTAAGTCGGTCGATCGAACCTCAGAAGCGGTATAAACGTAATGGGGGGAGAGAGACGAGATTATTGGGCAATCGTGTTTCGAGGAAGTGGGAGGCCGTAAATCCGCTCGATCGACGCGCGGCACGAGACGCAAAATTGGCCGCGCGCGCGGCGGTTCACCGCAGCGCTCGATAGGATCCCGCGCTGGACCGCGCGGGCGCGAAATATTACGGGTGAAAAAGAGAAAGGACCGGACTATATCGTGTAACGTCCTCACCTGCTGTTTGCACTCGGCGTGACGCACTCGACGAACGATATTCTCGCACTTCGGAGCACCAGCGTCGTCTGGAGTTCGATTTTACGACGCTGTGTGAGTCGATTTTTTTTTATCGTTACAGCGAAAAGGGCCGAGGATTTATGAGTCAGAATACCGAACGACGATGATGTCGTATAGAATTATGAACGAATTAATAATGATAATTATATAATAGAGTAATGACACGCGCTGGCGCGCGTGCCTGAAAAACTTTTCGCCAAAATCTACCTCGGAAATTTTTATTTTCAAGATATCGACTTTTAACCTGTACCATCGTTCTCAAGTCGCATATTCTACCCCCGAAAACACTGGTTATTAACCTTTTTTAATCGATTTTGAAAAAAATATTTTTTTGGCGACGAAATTTTTTTTTTTCTGTCAGAAATCGTAGATTCGGCTCCGGACCGAAAATCGCCAAAATCGACCCCAATTTTTTTTCTTTTCAAAATATCGTCTTTTAACCTATACCATCGTTCTCAAGTCGCATATTCTACCCCTGAAAACACTGGTTATTAACCTTTTTTAATCGATTTTGAAAAAAATATTTTTTTGGCGACGAAAATTTTCTTTTTTCTGTCAGAAATCGTAGATCCGGCTCCGGACCCAAAATCGCCAAAATCGACCCCAAATTTTTTTCTTTTCAAAATATCGACTTTTAACCTATACCATCGTTTTCAAGTCGCATATTCTACCCCCGAAAACACTGGTTATTAACCTTTTTAATCGATTTTGAAAAAAATATTTTTTTGGCGGCGAAATTTTTCTTTTTCTGTCAGAAATCGTAGAACCGGCTCCGGACCAAAAACCGCCAAAATCGACCCCAATTTTTTTTTCTTTTCAAAATATCGTCTTTTAACCTATACCATCGTTCTCAAGTCGCATATTCTACCCCTAAAAACACTGGTTATCAAACTTTTATAATCGATTTTGAAAAAAACATTTTTTTGGCCACGAATTTTTTTTTTTTCTGTCAGAAATCGTAGATCTGGCTCCGGACCCAAAATCGCCAAAATCGACCCCAAATTTTTTTCTTTTCAAAATATCGACTTTTAACCTATACCATCGTTCTCAAGTCGTATATTCTACCCCCGAAAACACTGGTTACTAACCTTTTTTAATCGATTTTGAAAAAAAATATTTTTTGGCCACGATTTTTGTCAAAAATCATAGATCCGAAAAAAAAGGAAAAAAAAAGCGAAAGACGAAACGTCGGTGAAAATGTTTGCTCTCGGTGAACATTTTTGCTCTCGCACCTGCAGACGGAAGCGGCCGTTCCACGACCCTAATCCCATTCCTTTTTCTACCCACCAGCCGTACCCACAGCACCGGGAGGTCCGGTGGCCCTGTGGCTCGAGAAATGCCGGCCGCAAAAAGAGGCTGACACTTGCCGTGCCTACCAGAGCGATGGCTCAAACTATTTTCCCCTTGCAAGATGGATCGACGTAATTTCCAATGAGACCATACACGAAACACGTGCGGCACTAGGACGACGGCGACAACGACGACGACTGAGAATAAGATAAACGAGCCACAGTTGCATCGCCGGGACAGCACGTGGCATTTGACTTCTGAACTTAACGTGAGAAAATGTCATATTTTTCCGCAATCCTCGTTGGAAGATTCAGCAAAATATGCTGACGTTTGTGTGGTGGCGGGGCATCGGGGAACGCAGGAGAAACGATAAATCTCGAGAAAAGCCAGATTGGTGGTGCAGGTTGCGAGACGCGTGGAGAAATTCTCGGGGGTTGAGTGAGACAGAGAGAGAGACTGACTCGGTTTCTCGCAACGCAAACTTTGTCGAGAGTTTGCGAACGATAATTATCCGAGTTCTGGAAGTTGGGGGGGCGACGGGTGTGGGACCCGAGCGCGCAGCACGCGCTGCAACGTTGGAACGTCGTCGAAACGACCAAGTTGGTGGGCGCTCGCGAGCCGGCGTTGAGAGACGAATACATGGAAACTCGCTCGACGCAACTCGCGCTCGCCGGCAGAACCAACAGACGCGAACCCTTTCCGCTTTTCCTCCTTTCCCTCCGTCGCCCCGGCAACGCGGGCCGCGCCTCCCCCCTCTACCCGTATAGTTTGCACAAACTAGACGACCGGGCGAACACACGACGAACAAGTTTGCGCGCGACTCCGGCGACATTTTTCGCGCGACCTCCACACAAGTTGGCTTCATACGCACCTACTGTTCATTTTATTATCGGTGTCATTTATACGCTGTAATTTCTCGGTCAACGACTCGCAGAGTCCGGCAATTTTTTCTTTTTTTTAATTCGGTCGTTAAAGATATTTAATAAGAATTTTTGTTTTTTAATTTGTTTTCAAATTTAATTAAGGGATAGAGAAATTAATTAATTATTTTTATTTTTTTCAAATCTAACTTTTTTCGTTAGAGAGCGAGAAAAAATGTCAAGCAACCCAAGTGAAAAAAAATTATATCGTTTATATATGGATTATATACAGCGCTCATGTATGGAATTGGGCATATATATTCCATAGTAAATTTCTATATAATGAACATGCAGATAATTAATTTATGTCTAGAAGATATAAGAACTTTATAAATTATATATATGGAATTAATGATGAATTATGCGCTGACTATGTACAGACCGTATACAAAATTGTGAGTCTGTTTATTTGTATGTTCGTTATATACAAATTTATTATGGAGTATAATATGATTTACTATGGATTATATATGCCCAATTCCATGTATGAGCGCTGTATATAAACCATTTTTTTCACCTGGGAAATTTCCCTGTTATTTCGCGGCACTTTCTCATTCTTTTTAAATTCGTTTATTAAAAATATTTGGTAATCATATTTTTTTTTAGTTACGCAGCAAGAAAGATCGTGAAGCTGCTTTCTTTTTCCGTAATTTCTCGGTCGCTCCCTCGTCTGTACAAAAACCGAGTATGCGTCCCGGTATTTCCCATCCGCGTGGCGCGGCGCGCGGTGAGATCGAAGCCGCGCGACTCGGGCGTATAACTTGGGGCACGTACGAGTAACTGATACACGCACCGAATGCGGATATTTTTGGCCACGTGTCATCCGACGCGCAAGTTCGCTGTCGCGGGCTTGAGTCGGCGAGTTTTGCGGAAAGCAGCTGAGAGCGGGGAATTCGAGAGCGCGTCGGGAGGCTCGCGAGCGAAAATTACGCCGACAAGAGACGCGCCAAAAGGACGAGTCGGAAGGCACCGCTTGATCTGCCCGCGGTCGACGACGGCCAACGGGAGAGCCGCCGGGGCGACCGAACGACGCGACGACAGCCACCTCGCTCGGCTCTTTATTTCAATATCTCGTCCTCGATTCTCCTCTCTGCTTCTGCTCTTAACCTTCCTCGCGTTTCGTGCGCCTCAAAATTATCCCTCGAAATATTTCATACTTTTTCTTCACCCCCCAACTAACATCTCAGACACGCGGCGGAAACGACGACGACGACGTAGCTCGGTCGACAAATATATCCCTCTTATATGCTACCGTCACGTCCATCAAATTCCAAGTGAGGTGAACGTATGGTGGATAAAACGTTAAAAAAAAAATCCGTAGCATTCCCCGAGTTTAAAATACCGGATGTAGGGATCCGCTTTTTTTCTCCTTCCCTCCTCGTCGCAGTTGTCCGCAGGTGAGATCCACGAGGGCGCACGAAAAAATTAAAGGTACACTGCTAGAGAGCCGAAGATGCATGCGAGGCGCTCGGTCATCTCGCTGGCTGCGAGAAGCACCCCGACTCCTTTCTCGCTCCTTGCATCGTGGCCCCCTTTTTCCTTCCTAGGTATCACTTTTTCCTTTCCTCTCTTTTTCACTCTTTCTTTCTCTCCTTCCTCGACACTCGTGTCTCGCTACGATATTCTCTTCTCTTTGTCGCCCTTTTCTCCCCCCGGCTTTGCCATTCTTTTTACGTGCCTATCGAGCAGGGGGGACCGGTAATACAAGAGCGCGCGCGAGCCAAGCCAGAGTCCGTCTCTCCTTCTCTCTCTCTCTCTCCCTCTGAATCCTTTTGTTTGTAGGAGCAGCCGAGTCGACCGGTTCGCCGCCAGTTCCTCGAACCATTTATTCCGGCTGGCTCTCTCGCGAACCGTTTTCTCTCTTCATCTTCGGCCCTCTCGCTCCTCCGACTCGGCTCGACCGCCGCGCTCCACGTCGCCGGCGTTTCAGCCCAGTGTGCTACACTCTCTGCCTCGAACGCCTCCTCCGCGCCAACCCCATTACTTTTCTCTTTTTCCATCGTTTTTTTTTGTTCACCTTTCTTTTCATTTTTCATCTTCCTCCTCTTCTTCTTCGGCTTCTTCTTCCTCCTCTTCTTTTTGCTACTTCACCAACTCAGCTTTCCTCTCCTCTTATTATTTCTCCTTGTTTCTTTTATTTCGTTGCAGTTAGGCCGCCTATACTCTCGGTTCATTTCTGTTCCGCTTATACACCTACCGACCCCGCTGCACGGCAGTTTGGCTGCGTTAGTCTCGACTCTCGGCACGTCAGCCGACGAAACACGAGGCGCTCGCGCTCTTTGCCTTCGCCGCATACCTCTGCCATTCTTTCCACTCTTCTTTCTCTCCTTCTGCCTCTCTCTTCTTCTTTTTTCTTCTTGTTCCTCCTCCTCCTCTCCTTTCCTTCCCGCTCCGCGAATAAGTCGACTCCTTCGCCTCTCGGCTTGTATAACTCGCTCCAGAATGTCGACGGGCGCTCTTGATCTCCGTTGTAGATCCCGCCGCGGATGTGGCAGTCGCAGGCGCAATCTCGGAAGTGGCTGCGGCAAAATGGGCGCGATTGAATTGCAAATTGACACACCGAGCCGCCGTCGTCGTCGTCGTCGTCGATTCTTGAATGAAATTAAATAACATTAGACGCACGTTGCAACACAAATGTTTACGATCGCTTGAAATAACGCGTGTGGCGTATTTGCGGAATTTCCTTGGGCGCGGATCCAGAAGAAGAAACAATAAAAATCCTCCGCACTCTCGTTTTAATAATACAAAAACCTACCGAGCCTTTTCTACAATAAAAAATGCTCAGCAATGCCGCATTCCTATATGGAAATAAAGTATATGAAAAATATATAAAAGATGTATTCTAGATATACAAGATATATTTTGTCCAAAAACTTCTATATGTCGGATATATTTTAGGATATATACGAAATATACGCGAGCGAAAAATATATCTTAGATATATCCAAAATATATTAAAAATATATTTTTACTGTATTATCGTCCGAAAAGTTCTATATGTCAGATATATTTTCGTGTATATTTCTTTTCCGTGGGGATTATCAACTAGTGCACAACTTTCTCGTGTGCGATGAGACGCTGGCAAAAAAAAGGGAAACTGACCTTTTTCGAGCTGTTGAGAAATTGGAATTTGCGTTCCCGGTGGGTACTGATACTGTGAGTTGTTTCCCGGACGTCCACGTGGCCTCCGACCAATCCGAGGCTGCAATTAGAACGAAAATTGAAGAGATTAGTGGAAACGAAGGTCGACAGAGACATCAATAAATGGGAGATTAAATCAAACATGAGGCGAGAGAAAAATAAGTGTAAAAAAAGTGCACGACGATCGACTGTCCGTCGAAGCAGTTGTTGACCCTGGTTATCGATTATCATCCAACTGAACGGTGCGACGTATTAATTAATGGTCGCGAGGCTTTCGACGAGAGTCGCATTTCGGATTGTCGGAAGAGGGGGAAAGGCGAGAGGGGCTACGATAAAATGAGTCTCAGCGCCGGAATGTCGGGCGGTGATTCGATCGTTCGATTATTCCGGAGGGAGGGAAGAGTTTATTGCAAATCGAGGTTAAAGTCGCCCTGGCACCGGGCCATAAGGCATCAATTCTATACGTAGTCGCGTTCCAACTGAGGCTGCACGTGCGGCATATGTCGCTATTCCCCCTCCCTCCCTCCCTCCTTTTCCACCCTAATGTAAACGCGTAGAATGCATAGACTATCGTGATACAGCGGTGGATAATAAATCACATGCCCCCAAATGATCTATCTATATCTACATCTATCCATCTTCCGCATCGTCGTATATTGCCAACGTTGCTCCTCGTGCTTTTTAATTTATTCCACCGGCCGCGCGGTTATGCAGGTAAATCTGGATCGTCGAGTCGTTGCACCGCGGGGAGCCCTCACATCGAGGCTCCGAAAATCTCTCGGGTTCGAGTCCCGTGCGTGAAAACCACGTCATCTCACACCTGCTCCGCCCACGCATGCTCTCCACCTATGGCTTTGTGCGCGCGAGTCTAAAATGTTGACTCTGTATAATTTAAATGTCAATGTTACTATACAAAAACAAGTATAGCCTCGGTGTGTGCTTTTTTTTTCAAAGGCTGAGATAACGCGGGACGCCTGGAATACGTCACAATTGTCTCTGTCTGCGTCTGCCTATCTGTTTGTCTTTCTCTTGCTCTTGTGGCCGGCTCCAAACTGGCTTTTCGAGAAATTTTACGTGCGCTATTATGATGTTGAAGTTTGCATCGTTGGAATGCAACGAAATTCAGAAAAAAACATTAATTCTAATTAACCCAAATGATGAAATTGCGTATAAATATCGTCATATGAACTAATTGATATGATGACTTTTCATACCCAATTTCATGACGTTGAAGTTTGTATCGTTGGAATGCAACGAAATTCAGAAAAAAAATGCATTTTAATGAACCTAAATGGTGAAATTGCGTATAAAAAATAATCACAGGAACTAATTGATATGATGAATTTTTATACATGATTTCATCATTTGGGTTAAATAGAATTAATTTCTTTCTGAATTTCGTTGCACTGCAGCGATGCAAACTCCAACATCATACAATTTCATCATTTGGGTTAACTATAATTAATTTTTTTTCGGAATTTCGTTGCATTCCAACGATGCAAACTTCAACATCACGAGCTGTTGTGTTTTTTTTTTTGGTTTTTGCATTTATTTTATTGTATTATACTCTGTTCTTTTTTTTACATATTTGCATTTTTTCTTGGTTGCTGTTTTTTATTTATCCTATTCTTTCATTGCTTATTCCGTTTTTATTTTTTTTAACTGTTTTATATTGTTCGCAATTATTTTTAGGGGACTCAGTCCTACAGCACGAAATAAATACATCTCCCTCTCCTCTCTCCCTGCTTCACTCACTCAACTCGCTGAACGCGCGGACCATTTCATTCGCTCATGACTCGCGTACACAAAACCCACCCACAATCGCACGAGCCATCTATCCGACAATTTCGCCGACCGACCAACCCGCCCGTTGGCCGCTCGCACAGATACAGCGGCACACGACGTAGCGGCAGATACCGTGGGGAGGAGGAAGGGAAATCGATCGAACCGGGTTATCCGCGACTATGTGCCGGCACGGGAATTCATTTTCTCTTCCGTTATACTCCCACCCCACGCCGACATCCCCGTCCGCCGAGCTTCCAGAACCCTCGCTCGAGCGAGGGTGGATGATGGGCGCCCGTTTCGCGTTCGCTCTTCCTCCTCGTCCTTCTCCTTTCCACTTCCTCCCTCCCTCTCCGTCCCTCTATCTCTCTCTCTCTCTCTCGACTCTCCTCGCCTGGCTACACAGATAATGGATTCTAGAACCGTATCACTCTTTGCCTCTTCCGTCCCTCACTCTCGCTCCGTTCGTCGTCGTCGTCGTCGCTCGATAACGCTCAGCGATAAATCCCACTGTTGTTCCCCGCATTCCTGATTTATTCGATCATCTTATACATACTATTATTCCATATCATTTCATGTTCCACAAAATGCTACCAACATTTTGAGAGTAAGAAAACCACATCGAGAAACAGAGGCAGAAATAGATAGACAGATCTGTCTCTGTTTCTCTCTGTGTTTTCCTCACTCTCGTTGGTAGCATTTTGTGAAACATGAAAAATGATACAGAATAATAATATCGTCGTAAGTTGTTCGAATAAATCAGGAATGCGGGGAACAACAGTGGAATTAGATAGATATGTTTATTTCGTACCCTGGAATTATTGCCCCCTAATAGTACCAGAGTGCAGTTACAAAAAACCGCAAAATAAAATAAAAAGGGATAAATAGGGATGCGTAGAGGGGGTTCTTCTTCGAAAACAGCCTCTGGGCCTACGGCCCCTAAGAAGCCTGGTAGTCGAAGCAGTCACTATCCCAATTGCGGCTGTGGACCGACTTATGATGGAAGAAATAGAGAGAGAGAGAGAAAAAAAAATGAGAGAGACAGAAAAAAGCCTCTTCAGAATCGATGCCAAAGCGTCTATCGACCAGAAACCGCCGTTCCGAATCGTGTTAATTCCGATAACAACTTACTTCAACGGAAGATGGTGGACGTCGACAACGAGACCAGAGTCCTCTGTCTTTTAGCGCACACTGTGATGGTGTGTTTGGTTAAAGAGTCGTCCGAGTGTGTGGCAGAGGGGGGGAGGGTGAGGGGAGGGAAGTAGATTTCTGTGTGTGTGGAGGGTGGGCGACGAGGGCTTTATAACACACTCTCCTCTATATTATCGGCGGGGGGGTCAACGAGGGTCACAGCCCGGGGGGCTTTCACTGACTCGGCGTCACCGACATCACCGACACTTTTACTCGGTTAAGCACCGGGAGTATCCGGCTGGCACGACACTTGCGCTCGCCGCCGCGGCCACCACCACCGTCACCACCACCGTCGCCACCATCATCATCATCATCATCATCACCATCACCACCACCAGCACCGCCGCATGCTACTCAGCCTTATAGCCAGCTATACAACGTCGCTATTGTTCCCTCTCGCCTCGCCGATTCCACAAACACACATTCGGATCGCACTCTGATCGCACCTGCGACGATATATATATATATATATCAATTCTCTCACATCACTCACAGCGTCGTTATTATTACGTGTATCACGTATTACGACCTGTTGTCGTCGTCGCCTCCAACCGGGCGACGTAACGCAGTTTTTTTCTTTCTTTTTTTTCTTATTCTCTTCCTCTAATAACTCAATTATTCTCTCGTCGAAGGCGTCGATGTAGAGCGCGCTGAATTAAATACCAACAATGTCCGCTAGAGCTCGATAATTCGCTTGGACTGCTGAAGCGAAATCGTCGCGGAGGGAGGAAACAGGATTTTCCGCACGAGACTCGCGTTCCAGTCGTTCCACACGTCCCCTGCGCACCGCCGTCCCGCGCCCACGCGCTGTGTCTCTTTTCCCTCTCTCCCTCCCTCTCTCTCTCTCTCTCTCTCACACACGCACAGACACAATCTCGCTCACTCGCTCGCTCGCTCGTCTCCGTCTAGTTTTCCCTCGCGCAGCGAAATTCCTCGACTCGGCAACGTCGTCGACGCACCCGCGCGCGGCCCTCGCAAGTGGGTATAGAGAGAGAGAGCGAGCAGCCGCGTGTGCATAAAGCGCTCGGACGCGAACTGCGATACGCGCGGGCCGCAGTGCTGCCGTCTACTGGCGGGCCCGGCGACCGCGAGGAGGAGGTTTCGCGTTCGCCGACAACCCCTGCCTCCCCCCCACCCCCCCGTCGGCGCGGAAACGGGAGACGGAGGCTGGGGCGTCATCCCTCCACGTCGCCAGCGACGCCGGGAACGCTCGAGAGTCGCGCCGTTCGCTGGCCTCCCGCGCGCACCTCCTCCCGCGCTCCCCCCTCCCCACCCTCTCCTCTCCTCCTGCTCCCCGCGACGCTTCGCGACGCCCGCGCCGCACCTCGCCCCACGGCAACGCGAGCGCCGCACACGGACGCTCCGCGTGTGACCCACAACACGCGCCCGCTGGCTTGTATGGCTTTTTATTTTCTTTGTGTGTTTGTTTGTTTTTCTTTTTTTCCGTCGCTGTTTTGTTTCCTCTCCTACGCTCTGTCTCCGTAGTCTCGTTGATCGTTTTATTGGGGTGTCTGGAATCTTCGACTTTGAGGTTGACGCGAAACGAGCGAGATGAGTGGGTTTTTTTTTTCTTTTTTTGCCGGGCGAGATATTAGTATGTTGCTTTGGGTCTATGAGGCGACCCGAGGCGATGTGGATGGATTAATCTCCCGCGTTTTGAGATCCTATCGCGGGTTATTTGCGGCGCGGTGCGAGATTAAGTTATGCGTTGAGGGATATTTCCGGACGGTGCGGTTATGGGCGCTTGATTTATCGATAGGCATTGGGAATTATGCGGCGGTTTTGTGGGGTTGAGTTTTGCTCGAGTGCCTGAGAATTATAGAATTACTGTTTTGAGATGGAGAGAGACAGTCGCGTCACTTCGGGGAAACGAGTGGGACGTGAATTCTTGGTGGAAAACAAGCGTCAACATCCACTTGGCGGCGCCGAAGCGAAACTCACGGGGTGCTAGTCGAAGACGCTCGAAACTGGCGCACAAACAGGTGGCACGAGTACAGAGAGAAGGACGAGGTGGACGAGGGGGAGGAGGAAGCGGACAAACAAGTCGATGAGACCCAGCGGTCGTAGCACCCTCACCGGCGGCTCTGCTGTTGCTCCCTTTGCGCGTCATTCCGCGTCCATGCGCGACCCCCGCCGCCTATAACCAGTCGCTTCGTGATATAAACGTGCACCAGCGTTAATCCTCGGACCGACGGCGCTCCAATCAAAAGCTATAGCTTCGACAATCCACTTAATATCATTATCTTCCTATAATTCTATTACATTTTTTAAATTATTCCTGCTGTTTTCCTCCCATTCCTATTCTAATTAATCAACACAATATTAGTGACAATAATCAGCAGGTGTAGCTGCATCTGAAAATACAACCTTTCCTATTGAACGTGTATACCAATTCAATGTTGGATGTACTATAACTAGCTATTACTTAATGTTATCGCCTTCCTATTATTCTATTACATTATTATTATCTCAATTATTAACCTCCTGATCCTATTCTAATTTATCGACAATATATTAGCGATAATAATCAACAGGCGTAGCTGTATCTAAAAATGCAACCTTTCCTATTAAACGTGTATTAGAGTCCAATGTTGGATGTACTATAACTAGCTATTACTTAATGTTATCGCCTTCCTATTATTCTATTCCATTATTACTATTCCAATTATTAACCTCCTATTCCTATTCTAATTTATCAACAAAATATTATACTGATAATAATCAACAGACGTAGCTGTATCTGAAAATGCAGCCTTTCCTATTCAACGAGTATCACAATCCAATGTTGCATGTTATCGCCTTCCTATTATTCTATTCCATTATCATTATTCCAATTATTATCCTCCTATCCCTATCCCAATTCATCGGCAATACATTACCGACAATAATAACCAGCGGGCGCACCTATACACGAAAACCCAAACTTTCCTATACAACGTGTATTGTAACTCAATGCAGCATTCACCATACCCAGCTACATGCTCGCATATTGCCAGTGTGTGCGCCGATGTTTTGCCAACGCAGCAGCAGCAGCAGCAGCAGCAAATTCCACAGCGGCAATGTCGAGGGTGGAAGGGATTCAGCTGGGGTGAGTCGAGGCGCCGAGATTTAAAGCAGTGTAAGGGTGGAGTGGAGAGGAGCTAGAGAGAGAGAGAGAAGGGGAGAAAGGAATTAACGAACGGAAGGGGGTCGACGGGGTTCGCTTTTGTATGGTGGCTATTAGTTGGCGGATGTAAACAGGAGGACACCGAGTACCATAGAGAGAGGGAGAGAGAGAAAGCGAGAGCCCAAAAGCGGGCTCACTGGATGCCGGCGCTAACCGGCAACGGGAGGGTGGAACACGAAGGCAGGCAGGCAGGCAGGCAGGCAGGAAGGAAGGAAGGAAGGGATCGATGCGCACGAGGGAGGGTTGCACCCTCGCCGTGCGAACGAGGGAAAGAGCGAGACGGAGAGGGCGCGACTGCTGGTGGGGTTCAGTCTGGCCGAACCCTGGCCACCCCGGCGGGGGTGTTTTCCCTCTCCCCGTCTCGCTCCCCCGTTGCTCCCACGGGGGTATATCCCACTCTGGCCGGTTTGCCGCCCCCTTGACTCTCTACCCACCGGCGGAGAATCAATACAGCTACGAACCCGCGCGGCCCATCCCTCCCTCTCTCCCTCTTTCTGTGTTTCTCTCTCTCACCCCTCATCCACCCCACACACACTTGCGCCGCTCCACCTTCCGCGTTCGGAACGCCGAGCAACCGCAGAGGGCTCTTTCCACCGGCGAATCATCCCCCGCGTCGTGGCTTCTCCTCCGCCGCTTCGTCGAGCGCCGCTGCAACTCTCCGCAACCGTCGTTCGATTATTTATATAGCGCGCGAAATGCGCTCTTCCTTCTCGTGCCCCGCGGACGAGACGCCCCCCAAAAGCCGAGTCTCCGGAAAGACTTTTTCTTCCTCTCCGTCCAACCGCTGCCACCGACCCCACGTTCCATCGCCTCGTGCGACTCGCGTCGCGAGGCTCCACAGCCTCCAGCCTGCCTCAACATATCACTCTCGTCCTTTTCTCGCGCACTCCCCGCGCCCGAAACTTTCCTTTCACTTTCTCGCCTCTCGGAGTTTGTCGCTTTTCCGCCAAATCGCGTTTATCTACGTTATGTAGGGTGAGGATGGTTTTTGATCAACGTCGTTCCGTGGCGAGACCGAAAAATATCCTGCGTTGCTCTCGTTTTGGGAGAAAGAAATAAAAATGAAAGAAATAAATTTGGGGAAAAGAAATAAAATGGATTTGTGAGAGAGGATGAAGGAAAGAAAGGGAGAAGTTTGTTGAAATTGTAAGTGAAGAAAAAAAAAAAAAAACGTAAATACACCCACGTTTCGTCCGCTGCAGTCGACGAGCCGCACGGAACGTCGGAATATTCGCTGATCCGAATAGCGAGCGCGACGCTATGCGCGGCTCCGGGGGGTTGTAAGCTGGTCTATCGATTGCCGGGATTTAAAGGGGAACCTCTCATCGTGCGTTACCACCCATCGTTTGGGAACTTGCGAGGGGTGAGGGTGAAAGGAGACAAAACAGAATAGTTTTTACTCACTGCAGCGATAGCCGCGTGCGTTGACGACAGCCCCGTCGATGATCGCGATCGTCTCGGTGTCGTGCCGACGTCGTCGCCTCTCATGATGCTCTCCACGACTGTCGAGAAATAAGTCAAACACGAATGATTACAGTCGATAAATCAGACGCGCGACAGGAGTCGATTTCTCATTTTCTCCGTTGACGATTATAAATAATCGGTAGACGAAGAAAAAACGAAAATGAAGAGTCATGAACACTGCAAAACCAAGCGTGTTTTTTCTCTTGTCTTTTACATTGCGACGAGTTTTTACACATTTATTACAGGCGTTTTCATTTCATATATAATTTACCATGTAAATTCCAACACGTTTTAAGTGTGTCAAAACTCGTCACAATGCAAAATATAGGAGAAGCAACACAAGTGCAACAAGCTTGATTTTTACCCAAGTGAAAAAAATATCGTTTACATATAGATTATATACAGCGCTTTATGGAATTGGGCATATATATTCCATATAAAATTTGTATATAATGAATATACAGATCATTCATTTATGTCTAGAAGATATAAGAACTTTATAAATTATATATATGGAATTAATGAGGAATTATGCACTGACTATATACAGACCGTATACAAAATTGTGAGTCTGTTTATTTGTATGTTTATTGTATACCAATCTAATATGGAGTATATTATGATTTACTACGGAATATATGTGCCCAATTCCATATATGAGCGCTGTATATAAACCATATACATTTTTTCCACCTGGGTAGACTGAATATTAGGCTGAATTTATGTCAGGGAATAAAAAAATAAAAAAACTGACCTCCGTCACCGATCAGACGCATTTGCACCAGGGCGGGATCCTCGTTGTGGTCCTCGAGCACCGTGTCGTCGGTTACCGTCAGGTCCTGTTTCCAGAGACAAAAATCAAATTGTAACGCTTATTCCATTTGATATCAATGCAACGATAATAATATCGATGCAACTCCCGTTAACTCCCGTTTGCTCACCTTGGCGGCCTCGTTGTAACCGACTATCACCGCGGTGTACCACTGGGTTGTGCCTTCGGCGCGATAGACCTCGACTCTGAATCCCACGAGGATGCTCGGCGTCGTCAGGAGAATCCGCTGACCGTCCTGCATCTCCGCCCATCGTCTCACCGCGCTTCCCCACGGCACCGAGTCCTTCGTCAGTTCCCAATCCTGTTGTGGAAATATTGTCAATTGAATTCACAGGGACGGGATTTCAGATTCGATTCGTAGGAAGGGATTTGTAATTTTTTTTTTTTCACTTTGGAGACAAAGTTTTATCAAGGACAAATTACGACCTCGAGTGACGATTCTATAGATGGATCACCCAATACCCTGACCCTCTTTGTCATCCGCTTGATCGATCAAACTCTCACGACAAAACAAACTTTTGTCCCTCGCTACAGTCGCGTCTACTTTAAGTAATCAGATAAATCGTATAAGGGCATCGCTATATTTGCGAAATTTATTGGGACGCGGGGAAAAAATCAATGATTCAATAAAAACCTTCGCTTACAGACTGTCAAAGACAAGTGTTATCAATTTAATTTCATTTCTGATTCCTACTATTTCGTATGGTATTGATAACTCCAAAATAGGCGAAAGAATATTTTATTGGTCCAACGTTAAATCGGATTGTGACAATAATAACCAGAGTTAATTCTAAAAATTTGTTTTGGGCAGCCCGCAAGCGGAGGTTTTATTAAATCAATGATATTTTTCTCCCGTGGATGAATCGGGCGGTATTACGAATTGAGACTCGCGAAAAAGCCTCAAAATTTAAATTCGTATTGTCCAAGAGCAGAAAATAGAATGACACGATTCGACATAATAGTTTCCACGGATTCCACTCACAGCGAAGGGCTTGAGTTTCGAGTAGTCGACGAACTCGAGTCTACGATCCTGCATAAACTCGACCGGCATCTCGTCCTCGTTGAGTTCGGCGCGCGCCACCAGGGGGTAATAGCACTGAAAGCAGAACACCGACAAAACGATTATTCACAAAATTCACAACGTCTATGTTGCTTCACGTGTTACATTCAACGCTATACAGAGTTTCGAAAAAAAAACCTGACCTTCTGCAGACTACGCAGAATATGCTGAATTTTTTACAGGAATTTAAAGTCAGACCCTCAAAAATCGCAAATTTTTAGAAGGGGTACCCCTTAGGTTTTTTGCGATTTTTGGGGGGTCTGACTTTAAAATTCTGTAAAAAATTTAAAAAATCAAGATATCCCATTCCGCCTTGCGTCATTCTCTTCGTTATAAAGTTTTCTCTGGAAGGCAAAAAGAAAATCCAGGTTTGGACGATCGAAAAAAAAGTAACCTCGATTTTAGCGAAGTGACGAAATTTCGAAAAAAGTGAAAAATCATTTTTTGCGTTTTTCTCGTCGAATTTTCTCTTTCTCGGGCAAACAACGGTGTTTTTCCGAATCAGCGGGAAATTTCCCATCGGATAAAGTTTTCGAACTTTGCGAAATCCAACATTTTTTTTTTTTCACAAAAAACGCAACTCAACTTCCGGCTCAAAAATTCTGTGAAAAATTCAGAAATCAAGATATCGCGTTCCGTCTTGCGGCATTCTCTTCGTTATAGATTTTTGTCTCGAACGAAGGAAAAAAATCCAAGTTCGATCGAGCAAAAAAAAAGTAACCTCAATTTTAGTGATGTGCCAACAAGGTAATATATATGGGCAGGTTAACGTAAATACAAATATCTAATTTTGCAACAGACCTGAATTAAGGGGGGGGGGGGGCAAGGCTTTTCAAGCCTTTATTATTTAGGGCAGACTTTAATTAAGGGTGCTGTGACAGACAAACAGACAAACTGTAAAAAAAAAAATATATATATATAAAATTTAAGATCAGGTACTACACTAGAGTTATCCGAGCCAGGAAATGACGCGTTCGCTCGGCGACTTTAGCGTCAAACGTTACCGTACGCTTGTCCCGAGAATTATATTTGTACACATTTTCAGCGATAAATCGCGCGTTTATTCATGCCGCATAATAGTAAGCGCCAAGCGCGCGTGTATCACTCGGTGCGCTTTACACCGTTGTATTCATACACTGTACAAGGTACAGTGGCTACACTGTACACCCAACTACACTGTACATCGGCTGACCCGCTCGCAGCGCACCGACTGTACGGTACACCAGAAGATAGATATACCGCTTCGCATTCAAACCGCAACGTTTCCTGTTACGGGCTACGGGCCCGCATTGCATCGCATCGCATAGCATCGCATCGCATCGCATCGCGTTTGATGCCTCGTAGCTCGTAACGAGCCAGCCAGCCAGCCAGCCAGCCAGCCAGTCGGTCGGTCGGTCCGCGCGCGCGCGAGCGAATACACGCTCGCCAGACTGGTAATTAATCGTGGCACGGTGGCCGGGCGACCGTAAGATAACCGGTTATCCGAGGCAAAAACAATTTACCTCCCTTGCTACACGGCGGATCGCTGTATATAATAATGTCCTCCGGCTCTTAGCGACGTCGTATTGACGATCGATCGATCGATGTACGTTTGATCCACACGGCTATCTCGGTATATACATTTTCCAATTTCATAGATGTGACTTTTGAATCGATGCGCCGGGTCCATTTAATTTTTCCCGATGCTCCGGATTTGTGGGATAATCTATATTTCCTTAACTAATTCTTCACCGATAGTTAACTAATTCTGGCTTCGGAGGCAAACAGGTTTTTTTTTTAATTAATAACAAGTTCCTTTTTTCCTGTTTTTTATAAGTGTTACCTGAGCACATTATTGTTAGCAGACGCAATTAGCTGTTTTTTTTAGCCCTGATATTTTGTTATAAAGAAGTTTTATATGCGTTGTAAATGAATCCTCGAGAGCTGCACCGAGCAGCCATGGGGATACCAAACTTATTGTGTGGTTTTTGTTTTCACGTTAATTGTAACCACTAAGCATGAATGTAAATTTTTATCACAATAAACCTTTATAAAAAGTGTAAAAAAAGTGTATGGCTTCGGCGATCCCCCAGGTTAATCATCCCGACTGTACCATATGATTTCCCATATGGAAATAAAGTATATGCAAAATATATAAAAGATGTATTCTGGACATACAAGATAAATTTTGTCCGAAAACTTCTATATGTCGGATATATCTTAGGGTATATACGAAATATACGCGAGCGAAAAATATATCTAAGATATATTCAAAATATATTCAAAATGTATTTTTATTGTATTATCGTCCGAAAAGTTCTATATGTCAGATATATTTCCATGGTGCTGAAGTTTGCATCGTTGGAATGCAACGAAATTCTGGAAAAAAAAAATAAAAATTTTAGTTACCCCAAATTATGAAATTATGTATAAAAAGTCATTATAGCGATTAGTTGGCATGATGATTTTTTATACCTAAAATCTCATCATTTGGATTAATTAGAATTCATTTTTTTCTGAATTTCGTTGCATTCCAACGATGCAAACTTCAGCATCATATATTTCCGTGCATATTTATTTTCCGCGGGGGATTCAATGAACTCTGGGGTGAACTCAATGAAGGAAAGGGGAACAAGGGGAGTGAGGAAAAACGTAAAAGCCTGAAGAAAGCGAACATAGGAATCAAATTTAAAAAACTAATTCTACAATTAACTGATCGATCCTCGTTACTCACGATTGCGGGCCAAGCGATCGCGCCGCCAGTGGCTGTTGCACCTCTGGCCAGTTTCCCGTTCAGTCGATGCTGATGATGATGGTGATGATTGTGACTATGATTGTTGTTATGATGGTGATGGTGGTGATTGTGGTGGTGGAGCTGGTGATTGTTGTTGTTGGTCTGGTGGTGGTGGTGGTGATGGTGGTGATGGTTGGCGTGATTGTTGTTCGCGTTGTTGTAGTGCTCGATGGGGACGAGTCTGCCGTGACGCGGGTCGGCCCTCTCGGCCCAAGTGAGGCCCTTCTCGATGAGGAAAAACGCGAACGCAGCATCCCTGTGCGGGAACAGCCACTCGCGTCTCTGCCACTCTACGTCGTCGTATTCAACGAGCACCTGCAACACACGTCGATTTAAACGAATTATTATTCGGCCATTGTTTTTACGAAAAATAAGAAAAAATAGAAAATTGAAATTAAAATTAATATGAAAAAAAAAGAAATGAAATAAATATGAAAAAAAAGAAATAAAATAAATATGAAAAAAAAGAAATAAAATAAATATGAAAAAAAAGAAATAAAATAATAGGAAAAAATAAAAAATACAATTTATATGAAATAACAAATAAAAGTTGAAATGAAAGAAAAATCAGAATTGAAATGAAAGAAAGATTAGAATTAAAATGAAAATAAAAATTGAAATGAAAGAAAATATTAGAATTAAAATGAAAATAAAAATTGAAATGAAAGAAAAGATTAGAATTAAAATGAAAATAAACATTGTAATTAAAGCAAAAATTAGAATTAAAATGAAAATAAACATTGTAATTAAAGCAAAAATTAGAATTAAAATGAAAATAAAAATTGAAATGAAAGAAAAAATGCGAAGTAAAATGAAAATAAAAATTGAAATGAAAGAAAAAATGAGAATTGAAATGAAACAAAAAATTTAAATAAAAATGAATTTAAAAAAAAAAACACATTTTATGGAGTGAGAATGCGAGTCCGCGACCTAGCTCGAAATAATGTCGATCGTAGTCGTAATAACGTCGACGTCGTCGTCGTCGTCGTAGTCGTCGTCGTCACGAGAATTTCGGTCTCTCGCGATGTAAACCTAGCGGATTAAATCCATCCTCGAGCCTCCCGTTCATAAATAATTCATTCGGCACGGCGAGCGATCGACACGCGGCGCGGCGGCGGCTGCGGCTCTCTGCCAAGTCACGCACTTGCCTCTCATTTCTTCCCCCCTCCCGATCCCGCCGTGTGCGCGCCTCGGCTCCACGGATCTCCTAAGCTCGCGTAGAGGCTAAAACCGATGAGGCGTCGCCGCGCGCGCTTCCGGCGTTAATGCACACGCACTCGATACCTTTCCGCGCGGTAGTCATCGGCCTGCCTCGTTTTTTTTTTTTTTTTTTTTTTTTTTTTTTCCCTCGTCCCCGCGAAATAATTCAACACACATTTATCGTATATTCATGCGCTCGAGTGTTTACATCGGGCGTCGTATGAATAAGTAGGCATCGGCAGCCATAATTGTATCGCGATGCGTTATTCATGGGACTAGGAGAGCAGCAGGGTGGGCCGAAACTCAGGCAGCCGGGCACGCTCGGTTAAGCTCAACTTTTCGAATAACCCGTGCGTGGCCTGCCATACTGATTGGCAGCGGAGCGCGCGCGAGCTGCGTCGGGGGATTATTTCAGAGCCGCGGATGCAAATCCGAATTACGGATTGTGATATCACTGTCAAAGGTTTTTGGAAGTTTTCATGCGTAAACTGTTTTTTTTTTCAGTGTTCCATACCGGTGTAAAATTAAATAAAATGTACTTTTGCAGTTAAATTGAAGCAAGTTTATTAGAATTAAAAGTGTGTTTGCAGTAAAATTGTGATAAGTCGTAATCACATAGTATCATTAAGTTTATATCAGTGTCGCATTTGTCCCTCTTTAAAAAAAAACAGTGGGAGAAAATCTCGCATTTTTCATGCCACATTTTCTATTTTCCGGGCAAACAACGGTGTTCTCCGGAATCAGCCGGAAATTCGCCATCGGTTAGTGTTTTCAAACTTTACGAAATCGGAAACTTGTTTTTTTTTTCGCAAAAACCGCAAGGAAAAAATTTACGATTTTTGAGGGTTCGGCTTTAAAATTCTTCGGCATAAAAATCATGCGGCTTTTTCTTCCTTATCGAGTTTTCTTTCGATTAAAAAAAAAATCCAGATTCGAGCGACCCAAAAAAAAGTAACGCCAATTTTGGCGAAGTGACGAAATTTCGAAAAAAGTTGCGGAATCACTTTTTATTTTTTCAAACATTTTTTAACCCTTTATCTCCATGTATTTTTGCCCGTACACAACAAATTCGCCCTTAATTCGTTTCCAAACGCGGTAGTCTTCACAATTTTTTTTAACTTAACAATTTTCGATTGTTAAATTTTGTTTGTTGTATCAACCGCCTGCTTCAAAGCCTGCCTCCTATTGACTAGTACATTAAATTTGTTGTACAAATTCGTCCCTAGAAACTTCCAGTCCTACGTTGCATTTCAAGTCCATGTTTTCTCATCCCCGGAGAAAACCAACTAGAAAGAAGAGCCGAACAAGTATCGAGGGACGCCGATAATAATAAGAACAGCGCTATGTCGGCTAGCTATAGGATTGATTGCAAAGGAACCAGCGCATCAAGTTCGTCCCTAAAAACTTCCAGTACTATGTAGCATTTCAAGTCTACATTTTCTCATCCCCGGAGAAAACCAGCTAGAAAGAAGAGCGCAACGAGTATCGAGGGACGCCAATAATAATAACAGCGCTATGTCGGCTAGCTATAGGATTGATTGCGAAGGAACCAGCGCAGCAAGTAGGTACGCGAGGGACAGGCGCGGCGGCGGCGGCGGCGTCGCGAGGCGGCCAGAGGGAGCAGTCGACTCGTCGTCGTAGCAGGCGGCGATGCTCGCTGGCTCGCTTGCGCGCGCGCGCGCGCGCGGGGAGCAACGACCCGCAGGGCCAAACGTCCCGTACGCGAATAGCCAGCGCTCTCGGTTGTCAGGCGTCGCGACGATGGCGCTGATCGCCGAAGGGAGCCGAGAATACCCGGCGAGAAATCCGCGTACATAGCGTGAGGCCGTCGTCTATATTGTGGCGCGTTTGGCTCTCGAGAGATTTTCACTCTCGTTAAAAAAGAAGAAAAAAAAAAGAAAAAAAGAAAAAAAGATAATAGGTACAAATGGGTGCCGAAGAAACGAACCGTCTCGTCGAATCTGTGAAATCATCGTAATCCGCGGTATGAGAAAGTTGCCGCTGCACGGGCAGCAGGTACTGCGGCGTGACGTGCGCGACGTGTGACGCGTGACGTTCCGATCCGCGGATCGCGGGGCTCTAGTGCCGCGGGGGACCCGCCAGGCGGCGCTACCGGTCGGGCCGCGATATCCATGATGGCCGCCGCTGGAAAGCCACGCCCCGGGGAAACCTTTGCGTGGGTGGGATCTAACGGTTGCCAGGGCAACCGGGCGCCATGATGGATCGCGACCTGCCTCAAAGCCCCTTGCTCGCCCCCCGCGCGCGAAGCGATGCGATGCGAGCGTCTTCCACTCTGCTGCGGGCGGCGAGCACATTGCGCCAAACTGCGAGACGGAGAGAGTACAAAGAGAGATAGAGAGAGAGAGAGAAAGAGAGATAGAGGCAACTCAAAGTTGCAGCCACGACAGACGTACCACTCGCTATTTGTGCCAGCCTAAAACAACCCCAAACACGTATTAACTTATTCACTCGCGGAAGAAACAAAAAATAGACACTTTTATTGACAGAAAAACGATACCCACAATGTGCTCGTTGCAGGAAACGCGCAAAAATTTTGGTTCGCCTTAGAGTTGTAAATGTCTAATTTTTATAGAAATAAAAATGATGGTACGATTGGCTTTGTAATTGTGTTTTTATAATAATAATTCGTAATGATTATAATATGATATGTAAAGAGAGAGAAAGAGAGATAAAAGCAACTGAAAGTTGCAGCCACGACAGACGTACCACTCGCTATTTGTGCCAGCCTAAAACAACCCCAAACACGTATTAAGTTATTCACTCGCGGAAGAAACAAAAAAAATAAACACTTTTATTGACAGAAAAACGGTACCCACAATGTGCTCGTTGCAGAAACGCGAAAAATTTCGCCTCGCCTTAGAGTTGTAAATGCCTAATTTTTATAGAAATAAAAATGATGGTACGATTGGCTTTGTAATTATGTTTTTATAATAATAATTCGTAATGATTATAATATGATATGTAAACTTTAAAGTAGAAGCAAAAAATATTAATTTCCCATAAAACTTCATGATAATCTTATTGAAAAAATGAAGGAATACTGTTAATGCATTGCAAAAATAATGTAGGACTGTCCATTTTTCGCACAATTTCTCCCAAAATGTAATAACAAATTTGGTTTTCCTTTCGGCTATTCAGAAGTTCACATATCATTTTATCGGCTATACAGAAGTTCACATATCATTTTATCGGCTATACAGAAGTTCACATGACGCTACAGGTCATCGTTATAAAATCGTAACTGGAAAATAAACCGTCGTGTAAACTTTAATTCTTAATGTAATGGGGACTTAAAACGTTACTTCGCCTTGTGTCTGTTGTCTGCCTAGCGCGCGTGCCTAGAATTGGGTTGCGTAACCGGCGATAAACGCGAGGAATCGATAATGCTTTCGCGGAATATTACGTCGACCCTCGTTGTGTATATTTTGTCGTCATTGACGGCCGAGATATACGTGGAGGCGAATAATATTCGGGTGGTGCGTTCGTCGGTCGTGCGAGCCGGCCTACCGCGTCCACGCTTTATTTATCTTTCCCGGCGCTGCGTAAATAGATGGCAAGGAACTGGGTGTTGACATTTGGCTGTGCGCTTGACGGCCGACAGTCGACAGTTCTATCGACGCCCGGCTTCTCATTTAGATACCCACGCGAATGTCTCCCCGGTTGCCGGCAATCGAACAACGAGCAACGTGGCCCCAATTAATAAAGTAACTATTTTATGCGAGGCCCCCGGAATGTGTTTCGTGTAAATCTTTCGAGGCGAGTCGCTCGCGACGATGATGCTGGTGGCCACGCGCGGGTTCGTTACTCCCACGAGTGCGTGCGTGCTCGCTCATAGAGCAGCAGCGGCAGCAACACCGGAAGTTGGAGGCCATCGGCTGACCTTGCGTCGGTCGGTCGCATCTCCCGACGCTCCCGACTCTCCCGGTGTCGAGGCTAGTGGCCGGGGGTTTTACACGCTTGTGCTTATATACGAACCACAGTGTGTTGTGTGTGTGTGTGTTTGTGCAAACAGGATGCCTGGCAATTATTACACATCGAGACACGGACCGATCGTTCTTTCGCTTCCTCGTTTTTTTTTTTTTTTTTTTTTTTCGTTATTGCTAGTCGATGAAGGAATTAAATGTGCACAAGGTATACATTTTTTATGCTCTTGCACGCAGGACAGGACAGGACAGGACTCCACATCGACAAATAGTCCGATCTTACTTTCTGTGATTTTAGTTTTTTTTTAATTTTATTATTGACAATCGATGAATGACCTCACTTTGTATGAGATTTTTGTTTTTTAACCTCTGTGTGCTATGAAAACGTAAAGGTAAAACTCATCGAAGGGCAGACCGATCTTTCTCTCTCTCTTCCTTGTTTTATTAATTTATTTATGTCGTTTTCATTATTGCCAATCGATGAAGGAATTAACTCTGCACAAGATATCAATTTTTTATGCTCTTACATGCGAGATTACGAATCTCTGTGTGTCTGTGCAAACAGGACATGACTCCACATCGAGAAATAGTCCGATCTTACTTTCTCTGATTTTATTTTATTTTTATTATTGACAATCGATGAATGACTTCACTTTGTATGAGATTTTTATTTTTTTAACCTCTGTGTTCTGTGAAAACGGGGCAGGTAAATCTCATTGAGTAGCAGACCTTTCCTCCTTCTTGTTTATTATTATTCTTTTTTCATTATTGCTAATTTATGAAGGAATTCACTTTGTATAAGATTTTTAACTCCTTGTTTTTTAGGTCTCTTGCACGTGTGATTACCAATCTCTGTGTCTGTGCAAACAGGACAGGACGAGATCTTTCTGTCTCTCCCTTATTTTATTAATTTTCATTATTGCCAAATCGACGAATGACTAGACTGAACTTTCTATAGGATTTTAATTTTTGTTATCAGGTGGACGACATGCAGAGAGAGTTTCTCCTTCATTCGTAATCGAGTGAAGGAAAAACGAGTAACATTTTTCGGCACCCATTTACCGTACGACGAATGACGAACGCAAATTCGAACGCGCGTGTCACGAATGTTGGATCATGGTATTGAATAATTTATAGTTTCTTCCTCGAATTCCACAGGTTGAATCCGCACGGTCATGGCCAGTGCGCGGTGGTGACACAAGCGGTACGAATGACTATCGCGATTATCGGCTGCTTCGATTATCGGGAGATGGAAAAAAAAAGAAAAAAAAAGAAAACGAAGAAATAACGTTTTTCGGTTCAGTCGCGCCGCCCGCGACGAACAAACCGAACAGGCTGAACGAGCCAATTCATTCGCTCGAGCGTCACATCGGATATGGACCCCTTTAAACAAACTCGAAGCGTAATATAGGCCGCCATTCAAGCCGATAGTACGATATCCTCTCGTCCCCGCGCGATCTCTACACGTCTGCTTTTCCCGCAGGCAACCCACTCATATTTCACCGTCTAGGGTAGAAGCACCATTTGTGGCCATTTTCACTGTAATTAATTTGAAATATTTATTTTTCCATATTCGAATGCTGATACCTCGAAAGTATTCCTACAAATTGATATGATTGTCAGTCCCATTCTTGTTTTATTTAACAACACAAATAATTAAATCCTTTTAAACTTGGTGGCGACAATTGGATGATGTTGAAGTTTGCATCGTTGGAATACAACGAAATTCAGACAAAAAAAGTAATTCTAATTAACTCAAATGATGAAAATAGGTATAAAAAATCATCATAGAAACTAATTGATACGATGACTTTTTATACCTAATTTAATAATTTGGATTACTTAGAATTACTTTTGTTTTCTGAATTTCGTTGCATTCCAAAGGTGCAAACTTGAACATCATACAATTGGACCAAAGGTGGCCAAAAACGGTACTTCTAACCTATATCCCCATCCAACTGAAGTCATTGACAATTGATTAGCTGCCAATTCGTAATAGATTCAATTATGATTCGCTTCGTTTGCTTTGGTGAGAAACGTAATTTCTCGAGAATATGAATTTTCGAAAATCTCTTCTAACGTATACGACGAGTTGTGTGAGACTCATCGCAACAGCTTCGAGCTAACGTAACGAGAGTAGCGAGGAAAATGAAACGGCAAAGCGTTTAAATACTTCCAGTTCGACTTCAAGCGCCTAGATTGTCATACGGCGTATGAAAGTATCTCAATAGTCAAGTATTTCCATCGCTGTCTTATCATTTATTTCTAGGCACCACCGGGCTCGTCGCTTCTGCAATTTCAGGCAGGCTGACGGCGTTCGATTGTGGAAAGTAGCGCAGTCGTGTGGCTGCGCTTTCCTTGACTGCCACCGCTGCTGTCGATCGATACTATAGGACACAAGGACGCGAGCAAGCGGAGGACGTGGTACGTCGCTAAATCCCCGGTGTGTCGGAAATTTACACGGAAAGCAGGGACTCGTAGCGCGGGCGCCCCAAGCAGAAAAGTGGACGAGAGGATCACCCGAGTAAAAAATCTGGAGCATTAGATTCGGCCCTGATCAGGCCCTGATCAGGCCCTATTAACTTTGTCAGGGCCTGATCAGGGCCTGATTCGAGCCGGATGTAACGATGCAGATTTTCGACTCGGCCAAGAGATGTTGATATTTTTTTCTTCGAGATAGCGTTTTTTTGCCTGTACCATCGTTCTTTATAAATCGCATATTGCATCCCCGAAGACACTGGTTTCAACACCTTTTCATTATTTTTGGAAAAAATGTTTCTTTACTGATTACAACCCGTCAGCGAGAAATTTCCCATTGGTTAGGGACAAACTCTACGAAATCGACATTTTTTCGCAAAAAAAAGCAACGGATACTTATGGAAAAATTTGCGATTTTTTAGGGTTCGGCTTTAAAATTCTTGTTTTATTGATTTTTCACGCTCAAACGAAGGAAGAAAATTCAGGTTCGATTGAGCCCAAAAAAGTATCCTCGATTTTAGTGAAGTCACGAAATTTCGAAAAAGTACGAGAACACTTTTTATTTTATTTTAATTCTTTTTTAACACCTTATTTCGATGTATTTTTTCCAGTATACACAACGAATTCGCCATTAGATTTTTTTTTAAACGCCATTGTCTTCACGGAAAATCTATTTATTTATTTATTTATTTATTTATTTGTTTATTTATTCGCATATTCTACCCCCGAAAACACCGGTTTCAACCCACTTCCACTTGATTTTTCTTTTTTTTCTGTATCTGTCCCGGTTGTCATTCCATCCGCACCCACCTCTCACTTTCCTTCTCCGATCCTCTATTTCACTCTCTCCCTCGAACATGGGCGTTGGCCTCATAAACCGCGCTCTGCGGGAGGTTGCGCGAATCGGCGGCTGCGCCCGCGTGTCGCGGCAGTTGCTACCCTCTATATCGTCAAGGCTAACCCGGTACGTATACGAGTCGGAGAGCGCAAGGGTGGTCGTCATCTCGTTGACGACATCTCGTATTTCGTATATCCCTTCGGGCCAATGAATTTTCTATATACTCGCTTATCGGTTGCACGCACACGTGTTGCATCCGCGCATGACAACCGATATTGCGATCTATTCCTGCAGCAGCATAGGAATAGGCAAATGCGCGAGGGTGATACGTACGTCGAACGGTGGGATCCCCTTTAAAACAAGCTCGATCGTGGGATGTCGGCAGACGACTCAACCCCCCTCCGCCACCCTCTTTACGCTACCTACGTGCGTGCTTTTAAAATTAGCGATCTCCGGTGCCGGCGATGAGCGATATCCTCGCGTATTTGGTTGACCTATTTATCATCTGGATCGTGTATAAAGTTTCTTTGATTCAATGAAATTTTCTCGAAATCTCAATCTATGAAACATTTCTTTGACGTCAATGAAATAATAAATATAATATTAAGATAATATTATATTTTCTTTGAATGATCTCATCAGCCAAATTAAAGATTGTGTCAATCAAGTTCTTGGTTACGTATCATAGTAATTAGATATGTTAACCAATAACTTGGATGGTTCAACCAATGTATCTTCTTGATTTGACTCAACTTGACCACAACATCCCCCATGGAAAAAAAGTATATTGTAAAATATATTTTTCGTTATATTAAAAAATATATACAAAATATACTTGAAATATATATTTTACACTTATTATACATTGTAAATACATGCTGAATACATGGGAAGCATATTTCAAGTATATGCGCCATAACATATACTTTTGAAGTACATCCAAAAGTATATTCGACACAATTAATTTTTCGTAAAAAGTATATTTATTATATTCAAAAATATACTTTTGACTACACTTTAAATATACTTTTTTCCATGGGGGATAACAGACCAGCTCGCGCGAGAAACACCAATACGACTTATCGCGAATGCGCCAAACGTTGGCGAACCGGGTGTCATCAAATATATCATTTCTTTGAAACAAAGAAACCGTGGCTTTGAAATTCAAAGAAATATTTCATTGAAATCACTAAAAAAAAAAATTCAATCCACCCATTTCTTTGGAATCAAGGAAATTTTTTCTCTCGATGGCGTCGGCGATGAGCGATATCCTCGCGCATTCGGTGGACCTAAATGTCATCTCGATCGTGTAGCCAACAAATTTTCGCCGACATCTGCATTTTTCGCGTTGACTCATCGTCATCGCGGGTTCATCGCGGCGACGTGTTTATATGTATATATAGGTATAGAGAAGAGCCGGCGGGGGAATTTAAGAGGAGGCGCAGCGAGCGTGACCGATTGTCAATGGGGAACACGTGTCGGGTGTAGGCGGAAAAAAACGCGCGCGCGCGCGTCGAGCTCGGTAATTGCGATTGGCAAGGGACGTGTTATCGGGCGCACGCGGCTTTTACGCCGCGCGCGCGGCGAGGGGGCGCTTGGCGCTCGGTCGCGGGCACGCGCCACGACCCCCCTTGCCCCCTCCGCTCGACCACCGTCTTCGGGTATCGCGGTGCATAGCGACTACGCGCTCGCTTGTCAACAATTTCACGTGTCGCGTGCGGTGATAACCATGGTTTGTGCGGGACGAGGGGAAACGTGACATTGCTACTTTATTTTACGAACGACGCCTCGCTTAAATAATTTTTGGGCAGGCCATTTTGAAATAAATGTTTGAGTAGTCCGTTTAAAGAAAATATTGTGCAGGCCATTTTTTAATACATTTTTTAGCAGTCCGTTTAAAAAAAATGTTGTGCAGGCCATTTTTAAATACATTTTTATGCACAGTATGTTAAAAAAAAGAAAATGTTGTTCAGGCCATTTTTAAATACATTTTCGAGCAGTCCGTTAAAAAAAATGTTGTGCAGGCCATTTTTTAATACATTTTTTAGCAGTCCGTTAAAAAAAAATGTTGTGCAGGACATTTTTAAATACATTTTTAAGCAGTCCGTTAAAAAAAAGAAAATGGTGTTCAGGCCATTTTTAAATCAATTTTTGAGCAGTCCGTTAAAAAAAATGTTGTGCGGGCCGAGGCATTTTGCTGAATTTTTTTTCCCGATGCTGCAGTGAGAGTTCACAATGCACATTTTTAAATAAATCTTTAAGCAGCCCGTTTAAAAAAAAATGTTGTGCCGACCATTTTTAAATAAATCTTTAAGCAGCCCGTTTAAAAAAAAATGTTGTGCCGACCATTTTTAAATAAATCTTTAAGCAGTCCGTTTAAAAAAAAAAGTTGTGCAGGCCATTTTTAAACACATTTTTGAGCAGTCCGTTTAAAAAAAAAATTGTGCAGGCCATTTTAAACCAAATTTTTCAGCAGGCCATTTCAAAACAGATTTTTCAGCAGTCCGCATTATAAAACCATTTTTTCAGCAGAACGCATTATAAAGCAGGGCTAAGACCTTCGTCACTCCACATCGGCTCCCACATTTCGGGCTACGGAAAGTAGGATAATCCGTGTGGGGGAGTCGCGTGCGGCACACAAAGTGCCGGACACACGAGACATCAGCATCGTCCGACGAAAAATCTAGAAGCGAGTTCGTCGCCATGGTGACGATCGAAGACGCCGAACGTCGCTCGCGAGGAGAGTCAGGCTGTCTCGAAAAATAAATTCGATGATGCATGCGCGAGAAACTCAATAATTGCAAGAAATTGTTGATGCAGACGATGTTGAAGGTTGCATCGTTGGAATGCAGCGAAATTCAGAAAAAAAAAACATAATTAACCCAAATAATGATGGGCACGAAAAAAAAAAAAAAATGTCGTGCCCTTAGTTGCTATGGTAACTCTTTGTCCCTATTTTCATCATTTGTGTTAATTACAATTAATTTTTTGTGAATTTCGTTGCATTCCAACGATGCAAATTTCAACATCATAAATACAGAAAAATGTATCATACATAACTATCTGCTTGAAAAAATATAGGGCGCGTCTAGCCCGGACAGATCGACAGAAAAAAATACGTATCTCGCGGTGTCGTCGGCAGATGAAAAAAAAAAAAGAAAAAAAAAAATAGAGCAAGAACCTGCACGTCCTATAGATGCTGCTCGAGACTCGACACCAGCAGGAGGTTCGCACGCGGGGATAGGAGGTGGGGGGGAGGGGGGAGGGAGGGATTTATTGATCCGTGGTACAGCCCTTTTGCCCCACATACCGGACTCTCAACGACTCGAACACCCCTCCCCCGCCTTGCACCCCAGCTCATCGCATCTGCACGTTCCAACGCTCCTGCTGCTGCTGCTGCTTCTGCTTCTTCCATTCCTTTCCACATCTATTACTACCGCCCTATCTTCTATCTCCTTTTTTCTCCCCCGTTTTTTTTTTCCTTCTTTTTTTTTCGAGACCCCCCCGCTCGGGCGACGTGGCTTCTCTCGGGCTTTCAGCGGGTTCACGAGCCTCTCGTCTTTTTCCGTGCGCGCCTCTCTTCAGGGACCTTTTCTTCTTCTTCGTGCGTGTACGTAGGCATTCCGGTTTTTCGAGGGGAATGACGGAAAATAAGGCAACATCTCTCCCAAAGAGCTTTCCGCCTCTTTCCGCGCCGCCGTTTCGGTCACGGACCGAGGGGGAGTCTCGGCTTCCACGCTGGAAATATATTTTTTCCTTCGCGTGTCTGTCGATGTTTCTTACACGAAACTTTTTGTTTCACTGTGTGGGGATTTTTTCGACGTAAAACGCGCCACCGAAGTCGCGTTGACGAAAAACTGATTAAAAAGGAATTTCGAGGCGAGGAGATGCGGAAATTAAGGTTTGGAAGTTTAATGGAATCATTTGTGTTCAATGTGTTCAATAAGGCAACGTCTTCTCTGCCGAAGATCTTTTCGTCTCTTTCCGCCTTCCTCTTGGCCACGGACCCGGGGGTCTTGGCTTTAACGCTGGAAATATATTTTTTTCCCTCCTCCTCGAAATCGAGAAAAAAAAAATTTCGTTTTCGTAAAGTTTGAAGACTCTATCTGATGTGAAATTTCCTGCTGATTACGAAAAGTACCGTTGTTTGCCCGGAAAACATAAAATTCGATGAGAAAAATGCAAAAAATGATTTTTCACTTTTTTCGAAATTTCGTCACTTCGCTAAAACCGAGGTTACTTTTTTTTCGATCGACCAAACCTGGGTTTTCTTTTTGCGTTCGAGAGAAAACTCTATAACGAAGAGAATGCCGCAAAGCGGAACGCGATACCTTCATTTCTGAATTTTTTCTCTGAAACGCAAAAAGAAAATCCAGGTTTGGTTGATCGAAAAAAGTAACCTCGATTTTAGCGAAGTGACGAAATTTCGAAAAAAGTGGAAAATAATTTTTTGCCATTATCTCGTTTAATTTTTTTCTTTTTTTGGGCATACAACGGTGTTTTTCGGAATCAGCGGGAAATTTCCCATCAGATTGGTTTTTCGAACTTTGCGAAATCCAACTTTTTTTTCGCGAAAAACGCAACTCAACTTCCGGCAAAAAAATCCTATGAAAAATTCAGAAATCAAGATATCAAGAAAAGTCGCATATATGTTGCATATAGTTTTATGTGTAACATATATATATCACATAGAACTATTTGCCGATATATATGTTACTTTTATGTGGGGTCTGAAATAAACGCATCCCTCTTTCTCTCGCGCACGCACAGAGCATTCATGACCCGCTCATGCAGTAGCCAAGTGTGGTGCATGCGGCGAGCCGCCGCCACCGCGTGTAACGTCAAACCCCATATGCGCAGAACTATACTGCATAACACAACAGACCGTCGACCGTGTGCCATACCGGCCAATCAGCCCGTTGGCACGCTCGATAGCACCGATAAAACTTTCAGAATAACGCGAAAAGTGTTTCACGACGAAATATCCCCACCCACTGCTTAACGAGCGACGAGGCGCTTTTTCGTGATAACAATATCTTGTGTTGAAATTCTGATCGACGTCGTGCGCGACTCACGTGTGCGGTATCTTGACATTTGGGGGTCGACGTAAAAAGTGCAAAAAAAAGGTCAAACCTAATAGTGCGATACCACGCGAACCCACATGGAAATATTTATATGTGAAATATATGTCACCGAAAAGTTCTGTAAAAGTGTTGTACGTTGCGTATATCTTTATATGCATAACATATATTTTGCGTATAGAACTTTTTGACGACATATATTTTACTTATAAATATTTCCATGGTGGGAAGTATCGGACACTCGCACTTTACCTACTGTACATGCCCAATGTACAGTGCACGGGGAAAAAATATCATTGATTCAATCAAACCGTAGATTGCAGGCTGCCAAGTGTAGTCAAATTACTCAAGTAAAAAAATTATATGAGGCTTATATGAAAGGCTTTTTATACGAGCTGTATGCGAAAGTGGACATATAGAATTTTCATATATTTAGTATAATCTATATGAAATTATACAATCAATTTCGATATATAGAACTATAGAAACAAACATATTGTATATACTTTGAATATACTATCAACTAATTCTGCAAAACTATAGACAGCATTTAACCATATAATATCGATATATTTCATATAGATTATACAAAATATATGAAAATTCTATGTCTACTTTCGCATATAGCTTGTGTATAAAGCTTTTCATATAAGCCTCATATAATTTTTTTTACTTGGGTAATGTGACTTGCAGTTCCTACAATTTTATATGATATTGAAACGATAACTCCAAAATAGGCAAAAGAATATTTTATTATTTCAATGTTAAATCGTATTCTGACAACGATAACTGGAGTTAATTTAAAAACATTATTTTTGGCAGCCCGCAATCCGCAATTTTATTGAATCAATGATATATTTTTTTCCAAAATAGGCAAAAGAATATTTTATTATTTCAATGTTAAATCGGATTCTGACAACGATAACTGGAGTTAATTTAAAAACATTATTTTTGGCAGCCCTCAATCCGCAATTTTATTGAATCAATGATATATTTTTTTCCAAAATAGGCAAAAGAATATTTTATTATCTCAATGTTAAATCGAATTCTGACAACGATAACTGGAGTTAATTTAAAAACATTGTTTTTGGCAGCCCTCAGTCCGCAATTTTATTCAATCAATGACATTTTTTTTTTTCCAAAATAGGCAAAAGCATATTTTATTATTTCAATGTTAAATCGGACTCTGACAACGATAACTGGAGTTAATTTAAAAACATTGTTTCTGGCAGCCCGCAATCCACAATTTTATTCAATCAATGACATATTTTTTTCCAAAATAGGCAAAAGCATATTTTATTATTTCAATGTTAAATCGGATTCTGACAACGATAACTGGAGTTAATTTAAAAACATTGTTTCTGGCAGCCCGCAATCCACAATTTTATTCAATCAATGATATATATATTTTTTCCTCCTTGTATAGCATGCATATTTCTCGTACGCATCAATTGGCAACGTATCGTCGTACAGCAGTCGCGCGCACGACTTGTAAACAACTCGTACGATATCAGCTGACTACTCGGCGGCACAATATACGGTTGGCCTAAGTTCCTCAAACGGACGTTTCGCGACTCGCGACTCGGCTGCCTCGGCGACCTTGACGATCGTATAGCTCATTCGCCGCGTCCTTCTCGCTCACGGCGATAAAGTCATCTCGGGAGTACGACCGCCGCGATCGCGCGCTGTGCGTGCGTCACGTAATAATACAGAGGTGGCGCCTCGTTCACGCGAGAAAGAGAGAAATGCCGAGAGGGAGAGAGAGAGAGAGGGAAGACCCATCCGAGTGACGTCGACCGCGGAACGTCGCGGTGCGCGACGACCACGTCGATCGCTCGAGCGAGTCCCGAGTCTAGCGTCGAGGCCGGAGATAACGTTGCACCTTCGAGAGTCGCGGGAAAATTGTAAAAGTGCCAAGAAAAAAATAAATGCACGAGTGAGAGTTAACGGCTTCGGATAATTATAAGTGACTTCGAGCTGAGCTCATTTGATATAAACGTCGATGAGTATTTGTAGGAATGTCCTGAATGTCCTGACCGAGAGTCGCAGGAAAATTGTAAGGGTGCAGAGTAAAGAAAAATTTTATGAGAATTAATGGGCGGTTTTGGACAATGAGTGATTATAAGCTGGGCCTATTTAATATAGACATAGATGGATGAGTATTTTTAAGAATATCCAGTATTTCTAAGAATGTTCTGAATGAATGTCCTGACCGAGGATCGCAGGAAAATTGTAAGGGCGCCGGGTAAAAAAAATTCACGAGTGAGAGTCAATAGTTTCGGGCGGTTTCGGACAGACTATAAGCTGAGCCCGGTTAACATAGATGGTTAACCGTATATGTTAACGTAGAATTTAACGTAGATGAGTATTTGTAAGAATGTCCTGCGCAGTTGACGTGTGTGACTCGAGTACAGAGAAGCTGGATGATGTTGATGTTTGCATCGTTGGAATGCAACGAAATTTAAAAAATTCTAATTAACCCCATATTATGAAATTAGGTACACAAAGTCATCACAGCGATTAGTTGCTTTCATAATTTTTTTGTACCTAGTTTCATCATTTGGGTTAACTAGAATTAATTTCTTTTCGAAATTTCGTTGCATTCCAACGATGCAAACTTCAGCATCCCGAAGCTGGGCTCACTCGAGTCTTTCTATCTCTGTCCCTATGCACCCTCGAGAGTCGCAGGCAAAAATTCCAAATTGAACATTAAAAATTGCAAAAGTGACAGGTGAAAAAAAAAATGCACAAGTGAGAGTCGATGACTTCAGGCGGTGTCAGACAGACTACGAGCTGAGCCCATTTAATATAACCATGGATGAGAATCTGTAAGAATGTCCTGCACAGATGACGAGTGTGACTCGAGCACAGAGAAGCTGTGCTGACTCGTCTTTTTTTTTTTCTCTCTCTCTCTCTCTGTCTCTCGGGTCAGGAACCTGTTCCCTCGTCGCCGAACTCTCGTCCAAGGGGGGGCAACGAGAAACGACGCTACTGACCGAGCAAAGCCTGAAAGTGTGTTACTTACTACCATAGAACGTATAGACCGTAGACCGTAGGCGAGGCGGGCGAGAGCGGTGCGGCGGCCGCAGCCTCGCATTGGGCTTTGCACCGCTCTGGACGCTCTACAGACGCTTTCACGGCAGCAGCAGCAGCAGCAGCAGCAGCAGCAGCAGCAGCACCATTATCTCTCGTTCGCTCTTGGGGGGGCGCATACGAGGCTATTCTCGGTGAGTATTCGTGGCTCGAGAGCAGCGAGACTACTCTCAGCTGTATTATAGCCGCTGCATTCACAGCCCAACAAACGAGCATTGAAAGCCAGCGAGAGGCAACTTCGCCGCGGTGGCCACGGTGGCTACGATGCCTCGGTGCCTACGTGCACGAGCAGCGAGAGGGAGAGAAAGAGAGAGAGAGAGAGAGAGAGATAGAGAGAGGGATTCGTGCTGCGCGCTGCCCCTGCCAACCGCAGGCTTGTCATTCGAGCACCGAAGAACACACAGGTAGCGACAGACACAGTTGGAGGGCAGCGACAGCGACGTCTTCCCGAGCAATATAAACATTGCATTGATGAATGCATGGAACTGGGATTGTCGTATGTAGGAGTCGCCCAAAATCACAACCCAGGTCAACCGAGGTCACACACACAGAACACACGGATAGATGATGTTGAAGTTTGCATCGTTGGAATTCAACGAAATTCAGAAAAAAAAATTCATTCTATTTTCATCATTTGGGTTAATTAGAATTAGAAAAGTCATCACAGCAACTAATTGTTACGATTACTTTTTATACCAAATTTCATCACTTTGGTTAATTAGAATTTTTTTTCTTCTGATTTTCGTTGCATTCCAACGATGCAAACTTCAACATCACACAGATAGCCAGCAGACCGAGGGGTTATTCACTCTCTGTTTAGGTGCACAAATGATTTCAATGACTGTGCCCGAATTCATGTGATTTTTCGTGTGATCTCGGGGATTTCAAATATTTCGTGATTTCGTAGAATTCATTTTTTTTTTTTTTTTCGAGTGTTTTCGCAAGACTTCAAATGATTCGAATCATGATTTCGAGAAAGTAGAAATCAGTAAGAAATCGCGTCAGCGACAGCAATAATGTTTATATTGTCTTCCGGACAATATAAATATTGCATTGATGACAAATTTGTGTAAGCAAGATTATCGCGCACGAGCCACCCAAAATTATACCAATCAGGGCTCTGAGGTCACTCAGAAAATACACATATAGGTAACAGCAGAAATAGTTGGAGGACAACGACGGCAACGTCTTCCGGACAATACAAACATTGATACGAATTTATATAGCTCGTCTTGTTGTACGTACGAGTTACACCCAAACTTCCATCCCCACGGAAAATAAGTATATAAGAAAATGTATCTGGAATATACAACTTTCTGGACGATAATATGATAAAAATACATTTTGGATATATCTTAAATAAAATATCCAAATATAAAATATCCAAAATAATATAAAATAGATCCGACATATACAATTTTTCGGAAAAATCGATCTTTTATATCTGGAATAGATTTTGTATATATATCTAGCATATACTTTATTTCCGTATGAGCATCGTCGTAATTTTATTGTCACAGCCAAGTATTTTGTCACACCGCTCTGCAAATAGCGTGTAAGTCAAACGCCTTCGCCACTGCCGCTCACCTCCGGGGACTTCCGAGAGCATAATAATAATAATAATAATAATAATGATAATAGTCATGGGAGTATTATTATTAAAGGGTCCATCGAGGCGACGGGTCGCGCGCGGAGTTCCGCCCGAGTGTTGTTATGCAAGGCATTCCCGCTTTCTACGCGCATAGTCAGATACGTACGTGGAGTATACGAACGAAACACCTACGATAGGACCTGGAATCTGGGTCGGAGTCTCGAGAGAGCTCGAGTCATTGTTTACTGCTGCCGCGCGACGCGATATTATACGTCGCTATGGCGTGAAAAAGAACGAGAAACGCAACAACAAAAAACTGCGTGCGAGTTCGTGATTATAATAAAAATTTTCGTCGTACAAATGATTTTTGCGGAGAGTAATAAAAGGCACGAAAAATAACACGGAGAATACAGGCAATAGGCCGATATTGACAAAATTTGGAGAAATTAAAATATGAAGGGAATAAACATAAAAAGGGCTTACCCTTCACTTCCTGTTCTTCTCCTTTTTCACTTTCTGTCGCATTTCCCAAGCAAAAAAATTATATGAGGTTTGTATGAAAGGTTTTATATACAAGCTATATGCGAAAGTGTACATACGGAATTTTCATATATTTAGTATATGAACATATATGAAATTATAGAATCAATTTCGATATATAGAACTATAGAAAGAAACATTTTGTTTATACTTTATATGAACTACCAACAAATTCTGCAAAATTATAGACAGTATTATATAGGCAGTTTTTCATATAGATTATGCAAAATACACTTTCGCATATACCTTGTATATAAAGACTTTCACATAAGCCTCATATAATTTTTTAGTTTGGGTTCACACTTTTTTCGTAGTAAGAATTAATGATACATCATTGACTTTTAGAAGAAAATCGGTGGCGTTTAGAAGTCTTTTGGAAAACTTTTAGAAGACTTTTAGAAAACTATTGGAAGGTTGAATATCTGTGACGTCACATTCGGCCCTGATTATCGGTGTATCAGCCCTGCCAAGGCCCGAGCTGGGCCTGACTTGGGTCGGATTTAACTCTACAATTTGTTTTACTATAAGGGAAACCAGCTCTGTGTATACCTACCTCGGTTAACTGCAAAATGAAATCAACCGAAGAGAATTAAAGAGGATTGCGTATCAAAGGGATTCGAAAATAATGATGTTGAAGTTTGCATCATTGGAATGCAACGAAATTCAGAAAAAAATTAATTCTAATTAACCCAATTGATGAAAATGGATATAAAAAGTCACCATAGCAAACAAGATCAGAAAAAAAAATTCGTTCCCTTCATCACTTGGGTTAATTACGTTTTATTATTTTTTTTTCTCTAAATTTCGTTGCATTCCAACGATGCAAACTTCAACATCGTCGAAAATACGAAGGAAAGAACCATAAAAATCTGCCTCGTTCCTCTCCTCTCACTGTCGCACTTGCCAAGCTGCCTAGTTCGTGTAGAAAAAGTCAATGACGCGCTGCACGTGCAGCAGCTCGCTCGAGCTCTTTGGGTTTTGGGCTTTGGGCTTTGGGCTTCGAGGCAACGAACTAAGTGGGGCTGACGAGGGGGAGATCGCGTGGGTCGACGACCGTGGCGACCTGGTTCGGTCGCACGCGTTCGCCCGCGTTAGCCCCGCGGTGTTTCGAGCCGAAGCCAGCCAGCCGCCCGCTCTACCCGCCAACCACGAGGTCCGGCCGCGCGACGACGACGCAGCAGCCACTGGAATGAAGCTGCGGCGGCGGCGGCGGCACGACTCCTGCCGCCTGTGCGCCCAGGACGCGCTGGGGAATGTTCGGTTGGCTCCCGCATCGTCGCGCACCTTCATTCACGATTGCGCGCGCGAACCGCCGCGATCCATTAAAATGTACTTTAATGCAGGCATCGTGCTGTTTTTTTTTTTTTCAACCGGTCCTACAATTAAAATGATGTTGAAGTTTGCGTTGGAATGCAACGAAATTCAGAAAAAAATTAATTCTGGTAGTAGTAATCGTGCTTTATTGACAATATAAATAAACATAATACATTTTTTTTTGTAGCCTATAAATTATACTTTTTATTCCTACATTGCCAATTGACTATCGACTGAGGTCCTTCGGCCTACAATTCTAATTAATCCAAATGCTAAAATTAGCTGTAAAAATCATCATAGGAACTAATTGATATGATGACTTTTTATACTTAATTTCAGCGTTTTGGTTAATTAGAATTAATTTTTTTTTTACTTTGTTGCATTCCAAAGATGCAAACTTCAACATCATCGATTGAAGCGTCGATGCGTTTCGATGATTTTTGTGCGCTCGGTGAAAAATATCGCGATGAGAGACCGAAAAATACAAAAGTCTTTTCGACTCACCGAAAAGAATAATCTCACGACTATTCGTGAGATTATTAAATAAATAATAGTCACGACTATTATTTAGTTGCTGATTGCTTTATTGTCGTTGCGGAGACCATAAAAGCATTTGTTGTCCTATCAGGGAAATATTTCACGTGGTATAGTATCGATTTTTTTTTTTTCTTATTGTCGCAGGGGGATCTAAACGCCAAGCAGACGTCGAATAAATTCCATCGACTCGCTGCTCGTCGTATCGCACTTGCCCGTCGACACATGGACGAAGAGGGAGAGAGAGAAACAGGTGAAAAGTCAATGCGAGCTGGCGAGCAGGAGTCGCTTGGCGCCATTGCGCCCGCGAGGCCCGCGAGGTGTGTTTCTTTACCCGTATTTTAGACACGTTACGATTATATCAGAAAGGTCTGAATGCATTTTTTCTGCGCGAATTACTGATTTTTTTTGTCCTCTCCTGACTCTCGATATAGATGACAGCGAAGGTGCTGAGGGATTAAAGAGAAAAAAATCGTTATGCTCTACATTTTTCTGCACTCTTGCGAAGAAAAACGACGATGGATAAAATATAGAAGATTTTTTTAACCTAGTCTGACTCGCGAAGAACTGAATTTTCATCTGAATTTATTCTTTTTATTCGGACTCTAGATGAAACCGAAGGTTCTGAGGAATTAAAATGAAAAATCTCTGTGCCCTCAATTTTCCGCGCACGGAAATACGACGACGAATGAAATATAAAAGATTTTTCGACCTAGTCTGACTCGGGAAGATCTGAATTTTATGTGGAATTCTTCTTTTTTTAGGGCTCTGGATTAAACCGAAGGTTCTGAACGATTAAAATTAAAAATCTCTATGACCACAATTTTCGGCTTGCGGAAAAACGACGACGAATGAAATATAAAAGATTTTTCAACCTAGTCTGACTCGGGAAGATCTGAATTTTATGTGAAATTCTTCTTTTTTTCGGGCTCTCGATTAAACCGAAGGTTCTGAGCGATAAAAATGGAAAATCTCTATGACCACAATTTTCCGAGAGATTAAAATAAAAAATTTCTGTGGCCTGAATTTTGCGCTTGCGGAAAAACGATGACGAATAAAATATAAAAAATATTTCAATATAGTCTGACTCAGTAAGAACTGAATTTCATCTGAATTTCTTCATTCTTTCGAACTCCAGACGAAACCGAAGGTCCTGAGCGATTAAAAGTAAAAATCTCTATGCCCTGAATTTTCCGCTCGCGAAAAAACGACGACGAATAAAATATAAAAGATTTTTGAGCCTCGTCTGACTGGGGAAGAACTGCGAGACGACGACGACGACGACGACGTCCTGTAAACAATAACACACAGAGAGCTACACGAAACGACGAGGCGAAAAGTTGCGCCATTGTCATTCGACGAGGATGCGAGAAGCGCAGCACAGAAGCCGAGCTACGTGCAGTCGGAGAGTGAAGAGGGTTGACCTGCTCTATATTTCGCTCATTCTTCGCGTATTGTCACGATAACTGTGTAGCGTCGTATAGCTCACGGTGCACGTAGATCCGCGCAGGGAGTGAGGCTGGTGGTCGGTTAGCATAGGACCGACCGAGCTTCGCTATGTTTACGTTTAACAAGAGCCGGGATGGCACAAAGCGCGATGGTCTGGCCTATATTCGCGCGAATGTCGGTACGCGTGGCTCTCGCTATAATCCAGTCGTCCCGAGTATCATACACACACACACACAAACAGCGGACGACACGTTTATCCGTTTGACCGGTTGGAACGCGACGAGAGTTTTGCTACAACTGTATCTGCAATTGCGACTGCAATGCCAAATCTTCGCGAGAGTTAATATTTACTCTCCCCTTCTTTGTCCCATATTTCCGAGCATCGCGACGATTTATTCGCACGAACAACTTGAGATCGTTTAACCCATCGTGGTCACACTGGGTGAAATTTACCGTAGTAATTTAAAATGGAATTCTACGATAGTGTGACCACGGGTGACGTTGAAGTTTGCATCGTTGCAATGCAACGAAATTAACACCAACAAAATATTAATTATATAAAAATTCGAATAATTCACCCCCATTGGAGGGTGAAATAATTTTTATGTCATGCTCTTAGTCGTTATAATAACTTTTTATAACAAGTATAACTATTTGGGTTCATTAATATTTGGTTGTTTTTAATTTCTTTGCATTGCAACGATGCAAACTTCAACGTGATGACCACGAAGGGTTAAACATGCAATTACGATTTGCGAAAAAAACTCTTTTTTATAATTACGATCCAAGAAAATAGTTTTCTTGTAAGATTTTTTGAGATTTCGACGTAATCACAGAGAAAATCGAAATCAGTTGATGAAATAATTTCTGTGCCAGAAGATGATGTTGAAGTTTGCATCGTTGGAATGCAGCGAAATTCAGAAAAAAATAATATGTAATTCTAATTAACCCAAATGATAAAATTAGGTATAAAAAGTTATCATAACAATTAGTTGCTATGATGATCATCAAACATTAACCTAAATGATAGACGATGTTGAAGTTTGCATCGTTGGAATGCAACGAATATCAGAAAAAGAATTAATAATAATTAACCCAAATGATAAAAAATATAGATTTATATTTTTCGTACCCTTAGTTGCTATGGCGACTTTCTATACCTATTTTCATCATTTGGGTTCATAAAAAATACGTTTTTTTCTGAATCTCGTTGCATTCGAACGATGGAAACTTCAACATCATAATGATAGTTCATCATTTGGGTCAATTAGAATTTTTTTTTTTAAATTTCGTTGCATTCCAACGATGCAAACTTCAACATCATTCCAGAAGCAAAAAATGCCTAGATCATGGGTACTTGATTATTCGCGTAGCCGATCGAGAGTCTTGCCGAGACCCTTGAAACTCGTCACCCTCTTTCGTTCGATCGATGGTCAACCGGCGCTGCGGTCGCGACGTTGAGCGGCAATAGACGCGGGCGACGAGTGCAAGTAATAAATTGTGCGGTGTAACAAGTCACCTTAATTGACCTAATTGAATATATCCTTAATTGTGTCCCGCGTAAGTGGATCTTTCAAGAGGCACCGTCGTCTCTTTCGTCCATCCCTCTTTTTTCACTATTTCCCTGTAACGCGAGACATTTTCTGTTTATCCTGCGTTATATACAGCTGAACCGAATATCAGATGAGACTCGATTATCAGAAAATTTGCCGGCAAGAAACGCGCTGCTTCTGTTGCTGCTGCTCCTGGAATTGCGTCGAGTCACTACTCAAAGTTCGCGACTACCACACCGCGACATTCCTCCTGCCTCGTGCTCTCTACCTATATGACGTTGAATTTTGCATCGTTGCAATGCAACGAAATTAAAAGCGACAAAACATTAATGAACCGAAATGATTATACCGGCTATACAAAGTTGTTATAACGACCAAGAGCACGACAAAAAATACTAATTAACCCCCTAACGGGGGTGAATTATTTTTATTTTTATGGAATTAATATTTTGTCGTTGAATTTCGTTGCATTGCAACGATGTAAACTTCAATATCGTGTCTGACGAATTTATATGACGTTGAAGTTTGCATCGTTGGAATGCAACGAAATTCAGAAGAAAAAAAATGAGTTGTTATTAACCCAAATGATGAAAATAGATACAAAAAGTCACCATACCAACCAAGGGCACGATGAAAAAAAAAATCGTGCCCTTCGTCATTTGGGTTTATTAAAATTATTTTTTTTCTGAATTTCGTTGCATTCCAACGATGCAAACTTCAACATCGTAAATGTATCCATCTCTCTCTCTACCCTCCGAATAAAGTAGAATATCCGAGCGCAATTTTCCAGTAGCTTCGAACATGTCCGTATCGATGCTAACATTTCCAATTAAAAAAACATACCTCATTCCCCACTCGATTCCGTGCCTCGACACACGCAATATTATGGAGACGGTAAATAACACGCATTCTCAATCGAACCCTTACTTTCCTATATACAATTAAATAAAATATATAAAATTAAAATAAAATATATATAAAATAAATATAAAATAAAAATATATATAGAAAATAACTAAATAAACACGAAAAGTGTTGCGACATGCTCGCAAATATTCACCTGTAAATCCTGACATCCGTTATCCCTGTGACTCGCGGCACGTATCACACCAGCACGCCACCCCCACTCACTGATCTTATTAACCTTAAGCTTGGCGAAACCACTCACTGAGAGAAACCTCTTTCCCACGATCTCCTCGCGAAACTTGTACGCCATAATACAGCGCCGTGGCGTCGAACAATCCGCGGGTATTCAGCGATCCACCGCGAAACGGGGCCAGAGCCGCTCTTGGAAATTCGCCTTCCGCAAAAATCCCTCCAAGTCGCGCGCGGGCCGAACACCCGGCCGCGTCCGCGTCGACCGCTGTCTTTCCGACAAACGGACACGACGCCCTCCTCCCGCCCCTCCCCTCGTCCCCCCGAATGCCTCGTCAATTTCTCGCCATCTCTCTCGTATCATTACATCACACGTGGCGGCCGCTGTATTCCACTGATCCGGCGATTCGTCGCTCGGCCCTCTCGCCCCTCCCGATAACTGTACCTACACCTGTGTGTTGCCGCCGCCGCCTTCGCGCACCAACGAGATTCCCGTTGACCGCACGTTCGAACCTCGAGCAGCGAGCGAACGAGCTGCGAGCGAACGAGAGAGAGAGAGAGAGACAGAGAGACGTGTGTGTCGATGAAAACAAACGTGTCAAAGAGACGACTCTGACGCTCGCTGTGTGTTGATTTTCGTGGCCGCACTAGACGCTCATTCAAATAACATTTTTGACTCCCGAGGATCTTCCGTCTCGGCTGCGGTGCTCTCGAGGCTTCCAAGGAACGAGACCACGACCACCTCGAGGCTAGTCATTCTCGATATACTTCATTCTCTTTTTTTTTTTCTTTTTTCTTTTTCTCTCGTTCCTCGCTCGGAAACCCCCACACCGCACTATTATTGGGCGCAGGCGAGATTCTCACGTGACCGTCTCACTCGGTTTCCCCTCGACTAGAAGCGCCCCAACTTCACGTCTGTGCGTGCCTCACGAGACTTTTTTCCGTCTTCACGTTGACAAACACTCGCGGCAGCAGCAGCACCAACACCACCATCACCAAAACAGTTATTATAATCAGACGTTTGATTCACGTAACAACACTCGTTTTTACAATTTTCTATTTCACTGGGAATATTATTTATTCTTGTAGCTATTATGATTACGATTATGATTATTATTATTACTATTATTATTATTATGAATATTATTGTTATTGTTGTTATTATTATTGTTACTATGTAGCTCCACGAATGAAGTAGCTTCGCATCTTGACCTCGCAGCAATGTGCGTACATCGGGTGACAAAAATCCGTAACAACAGAAAGAACGAGGGGATCTATCGGATCAGCGAGAAATATGACGAGAGACGACACGAGTCTCGCGATGTGTCTCCTCGAGTTTGTTTGTGCTTCTTTTTTTCCTTCTTTCTTTCTTTTCTACCCTTTCCGCCGTATCCCAATTTTATTTGCCTATCCCCACTGCCTCTGACGCACTGTCAATCGACGAGAACTTCGTTTCCCAAAACATCCACGTTTTCGTCGTTTTTTATCTTTGACTTTTTTCTCGCGGGTCTCGCGTTTGCCCCGCTGGGTACGTCCGGCGAATGAGGTTGAATGGAGCTAGAATTTTGGTCCTAAGGTCGCGCGATACTCGCGAGATTGCGCTATACAACGTGAAGGATAATAACAACAAAGCTCTCTCGCCCCGAGAAGTACCGAAAACTGACTGAGCGCGTGTAAAGGTGATAGTAACACACACACGACCGGCCAGCGATATCGCGTAGCGCGCACTGCGGGCGGACGGCAGGGAGGCGAGACTCCGTCCCTCGGCCCGTGGCTCGACCTCCCGCCCGTTTCTACCATCAACGCCCCCTCCACCGCCGCGCGCGCTACCTTCTCCGCGCGGCTGGTGGACCCCGTTGCCGTATACGCGATATCACCGCCGCCGCAGCCGCCGCCGCCGACGTCCCGCCGAAGTGGGCTAGAGAGCGCTGCTGCCGCCGTCGTCGTCGTCGTCGCGGACGGACGGACAGCCGATATCCAACAGAGAGAGAGGGAGAGAGAGGCGAAGGTGCCGCGCGAGAACCGCGCAACACGCAACTCACCGCGTGCGGTGGACTTACCGACTTATCAATCATTCGCAAATTTGCCGCGCTTCGAAATGGCAACTTGAAGTTTGATTGAAAACCCGGATTCCTAAGTTTCGATAACTTAAGTTTGATCGGGAATCGTGATTGATTTTGAAGATATGACTTAGATGCATCAGAGTCAAAGTATAACTTGAAATTCGCTGCGAATTGAGACGGCAACTTGGAGTTTGATTGGAAATGCGGACTCCTAAGTTTCGACAACTTAAGTTTGATCGGGAATCGTGATTGATTTCGAGGATATGACTTAGATGTATCAGAGAAAAAATACAATTTGAAATTCGCCGCGCATCGAGACGGCAACTTGAAGTTTGATTGGAAATCCGGACTCTTAAGTTTCGACAACTTAAGTTTGATCGGAAATTGTGATTGATTTCGAGGATATGACTTAGATGTATCAGAGACAAAATACAATTTGAAATTCGCCGCGCATTGAGACGGCAACTTGAAGTTTAATTGAAAATTCGGACTTTTAAGTTTCGACAACTTCAGGATGTAGGAACGCGAAGTATTCAATTCGCATAAATTCGAGAAAAGTGCGAGAAAATTGCTAACACTTCTCGATGGTCTGAAAATCGGAAAAAAATGCATGCACACTAAAGGCACTGAAAAGATTAATTTTGCATGATAATAATTTAAAAATGTTATTAACAAATTGATTAAAAAAATTGTTTAACAAATATTTTGTTGACCCAAGTTTTGTTTGCACGAAAATGATTCCTTTATTTTTCTGTATACGTATGAATTTTTTTAGATTTTTATGTAATCTTTGAAATTTGTACATATTTTCCATACAAAAAAGCACAAATTTCAAAGATTAGATAAAAATCTGAAAAAATTCATACGTATACAGAAAAATAAAGAAATCATTTTCATGCAAAAAACTTGGGACATCGAAATATATGTTAAACAATTTTTTTAATCAATTTGTTACTAACATTTTGGAATTATTATTATGCAAAATTAATCTTTTCAGTCTCTTCAGTGCGCATGACTTTTTTCCGATTTTCAGACCATCGAGAAGTGTTCGCAATTCTCTCTCACTTTTCTCGAATTTACGCGCATTCAACACTTCGCGCTCCTACATCCTTCAGTTCGAACAAGAACCGCGATTGATTTCGAAGTCATGACATAGATGTTTCAGAGTCAGAAAGCAACCTGAAAATTGCACATCTTTGGCAACCAAGACATTACAGGTGTATCGTCAAATCTTCCCAGTTAAGGTCGCCGCGTCCAGGTTTTATTGACGTACGATACGGCCTAGGCGGCAGTGGGACGAATGCCGGAAAATTCTCGGGCCCCTCGCGAGGGCGCCGAGAGCGCGGAGAGAAAAAGAGGGAAAACGATCCGCAACTGAAGCGCCTCGGTGCGACTGCGCGAACCCGCGGCAGCTACGCTCCTGGCGTCACGTGACCAAAACACCGCGTGACGTCAGAGGCGCAGTAGCAGCCAGCGAGCCAGCTGCCAGTCCAACATGGCTGACCTGTGAGAGCAGCGGTGCTACGTTCGGGCCTCCGCTCAATTCGCTAGCTTTAGCCGATCGCGCGCGCACGTAGTTCTGTGCATCGAGCCGCTAATATGATATCTTCGATCGTGTCACGTCTGGTCATGTGAGTACTCGTCGTAATTGTTATTTAAACGAGAGTCGAAAACATCGAGGAAAAACCCCAGTGTCAGTCGCGCTTCGAGGATTCGCGGTGCGCGAGGCGACAAAAACGGCCCCACGAACAATGGATTTTCGAAAATCTATTCGACAACATAACTCGTCTCACTTTCGGCTGCCCGGTTTAATCGTCGACTATTATTTCCTTGTGCTGTGCAGCGTCGAGTTTTGGGCGTCGATAATAAACGACACGAAATACGGCAAACTAAGCGACTTAGGCAACGTCGACAAAGCCGAGCAACAAATTGACGAGCCGCCGATGTTCTTCAATTTCAAGTCAATTACATTTCGGCGAACCTCCGCGATCTCTTTTTCGTATTTATTTGTTTGCCATCGACGAAATTTTTTATGTGAGACTGCGTGACGTGTGGTTTTTCTGTCGTGTTGCGTCGTGTCGAACCTCGAGTTACAGGCAGTCGAGAGGAGCAGAGCTTTCGTTTTACCCAAACGTTCTTATTCAATATTCTGGATTCATTTATTTATTGAAACAAAAAAATGCGTCCAGTATCAAGCGAAGATCGTTATCTAACGGGCCCTTCGCGCGACACGCCGTCAAACGGGCTCTACGTGGAAAATCTATCGATCGTGCATTCACCGTGTTCGCCGCAGAACCCACGAACAAAGCTATTATTGCAGTGCGGTGGTGTGTGGATGATGTGACAGCATCGGTGGGACGTACGGAGCGCGCGCGAGAATTGTGTGTTTGTTGAATTATTTAGCGAGAGGGTTTATATCCTTCTTAATTCTTTGGAGACGATTTTACCTCAATTTCCGGTGACAATCGATAATCTTTTCTCCCCTCGATCGCGTGAATCGTGATAGAAAAAAAATTAAAAAAAATGAAAGCATCGATTCAGGCGACGCGGAGAGTTTTCTCGTTGCTTCGGTCCGCCGCAACTTTTTCCCAACGCGAACAAAGCGCCTCTCTGTCTGTTTTCGCGCTATCGTCTCAAACGCGCAATTGTGTGTGGCGATTATTACGTTTCTTACGTCGATTCTCGAGCGGTTATAGCGTCGCCGCTATCGCCAACGCCACACCGGCTGTAGCTGCGTCTTTCACTCGCGAACAAAGACGGGCGTCAAGCGTGTCCGCTATTACGTGGATTCTCTCGGGGCTCGCCAGTGAAAGTCCATCTCGTAGGTTCTCGTCCTCGTCCTCGTCGCATCGTACGAGCGCTCGCGTGTCTATACCCGTAATCATTAATTTATAGCTGCTGCGTTCAGAAAAAAAAATATATGGTCGACTCTGTCGCGCGACGTATTTTATTTTGCTGAGGCGATATAAGCACTGATTTGTGGTTCCAGCGACAAACAAAAGTAACCAGTTCCTAAATTACGGTACCCCGTGACTATTTGTACAGTGGAAATCACTATACACGGTATTCTATCTCATAAATTTTTCTCAGTGCTGCGCTTCAGTATCTGATAAATTTTTCTCAACGCCGCTCTTCAATATCTCTGAGGACAGGAAATCTACGGTTCTGTCGAGACGACATATACGTTTTTCTCTCGTCGCAGCTGTCGCTATCATTGCGACACAAGACGCTATTTACACTCGCTGTCGGTGCAATAAAGTTTTTTTTTCTTTTTCTTTTTATTACAATTATTCCGTTAATCCGTTACCTACGTATTTCGACGCAGACGATGTTGAAGTTTGCATCGTTGGAATGCAACGAAATTCAGAATTTAAAAAATAATTAACCCAAATGATGAAGAGCACGAAAAATAAAAAAAATGTCGTGCCCTTCGTTGCTATGGCTAATTTTATACCTATTTTCATCATATGGGTTAACTACTTTTTTATAATTAATTATTATAATTAATTATTAATTTTCTATAATTAATTACAATTAATTTTGTATGTGAATGTCGTTGCATTCCAACGATGCAAACTTCAACATCATCGACGCAGACTGTTCGACGTCTCTTTCGAGAGCTTCGCCCGTTCGCGATGCAACATCTAATTATCCCCGCTCGCCCAGCGGTCCAAGTGGACAGTCGGATGAGAGTCGTGTCGCGAGGTCCAACTCGCGGCGAGCCGTTTCTTCTTTGTCTAAAAATAAGCGCGTCGAGCGTACGTTCGCTCGGTTCCCGAGTGCAGTAACACGTATACAGCGAGCGTACCACGCGAACCGCACGATGAGTACGGGGCGAAGGAGGATATGCCGCGCTCTGGGCATTTCGAAAGCGTCGTCCAAAAATGGTCAAGGGCCTCGCCGCTGCCGCTCGGCTCGTTCGCTCGTCGCCGTTCGCCTCTCGCTGTTTCTAGTGATGCGAGATTGTGATTTGATTCTTTGAGAATCGATTATTTCTTCTCGAATAATCACGATTATTAATCGATTTTTAAGTTCCTCGATTATTTCCGAATCGATTATTTCTACGATGTTGAAGTTTGCATTGGAATGCAACGAAATTCAGAAAAAATTGTAATTAACTCAAATGACGAAGGGCACGAAAAATAAAAAAAAATGTCGCGCCCTTAGTTGCTATGGTGACTTATTTTATACCTATTTTCATCATTTGGGTTAATGACAATGAATTTTTTAATGTGAATTTCGTTGCATTCCAACGATGCAAACTTCAACATAATTTATTTCTTCTCGAATAATCACGATTATTAATCGATTGTTAAGTTCCTCGATTATTTCCAAATCGACTATTTACACTTGGCAATCGGTTCAGAATCGTGGCCGTCTTTGCGTGCAACGTGCCGTGGTAAATCGTGTACGAGAAAATTATTCGCCGGTTGTAGACGTTGGACGAACTTGGACATTAAGTTGTATTTTGTTGGCATTTGGCTTCTTTTCCCTGAATTCTCAGTTTCATTACATTTTTTTATACTTCAGATAAATAATCGATTCTTTAACGATTTTTTTTAGTTCGATTCTTTTTCCTTCGATTCATCGACATTAAAAATTGATTCTTTAAAAAATAATCGCTCGTGAAGAATCCATTTTTTTAGTTCGATTCTTTTTCCTTCGATTCATCGACATTAAAAATTCATTCTTAAAAAAATAATCGATTGTAAATAATCAATTTTTTTCGCCCGATCTCCGCATCACTAGCTGCTTCCCTTCCCGCTGAATCTCCGAAGGCATCCAAATTCGAGCGCAACCGCAACCATCTGCAAACGGCAATAAAGGGGGGGCCCTTAAATCGCGCGCGCGGGTTTCAATCAGCTGATCGACTAGCCGCACCGTCGTCGCGCGTTGCGTCACGAGAGGCGCGCTCGGCCCGGCCCCATTGAGGCGTCGAGCGGTTTCGAAATTTCTTCCACGAGTATCCGCCGATTGAGCAACGCAGCATCAAGCGACGAATATTATGTAAATATATCCGTACCTGTTCCATCTACCCATTTATGAATACTAAAACTTTCGTAGTCGATTTAAATGACTAATGAAAAAAAAAAAAAAAAAAAAAAAAAAAAATCACGGCGTCTCGCACATGGCAGGCAGGCAGACGCAGCCTTTGTGCCTATCACGGCGCACTAGCGATTCTCGGCCAAACAGCTGTTGAGCCGCGGCGCTTTCGAGCGACGTCACAAAGCGCGGCGACCGAAGGGGCAACTCGCGGCGCGTACGGCGAGGTCGTCGTACCCTCTTCTTCTTCTCTCTCTCTTCCTCTCTTTCTCCTCGTGACCCATGCGGCTTGCTTCGAATTTCCTCCTTTTTGTTGTTGTCATTTATTCATCAACGCGCTCGTTTAGGCGTCAACGCATGCGCGCTGTCTCTGTCTCTCGTTGCCGCCGCCGCTGCTGCTGCTGTGCACCATATAGGACGCGTGCGCTGCATCAACGAGGACTCAGCCTTGGCCGGGGCGCCGGGGGAAGGGAGGGAGGGGGGGGGGGGGAGTGACTCACCGCATCGGCTGAGACTCCTCCGTACCCTGAGACTTTCCTTCCAATGCGATATACAGTGGACTCTCCGATAAGTGAAGTTCCGAAAAGTTAAGGTAATACAACGGGTACAGTCCCGCCAAACGTGAGTTTCAGAGAATATTTCGAACACTTCTCAATGGGATAAAAATCTGAAAAAAATCAAGCATGTTGTAGGTACCGAAAAGATTGATTTTGCATAATAATAATTCCAAAATGTTATTAACAAATAAATGAAAAATAATTTGTTCGACAATTTACCTGGTAAATCAACTTTTTTTTTGGGTGAAAATTATTCATTCATTTTTCTGAATACGTATGAATTTTTTCAGTATTTTGTCTACATTTTTCAAAATTGCGTTTTTTTCAAGAAAAATGAGGGCGAAGAAGACATTTTTAAAAATGTAGACAAAATTCTGAAAAAATTCATACGTATTCAGAAAAATGAATGAATAATTTTCATAAAAAAAAAAAAAAAAAGTTGATTTACCAGGTAAATTGTCGAACAATTTATTTTTCATTTATTTGTTAATAAAATTTTGGAATCATTTGGACACCCACTGCACTTTTTCATCCCTCATCGTTTCGGGCGCCCGGGAACGGCTTGCGCACGTAGTGGGGATCTTAAAACTGATCGGAATGGCCTAATCGGCTTTCGGTCCCGCAGCCTTAACTTATCGGAGAGTCCACTGTACTCACCACGTGTAGTACGTACGCTCGGTGCTGCCGAGACGACGAAAAATTGGGCCGAGAAACGAGAGCGAGGCGAAATGTATCCGCGCGCGAGCTTTGCGTATTTACGCCATGCGCGGTGAAGGGAAAACACCGACGTATAACTATTGATTGCGGGTTCTTTTTTTTTTTTTTTTTTTTTTTTTCTTCTCTGTGTCGAATAAAGGTTAATTATTCCATACGTGAGAATGATGCATGCGGAGAGAGAGAGAGAGAGGTTTTTCGGCCAAGGGTGATGCATAGCACACGGAGGCCGAAAAAAAAACGTGTGCGCGGCACAGCAGCCTCGTGACATCGTTGGTCGTTGGTCGTTGGCCGTTGGATCGATGCCTAAGGCTGCTCTAGAGTTCTCATTCCTATATACTCTGGCTGTGCCGATAACCACGAGGCTCACCCGGTTCGATACCCGGTGGACCTGGGGCTGACCGGGGCGAAGTGTGGCGTCGGATATCTGGGGGAAAAAGAAGACACCCGAGTTATCGCGTTTCAGGCTTTCCGGGCTTCGTTATCGGTCAATGTCAGCTGGCGGGCTTTGACCCAATAACTCGGTTTATGCGTGTCTCCTCTTCCTCACGCGCGGAGAGTCGCTGAAATTGACGGGGATAAACACAGAGTGGGCGGGGAAAAGAGATGGTTGGGTTAACGAAACTCAGCGGGGTCACCGGCCGGTTAAATAAATCTTTAGTTAGAGCGACATTTTTTGTTTCCTCGACGCAGTTTTTTTGAAAGTAAAAAAAAAATTAATTGGTAAGCTGACTAAAACCGAGAAATTAAAAAAAAAGAAAAATTGGTAAGCTGACTAAAACTGAGAACTTGAAAAAAAAAGAATGGTAAGCTGACTAAAATTGAGAACTTGAAAAAAAAAAATTTGGTAAGCTGCCTAAAACTGAGAACTTGAAGAAAAAAAATGGTAAGCTGACTAAAATTGAGAACTTGAAAAAAAAAAAAAAAAAAAAAAAAAAAAAAAAAAAAAAAAAAAAAAAATTGGTAAACTGACTAAAACTGAGAACTTGAAAAAAAAAAATGGTAAGCTGACTAAAATTGAGATCTTGGAAAAAAAAATTGGTAAGCTAACTAAAACTGAGAACATGAAGAAAAAATAAAAAAAAAATATTGGTAAGCTGACTAAAACTGAGAACTTGAAAAAAAAAAAGAAATTGGTAAGCTAACTAAAACTGAGAACATGAAAAAAAAAAAAAAAAAAAAAAATATTGGTAAGCTGACTAAAACTGAGAACTTGAAAAAAAAAGAAATTGGTAAGCTGACTCGACTATTGACTTGATAGCCCGTGATCGCCGTATTCCTTGCCCCAACAAATCCAATCTCTTTTCACAGCGCGAAGGGGGACGTGAGGTTCGCGCTGGGGTCGCGCGCGCTGCACCGTCTCCAGCTCGCGCGCGAGCGCTCGTCACTCTCCCTCGCCAAGTGCGATACACTGCATATCGCGAAGGGTGGGGCGGCGCGCGAGGGCGTTGACCCCTCGTGATGCCGGGTCGTGATGCCCTTCGATCCACCGATCGCAGTCGCTGTATCGAGGGGGCATCGAGATGTCGAGCGCCTCTTGTTACCTTCCCCGCTGCATGAGACGATAATGATGGTTGGTATCCGAAGCAAAACCACCCGAGGAAGCCGCAAGCAAGCCGTACGGTAAAATCCGCCGAAACGGCCCGCGTGGTGTTGCTGGTGGCGCCCCCTCCCCCACTCTCCCCACAATCTCTTCTTTTTTTAGCTTTCGTAGTCGGAATTTCCAACGCTTCATCGCAGCGAGAGAACCGGAGGAGGAAGAAACTCGCAAAGACGTCGGCGAACAAAGATTCAAGTTTCCTGAAACACGTGGGTTTCAAATTTTTTTTTTATTACCCCTCGAGTCCTCCTCTACTTTCCTAACCATTCGTTTTGCGACTATTGGAATAGGATTTCATTTCTTTTTTTTTCTCAGCAGCTTTTCGGTTATAAACGTGAGTCACGGTGCGACTCGGGGGCCGAAGAAAGATCGACGCGTTCGGGCGAGCCATGCAGCACAAAGCTGTTGAGCTACAACCCTACGACGCCGCGATGCTGCCTCTCGAACGCTCGGCGGTTTAAATATAAATTCGAGTGCACGAGCGGGCGAGTCTCTAGTCTCGGTGTTGCGGTGCCTCGAGATGCCTCGCGGAACGCAGCAGTTTAGCTTCTGTTCTGGGATAACCACGTAGATCAACAGCAACGTTTCGCGTTACCGGACACGCCGACAGCGAATCCGCGTTGTTGCTGATCGTTTGTGCTTCGAATCGTGAGGGATTCGTCGCCTGTTTCACGTTGGAGCGAAGGAGAACGCGTGGCATCGTCATGTCCGGACCGGTGAGGCAACAGATCAGGATCACCGTCTTCCTCAGCGACGGCGTCATCGTCATAGAGATTTGAGAGTCTTTGGAAAAGAATCGCCGATGTGACTGGCTGTGTGGGACTCGGGAATAGGAGAGGAGCGACACACGTTGAACGCCGAATTGCTGCCAGAGCGCAGCTCGCGAGGAGACATAGTGGAGAAGAAAGCTTAACGCGGAGGAAAGAAACAAAGAGGATTTCACCGTGCACGTTATGTAGGAATAAAAGAGACAGAGAGTCGTGCATTTATTGATATCGTTTATTTTGTTTATATGCCGAGAAAAAGGGAAGTTGAGAGGCCGAAGAAAAGTCGGCGAAAGACACGCAGTTCCTTGACCGAATTCGTGTGGTGACACTAACTGAATCGTAGAGACAAAGCAAATATCTAATCTGAGGAGGAAGAAGAAGAAGAAGAGGAAGAAAAAGAAGCAGAAGAAGAAGAAGAAGAAGAAGAAGAGGAAGAAGAAGAAGAAGAAGAAAAAGAAGAAAAAGTAGAACAAGAAGAAGAAGAGGAAGAAGGAGAAGAAGAAGAAGAAAAAGAAGAAGAAGAAGAAGAAGAAGACGAAGAAGAAGAAAAGGAAGAGGAAGAAGAGGAAGAAGAAGCAGAAGAAGAAGAAAAAGAAAAAGAAGAAAAAGAAGAAGAAGAAGAGGAAGAAGAGGAAGAAGAGGAAGAGGAAGAAGAAGAAGAAGAAGAAGAAGAAGAGGCGAGTCGCCGTCAAGATGACCTGTTCCGAGCCTCCGAATCGCAGGAATCTACCGTACATCGTACCGACGATCGCGCGATACACCAGAAACTTTCACGCCCCCGTGTTCAAAAGAGTCACCGTCGTCAACACGGCCTCGGTTATCTTTCTCCCGAGTCCCTCGAAAATAAGCTCGGGAATCGCTGTATTGCCTCTGTACACGAATAAAAAATAAACGGCACGCTCGTGCTCGACCGATCGTCGAGCGAATCGCGTTATAACCCCAGGATATTCGCTGCCCCGACTCCGGCGTTTCGCTCTAACCCAAAAATCCATCTCGTCCGCCTATTGTCAATCGAATCCACTGTCACTCGTCTCTTTCTCTTCCTACGATTATTTTCCTCCTCGTTACCTGACGACGACGCGCAATAAATATAAGACGTAGGTCTTGACCGTCGAGTGAAACGGCGGAAGTTTATTAAACATGAGCCTTTTATTTCCAAGCGGGCGACGAGTCATTCGCGCGCTGTCGAAGCAACGAGAACCGTTGAGAAATTCAGGCTGCGAATTCCTTGACGTTACACAGAGAAAAATATCAACGTAGTGATAACAAGATTTTTGCTGTAGTAGCTGCAAATTTGATGTAAGAGCTGAAAATTTTGCTCTGGTAGCTGAAAATTTTGCTGCGGCAGCTGAAAATTTTGCTCCGGTAGTTGAAAATTTTGCTGTCGGAGCTCAAAATTTTGCTGTGTTAGCTGCAAATTTGCTGTGGGAGCTGAACATTTTTCTCTGGTAGCTGAAAATGTTGCTGTGGTAGCTGAAAATTTTGTTGTGGTAGCTGCGAATTTGCTCTCGTAGCTGAAAATGTTGCTGTGGTAGCTGAACATTTTGCTGCTGCATCGAAAGATTTTGCTGCTGCAACAAAAAAATTTACTGCTGCAACAAAAAATGTTGTCCTTGCATCAGAATATTCGTTATCACTCCCCGATTATTTTTCTCCATGACTCCTCGACTACGAATTCCAATAATCATCTTCACGTACCACGTGCCCTTTTTTCTCTCCCTCTCCCCTCTCCCCTCATCTCGTCAAGCGAAATAACCGCATCAACCGCGAACCCCTATTAACTTCACCACATAGACATTGATGCGACGATATCAGGGCTCTCCCTTTACTCCCTATCGACTCTTCCACGAGCGCGAAGAATATTCTTCGCCCAAGCGTGGCTTAGACTCAACACCAACGACGAGGAGAAGGTAATATCTCGACCTTGGAAGAAAATTCCGAACCGTCGTTAGCTTCCCCGGCTTCGATTGGCCGATTCATTGCGGAGATCCCAAGTGCGACTCTCCAGCGCGGATGCAAAGGACGCAGAGGACACATCGGGGTGTTGCATAAGACGCGAGCGCTCGCGCGACGAGGCGACATTGACGATAATCATCGAATTACCTGGTAGCGCGTCGAGCAGCAGCGCCGTTCACTCGTCGCCTCGCGACTCGTCGTGCTGTAACCAGCTACATGGGCCACACGACGTATCCACCGGTGCTCGACGTAATCGTCGCGGTTCCGACGAGCCCGAACGAGCAATACTAGGCGCTCTGTTCACTCCGTACGCGGACTCGTTGCCATTCGGTATAGCGCGGCCGACGCGAGATCCGAGCGCAGTGCTTGAAATTCCCACGACGCAGATATTCGTTACATTTGGAGCCACCAATTTGCCAGTTCGCCGTTGGTTCTCCACTCATCAGTGTCGATCTCGCGATCCTCTCGTAAATGCGGATGAAAACGCAGTAAAAAAAAATAAATAAAAATAATTTAATATGAAAAAAAAGTCTAAGTAAAGTTCTCCTCTCATCGGTGACGACGTCGCGATCCTCTCGTAAATGCGGATGAAAACGCAGTAAAAAAAAAATAAATAAAAATAATTTAATAAGAAAAAAAAACGTCTAAGTAAAGTTCTCCTCTCATCGGTGACGACGTCGCAATCCTCTCGGAAATGCTACTGAAAACGCAGTAAAAAAAATCAATAAAAATAATTAAAAAAGAAAAAAAATTGAAGCGAATAATCGGGGTTATAAATCGGGAGGTTACCCGACGCGTCGGACACCCGGAAACGGCTGAAGAGCTCCGCACGCGCAGCATCCTCGTCGTCGTCGTATCGTGCGGAGCTTTCTTTCTTCGTTGCCATTCGGTATAGCGCGGGCGACGCGAGATCCGAGCGCAGTGCTTGAAATTCCCACGACGCACATATTCGTTTCATTCGGAGCCACCAATTTGCCAGTTCGCCGTTGATTCTCCACTCATCAGTGTCGATTTCGCGATCCTCTTGTAAATGCGGATGAAAACGCAATAAAAAAATAAAATAAAAATAATTTAATAAGAAAACAAAAATTGAAGCGAATAATCGGGGTTATAAATCGGGAGGTTACCCGACGCGTCGGACACCCGGAAACGGCTGACACGCAGCATCGTCGTCGTCGTATCGCGCGGAGCTTTCTTCCCGTGCGTGTGTGAAACGCGCGTGCGGCTCTTCACGGGGGAGCGCGAAAATAGAGTCTCTCCCGGCCCATGAATACCCTCGGCCGAGTCCCCGTTTTCGAGTTGTTCGCCCGCCGTCCGAGACACCCAAGAGCACAGAGCGGCAGCAGCGGCAACATCGGCCCGATTGCCAACCCGGCCACTCGACGCTCTCGTTCTCCTCCGACGACTCAGCGACTCGGCCGAGCCGCGGAGGGCGCAGTTCAACGACGACGAGAGGTTCGCTCGCTCGCGGCCGACGTGGTCGAGACATTCGGTGGTCGCGCGTGCAACGTGACGACGAGCAACGAGAGCCCCATGTCACCTCCGCTGGAATAGCCGAGGAAATTCGTGTCCTCGATGACAATCGAGACTCTGTGACGTGCACGAAAGTGCGGTGAAGAAACGCGCACCTCTTGTCATATCCGACTGATGTGGCGAAAGAGCGACGAGAATACAGCGAGAAAACAGCCTTGTTTATTTCGTTGACGTTGAGGAATGTCGGAGGCTGATAAGGAGGACTTTGAAGGGACGACCATGGCGGTCGCTCGGGTGCCGAACGTGTCGCAGATTATCGCCCGAAAGTCCCTGTACTGGGCGCGAAACACCCTCGAGAAATTGCCGATAAGACTGACACTGGGGAATCTCGGGTTCCTCGCGGTCGTCCTCGCCGTCATGATGCCGCGCGCCTTCACTTACATACTCGTTTATCCGATTTTCAGACTGGTCTTTGGCACCCTCTATCCGGCCTACGCGTCGTACAAAGCGGTACGGACGAAGAACGTCAAGGAATACGTGAGTATAGCGGCGCGAGATTGTTTCTTTCGTTGATTTGTGTTCATGATGTTGAAGTTTGCATCGTTGGAATGCAACGAAATTCAGGGAAAAAAAAAATTTAATTAACCCAAATGATGAAATTTGGTACAAAAATTCATCATAGTAATTGGTTGCTATGATGATCATCAAACATTAACCCAAATGATAGTTCATCGTTTGGGTTAATGAGAATCCTTTTTTTTCTGAATTTTGTTGCATTCCAACGATGCAAACTTCAACATCATTTATGTTCATCATTTGGGTTAATTAGAATTCTCTTTTTTCTGAATTTTGTTGCATTCCAACGATACAAACTTCAACATCATTTATGTTCATCATTTGGGTTAATTAGAATTCTCTTTTTTTTAATTTTGTTGCATTCCAATGATGCAAACTTCAACATCATTTATGTCTTTTCCGACGAATGAATTGTGTGTTTTGTATTTATTGCATTAACAATTATACAATAATCATTATTATTAATATTATTATCAATAATAATAATTGATAGTATACAATTTATTGTATAGGTCTTTTCAACAAATGAATTGTGTGTTTTCTGTGTCTATCGTTTTCTTGTATTCCCCGCAGGTAAAATGGATGATGTACTGGATCGTGTTCGCCCTCTTCACCTGCGCGGAGACCTTCACCGACGTTTTCTTCAGCTTCTGGTGAGCATTCGCGTCGCAACACGACTCAGACTCCTTTCGGGGGACGAAGGGAGACGCTCGCGATCCTTACGGCGCTTTGTTCCTACCAGCGAGAAAGCGCATCCGGAGTCTCGGTGTCGATGCCCCGAGTTGACGCTCTTCACTGAATCCCGAATGTCTAATTTCGCACGCGAGATGGATATTCGAGAACTTTGGTGCACGCACGTGCCGCGCGTGCGTCGCGTGCGTGCGCCAATTTCCTCGTTGGCCCTCCGAAGCGAGCGAGTTTTGAAGCAGCGAAATATCACATTCTCTCCGTTTCTGCCCGGCCAGGTTCCCGTTTTACTACGAGATCAAGATTATTCTGGTGCTGTGGCTCCTCAGTCCCGCGACCAAGGGCTCGAGCATCCTGTATCGTCGCTTTGTTCACCCGGCGCTGAGTCGTCGTGAGGCGGAGATCGACGAGGCGCTCGCGCGAGCCACGGAGCAGGGCTACACGGCCGTTTTGCACCTCGGCACCCGAGGGGTCAACTACGCCACGACGGTGCTCATGCAGACTGCCATCAAGGTATCGACGACGAATTTATAAATCCCTCTACCTCTGTCTACTCACTGCTCTTTCGTCTCCTTTTTGTTCTCACTTGCGTAGCTTACATATTTCGCTATTAATATTCCAAATTTTAGTTACATTAACCGAGTGAAAAAAAAGAAAAAAAAAAAGAAAATGCCGAAACAGGCAATCCGCATTTTGTTTACCGTAGAACTCCAATCGCGAACGATTGGAGAAATTAACGTGCACAGCTCGTTGCGTGTCGCATCCCTCACTTCATTTTCCCGTAGCGTAGTCACCGTTTATTTGAATATTATTTTTTCTAATTTTTGTTGTTTTTCTTCGTTCCAATCCTAACATCCGGCCGGGCATTCGACCACCTCACAACACTCTCCTCGCTTCCCCGCTCATTACGCAACTCCCCCCCGTGTGCGCGCATCACGATACACACGAAACATCTTGGGGAATAATCGAACGATCCGTCAACATTGTCCACGTCGCGGTCACGACGATCGCTGTTGCCCACACTTGCAAAATAATCACCGGTCACCGTCGCCTCTCTCTCTCTCTCTCTCTATCTTTCTCTCGTCACACGATCACACACGCACGTGTCGTCCGAATTTTGTGAAAACCGCTGTTGGCACACGATCGATTTGTCCGTCCCTCTTGCGATGTGCTTTTCACTGGTGCCTGGCTCCCGGCCTGGCTCACTTAACCTCAAGACAGAATTTTCCGAACGTCGTCCTGACAAACCCCCAGAGCGCCCTTCCCGCCAGCCAATCAGACTCGGCGATTTCCAGCTTAGCCAACCCCAGACCGACGACCAAGGAGTCATCGCGGGCGGACAGCCTGGACGGCATCGCAACGCAGCGCTCGAGCTCGCGGCGACCGACTAGAAACGACGACGGACACTCGCTTGCTTTTCCCTCGCGAGAGCTTCGCTCATTGTCGCCGACCGTTCACGACAGTTCGTCCAACGACGAGGACGCGAATTATCCCCTGAAAAAGGAGCCGATCTACGAGGACGAGGAGGAGGTGGAGGAGGTGGAGATGGCGGAGGAGATCGAAGAGCCCCAAGAACGACCCACGGAATTCAAAGCTCCCAAGCAAAAGCCAAAGAAGACACAAAAGAAGGAGCGACTCAGACCCAACGCGCGAAAAGCTACACTGCGAAGTTTCGACGCGGAATTCAGCGACGAAACAGATTTTATGTAGGTGCAGCCGCGTAACTGCATACGAATGCACTCGACATCGATTAAATTAAATTAAATACAGATCCTATCACCCGGTGAAATAACAAAAGTAGTATTGTCGAGGGCGATAGAAGGAACATGGGTTTGTTTTCTTTTTTCATTTCTTTTCTTTACTGTTTGTTTTAAAACGTCTCTGTAGCCTCGTGAGCTTGGTTAAAGAAAACAAAATGAAAATAAAAAGCCAACGGAGGAGGAGTCTCGTCAATGATCGTCAAAGTTTCTCGAGAAATTTTTCCGTCACGACTCACTGTACGAGATGGTCCGAAAAAAAAAAAAAATCAGTACTATAGGTATCTAAATGCAAAGATTTCGATGAAAATTCATTTAGACGGAACAACATATCCAAGTACTTTGGAGAGTGAAAGGAGTTGCGCCAAAAGACTGGTGAAAAGGAGTCTCGGGTCCTTTGACCGCGCACCAAGACTGAATTATCTCGTGCCGAACGTCGAAGAATAAAATTAAATGAAATTATATAATTGGATATCGATTGACTCTACGATACGATAATGGGTACGCTTTTTTTTCTACGTCTTATTTTACTAGCTCTAGGGATAACCATTTGTCATCGTTGGTCCGTTTAATGTCGAGTCTACTTAAATCGAGCTGTAGGCGAGAAGCAACGTGTCAATTCGATGTGCCACTACGTGCCTTACACAGCACAGTGTGATAAGTGATAAAACTTGGCGAATGATCGCGCGTCAATTACGATATTATTTATATTATTAATTATGTTATATTGGCCACGGTCTTGTATGCTTCGTGAAACCAAGTTACCAATATTTATATGTATCTGTGTTAAAATCCGTTAAAATATCAGCAAGCACATCACACGGCCCATACCTACTGCGATAATTACTGTTAGTGATAGTCCGTAAGAATGTTTTTATAACCTCAAGACCCAAAGATTCTCGGATTAACGAGTTCTTATTTTTCAAATAAATGCAATTTTTAACTCGCCCGCTCGAATCTATCTTCACTCGTCCAGTTGTTTGATTACGTAGTCGCAATCACACGCTCTTGGTTTAGCCGAACGGCTTGCTCGTCTCATATAATCGCTACACCTCGCTGGCTGGCTGGCTGGCTATCACGCAGTGGATGATTAATTACTCGAGCGCGTAAAGAGAAAAATGAAAAACGCTTGATTACCATGCTACTCGTCATCGTGCAATACACCTCTGGAAATCGCAATCGAGCCTCGGATCGCTGTAACATTATCTCCAATATAACGTTTTCAATATTTTTCCGTAACCAATCGACAATTGCGACGAGACACGAAAAGTAAGCAATAAAGAACAATAAGCCAACTCACCGCGTAGCGAATTCAAGAGAAAAGGCAATTCCCTTCGTACTGGTGATGGCAGATAACACATTAACACATTTTTGTTGTTGGTAAGAGCGCACTACTTTGATTTTTATTTATTACTCTGCTCATTATTATTTTTATTATTATTATTATTATTATCATTATCATTATTATTATTTTAATTAATTACATTCGTACCATCCGTACTTAGCGCTAGTGATCTTACATTACGTTTTCTCACGATCTCTTAATCGTTTTCCAGGGTGGCGGTGGACTCGTTCAGCAACTCAAGAAAAGCTACAGTCTGAGCGATCTCACGGGAGAGAAGGAGGATGAAAATAGAAATACTTCGAGCATGCGTGACGAGACAGACATGGAAGGTTGTTGTACTTGTTGTTTTCTACGAATCCGTCTTTAACGTCATCCGTATACTTATGCCCATATTTCCGTAAAATCTCCTCGGGGACAATTTTGTAATTTCTTTCTGTCGTATAATTTTCAGTAGAGCCTCGTCGAAGAGAACACCCAGGCAGAAGAGGATACAGTCCCCGCAGGACACAGTCGAGCAGCAATCGCGTCGAGATGTACTTCTCCGAAGTCGACGTCGATGTGAGGCAACCGAGGTCCAGGGATCCCATAGCTAGCTTAACGTACGTAACTTTTGCGCAGAAAAATCGAGTCAGACGATCTCCTCTTATTCTTTGCCAGACGTCTCGATTGACGGAAGTATCAATTCCACGATTATTGCGCAGTAATATTAGATCATCGGACGACATATCGAGTGGATACAGCAGCGGCGAAGCCCTTCAACCTCATCGTGCTGCCGCCCAAGGCGATTCGCTCTTAAGAACGTCGAGTGTCGGCGCGAGAACCCGGGCCAGACCGCGTTCGACGACCACCAAAAAAGTCCCCGAGGTACGTCGACAAATGCGCAAGCAAAATTTACCTTCCACTCTCTCTACGATTTTTTTTCCAACAGCCGCACGGATATGACCGCCCAAAGTGAATTCTAGTTAACCCGAGTATATATTACACCCTCTTTTGTTTTCTTTCACCTCTCGCCCGAACCGACGAAGCAATTAACAGTCGTTACTTTCTGGAATTTGAAGGACGACGGCGAAGACGACGGAGACGACAACCGCGCAAGCGAGTTGCGTACGTTGGATAGGATACAGTTTCCGAGCTCGTCCCCACTGTCCCTCATCTCGGCTGGGCAAACGCTCGAGCTTCTGTTACTCCTCTCCCAACTCGATCCCAATAGAAACCGAGAGATCGTCGAGAGTGTGACTTCCAGGTTGGAAACCAACGGCTCCGAGGCAACCGCGAACGATCGTACGCAGAGAGCGACGAGCGACGATTGCCAAACGAATTTAGCGACGATAGAGGAAATCGTGGATGTGCCGAAAGACAATACGATTCCGAGGGAGAACGAGCGTGTTTCGGAGGACAAAGTTCAAGTCGCTCCGACGGATGAGCGGAGCGACATTGGTGAACATAAGGAAGAAACACGCGCGAAAATAGATACCGAGAAAATCACCGACGAGATTTGCCAGGACAAGCTCGATGAACTCAAGGTACTACTGAGCAATGCCCACAAGGCTGTGACTAACATTGTGTCGTCGCATGAAGCGGACAGAAGCAGCGGCAGCACCACGAGCGTCAACACTGTGGAGGAAGGAAACACTGAAAGATTAAAAAATCCGGGGAATAATAAGCAAGAGGAGACACCAGCTGCTGATCCTGCTGGCTCCAGCAGTTTGAACAGCTCCGACGTGTGGATGACTCCAAACGTCTCGCCGAGTAATTCGGAGAGCGACTGTCGCGCTGGAAAATACCACAAGAAGCCAGCGCCGAAAGCACCGACACCGAGTACCGAGGACGATGCTGATCTGGACGAAAGTACGTCGCAGAGTGCCCTGAAGGCCACTCTCGTTATAAAAACCGGCACGTTGAAGACATTCGTCAACGAGAGTCAAACGAAAAATGTCTTTCTCTCGCATCCTCCGGACGGCGTCAAGTCCGCGAAAAAGCGAACGCGGAGGCGGGAGGGTTTTTCGAAACTGTTGACAATACCGAAGAGCATTTTCAACAATGCCTTTCACAGAGACCGAAAAAATGACGCCGCTAAAGACGAAGACTCGAGTTCGATGCTCTCGGAGGCTAGCACATCGCGATCGAGATCGGTGAGCGTGAGTTCGCACGGCGAATCGCTCAGGAGTTTCGATTCCGCGACACCGGCCAAGCAACCTCGTGACGCTCAAGACAGATTCATCGAAGTCTCCGTGTCTGACGATAACGCGAAAGCTTGCGCTGGTCTTGAAACGAGCAAAACTTAGATCGTTGCGCTGCCCAGAAAACGAGTATTCGTCCGCTAGCTCCAGCTGAGAGTAAAATCGACAGTGAGAAAACGCGATTTTCGGACGCAACGAGCGCGGAGGCGAAAAAAAACGAAACGCCGACGGGACTGCATTGACGATTCGACAGATCTTTATTTTCATTATTTTCCTCGATGTCATTAAACACAAAAAAAAAAAATGGAAAATAACACCAATCGTCTACTTACACTCAAGTTGTATGCTCCAAACTAGGAATTCGTATGTGAAGAAAAAAAAACGTACATCGCTCGAGGAGAATACTGTATGAAAAGGATAATCTTACTTGTTGCCAGATGCAAATTCTAACAACGCATACCGCGAAATCTAACGCGATCTTGTGTTTATCCTTTCACTTTTTTTTCTCTCCTCTTCTTTCTTTACAACATTAACGAGCGAGTTTATAGCCAGAGTTGCTGTGAATGCATTGCAGTGGTCATAGAGAGTGTATTGAACTTTCAAACTCACCATTCTTATGTGTAACGATAATGACGCTTGCCTCTTGGGAGCCTGCAAACTTTTGCCTGCATCTCTGCAGTCCCAAGTCACTTCACTTCTAATCCGTACGCGTCATGTTTTCTTCTTTTTTTTTTATAGATAACAAGCTTTGCCACTTTGCCACGCAGCAAAAAGCCGACCAAGAAGAAAGTGCCATGAAACTTGACGGCTGCCGACCACATCAAGGAGGAGGACCAACTCCTTGAGACGAGTTGAGCAGATATATTTCATAAAGATCGGAGCTACGTAAACGTCGGCGTCGCACCGGCGCGGGCAGAGAGCCCGCAACCGCGGGGAAACGGTCAGCAGCTTCAACAACTTATCGACGGCCAAAACCTGCAATAAATATTTCTCGTTGAAACCCTACGCGTTGTCGCTTTATCGTCATGCATCTAGCCTCGGCTGTTTCTTCACCAACGCGAAATAATAATGTTTCTAGCGGATCCTCGCGCTTCGTCGCCCACTATGCGTTTTTTGCCCTTACTCATGAATATTACGCCGCTGCGGCTAACAAAAACAATAGCGCCATATCCATTAACCGTGTGTGACAACGTGCGAAACGGCCGAGGAAATAATAATTATTGTGATTTAAGACGCGTTGAATGTCGCGTCGAGATGAAAATCCCGGGGCTGAACGGTATCTAGTCACAAAGCGTCGCGTCGTCTCGGCGGGCAGCGTCCGTCGACGACAATTGTGCCACCGCTCGAAATTTGCGCTCGATTTTTCTTGCTTGGACGAATCCTCCCCTCGTTTCCACGTCCAACTGGTTATTACTGGGCCGTTACACGATGCTGCTAATGATGTTTGTGAAACTAAGAGAAATGGAAAAGAAAGGAAATGACAAAAAGAGCGCCCGTGTTAAACCCGTACGCTTGCCCGCTTAACGGTTTTACTGCAAACGCCGCGTTGAGAGAACCACACGCACACAAATCCACAACCATTCGCATTACATGTATATACATAATAGATAGACAATATAGATGGCAAGCAAGTTGATGACGAATTCGAGATTGTACGCACAAGTACAGTGGCTACTAAAAAAAAAAGAAAAAAGATTCCGTAAGTACTTAGACGAAATGAATTTATTCACCCATGTTAACGAACTTTATTGGTGTATATACGTGAAGAATATTTTATAGCAGTGCGTAGGCTCGCAGAAACCACTGCCATCTATATTCAGCTGGCTCGGATACTATCGTGTTTATCATTGAGACGCGAGTTTCAATTGCATGCCCATCATAGTTGTTGTACCGATTCCGATACGTCGATAACCATTTTAACTCTGTTGTTCATTTTCAATTCATTTTATCGGAGAATTTAGAGGAGTTTGCGCGGTGTATCGTTACAATAGACACATTGTATTAGCCAGTACACTACTTTTGTACAAGTATTGCGAGGAAAAGTGCAAGAATGTACAATAAACTGTGAGAATTACTGCTCAAGTTACAACGGACTCGTACAATCTGGCCTTACACTGTTTTATGTTCGTCAACGTCCTTTCTCGCAGGTGCATATGTTACGTCCCTGATTTTCCTTATTATTATTATTACCAATTTATTCGTAACTGAGTTTGTCGATCAGATTCTATACGCTTTAATTGTTGTTCGTGGCGCAACGTGACTCGTGACGAGTGCGAGTGAACGACATTAAAAACTGCGATGGTATTATAAGTATATCGTACAATTAAGAGTAACGATGTTGAACGATGATGTTTGTAATACAGATTTATCTCGATAGATAATTTATTTTTACACGAGTGCATCGTTTCGATTTTATGTTCGAGTAACTCAGTGTACGGCGGGAAATTGAGGAAATATCTCTTATTGTAAAACGTCGCGAACGACTGACGTCGTTATTGCTGATTTAGTTCGAGAAGCTCCGTTGTTCGATTCAATTTTATTTTATCGTTACTTTTATCGCACTATTATCGTTGTTACTTATATTACTAACGTTATTCTTACTGTAAACTTACTGCGTATAATACACGTAATAATTGCCTCGGACATTCCTACGATATTTTGCCAAGGAATATATGTAATAGTGTACATGTATAAAAGTACTTTAATACAAGATATATTAAAAATATTATTTGTTTATTTGGAGAGCAGATAGTAAATATATCATGCCGGTTGATCGATTACATGAAATTCGTCAAAAATTACAAATTACATCGCAGTAAACATAATAATTAATCGTTCACATAATGTTACTTCTGCGATATTTTACCTAGAAGCCCAGAATAATTGTCAAAAACTACGTTTTCAAATATATTTTTAATCCAGGCCACGTGCGATACTCAACAGATATTGTGCGCTAAATTCAATACTGTGAAATCAATTGAAGTATACGTTTATATAGAAGATCCTTCACGTCAAGTGCCCATATAAAATCCATATGGTTGAACTTGTCGAGTGGGACAGCCTCGAGAATCGTGACGTTTCCCAAACGCCTCATCAGCTCGCATATTTCCTGCAAACAAACGCAACACTCGAGTGACAGACAAGCCATAATGCATCGATTACTGCTAATTGTTACCTCATACGTGACGATAGCGTCGTTTCTTCCGTACATCAACGCCACGGGTGCTGTGACTCTCCACAGCGGATAGTACCGCGGCTGAATTTGTCCGTATCGTATGAGATTTTCCTCGGGATTGAAGTCGTACTCCTGAAATTCACCTGTTCAAAAAAGATGCATTTTTCATAATTAATTTCGAATGTAAAAAAAAAGATTTACAGCGAGAAAATTTTAAGTATGACCTGATCGCATGTTTTGATGAAAGTGACCGATTGTGCGCAACGAAGTTCCAGCCGGAAAGTATGAGAACAGATATGGAAGAAGAGTCTGCAAAATATAAACTTGCTCATTGCTCTCTCATTGATAAACGGTCAGGAAATTAAATTCGTGAACGACATGAGTAATGGAATTTTCGCAACGAGACTCACGGCGTTCAATTGCTCCCGATCTTCGCCAACCACCCCGAAAATCATATTCAAACATGGTATATACGACAGGGCGTCTTCGTGGCACCATTGCTTCACTTGCTGCGCAAGTTCCGTCGTCTGCGGCAAAATCTCGTAGACCTCGTTACGCTCGAATGTTTCCTACGAAAAAAAAATCAAAGAATTAACAATAAATCAAAATTCATTCACGACGGAAAATTCATTCGTAACAGAAAATTCATTCATGACAGAAAATTCATTCCTGACAGAAAATTCATTCGTAACAGAAAATTCATTCATGACAGAAAATTCATTCATGACAGAAAATTCATTTAACACAGAAAATTCATTTACGACAGAAAATTCATTCACGACAGAAACATCATTCACGGCAGAAAATTCATTCACGACAGAAATATCATTCACGACAGAAACATCATTCACGACAGAAAATTCATTCACGACAGAAATATCATTCACGACAGAAACATCATTCACGACAGAAAATTCATTCACGACAGAAAATTCATTCATGACAGAAAATTCATTCAACACAGAAAATTCATTCAACACAGAAAATTCATTCAACACAGAAAATTCATTCAACACAGAAAATTCATTCACGACAGAAAATTCATTCAACACAGAAAATTCATTCAACACAGAAAATTCATTCAACACAGAAAATTCATTCAACACAGAAAATTCATTCAACACAGAAAATTCAGTCGCGACAGAAAATTCATTCGCGACAGAAAATTCATTCGCAACAGAAAATTCATTGATGACAGAAAATTGATTAATTGCAGAAAATTCATCCCCTATCTCATGAACTTTCTTGTCTAACCTGCAAGGGCATCCCGACCTGCCCGAAAACCGTTTGCATGAGATTCAGTTGATGCCTCCAGAGCGTAACGGGAGCCAGGCTAACGAGCAATTTTATCTTCGCGTTGTACTCGGGCTTCAGGGACAACATAACGTAGGCAATCGTCGCTCCCATCGAATGACCAACGTAATACACGCCCTTCTGGCTGGTATTCCGCAGGACGTAGTCGATCATCGCCGGTAGATCCTCGGTGCCCATTTCGTGGTAGCTAATTTATAGATCATCACAAAGTGGGTAATTCATTAAAATCATCGTACGACTGTTGACCAACTTTCACTGGGTTCACCTTATTCCGACAATTAAGACAATACCCCCCTCCACCAGCGTTTTTTCTTTTCACTAAAAAAAACACGTTCAGTTGATTTTTTCTGCGTTGACGATGACGACGACGATGACTACGAGGAACTTGAAGTGCTGAATACTGAGATCCACACGAGCGGCTTAACCATTTAGCTCGCATCGCCGCACATAAAAATAATAAATTACTTAAAAAAAATTATTTAAATTTATTTTCGCGTCTCACCTAAAGTCCCAAAATTCCGAAGTATCCGGAGCTCTCGTTTGGTGCGCTCTTCCGTAGCTGTTTCCTCTCACGTTGCCTATCCACACGTCGTAACCAGCGTCGGCCAGCATGAATGCTACAATTAGATATGTTGACAAGTATTCGTTTAACAAATATTAAGAACCGGTTAGTAAATATTAATAAGCGATTAATAAATATTAATAACCGTTTAATAAATATTAATAATTGGTTAATAAATATTAATAAACGGTTAATAAATATTAAGAATCGGTTAATAAATATTAAGAATCGGTTAATAAATATTAAGAATCGGTCAATAAATATTAAGAATCGATCAATAAATAATAATAATCGTTTAATGAATATTAATAATCGTTTAAAAAATATCAAGAATCGATCAATAAATAATAATAATCGTTTAATGCATATTAATAATCGTTTAATAAATATTAATAATTGTTTAACAAATAATAATAATCGATGAATAAATAAATAAACTTGGTCACTTACACACATCGTGGTTCGGTCCCCTCAGCACAAACGCGTCCGAAGACCAGAGAATCCCGTGTTGCAGAAAGACGATTGGCTTTCGAGGCGAATTTTGCGAAAGGGGACTTCCGGGTATTCGAAAGATGCGCAATTTGTATCCATCTTTCGTAATAAGATCGTGCTCCTCAACGGGATAGCCATGCTGCTCAACGAGGCCCGCCTGAAAATAAAAATAATAATAAAAATTAAATTTCTCGGATTTCATGGACCGAGCTTTCGCACGATCCACGCAGTCGACTAATTTTCCATCGACCGCCCGGATAATATCACATCCCACCGTATCAAACACCACGTAACCGACGTCGTTCGCGCTCTTCGCGCTGCTGCCACTTATCAATCGCTCTCGCAACTGTCGTATTAAATCGCCACCCGGTGATTTATTGTTGCACGAATGCACGAAGCCGAATTCGAGAATAAATAATAAACACGTCAACAGGATCAGCACGCTCGTCATTGTCGATGATCGACGCTCGGTGTGTGACACACGACTCCGGGGGAAAATGTCGACCAGTAGCGCGTAAAGGAGAATAAATAAAAATGCCCGTAGCGCACTTATAGGCGAACGCGGAAGTGACGTAATAGTAAGAGTTCCATTTATATTTCAAATGCCATTTCAGAGCGGCCACGCGTATTTCTTATACACCAGGCGAGTGTGAAATAATCCAAATTATTCCACGTGTTTTACGTTTTTTTTTAGATGAGAAGAAAAAAAATAGTGGAATGCTTCGATGGATCGTGTATTTTTTTTTTCAAGGATCTGCGAGGCAGGGAGCAGCTAGTTGCAAGGGCAGAAATACAGATGGGGGATTTTGATAAAGATACATTTTCTCATAATTAAGAATTGTCTTATCGCAATTTAAATTCCAGTCTCCCCCAAAACGAAAAAGTGACAAAAATATTCGTGAGGTGGAAAACAAATTTGAATAAATGCCCTGAAAAAGTTGAAAATTGGACGAGTATCATTTATTTTCTATAATACTAGGGTGCGCGTGCCTGAAAAGCTTGCCAAAATCGACCTCAGAAATTTGTTCTTTTCAAAATATCGACTTTTAACCTATACCATCGTTCTCAAGTCGCATATTCTACCCCCGAAAACACTGGTTATTAACCTTTTTTAATCGATTTTGAAAAAAATATTTTTTTGGCGACGAAATTTCTTTTTTTCTGTCAGAAAACGTAGATCCGGCTCCGGACCGAAAATCGCCAAAATCGACCCTAATTTTTTTTCTTTTCAAAATATCTACTTTTAACCTATACCATCGTTCTCAAGTCGCATATTCTACCCCCGAAAACACTGGTTATTAACCTTTTTTAATCGATTTTGAAAAAAATATTTTTTTGGTGACGAAATTTTTTTTTTTCTGTCAGAAATCGTAGATGCAGCTCCGGACCGAAAATCGCCAAAATCGACCCTAATTTTTTTTCTTTTCAAAATATCGACTTTTAACCTATACCATCATTCTCAAGTCGCATATTCTACCCCCGAAAACACTGGTTATTAACCTTTTTTAATCGATTTTGAAAAAAATATTTTTTTGGCGACGATCTTTCTGTCAGAAATCGTAGATGCGGCTGCGGACCGAAAATCGCCAAAATCGTAAAGACTGTAGGCTGGATTATCGAGATTAACGCGCGCACGGCAGTCGATAACTATTCCTACCCACATTACGAAATTCAAGTTCCGCAGGTTGCCGTTCGCCAAGAGTCGCTGCAGAAGTTTTCTGCGCGGGATTTCTGAATTTTCCCGGAGCTATAAACAGCCGGTGCGAAGTGGGAGAGAAACTTCACTGCCGCCGCGTCCGTCAGACTCAGACGTCTCGTAAGCCGGTACGGCAGAATTCGTACCAACACGAGGATACGTTAATGTTTCGAGTTTTTTTAAAGAAAATTTCGAATCTCCAACCGCTGGACGAAAACTTTTTTCCTACTGAAAAGAATTTGTTCAGTACAAATTTTCAGTAAAAAATTAATTAAAAATCAGTAAAGTTCAGTACATTTTTTCTGTAAAATTTTTTCCAGTACAACATTTTTTTTGTACTCAAATTTTTATTTCAGTAAAAATGAAAATTTTCCCTTTTTTATTACAAATAATTTTGAATAAACGTAACTTAAGTTTTTTTTTGCAAAAAAAAAAAATATTAAAAAAAATGACGTGTTCTCGAGTAGCAGTTGAGTTTCTAGCAATCTGACGAAGTATATGATAAATATATTTATGCACAAGACACGGGACCAAAAAAAGGTCCAAATCGATGGAGAATGACTCGTAGGTGGAGCGTTTAAAAAAATATAAAAAAAAAAGATTTGCAAACGCGTCAGCAAAGCCATCGCGTATACGCGGAAACAATGTACAAAAAGGCTGGAATATCGGAGAGGATCCGAGAGGGTCCGGGGAGTACCTCGCGCGCGGAATGGCAATGCGACACCGAGAGTGGAATAGCCTGAGAGCGCCGAGAGGAGTTCCGGCTGATCAAGGTGACCGCGCGCGGCGCGCGAACATCGAGACGCGAGAGTTTTGATATGCGTTTCGATGTCGCCGGCTGACGACGCTGGGGTTACAAACAACGTAGGGCTATATATACCCGGCTGGAGGATACAATGCTTTTGTTAGTCCGAGTAGTCCGAGTCGGCCGCTCGTCCCATTCGGTGCTGCGTGCGAGCGAAAAATTCTAGAATCGAGAGAGTCGCGCTATCGTTCGAATGCGCCAAGTCCTCGATTATATGGATAATTGTTCGCTTATCGTTATCGCAGTTCCAGGGAATTCGTGAATAATATATTTCTTTTTTTTTCATGGACTCCCAGCTCGGTTGGGACAAGTGCGAGCTGCCGCTTCGTACGGAGACTAGTTTGACCGGTGAATTCGTTCAGTTCGTGTGCAGTTGTCGTTAGACCTGATACGACGCGCGGGGTAGACGCGAAGTCGAAGGTCGCGCGGCGTTTGTTGTTGAACTGATGTGCACGGCCGGGCGTTAGAGGACTAATCGGTGGGGTCGGGATCTTTGTGTGTTTTTCTGTTCTTCGATTGTGTGGATTAAAAAAAAACCTCATAAATTAAGAAAAATCTCATAAATAAAAAAAAATCTCATAAATAAATAACAAAATCTCATAAATTAGACCTTTCTATGTTTTTCTGTTCTTCGATTGTGTGAATTAAAAAAAAAACTCATAAATTAAAAAAAATCTCATAAATAAATAACAAAATCTCATAAATTAGACCTTTTATGTTTTTCTGTTCATCGATTGTGTGAATTAAAAAAAAAATCATAAATTAGACCTTTTATGTTTTTCTGTTCTTCGATTGTGTGAATTAAAAAAAAACTTATAAATTAAAACAAATCTCATAAATTCATAACAAAAAAAAATCACATAAATTCATAACAAAAAAATCTCATAAATTAAAAACAAAAAAAAATCTTATAAATTAAAAACAAAAAAAAATCTTATAAATTAAAAACAAAAAAAATCTCATAAAATTTCAAAAAGTTCTACACATATTTTTGTTTTTCGTTTCTGTGTTTACGGTGAGAAAATTGGTGATCCGTCCTTTTCCCATGATTTATCCCCAACGGGTGTCGTGAAACACGCGAAAAAGAACAAAAAAAAACTGACCAGACCGGCCACGTTGTGTTCGATTTGCCCCCGAGTGATACGACTCGTGTACAGCGGGTTGTAAGGCAAATATCGCGAGTCGTCTAATTAGCGCCATCGGGCACGAGACAGGCAGGCGGGGAGACTGCCGCTGATAATCGCGACGACGTGCGACTTAATGTCTTGTCGGAATCTCATAGCGTCGCAGTTCTAACGACAACCCACGCTTACCCCAAACTGGCGTCTAAAAAATTCGCAAGGTGCTTCCGCGTGACAACTGCGTCTGTGTGAGTCCACATGCAAACCGTCCAGTGGATGTCAAAATCCTGTCCTTTTATTTTATTACCGTGTTTGCCATAAGCGCATCAATTTGGCGGTTACGAACACGGAAACTGAAAATACGGTTTTGCTCATGCCTCTTGCGTGTCTCAATTCTTGTTATATTTCACGATCGTCAATATGCATAGTAAGGACGCCTGAAAACAGAAACAGCGTAGCTTTGTCGTTCGTACGATACAAACGCACGATTTAGGTATATATTTTATTGTAATAATAAAAGAAAAATAATAAAAGAAAATAAATATTTACATGAAAATATATCTGACATACAGAACTTTTTGGACAATAATAAATAAAAATAACTTTTTGGAAATAAATTATTTCAATAAAAATAAATTCAATATTTTGGATATATTTTTCGCTCGTGTATATTTCGTGTATATCCTAAAATATATCCGACATATAGAAGTTTTCGGACAAAATATATCTTATATATCTACAACACATCTTTTATACATCTTGCATATACATTATTTTCATATAGGAATTACCAGCATTAGGCGACGAGACAAAACCAACCGATTTACCGATTTACAAAAAATCCATTTCTTTCTCTTCAGCTATTTCGAGTGACAATCCTGCCGACCCACGCCCGAAGATCTTAAAGCGCGATCGAAGGATCTGTTTCCCTCCCCGTGCAAACATTTTATCGCGAACATCGCCTCGCGAATTAGCATACTTATATTTTTTTTAACGAGCAACGACCAAACAAACGCGGACATCGAACCGGTCTCAGTGGGAAGTAATCCTCGTATCCTAATCGCGATGCGATCCAGGAGTGATTAGCAAATCTTATTTATTTTGTTTTCTCTCACCCGCCTGTAACCTTTGCTCGCATAAATTCGCGGTTTATATGGCGTAACGAACACTCAACACGCGTCTCGTCCAGATAAATCGTTAATTTCGGAAGAGTCCTTGCCAACCAGTTAGAATTTATTAATCCAGAAGTGACTTCGGGGCGGCGCGGCTGAGAAACAGCCGACAGGGGACGAAGGTCATTGCGAAGGAGCGAGGAGGGAAAAAAAACAGCGTCTTCGACGGACGACGACGCAAGGTCACGTAAAGCGATCAGACCGCCGGTGCAGTGGGAGAGACACTTCTCGGTTGGGCGCGGACGATCTGTCGCGTTTCTGTCCCGGCAGAAGGTTGAGACTCTTCTCGCGACGAGTGCGGTGCATCGATCGGTGCCTGCTGATCGGTACCACGAGGTGTCGTCGGTTCTCCCGCTGATCGGTACCGCGAGGTCCTGTTGATCGGTACCGCGAGATTCGTTTGGCGCCCTTTTTTAAAAAAAATTTACTCTGTTTCGCGGGCGATTTTTAGCCCAGTATACGCGTTTTTTTTTATCGCGTGTTCTACGTTGTATTTTTTTATTCGCGGATTCTACGTTGTATTTTTTTATTCGCGTGTTCTACGTTGTATTTTTTTTTATTCGCGTGTTCTACGTTGCCGTATTTTTTTATTCGCGTGTTCTACGTTGTCGTATTTTTTTTATTCGCGTGTTCTACGTTGTCGTATTTTTTTTTTCGAATTTTTTTTTGCCGCCAAAAATCGAGAGGGTTTTTTTTTTGGGTAATTCGCGCGAACGATTCGAACTCGTCATGAACCTCGACGTGGTGTGGATCTTGGTGTGCGCGTTGACGCTGGCGCCGAGGGACGCCGACGGCGGGTTTAATCTCATCCGAGAGTTTCTGTTCCCTCGCGTCCCCACGGTCACCAGGCTCCGGCACGCCGCCGAGGCCCGAGGACTCGGCGATCGGTACGCCGTTCTCGATACCGTAAGTCAATCCGCATATGCACTTTACACGCTCTTTCAGCGTTTCTTTCGCCGGCGCGAGACTGTTTACCATTGACTTTTTTTTAAAACGCACGTTACGTGCGTTTGACATTATTTTTCTTCGTTGTTTGTATCCTATTTTTACACATCTCGTACCGCGTTGTCGCTTCTCTTGCTCGAGACCACCATGAAAATGAAATATACACGAAAATATATTTGACGAATCGAACTTTTGGGACGATAATACAATAAAAATAAATTTAGAATATATTTTGAATATGTTTTATTTTTATTTTTTCGTCCGCATGCATTTCAAATATATCCGACATATAGAAGTTTTTGGAAAATATATATCTTGTATATCTAAAATGCATCTTTTATATATCTTTCATATACTTAATTTCCATATGGGGAGGAGGACAGCGATTTTCACTAAAATAAAAATAAAAATTTTTATTCAAATTTGAGTCTAACGTACGTTGAGTTTTCTCTCTGTGTGAGGATGACAAGACGCCCAATTTATTCGCAAGATGCAGATGCCGACAGACCTTTTTTTCGCGGCCTTGAAAACTTATTTTCCTGACAGCGATCGATTTTTTTTAATCTCCTATCCGGCGTCGCGTTTCCCCACGTGGAGCGAGCGGCGTCGGTGCATATTATTACGTAATAGCGCAGCATCTTTTCGCAGCCGTGGAAAATATATATTTTGCTTCGTGGAAATCGTTTTTCCTTCCAATTCTTTTTTTTTCTCCATCCCGCGTATCGTTTTTCATCGTTCACGTTTTTTGTTCACTAATTATGGGTGTTTTGATCACTAATTATTCGTGGTTTTTCAGATGGGTCTGATTGAGCAGTTCGGATATCCCGCCGAGGAGCACAAAATCACGACTGAGGATGGTTACAACATCGATTTCTTCAGGATTCCCGGCAGCCCGGAGTCACCGGTGAAGGAAGGAAAACCTGTGGTTTTCCTGCAGCACGGAATACTGGCTTCCTCGGACTCGTGGGTTTTTGCGGGACCCAGACACGATTTAGGTAGTGCTAACTAAATTATTAACCGAAGTGCGTAAGCCGCGGTTGATTCCCTGATAACACCGGATGGACGTCAAGGTGTAGGTCTCATGTAGGAATCAAAAAGTACGCTTTTGAATGGGCGGTCTAACTTTTGCAGGCGTAATACATAAGCCTAAAAATGGCTTTTTTGAACATGATAAGCCTAAAAATGGAAACCTAGTTAGTGGACTTTAGTGTACTAAATGAACACAAATGGAATGTTTGGTCTTGTGAGGGATTTGCGAAAAGTTGCGAAAACGTCTATCGCGTCGCTTTTATAATGAGTTGGAAAGACGCAGGGGCCAAAGGTTTTTCGTCAGTCCGGCGAATTTCTTTAACTAAACGATTAATAATCATAAAAATTGGCTGCAGCTTGTGAAGATCGACCATAAAAATTCTGCTTACAAACGAAGTGAATCATTCTTCCAATAAAAAAAGTATCCTTCTTTTTTTTAATGTTTGAAGAAACGTGTTTGTCGTGCGAATTTGATTGACTAAACGATCGATAGTCTTCAAAACCTGATGCAGCCAGTCGTGAATAGCATCCATAAGAATTCTGTTTACAATCGGTGTGAAGCATACTTCAATTTTTTTCCTGCTTTTTCAATGTTTATCGCTTAGCCGTGCAAGTCTGGTCGGACAGTTAGGTACCTTTTTTACGGATAAACGTGTTTCGCTGTCGATAAATTGGCGACTTTGTAATGCGGAAGATTCGTGCATAAGTGCGATCCGAGGTCAACTAGGAGAGTGAGCCGGTTTGGGCATGGCGAAAATAGTCCTGGTACCCCTAAAGTACCTCCTGTATGCATTAATCGCTCCTTTAGATTTTTTTTAGATCTTTTTTAGATTTAGAGGATCTTAGAACTCAATAGAATCTTAGATTTTGGCTCCCTCTATACGAATATGTGGGCTATTTTTCTCAACAATTAAGTGGCAGCTCAATTTTGTAATGATAATTCGAATCAAAATTAAATTAAATTTTTATGATAATTCAAATCAAAATTAAATTAAATTTTTATGATAATTCAAATCAAAATTAAATTAAATTTTTATGATAATTCAAATCAAAATTAAATTAAATTTTTATGATAATTCAAATCAAAATTAAATTAAATTTTTATGATAATTCAAATCAAAATTAAATTAAATTTTTATGATAATTCCAATCAAAATAAAATAAAATTTTTATGATAATTTAATTCGTATGTCAGGAACAACGGTCGAAGCTTTTTAGAAAAAATGGCAATCTTGCATAATAATTTATCGCGATACCGATAGCCAAGCATTGGCCATGGGCGGCCAATGCAGATTTTTGCATCGCATTCGCGTTTCGCGTCCCGCCTCTCGCCTCTCTTGACTGTCGGGTCAAAGAGACCACGTGCTGCGAGATTGGACACGATATTCAAGGCAAACTGGAGAGGTGCACTCAGAGAAAGAATTGTGGTACATTCAGGTACGCAGCGTATATATACGCAACGCAGATCGGTGGCTCCAGGCAGGGAAAAAACTTGAGCAAGAGGAGGAAAATCAACTTTTGTTGAGTCCCAGCAAAACGTGTTATTTATTTTATTTTTTATTTTATAATGCCTTATAGTTTGCGAAATACTGTATAACACCAGCAAAAGAGAAACAGGGGTTGTAATTTGTAAGAAAGGTTTGACCACCATGAAAAAGAAGTATATAGGAAAATTAATGTATTTTATATCTATTTTTTGTTCGCATAGATTTCGCTTACATCCTAAAATAGATCCGACATATACAATTTTTCGAAAAAATAGATCTTGTTATTTCTAAAATGCATTTTTTTTATATATCTCGCATATACTTTATTTCCGTATGGGGAGTACTGGTAATATCTGTAAAATACTAAAAACAGCATCATTTTTGGGCGACCTCTGCAAGTGTCAGATATGCCAAAGCGAGTCCTTCGCGTTTTAACGCAAGGAGGCAACTTCAAGGTCGCCCAGGCTCGCTCAATTTCTCCCCGATTGCTGGAGAAAATTTATGGAATTTTTAATCGTCGATTATAACTCTACATTTCGTAACCCACGTGCAGCTTTCCTTCTCGCCGACGCGGGGTACGACGTCTGGATCGGCAACGTCCGCGGCAACAGCTACGCCAGGAATCACACCGACCTGTCGCCTCAGGATCGAGATTTTTGGAACTTTAGGTATACAACGATTACGTAATTATTAGAATTACTGCAGATCTGAAAACACGTTAATAAAAACAATAAGTGAAGATTTCATTGAAAATTAATTCTTCGACACGTTGACCCTGGTGAAAACATGTAACACGTTGTATTCTTTAACGACGCGTGTGAAAAACACGTCGTAGATCAAAACGTTGGTGCCGCAGTCCAGTCGATCGAGCCACACTGATTTATCATTTTATTTTATTGCACTCATTTAGGATCGTTCGCACCACTCAGAGTCGTTTTATTGTTGTAATATTTTTTATTACAAGAAAATTATAGCATCTTCTAATCAAATAATAACCCTGAACTATCACAATGCTTCGCGCCAGTAACCAGTTTTTCTTGATTATCTCTCTCACGCTATTTTATCCAGTCTGCCTTGAACGCCATAGCCGATCGTGCCTGGGCGATCGCACAGACTCCGCAGGTGTTAATTATGTACATTCGATTAGCATCGATGCACATCTTCGGGGTAAAATATCATGTGGTAGCTCAATACGTTGCCGTTTATATGATCTATTTATCTAAATATCGATCATCTATCATTTTTACGGTGCACCTACTGATTAAAAAATATTACCTATGTTTCGTTACTCCGAAACAGCTTCCACGAAATCGCGATGAGGGATCTTCCCATGATGATCGACTATGCGCTGAAGACGTCTGGTCAGAAGAGCCTGTTCTACATCGGACACTCGATGGGCACGACGATGATCTTCGTTCTGCTGTCGGAAAAGCCGGAGTATAATGAGAAAATGCGTCTGGTCGTTGCCCTCGCCCCCGTTGCTCTTTGGAAAGGACAGCCCACACGGTTCCTGCGCTTCGTCACCGAAACTGGCCCGACTATCAAGGTCAGTTCGAAATAGCGATACAAAGATCAATCCTGCTGCACATTGAATCCTTATTTAAATGAGGAATTAATTCGTGGACATTGGATCCTCATATTAATGCCGGACCATATGCCTCATTTTAATGAGGATTTAATGCGTGAATGAAAATATTATTTTAAGTTTATCTCTCATTGCAACGTTAAAATAAAAAATTCTATTTTGTTACTTATTCTATTGTTTTTGCCCCCAATCATTGCAAAAAATTCCCCCCCCCCCCAATGATTGCTGTTACTACTGTCACGCTTATGTATGGTGCGAGGGTCGACCCTCCACCAGAAATTGAGTTATTATCCGTTAGAGATAAATAAATAAATAAATAAATGAATAAATAAATAAATAAATAAATAAATAAATAAATAAATAAATAAATAAATAAATAAATAAATAAATAAATAAATAAATAAATAAATAAATAAATAAATAAATAAATAAATAAATAAATAAATAAATAAATAAATAAATAAATAAGTGAACAAATAAATAAGTAAATAATTTTTACCATGCTTTGCTCTTCTTCGCTTTCAGAATTTCCTCGTGCAGAATGACATTCACGAGCTCGCTCCACAAACAACCAACAATATTAGGCTTGGCCGATCTTTGTGCAGCGACGGAGCGATCACGCAGAACGTTTGTGCCGGGGTGTACTTTCTGCTGGCCGGCGAAGATCGACAACAGCTGAATAACGTAAGTTGTCAGCATGTACGAACCAGACCCTCGTGAGTCTCGGGGACCGAAGCTCGTTCTTCCGAACTTTGAACCTTCATCCCGAATCGTGTCACGCGTCGCACAAAAAAAAATTATTAAAACGACGCAATAATGACCTTCGCTATTCTCAAAATTCGCAGAGTTTCCTTCCTCATATATTGTCGTACTTTCCTGCTGGCGCGTCGACGGAGACGTTATACCACTATTTGCAAAACGTGTTAACAGGTAAAGAATTATTAAACGTAGAAATTGGTGGAATCGATAAATAATAATTCGCCAAATCGTGTTCGGCAGGTGTTTTTCAAAAATACGATTTGGGCTACACTGAGAACTTCAGGGTATACGGAAAGAAGAAGCCACCAGTCTACGACGTCAAGAAAATATCCGCCCCGGTCGCCCTAATATACGGAAAAAACGATGTCGTCTCCACGGAAGTGGTACTGAATTACGACATTATTCTCTGGCGAAAAGCTAACTTAATTTTTCTCAGACGATACCGCAAATTATACAAGTGTCGTGTTGTCTATTGATAAAAAATGTATTATTTCAGAATACTGCGGAGCTGAGGAAACGGCTGCAGAACGTCGTTACTTTTGAGGCAGTGCCTTTCGACACTTTCAACCACCTCGACTTCCTCTGGGCGAAAGATGCGAGAAATTTACTGTACAACAGGATAATGGAGCTCATATCCGCGAAGGCTTAGCGATTGAAGGCTGTTAATTCTGTTATATATTTTGTACGGCTGTCGCATTTGTTTTTAAATGCAAAACCTTGTTAGTTATTAAATCTTTTTTTACCATGACGCGGGGTTCTGTTTATTGTTTAACTCCTCGAGCACGGATGACGCGAAGATAAAAATAGTGGAAAAAATATATAAAGCGACTGGAATTACATATGACACCTTCAGTGTTGTATTTTTATTATATAAACTAAGCGAGCAAAGCCTCGAGGAAAATACCTTTTTACCTTGTTACAAAGAGAAGTTATAACATATTTCCGTTTTCGCTTCGATTAAATACGATAATTATCGTCGGAAGCGTCAACGCTGACTCACACAAGTCGATGTGCGGAGCCCTGACCGACAAAATCGGATGTTGCAATTACCGCTTTTGCAGAGTCTGCATGCGTCAGTACTTGGTTTATACGCGGGCAAATCGCGAGTACCTAAATGGATAACCAGACATTTGAGACTCCATGATTCTGACCCTCGATTCGAGCAGTCAATCTCGAGACATTGCAAGTTGCCGATCAATGAGCGTTGCGAAGTCCTCAGTTGTGATAAGTGCAGTAAATTTGTCACACGATGCCGAAAATATTGGTATTGTTGTCGAGCTTCATCGTCGTAGCGAAACATATTTTAGCTGAACCGACTGAACCATATTTCGACCCCACGTTGAGTCGGCCTGTGGCGAAATTTCGGAGCGCGGCTGAAGCTGAAGCTGCTGGTGAAAAACACTATGTTTTCGATTTTGTAAGTATCCCAAAGTTACGTTTGAATTATGAAAACTGCTAAGTGATTGATCGATGTTTGCTTCCTCATTGAAGAAATAACGAGAAATTTAGCGCGCGTCTCTTAATATTTTCTTCTTCGAAAAATTTCTATAAGGAAGCAAAACAAAATAAAGCGTAAAATGTTTCTAAATTTTCCCTGAGATCGGCCTCGTCGAGCATCACGGCTATCCTGCCGAGGAGCACGTTGCAGTCACCGAGGATGGCTACAATCTTCGTTTGCACAGGATACCCGGAAGTCCATCGTCACCCACAGCCGTTGGAAAGCCGGCAGTTCTGCTTCAGCATGGAGTGCTGGGGTCGTCCGATATGTGGGTTCTCATGGGTCCTCAGAGTGATCTTCGTAAGACGATAACTTGGAAATTTAAATTGACAAAAGCCTCCTTCGATCAAATTCAGCAAACACAATTTTTTTTCCGGTGAACGAATGTTAGCATTCATATTAGCCGACAGTGGCTACGACGTGTGGCTGGGAAACGCTCGGGGAAACACCTACAGCAGATCCCACCGGAATCTCGATCCCTCGATGCCCAAATTTTGGGAATTCAGGTGGAAGTTCCTCAAATGACGTTATTTCGATTTTAAGTATTTCGGCAAATTAAATTAACGGTGTCAACGACCTCGGTCAGCTTCCACGAAATCGGCGTTTTCGATCTTCCGGCTATGATAGACTACATTCTCCTGGACACGAAACAGAAGAGTCTGCATTACGTGGGTCATTCGATGGGCACAACGGCCAGTTACGTTCTGCTCTCAGAGAGGCCCGAGTACAACGAGAAAATGAAGCTAGTGGTGAGCCTGGCTCCAGTGGCCTTCTGGAAACACAGGCCCAGCGGTATGGAACGATTTCTTCGGAAAAACGCAGGTTTCATACAGGTATCGATTTGTAAACGACATTTAAATTTCAACTGTTCGATTCCACACAATATTCTTAATAAAAAAATATAAATATTACCAGTAAAATTTTCATTATTCAGGATATACTTAAAAATATCAAGCTCTTCGAGATATTCCCGCAGACCAGAGAACTTTCCGAATGGGCTCAAATGTTTTGCCACGGTCAGAAAAATCCTTGCAAACTTATTGCCGCACAACTGGCTGGTGAAGACTTTACGCTGATGAATTCCGTAAGTACTTCAATTATTAACTCACCAATCAAATTATATCTTCAGCGTTTAAACCCATTACTCGAATTATATCTTCAGCGTTTAAACTCATCACTCGACTTATATCTTCATTTTCGATTATTCTTCAGACTCTTCTGCCGTACATAATCAGTTACTATCCAGCCGGAGGATCGACCAGAACTATTGTGCACTTTGAGCAGCACATGCAAACCGGTAAATTCCGCAGGTTCGACGAGGGGCTATACAAGAATCTCGACGTTTACGGCCAAATGACACCGCCGTCCTACGACGTGGCTAAGATCACAGCTCCGGTTGCTCTCATTTACGCCATGAACGATCCGATTTCAACGCGAAAGGTTCGATCATTTCGATTAATTAATGGGAATATCACGTGGGCAATCCTTATCCATGAGCCAATTAATGTTTCAGGATTCAAGATACTTAGCGAAAATGTTGCCAAACGTAGTGACTTGGGAGCCGGTTCCCTACGCTAAGTTCAATCACATCGATTTTCAATGGGCCCACGAGACGAAGGAACTGATACACGATAGAATTATCCAGTTGATGAAAACCTACGAATGCCGAAGATAAACAGAGTTAACGAGATGCGGCTATAAACGTGTGATTATCCACTTCGTCATTCACGATGGATGCTGCGAACGACTTTTTACCTAGGACGTTGATAGCTTCCGGGAAAAAATCAAATTATTCCTCGCTTCGAAATTGACTCACAAAGGAAGTAATAATTTTTGCGTGCCCCTGAACGACCTTTGGAAAAAGTACACTGTGACTTTACACCATCAACTGTGGTACGTTGCACCGCCTCAAGGTGGTCGACCCCTGCGACCCACGCTAGTCAATCTACAAACTGAATAAAAATGTTTTTGCGTCGGTCTCTGCTGGACTGATCAAGGACTCCACTTTTTAATGTGTTGTGTAATATTTTCACACCCATTTTCGATAAATCCTATCGACGAGACTTGCCACCATGATGCTGTATTCATTGCAACGACGAATAAGTGAGATACTTATTTTTGTACGCGCAAATAACATGGGGAAAGTAATCAGTAATTGATTTTCATTTTCTCACTAATTAGCGAGATACTCACTTTTGTACGAGAGAATAAGATGTGGAAAGTAATCAGTAATTAATGAATATTTTCTCAATAACAAGCGAAATACTCACTTTTGTATGAGTGAATACAATATGGAAAGTAATCAGTAATTGATGAATATTTTCTCACAAATAAGCGAAATACTCCCTTTTATACAAGCAAATACAATGTGGAAATTAATCAGTAATTGATCAATATTTTCTCACTAATAAGTGAAATACTCACTTTTGCACAAGCAAATAAAATATGGAAAGTAATCAGTAAGTGAAGAATATTTTCTCACTAATAAGCGAAATACTCACTTTTGTACGAGTGAATAAGATGTGGAAAGTAATCGGTAATTGATGTATATTTTCTCATATCTATATTACAATAGTATCTAGAACGCAGCTTGCCCGGTGTATCACACGTCTCTCAGTGATGCTCCGAGAAATCTTTCTGCGCGTTGGGAAATTGCTTGTTAAAGAATTCAATGTACTCCTTCTTGCGCTTCTCCCGAAGGGCAAAATATTTGGGATAAGCGGCCTTCTCCATGTCATCCCAGTAGTCTAGAATGCCGTCGGGCGGTATGACTTCGCGCTCGTAGGCGCAACCACCGGGGGAGTACGCAAACTTCTTGGGCTGGCCGTGTTGTACCTCTTCGAGAAATTCCTCGGCGTTTTGCAGCAAGTGCTTGGCAACTCGGAGGTCCTTGATGTTGGCATTTTCGTCTATCTGCTTTCTGAGCTCCCTCGCCTTAAACCTGAAAAAATATCAACCGATCGACCACCGCGTTTCGCCGTTAGCCAAGCGCGAATTTCATCCTCGCGCGGGTCGAACAATCGTCAACACGAAAAAAAATTACCTGTAATCGGCGAGCTCGGTGTACCAGCTCTCGAGATTACGAAGAGCCTGTTTGTAGAAGCTGCACACCCTTTGCGAGTGAGTTCGCAGACCCGTCGGCACAGACTGCATTTTTTCAAAACTTTGCCCCGACGATGGCCCGTTTGTTTGTGCCGATTTTCGCGATTTTCGCGTACGCCCGGGATCACCGCGGATCAGTACCGTATTATATTATTATGTAAAACGTCGCTAAACGTCGTCCGCAGGTCGAAAAACCGACTGGTCGGAGCGCCACGAGGATCATCCGAATCTTCCACTCAAGTTGGCGCCGTGATAGCGACATTACCGACCGTAAATAAGAAAGATGGTACGAAACACAACAAGCGCGAATTTCATCCTCGCGCGGGTCGAACAATCGTCAACACGAAAAAAAATTACCTGTAATCGGCGAACTCGGTGTACCAGCTCTCGAGATTACGAAGAGCCTGTTTGTAGAAGCTCCACACCCTTTGCGAGTGAGTTCGCAGACCCGTCGGCACAGACTGCATTTTTTCAAAACTTTGTCCGTTTGTTTGTGCCGATTTTCGCAATTTTCGCGTACGCCCGGGATCACCGCGGATCAGTACCGTATTATATTATTATGTAAAACGTCGCTAAACGTCGTTCGCAGGTTGAAAAACCGACTGGTCGGAGCGCCACGAGGACCATCCGAATCTTCCACTCTCTCAAGTTGCGCACCGTGATACCGACATTACCGACCGTAGATAAGAAAGATGGTTACAAATCAACAGCGATGGGAGGGGGGCGGGGGAGAATTTATTACGCGGGAAAGTAGATTTTCAAAATAATCGTTTTATTCGTATCTTTCGCTGTTCTGTAGCCGGATTTTCACTCGAAACATAGCCGTACTTCCGTCGCACTGGTAATTAAAACTCTAACGAAAGTCATATTCGAGTTCTCGCACATATTTCAGTCCCTTTTTCGGACCTTCCGCGGCGCCGCTGCCGCTGCCGTCTCTTATCAACTCTTATCAAGCCGAGCTCGAGGTCAAACATAACAATCCGAGAGTGAAAACGCGTTTGCCGCGGTCAAGAATTTTTAAGTCACCGAAGTATTTGCCGTAGTCGTTGGGTCGCTCTCTTCGGCACTCGTGTCCCGATTCGAAGAGTCTGCAATCGCGTCTTCCGCGTTGGAATTCTCGGCTGCCGAATCAGCGGCGACTTCTTCCGCTTTCGATGCATCTTCCGGTGTGCCAGAATTCCCGGATTTCGGGGGAATTATCAATTTGTGATAGCAACTATTAATAAGTGGCAGATGTGGGGCTATACGGCTGGGTTCTATAAAAAGATACGGCGGCACCTGTGGACATTTTTTTTTTTTTAAATAATACGCAGCTCTCAAAAAGCGATGCTGAGTGTTTAATATTTATTTTTTACTCAAATACATGACTTACGCGCAAATCCTTGACTTTGGCTTCTCTCGACGTGAATTCCCTTAACATGTAATCCTGATCGAATTCGTGATAGATACGAGTGTCGTTTACGCGTATCATTACGTTGTCAACCCGGAGGAAATAGCGCAGGAGTATGAATAGACTGTTCGGCATTACGCGCTGCGTAAAAGGAAACATAGTGTTGAAAAAAAATTTATTAAGAACAATGCTAAATGCAGACTCGTCCGAGCTTACGATTTTCACGGATGTCGCGGCGATTCCGTGGTCGTGCAGTTCGTCCTCGTACAACGTGAGATCGTGATAGAACATTATTTTCTCCTTGACTTTCAGTTTGTCGACGTCGATTCTCTCGCGAGTCTCCTCGACCTCGAAGCCCGACATTGTGCCCATGTAATCAGTCGTAAACGTCCAGTCAAATGGTTTTATCTTCTCTTCCAAGTACTCCTTATTCTCTAATCTGGAAACCAGATTAACAGCTGTTTATCCCTAAATACTCTTTTTCAATCAAATCATTTTAATCCGCTGTGGCCAGTGTGAGAAAACAAATTTAAAAAATTGTCCAATCCCTGCTTAATAATTCCCATTGACACTGATAGAAACTGAAAAAAATGGACAAAGTTCAGATAAAAAAATAATCAATCCGATAAAAAGGTTTTGATCAGATTTTTGTCCGTTTTATTGGTTCTAATTGGATCTTTTAACCAGGGATGCTCCAATTGTCTCAGTAATGATTCCTTGGGATTCAAATCAAAGCTTTGCCAATGCCGCAAGTACCTAGATTCTTTCCATGCCTCGGCACACGCCAACTGCAAGTGAATTTTACCGTTGGACACACGTTTCAGTGCGTCCAGTGCGTTGAATTCTATGCTACCTCCGTTATCGTGCTTCAAGGATAATATGTTGTTGGGAAATACCATATCCGGCATGTGAGGCATTTCGAGAGCTCGGTTGTATCTAAAAAACAAAAGGTACTCGATAAGCACCTCGGCAAGCCTGAGTATGCGGCTCAGCTGTATTATTTTCTACGTACACGCAGAATTGACAGGAATCTGCATCATCGGCGCATCCTTCCTCGCTTTTTGAACACTTTGAGTGGAGTATGTGGGACTGTGTGTACTTGATGCGCCAGGGTGGAAAATTGTGCTCCTCCTGATTGACGGGAAGCCGCAGAATATCGATGCCACCGTGAACTCGGATCGTCGTCATATCTGCGAGCTCAGGACGCGATTGCACTCGTCACAGGCCGGGAGTCGGTCGTTGTACAACGAGATTTATTGTATACGAATTTATAACCTGTTTGTGTCAAGTGGCACTTGCGATCGTGTGGAAAATACGGAATTTCACTTCGGCTGTGCGTTACTGCAGCGACACATTTCAGCGCACCGTGTTTTTCTCTCACCTACGACGAGGTTTAAACAAAAATTGTGACATCGAGTCAGTGTGTCGAATTTCGATCGACTCCGACGATAATCATCGCGGCGCCATTGCTTTTCGCCGTCGCGCCAGAGATTCGGCCACTCGCGACTGGAGATGCGAAATGACGGTCATTTTTTTTAATTGGTCAAAAGACCAAAAAATGACCGTCATTTGACGGTCTTTTGACGTCATTTTTTGCCCGTTTCGTCGAAGTAGAAATGACGGTCATTTCGACAAGCGTCTTGTGACGGTCCAAAGTGGACCAGAACACCTGTTTAGTTGCGAAATGACGGTCTTTTATTTTTTGGTCACAAATTTGGTCACAAATTTTTTACGTTGAACTCAAATATGTAAGTCAATATTGAAGCTAAACATTAAAAATCGTGACTTTTAACGCGGATCAGCTGATATACAACATTTACCGAGCATTTAGACAATTTTTTTATCATTTCCTGAAATTGTTATGCAGGAATCAATCATTCGGGCTCAAACTAAAAACACGCGCAATTGGCGGCAGTTTTAAATAATCGGTCACAAATAAATTGGTCATTTTTTGACGCGTCATTTGACGATCATTTGACGATCTTGTGACGGTCAAATGACCGTCACAAAATGGACCTCGCATCGCGCGCGAGTCGCAGCAGGCGAGTCTCCGGCTAATTTCACGTCAACAAACGCGAGGATTGACCAAACTTTCCACGACAGCGCTGCAAATGCGAGGATTCTTGACGCGCACGAGCTTCCAGTCTGCCAGGCAATTCATTGAGCTTGGCTCTCCAAGCGTAATCTCGTTTCGTTCCGTTGCGTTACATTCGTCGTCCCAACGTCCGCGAATTCGTTGTTATCACGCGCATTATGGCGTTGCGCGAAAAATAATGTGAAACGTCGCGACCAGGTCGATCCTGCTTCGGCAATCTCGCCGCTTCCGGTGTTTTTCCGCCCCCGATATTTCTTCCACGGCGAGCGGGGCACCCGAGAGCCTCTGTTTTTCCGTGTCCCGTGTCGGGGCGAACAGGAGCGGCGCAACAGCGAGAAACATATTGTGACGAACGGCAGTTCGTGATCTGCGTTTCGCATTTCGCGAGATAAGCTTCGCGCGTTGCCGCGAATTCCCGTAATTGGGAACACAGTGCACGCGACTTTCCGTTGCGGATTTGCTGTGTAGGAAACAAAAAAAAAAATAGACGAAAAAAATGTCAGACTCCGAAGCGAGTAACTTCTCGGAGAACGAGAGCGAGCGCGGCGGAGGCGGAGGCAGCGACAGCGAGCCTGAGAATCATTCGGCCAAGTCGGGCGCCGCCAGCGAGGCCGGGAGCCACAGGTCGAGAAGCAGAAGTAGGTCGCGCTCGAAATCCAGAAGTCGCTCCAGATCTAGGTCACGTTCGCATTCCGGATCAGAGTATGTGAAGTATTAATTGTACCGGCTTATATTCTTTGTTGGGTCAATCAATTTTATCCTGTCTTTTTTTTTTTTTTAGATCCGATGGCCCAAAAGCTGATGAAGCGGAGGAAGCTGCCTCGGGGGAGGAGGAGAATGTTGAGCCCGAGGAGGAACCGGAAGGTATAACAAAGACGTTCTGTTTGATTTGGCGGCAACCAGATTAAAAAGAGTTAAAAAGCGATCCACGGTAGATCCAAGACAATCTCGATGGCAGAAAACTTTTTCCAAGTTCAACAGTAGCAAAATTCATCTAGAGCGACTTCATTCAGCTAAAAGTAGCTTGAAGAAGAATTGAAAAAAAAAGAAAAAAAAAAATTTAATGAATAAATAATAAAATAGCTTGAAGAAAATAGAAATGACAAAAATAGAAATGAAGAAAACTTCGTTTCTCGTCCAGCTGGTTCTCGTGTAAGCAATGAATTGTTGCAGGAGAGGATTTGGATGGAACCGACGAGGAGGAGGAGGAAGACGACGAGGAGGACGACAGACCGGCGAAGAAGAGAAAGAAGGACAGATTCTGCGGTTTCATCGACGACGAGGCCGAGGTGGACGACGACATCGAGGACGACGAGGAGTGGGAAGAGGGCGCGCAGGAGGTCGGAATAGTCGGGAATGAGGTCGAGGAGTTGGGACCCACCGCCCGGGAGATCGAGGGGAAGCGACGCGGCACGAACCTCTGGGAGTAAGTGGCGAAGTGAAAAAGACGTCCTCGATTAACGATCTCGTGGTTGACTACAAGTGCATCGGAGTTCACGGAATCTTAGTCTCAAAGAAGTTCCATCGATTTCGTTTCCAGCACGCACAATGAGGAGGATATCGAGGATTATTTGCGCAAGAAGTACGCTCACGAGTCGGTGGCGACGCGACACTTCGGCGACGGTGGCGAGGAGATGAGCGACGAGATCACCCAACAGACGTTGCTGCCCGGCGTGAAAGATCCGAACTTGTGGATGGTGAAATGTCGCATCGGCGAGGAGAAGCCGACCGTTATGCTGCTGATGCGGAAATTTATTACTTACCAGTTTTCCGGTAAGATCGATTCCGTATTTTTACGAGAATGTGGAGAAATCATAATTCGATATGTTCGGCAAAGCTGTGACAACATAAGCTGTGATAATATAAGGTCGAGAAATCTCCCGTGGTTTAATCAAGAGAAAAAAATCTATATGCCGCCGTTATAAAATCTATATGTCCGTTTTATTGATTAGAACCAATAAAGCGGACAAAAATCCGATTGAAACCTGTTTGAACCGATTATTTTTCAATCGAAATTTCGTCCATTTGATCGGTTTTTATCAGTGGCAATGGGAATTATTAAGCGGAGCTCTTACTTCACAGCACGTTCGTTCTTTTTCGTCTGCTACGAAAGTCGAATTAGAATTATCTCAATCAACACGTCGCAGACGGCAAATGTACCAGGTTTAATATTTTTTCTTTTTCTTCTTACTACAGGAGAACCGCTTCAGATAAAATCGGTAGTCGCGCCCGAGGGTGTCAAGGGTTACATCTACATCGAAGCGTACAAGCAGCCTCACGTGAAAGCCGCGATCGACAACGTCGGAAACCTCAGGATGGGCATTTGGAAGCAGCAGATGGTTCCCATAAAGGAGATGACGGACGTTCTGCGAGTGGTGAAAGAACAAACGGGCCTGAAAGCCAAGCAGTGGGTGCGACTGAAGAGAGGAATCTACAAGGACGACATCGCCCAGGTGGATTACGTGGATCTCGCGCAGAATCAGGTTTACCTGAAGATAATGCCGAGAGTCGATTACACGCGACCCCGAGGACAGCTGCGAACGGCCGACAGTGAGGCCGAAGCCCTGAAGCGCAAGAAGAAGAGACGACCGCCCGCGAAACCTTTCGATCCCGAAGCCATCCGAGCGATCGGCGGTGAAGTCACCAGCGACGGAGATTTCTTGATCTTCGAGGGAAATCGATACAGTCGCAAAGGGTATATATATATTTTTTTTTACTTTTCATCATTGTGATTAAGCGCCGAAAAATTATTAAATTATATATGCGATTAATCAAGCGCCGAAAAATTATTATATTATAATAATATTATTGCCCGAAAAAGACTAATCAACTTCTCACCAATTTAGATTCCTGTACAAGAATTTCATGACGAGCGCTATAATAGCGGAAGGTGTAAAGCCGACGCTCTCCGAGCTCGAGAGATTCGAGGAGGCACCCGAGGGCATCGACATCGAGCTCAGCGGCACTCCGGCCACGGGCATCACCTCCGGCAAAGACGATCAGACTGTCACACATTCCTTCAGCAACGGCGACAACGTCGAGGTGTGCGAGGGCGAATTGATGAATCTTCAAGGAAAAATCGTCTCGATCGACGGCAACATGATAATGGTGATGCCGAAGCACGAGGAGCTCAAGGAGGCGCTGGAGTTCCAGGCGAACGAATTGAGAAAGTACTTCACGATGGGCGATCACGTTAAGGCGAGTATTTGTTCCGATTGTCGTTAAATAGAAATACTTCGGTTTAAATGTTTTATCTATCAATTTTGTCTCGTTTAACGTCATCAGGTCGTGTCGGGCAAACGAAATACTTCGTTTTAAAATGTTTTATCTATCAATTTTCTCGTTTAACGTCATCAGGTCGTGGCGGGCGAACGAAATACTTAGTTTTTAAATGTTTTATCTATAAATTTTCTCTCGTTTGACGTCATCAGGTCGTGGCGGGCAAACGAAATACTTCGTTTTTAAATGTATTATCTATCGAATTTTCTCTCGTTTAACGTCATCAGGTCGTGGCGGGCAAACGAAATACTTCGTTTTAAAATGTTTTATCTATCGAATTTTCTCTCGTTTATCGACATCAGACCGCGGCGGGCGAACGAAATACTTCGTTTTGAAATGTTTTATCTATCGAATTTTCTCTCGTTTGACGCCATCAGGTTATGGCGGGCGAACGAAACACTTCGTTTTAAAATGTTTTATCTATCAATTTTTTCTCGTTTAACATCAGGTCGTGGCTGGCAGATACGAAGGCGACACAGGTCTGATAGTTCGAGTCGAGCCCAACCGCGTCGTTCTGTTCTCCGATCTCTCGATGCACGAGCTCGAGGTCCTTCCGCGCGATCTTCAGCTCTGCTCGGACATGGCCACGGGCGTCGACAGCCTCGGTCAGTTCCAGTGGGGCGACCTCGTGCAGCTCGATCCCCAGACCGTGGGCGTCATCGTTCGTCTCGAGCGGGAGAACTTTCACGTGCTCTCGATGCACGGCAAAGTCGTCGAGGCGCGACCTCAGGGCCTGACCAAGCGTCGCGACACGAGAAACTGCGTCGCTCTGGATCATCAACAGAACACGATACAGAAGAGGGACATCGTGAAGGTGGTGGACGGGCCTCACTCGGGTCGCGGCGGCGAGATCAAACATCTCTACCGAAGCTTCGCGTTTCTTCACTCGCGAATGTACGTCGACAACGGCGGTATCTTCGTCTGCAAAACGAGACATCTTCAGCTCGCCGGTGGAAACAAGTCGTCGATGCCCTCGATGTCCCCGGTTTCCGGATTCATGTCGCCGAGAATCGCGTCGCCGATGCATCCGAGCGGGTAAGAATTCTTTTCGAGAGTCACTGCGACTAAAGAGAGACCAAAAACGCGATGACGTTGAAGTTTGCATCGTTGCAATGCAACGAAATTAAAAACGACAAAATATGAATGAACCCAACTTATTATACCGGCTGTGAACAGTTTTTATAACGACTTATTATAAGTTATTATAACGACGGCATGACAAAACAAAATTATTTCACCCCCTGATGGGGATGAATTATTAAATTTTGTATCGAATTAATTTTTTTTTATTTCGTTGCATTGCAACGATGCAAATTTCAACGTCATAAAACGCGGTTGTAAATAATCTGTCTGTCTGGCTTGTCGAAACTCATCGTCTAACTTTTGCGTCTCGCTAACAGCGGCGGTGGATTCGGCGGTGGCGGCCGCGGCGGTGGCGGAGGCGGCCGCGGAAGAGGCAGAGGAGGCGGCGCTCGGCGCGACCGCGAGCTCATCGGTACCACCATCAAAATCACCGGTGGGCCGTACAAGGGCAACGTGGGAATCGTCAAGGACGCGACCGAGAACACCGCGCGCGTCGAGCTGCATTCGACGTGCCAGACGATCTCAGTCGACAGATCGCATATCGCGAACGTCGGAGTGCCGACCAAGGACGGCGGTTTCAGCAGCTACAGCAGAACTCCGGCGTACACCGCGGGAAGCCAGACGCCGATGTACGCGAGGGACGGATCCAAGACTCCCATGCACGGATCTCAGACTCCTATGTACGAGAGTAAGTATCCGAAAAAAAAGAAAAGAAAGAAAAAAAAAGAGGAAGGATGTGGATCATTGTTGCAAGTCTACACAACAGTTTATTTTCTAGTTACGGTTTTATAACAATGATCTGTAGTGATTATAAAATTATATGTGAACTTCTGGATAGCCGTAAGAAGAACCTAATTTTTAATTAAATTTTCGGAGAAATTGTGACAAAAATGGACAAGCACAGACCTCCATTATTTTCACAATGCATTAACGGTATTTCTCCATTTTTTCAATAAGATTACCATGAAATTTTATGGAAAATTAATATTTCTTGCCTCTATTCAAAACTTTACACGTCATAGTATAATCATTACGAATTATTATTACAAAAACATCACTACAAAGTCAATTGTACCATCAATTTTATTTCCACAAAAATTAGGGATTTACAACTCTGATGCGTATATTCGATCGACGAGCGAGGAATTCACGCGTAATGTGTTTTCATTTTTCCCCGCAGATGGCTCGCGAACTCCGCATTATGGCTCTATGACGCCGTCTCACGATGGCTCGCGCACGCCTGGACAGTCCGGAGCATGGGATCCCACCGTGACTAACACGCCAGCGCGAACGAACGACTTCGACGCGTACACGATGGAGGAGGCCGGCTCGCCGAGTTACGCCGCGGGTTATCCGTCGACCGGCGGTCCGTTCACGCCTCAGACGCCGGGCACGATGTACGGCAGCGAGCAGAGCTACAGCCCGTATCAGCCGAGTCCGAGTCCGGCGGCCAGCGCGACCGCCAGTCCGAGTCCGGCCGGTTACGTCGCGACTCCGTCACCCTCGGGCACGGGATACACGACCAGCCCGCACGGGGCGTTCGCCACGCCGTCGCCGATGGGCTACAGTCCAATGACGCCCGGTAATTACGACGAAGTTCTGGAGAAACGTTCATGACGTTAAAGTTTGCATCGTCGCAATGCAACGAAATTGAAAACAAAATATTCATTCCGTAGAAAGGCAGTAGTTTTCATCCTCATTAGAGGGTGAAATAATTTTGTTTTGTCACGCTCTTAGTCGTTATAATAACTTTTTACAGCCGGTAATCATTTGGGTTCATATTAATAAAAAAATTAATTCCATAAAAATGTACAGAATTCACCTTCATTAGGGGGTGAAATAATTTTGAAATAATTTCGTTTTGTCACGCTCTGAGTCGTTATAATAACTTTGTACAGCCGTTATAATCATTTGGATTCATCAATATTTCGTTGTTTTTGTATTTTGTTGCATTGCAACGATGCAAATTTCGACGTCATAAATGTACAACAAGGGAAATTCCTTTTCGGTGATGAATTCATGATCGATTGTTTGTTGCGTTTCAGGCGTTTCCGGCAGCCCCTACAACAATCCGCAGACTCCCGGCTCGGGATTGGACACCGGCGTTGGCTCCAACGCCATCGGCAGCTCGGAGTGGCACACGGTGGACATAGAGGTTCGAATCAAGGATTCGCACCAGGATCCGGCGCTCGCCGGTCAACAGGGCGTTATTCGTGGAATTTCGGTAAATATTCGAATTTTCGAGTGGGAACGATCGAAGCCCTGGTTAAAAGACCCGATCAGAACCAATAAAACGGACAAATATCCGATTAAAACCTGTTCGAACCAATTATTTTTCAATCGGAATTTTGTCCATCTTATCGGTTTCTATCAGTGTCAATGGGGATTACTAAGCAGTTTAATTAATTATTCTTTTCTTTCCAAAGGGCGGTATGTGCGCCGTGTTTCTGCCTGCCGAGGATCGGGTCGTGAATCTGGTCTGCGAGCAGCTCGAGCCGGTGGTCCCGACTCGCGGCGACCGCGTCAAAGTCGTCCTGGGTGAAAATCGCGAGGCCGTCGGAAAGCTCATCTCGATTGACAATCAGGAGGGCGTCGTGCAGTTGACGACCGGCGAGGTGGACATGCTGCACCTCAGATTCTTGTGCAAGATGAAACCGCCTACATAGATAGCGTAGAAAAATTCCTGTTGAACTATCTATCGGCGAGAGGACGAAGTGAAGCAGCCGCGTTATTTTCTCCTCGCGAGGAACGAAATAGTCGTCGGGCCGGCGCTGATGTTTTTCGCGACGAGACGAGAGAAATTTATCACCTAATCGATCGGATAAGATATTACCTCCTCGGTACCCCCCGCGACAGTGGCGGTTGCGGCTTTATCGATAACATTCATTAACGAGCCCATAAAGTTATGTATTTTATTAATAATAAATACTACGTGAATGTCGGTGAGATATTTCATTCGCTCGCCGAGTTACCACAAATCCTCCACAGGTTTCCATCTCCCAACTCCTGCCTGTCTCACGGTTTTCGAATTTGCGAGACAGTCGAAACCGCGCGGTTCGGGAGTCAATAATTGCGACGCGTATGCATTTTAGACTCGCATTTTTTATTAATAAAATAATAGACTCGCATTATTTTATTAATAAAATAATAGACTCGCATTGTTTTATTAATAAAATAATAGACTCGCATTGTTTTATTAATAAAATAATAGACTGGCATTTTTTATTAATAAAATAATAGACTCGCATTATTTTATTAATAACAAATACTACATGAATCTCTGGTTAAAGATCCGAATAGAACTAATAAAACAGACAAAAATTCGATTAAAACCCATTTGGACCGATTATTTTTCAATCGGAATTTCGTCCATTTGATCGGTTTCTGTCAGTCTCAATAGGAATTATTAAGCAGGGAAGTCAATGAAATATTTCATTAACACGCCGAATTTCCAGGAATCCTCCGCAGCTTTCCGTCTCCCAACTCCTGCCTGTCTCGCGGTTTTCAAACTCGCAAAACAGTCGAAACCGCGCGGTTCCCGGTCAACAATTGGTACGCGACACGTACGCACCGCAGCCTCGGATTATCAGCTGTTGCGACAGGTCACTGACCACGCGTTTCGCGGCAAAGTTTTAATCTACCGACGAAGCCGGACGGTTCGGCCACTGGAGCGGAGCGGACATAACCTGTCTTCAAGCATCAGGTAAGCACGTATCTTTTATTGTTATTAAAATATCATCATCAATCATCCGCAATCCTCACCCAACGTTTCCCCACGCAGCGAGCAATGGCAACCAGGATAATCCTCCAAAACTGGAGAACGCTCCACACAGTCGTGACCCAGAAGTGCCCAAAGTCGCCCAATTCCCACAGTCTCAAGATTCTCAGCGCCGGCGTCTTCGCAACAGGCTTCGCTGTCTACAATGTCTTCACCACCAGCGCAGAATCGGCCAAATCGCAGCTGGACGTTACAAAATTCATGGCCCCGCCGATCACCGACAAGGACACCCTGGAGCGAAACGCGGGCGACATGAAGACGAAGATGGAACTCCTCATCATGAGAATCCAGGCGGACTTCTGCCGCTCCCTCGAGGCCTTCGAGCCCTCGGAAAATCGTTTCATCGTCGACCGCTGGTCGAGAAAAGAGGGCGGCGGCGGAGTGACCTGCGTTCTCCAGGACGGCGCCGTCTTCGAGAAGGCCGGGGTCAACATTTCCGTCGTGTCGGGCGAGCTGCCGGCGGGCGCGGTGCAGCAGATGCGCTCGAGAGGCAAAAAAATGGACGAGGGATCGTTGCCGTTCTTCGCCGCGGGCGTGAGCGCCGTGATTCATCCGCGAAATCCGATGATACCCACGATTCACTTCAATTATCGTTATTTCGAGGTGGAGAACAAGGACGGATCGGTTCAGTGGTGGTTCGGCGGCGGCACCGATCTCACGCCGTATTATCTGAACGAGGAGGACGCGCGGCATTTTCATCGCACTCTGAAGAACGCGTGCGATAAGCACGATCCCTCGTATTACGCGAGATTTAAGAAGTGGTGCGACGACTACTTCAATATACCGCATAGGGGCGAAAGACGAGGGGTCGGCGGTATATTTTTTGATGATCTCGATACGCCGAACCAGGAGGCGGCGTTTGGTTTCGTCACCTCGTGCGCCGAGGCTGTTATACCGTCGTACGTGCCGCTCGTCACGAGACACAGGAATGATGGCTACGGATACGCTGAGAGGCAGTGGCAACTCCTGCGGCGCGGCCGATATGTTGAGTTTAATCTGATTTACGACAGAGGCACGAAGTTTGGACTCTACACACCCGGGGCGCGGTACGAGAGCATTCTCATGTCCCTGCCGCTGACGGCCAAGTGGGAGTACATGCATCAGCCGGAAGCCGCGTCCGAGGAGGGGAAGCTTGTTGAGGTGTTGAGGAATCCGAGGGACTGGCTCAATATTGAAGCTAAGAAGTGAATGGAGATGTATAGGGTAGAAGTACCGGTTTTGGCCACCTTTGGTCCAGTTGTGGCCACCGAGTTCGAAAGGACATAATTATTTGGATTGTTAAAATGAAACAAAATTGTATCGATAATCTTGTTAACTTGTATATATTCTTTGGATGTATCAACATGAAGATACAGAAAAGCAACAATTTGAAATAAATTATAGTGAAAATGGCCACAACTGGTACAGTGGCCACGACCGGTGCTTCTACCCTATGCGATTTTATTGGAACAGTTTAAATGAAAATATGAACATAGATTTTTTTATGAAGGGTTGGTGCAGTTTTGGCTGTTTGTTTTTTTTGTACTGAGGTATTGATAATTGTATAATGAAGATGTAAATATAGAAGGATTTTTGGAATTAACTTGTGTTTGGATGCTGCGAGTTTTATTCACATTCCTTTTGACGATTATTGCGAGATCTTTAATTAAGGCGTATAGGGTGAGTTGCTTTCGGCGTTTTTCGGGCGAATTTTTTATCTACGATGAGAACAGGCGATGAGATATTAAATAGTATAATACGACAAGAGGGAGGAAAAACGTTTTTCCATCGAGTATTGTATACAATTTTGCGTCACAAGGTGTGGAAAGGGAGTTTTCCGCGCCGCAGTGATATAAAAACGGTGTCCGTACCATTTGAATAGCAAGTCTTCCCGCCTTTTAATTTCGCCGCGATCGTCGCCCTCCCTGAAGGCTGCGGTTTGAAACCTCGATTTCCAAACACTCGTGTGTACGTCGAATATTGTTGACATCTCAGAACGTAAACATTTCTTCAAACCTGTCCCACGATCGTCGATGTAAAAGCGTAGCAACATTTTTGTTGGCCTAGAATGACTATCGAGATTAAGTCGTGATTATTATCCATTGGTAAAAATATCGAATATCAAGATGGGCAGAGACGAAGAGAAGAAATCATCGACAAAGGTTAGTCATTGTTGATTCGTAGATGTATCGTTAAAAACATGGATTTATTTATGGACAATTTTTTTATTTTCAAACAGAGATACAGGAGAAATGACAAAGATGAGAGTGACTCGGATTCCGATGAGAATTACGTTCCTTATGTACCGGTGAAGCAGCGCAAGAAGCAACAGCTGATGAAGCTCGGACGGCTGGGCCAACTGAAGGAGGAAGGCACTACCGGTCTGGGCGGAAAAAGCAGCAGCGAGAATGAAAAGGACGATGGCGAAGAGGACAACGGCCAGGTGTGGGGCAGGAAATCAAATATTTCGCTGTTGGATCAGCACACAGAGTTGAAGAAATTGGCCGAAGGTTGGTACTAAGAAAATTTCTTCTTGTATCCCTTTTACATTACAAAACCCTGGAATTGGGTTCTTTACCTTTTTATAATAAATAATTAAATTTAAAAAAATATAAAAAAATTATAAAAAAATAAAAAAATAAATAATTTTAAAAATAAAATAAATAAATACATGAATAAATAACTAAAGCGTTTCTACTTCAGCCAAGAAGGAAAGCGCGATGGAGCGCCAGCTCAAAGAGGAGGAGAAGATTTTGGAGAGCGTAGCAGAGAACAAGGCTTTGATGGGTGTTGCCGAATTGGCAAAGGGCATCGAGTACAAAGATCCCATCAAAACAAGCTGGAAACCTCCCAAAGCGGTGCTGCAACTGGGAGAAGCGCGACACGAAAGAGTGCGGAGAAAATTGAGAATCCTGGTGGAAGGTGAAGAGGTACCTCCGCCTCTCAAGGGCTTCAAGGAGATGAAGTTTCACAGAGGGATATTGAACGGCTTGGAGCAGAAACGCATCAGCAAGCCCACACCTATTCAAGTGCAGGGGATACCCACAGTGTGAGCTTGATTGAATAATTACTGCAGTATTGATTATTCTTGACAAACCCTGATTAAAAGATCCGATCGGAATCAATGAAACGGACAAAAACCCGATTAAAACCTGTTAGAAACGATTATTTTTCAATCGGAATTTGGTCCATTTGATATGAGTTTCTTCTGTCTGTTTCTTCATATTTTTCGCTCTAAAAGTACACTTTTTAAGATAGGATTCCTCCTTTCTGTATTTTGCAGACTGTCGGGTCGGGACATGATCGGCATCGCTTTCACGGGCAGCGGCAAGACGTTGGTTTTCGTTCTTCCGCTCATCATGTTCTGTTTGGAGCAGGAAGTCGCGATGCCTTTCACCCGAAACGAAGGACCCTACGGTATCGACAATATCGTCAACTTACAATTAGGGTCAATTGCATCGTGCTAACTATCTTCATGTTTTTTTTCGCAGGTTTGATAATCTGTCCGTCTCGCGAGTTGGCGAAACAAACGTACGACATAATTCAGCACTACACGAACGCGTTGAGGAACGCTAATTGCCCGGAAATTCGTAGCTGCCTGGCGATCGGTGGTGTCAACGTTTCCGAATCGTTGGAAATAATTAATAGGTAAAACGTCGCTGCTCAAACGGCGCGGGAATTATTTAATTCGACGTTTGATTCCATTGAATATTTTGCAGAGGCGTACACATAATGGTCGCGACACCCGGACGGCTGATGGATATGTTGGACAAAAAAATGGTCAAACTCAGCGTGTGCCGTTATTTGTGCATGGATGAAGCGGATCGTATGATTGATATGGGTTTCGAAGAGGACGTTCGAACGATATTCTCCTTTTTCAAGGTAATTCGATAAAAAAATAATAATAAAAAAAATACCAACTACCAAGTATCAGCTGCGTTGCAAAAGATTTCGATGCATCACTTTACGGGGCCATTTAATCTCGATTTTAGGGACAAAGGCAGACTCTGCTCTTCTCGGCGACGATGCCGAAGAAAATCCAGAACTTTGCGCGTTCGGCTCTGGTCAAGCCGGTGACTATCAACGTCGGTCGCGCGGGAGCCGCCTCGATGAACGTCATCCAAGAAGTGGAGTACGTGAAGCAAGAGGCGAAAATAGTGTATTTGCTGGAATGCTTCAAGAAGACGACACCGCCGGTGTTGATATTCGCGGAGAAGAAGCAGGACGTCGACGCGATTCACGAGTACCTGCTGCTCAAGGGCGTGGATGCCGTGGCTATTCATGGAGGAAAAGGTAACTTCAGCCCGAAAGATAATGGCTTACGGCGACTCCTTTAAAAACCCGTTTTTTAATTTTTATTTAATTTGCAGATCAGGAAGAGCGCTCGCGTTCTGTCGAAGCATTTCGAGAAGGTAAGAAGGACGTTCTCGTTGCAACAGATGTCGCTTCGAAAGGTCTCGATTTTGCGGATGTTCAGCACGTAATTAATTACGACATGCCCGACGACGTGGAAAATTACGGTGAGACATTGATTAATCCTTGGAGTCGCATATAAAAAATGGTACTGATGAATCTCAATCGTATTTCATTAGTTCATCGTATCGGAAGAACCGGTCGCTCGGGACGCACGGGAATAGCCACGACGTTCATCAACAAAGCCAACGACGAGTCCGTCCTGTTGGATCTTAAACATTTGCTGATGGAGGCGAAGCAGAAGGTCCCGCCTTTCCTCCTCGAGCTCTACTCGGAGAACGAGAAATACCTGAATCTCGGCGGTGAGTTTTCGTCATTTGCCCGATTGTCGACTCTGAATATCGCGCTGACGGCTAATTACACTTCTTATTTCCTTACAGACGAACGCGGCTGCAGCTACTGCGGTGGTCTCGGTCACAGAATCACCGAGTGTCCCAAGCTCGAGGCGATACAAAACAAACAGGCGTCGAACATCGGTCGTCGCGATTATTTGGCCAGTAACGCTGCGGATTATTAATTCGTCAACTTAACGATTAATGTAAATAAACACATTTTCTCTACAGGCAGAAAACAAAAAAGACTTTTCATTAAAAAAAAGAGTCGTTAAAAAATTGACTTTGGCAACATGTGTGCGGAGTTGCGTAGAGTCCTCCGCCCAGCGATATTGCCCGGGAGTAGTAAAACTCTCTCTCCGCAGTAATCAGGCTGATCTCGGTTTTATAGCTGCGGAAATTGCGCTGTCGTTCAGCCGGAGGATTTACGAGCCATCGGAAATTCTCTCGAGCGATCGATAATTCTTTATCTATTTATCGCAGGCAGGAGGAGACACGGCGCGCGGCGCCGAGTCTCTTCCTTCTTCCTGTGACCCGTGTGGTCGGTCGTGTTCCACGCGAACGATCGGTAACTACTCGGGGGACACGAGAGAGCATCTTGTCCGTCCACACATCGCAACCACTTGTCAGGAGAAGGCTCGAGCGTTGCGTGGCCAGTGTCAATGTACGACCGGCGTTAAACAGTGGGCACACATGGGAGTCGAAGAGGGAGAGAGAGGAGGGAGACGCGAGAGGCCGCGAGCTCCCTCGGGTCCGACCCTAACTATTGTTACCGTCCGGCCCCTAATCAGTACACACGATGTGTACCCGCTGCGCCCCCGGACCGGGTGTATCTTACGGCTGACCGCGTCTGAGCAATGCCTGCCGTATCTACTAGCCGGCAAACAGGAGAGCGCAACGCGCACGAGGCCGACGCCGAAGTTCGTCCCGCGACTTCGCGTTGCCGCGAATTAACATTAAATTACATTTTAATTCGCGCGAGCCGCGAGAATTAAGACTTCTTCCTCTGCATTGAATTATTTTTTTTCTTTTCTTTTACAAAAAGTCTTAATTATTTTAATTAGTCTTGATACATTTTAATTCAGATTAAGCCGAGAGAATTAAAATTTGTTCCTGTTCATTGGATTGTTTTTTGTTCTTTTTCTTTTACAAAACATCTTAATTATTTTAATTAATGTTAATACATTTTTATTCTCGCTGCTCGCGAGAATAAAAATTTCTTCCTGTCCATTGGATTCTATTTTTTCTTTTTATTTTTACTTTTTTCGCAAAAATAGTCATTCCATGAGCTAAAAATTCAGTATCTGGGAATTTTAATTCATGGAATGACTATTTTTCTAAAAAAAAAATTATTTTTCGGAAAAAAGTCATTCCATGAGCTAAAATTCCCCGAGGCCGGATTTTTAGCTCACGGAATGACTTTAAAAAAAAATTAAAAAATTATTTTTCGGGAAAAAGTCATTCCATGAGCTAAAATTCCCCGGGACCGGATTTTTAGCTCATGGAATGACTTTAAAAAAAAAAAAAAATTATTTTTCGGAAAAAAGTCATTCCATGAGCTAAAATTCCCCAGGGTCGGATTTTTAGCTCATGGAATGACTTAAAAAAAAAAAAAATTATTTTTCGGAAAAAAGTCATTCCATGAGCTAAAATTTCCCGGGGCCGGATTTTTAGCTCATGGAATGACTTTAAAAAAAAAAAAAATTATTTTTCGGAAAAAAGTCATTCCATGAGCTAAAAATCCGGCCTCGGGGAATTTTAGCTCATGGAATGACTTTTTTCCGAAAAATAATTTTTTTTTTTTTTTAAAGTCATTCCATGAGCTAAAATTTCCCGGGGCCGGATTTTTAGCTCATGGAATGACTTAAAAAAAAAAAAAAATTATTTTTCGGAAAAAAGTCATTCCATGAGCTAAAATTTCCCGGGGCCGGATTTTTAGCTCATGGAATGACTTTAAAAAAAAAAAATTATTTTTCGGAAAAAAGTCATTCCATGAGCTAAAAATCCGGCCTCGGGGAATTTTAGCTCATGGAATGACTTTTTTCCGAAAAATAATTTTTTTTTTTTTTTAAAGTCATTCCATGAGCTAAAAATCCCCGAGGCCGGATTTTTAGCTCATGGAATGACTTTTTTCCGAAAAATAATTTTTTTTTTTTTTTTAAAGTCATTCCATGAGCTAAAAATCCGGCCCGGGAAATTTTAGCTCATGGAATGACTTTTTTCCGAAAAATAATTTTTTTTTTTTTTTAAAGTCATTCCATGAGCTAAAAATCCGGCCTCGGGGAATTTTAGCTCATGGAATGACTTTAAAAAACAAAAAAATTATTTTTCGGAAAAAAGTCATTCCATGAGCTAAAATTTCCCGAGGCCGGATTTTTAGCTCATGGAATGACTTTAAAAAAAAAAAAAAATTATTTTTCGGAAAAAAGTCATTCCATGAGCTAAAAATCCGGCCCCGGGAAATTTTAGCTCATGGAATGACTTAAAAAAAAAAAAAAAATTATTTTTCGGAAAAAAGTCATTCCATGAGCTAAAATTTCCCGGGCCGGATTTTTAGCTCATGGAATGACTTAAAAAAAAAAAAAAAAAATTATTTTTCGGAAAAAAGTCATTCCATGAGCTAAAATTTCCCGGGGCCGGATTTTTAGCTCATGGAATGACTTTTTTCCGAAAAATAATTTTTTTTTTTTTTTAAAGTCATTCCATGAGCTAAAAATCCGGCCTCGGGAAATTTTAGCTCATGGAATGACTTTTTTCCGAAAAATAATTTTTTTTTTTTTTAAAGTCATTCCATGAGCTAAAATTCCCCGAGGCCGGATTTTTAGCTCATGGAATGACTTTAAAAAAAAAAAAAATTATTTTTCGGAAAAAAGTCATTCCATGAGCTAAAATTTCCCGAGCCGGATTTTTAGCTCATGGAATGACTTTAAAAAAAAAAAAAAAATTATTTTTCGGAAAAAAGTCATTCCATGAGCTAAAAATCCGGCCTCGGGGAATTTTAGCTCATGGAATGACTTTAAAAAAAAAAAAAAATTATTTTTCGGAAAAAAGTCATTCCATGAGCTAAAATTCCCCGAGGCCGGATTTTTAGCTCATGGAATGACTTTTTTCCGAAAAATAATTTTTTTTTTTTAAAGTCATTCCATGAGCTAAAAATCCGGCCCCGGGAAATTTTAGCTCATGGAATGACTTTTTTCCGAAAAATAATTTTTTTTTTTTTTTAAGTCATTCCATGAGCTAAAAATCCGGCCCCGGGAAATTTTAGCTCATGGAATGACTTTAAAAAAAAAAAAAATTATTTTTCGGAAAAAAGTCATTCCATGAGCTAAAAATCCGGCCCCGGGAAATTTTAGCTCATGGAATGACTTTTTTCCGAAAAATAATTTTTTTTTTTTTTAAAGTCATTCCATGAGCTAAAAATCCGGCCTCGGGGAATTTTAGCTCATGGAATGACTTTTTTCCGAAAAATAATTTTTTTTTTTTTTTTTAAAGTCATTCCATGAGCTAAAAATCCGGCCTCGGGGAATTTTAGCTCATGGAATGACTTTTTTCCGAAAAATAATTTTTTTTTTTTTTTAAAGTCATTCCATGAGCTAAAATTTCCCGGGCCGGATTTTTAGCTCATGGAATGACTTTAAAAAAAAAAAAAAAATTATTTTTCGGAAAAAAGTCATTCCATGAGCTAAAATTTCCCGGGCCGGATTTTTAGCTCATGGAATGACTTTAAAAAAAAAAAAAAAATTATTTTTCGGAAAAAAGTCATTCCATGAGCTAAAATTCCCCGAGGCCGGATTTTTAGCTCATGGAATGACTTTAAAAAAAAAAAAAAATTATTTTTCGGAAAAAAGTCATTTCATGAGCTAAAAATCCGGCCCCGGGAAATTTTAGCTCATGGAATGACTTAAAAAAAAAAAAAAATTATTTTTCGGAAAAAAGTCATTCCATGAGCTAAAATTTCCCGGGGCCGGATTTTTAGCTCATGGAATGACTTAAAAAAAAAAAAAAAAAATTATTTTTCGGAAAAAAGTCATTCCATGAGCTAAAATTTCCCGGGGCCGGATTTTTAGCTCATGGAATGACTTAAAAAAAAAAAAAAATATTTTTCGGAAAAAAGTCATTCCATGAGCTAAAAATCCGGCCCCGGGAAATTTTAGCTCATGGAATGACTTTTTTCCGAAAAATAATTTTTTTTTTTTTTTAAAGTCATTCCATGAGCTAAAATTTCCCGGGGCCGGATTTTTAGCTCATGGAATGACTTTAAAAAAAAAAAAAAATTATTTTTCGGAAAAAAGTCATTCCATGAGCTAAAATTCCCCGAGGCCGGATTTTTAGCTCATGGAATGACTTTTTTCCGAAAAATAATTTTTTTTTTTTTTTTTAAGTCATTCCATGAGCTAAAAATCCGGCCCCGGGAAATTTTAGCTCATGGAATGACTTTAAAAAAAAAAAAAAATTATTTTTCGGAAAAAAGTCATTCCATGAGCTAAAAATCCGACCCCGGGGAATTTTAGCTCATGGAATGACTTTTTTCCGAAAAATAATTTTTTTTTTTTTTTTTTAAGTCATTCCATGAGCTAAAAATCCGGCCCCGGGAAATTTTAGCTCATGGAATGACTTTAAAAAAAAAAAAAAATTATTTTTCGGAAAAAAGTCATTCCATGAGCTAAAATTCCCCGAGGCCGGATTTTTAGCTCATGGAATGACTTTAAAAAAAAAAAAAAAATTATTTTTCGGAAAAAAGTCATTCCATGAGCTAAAATTCCCCGAGGCCGGATTTTTAGCTCATGGAATGACTTTAAAAAAAAAAAAAATTATTTTTCGGAAAAAAGTCATTCCATGAGCTAAAATTCCCCGAGGCCGGATTTTTAGCTCATGGAATGACTTTTTTCCGAAAAATAATTTTTTTTTTTTTTAAAGTCATTCCATGAGCTAAAAATCCGGCCTCGGGGAATTTTAGCTCATGGAATGACTTTAAAAAAAAAAAAATATTTTTCGGAAAAAAGTCATTCCATGAGCTAAAAATCCGGCCTCGGGGAATTTTAGCTCATGGAATGACTTTTTTCCGAAAAATAATTTTTTTTTTTTTTTAAAGTCATTCCATGAGCTAAAATTTCCCGGGGCCGGATTTTTAGCTCATGGAATGACTTTAAAAAAAAAAAAAAATTATTTTTCGGAAAAAAGTCATTCCATGAGCTAAAATTTCCCGGGCCGGATTTTTAGCTCATGGAATGACTTTAAAAAAAAAAAAAAAATTATTTTTCGGAAAAAAGTCATTCCATGAGCTAAAATTCCCCGAGGCCGGATTTTTAGCTCATGGAATGACTTTAAAAAAAAAAAAAAATTATTTTTCGGAAAAAAGTCATTCCATGAGCTAAAAATCCGGCCTCGGGGAATTTTAGCTCATGGAATGACTTTTTTCCGAAAAATAATTTTTTTTTTTTTTAAAGTCATTCCATGAGCTAAAAATCCGGCCTCGGGGAATTTTAGCTCATGGAATGACTTTTTTCCGAAAAATAATTTTTTTTTTTTTTTTAAAGTCATTCCATGAGCTAAAAATCCGGCCTCGGGGAATTTTAGCTCATGGAATGACTTTTTTCCGAAAAATAATTTTTTTTTTTTTTTAAAGTCATTCCATGAGCTAAAATTTCCCGGGGCCGGATTTTTAGCTCATGGAATGACTTAAAAAAAAAAAAAAAAAATTATTTTTCGGAAAAAAGTCATTCCATGAGCTAAAATTTCCCGGGCCGGATTTTTAGCTCATGGAATGACTTTAAAAAAAAAAAAAAAATTATTTTTCGGAAAAAAGTCATTCCATGAGCTAAAATTCCCCGAGGCCGGATTTTTAGCTCATGGAATGACTTTAAAAAAAAAAAAAAATTATTTTTCGGAAAAAAGTCATTCCATGAGCTAAAAATCCGGCCTCGGGGAATTTTAGCTCATGGAATGACTTTTTTCCGAAAAATAATTTTTTTTTTTTTTTAAAGTCATTCCATGAGCTAAAAATCCGGCCTCGGGGAATTTTAGCTCATGGAATGACTTTTTTCCGAAAAATAATTTTTTTTTTTTTTTTAAAGTCATTCCATGAGCTAAAAATCCGGCCTCGGGGAATTTTAGCTCATGGAATGACTTTTTTCCGAAAAATAATTTTTTTTTTTTTTTTAAAGTCATTCCATGAGCTAAAAATCCGGCCCGGGAAATTTTAGCTCATGGAATGACTTTTTTCCGAAAAATAATTTTTTTTTTTTTTTAAAGTCATTCCAGGAGCTAAAAATCCGGCCCGGGAAATTTTAGCTCATGGAATGACTTTAAAAAAAAAAAAAAATTATTTTTCGGAAAAAAGTCATTCCATGAGCTAAAAATCCGGCCCCGGGAAATTTTAGCTCATGGAATGACTTAAAAAAAAAAAAAAAATTATTTTTCGGAAAAAAGTCATTCCATGAGCTAAAATTTCCCGGGGCCGGATTTTTAGCTCATGGAATGACTTAAAAAAAAAAAAAAAAATTATTTTTCGGAAAAAAGTCATTCCATGAGCTAAAATTTCCCGGGGCCGGATTTTTAGCTCATGGAATGACTTAAAAAAAAAAAAAATTATTTTTCGGAAAAAAGTCATTCCATGAGCTAAAAATCCGGCCCCGGGAAATTTTAGCTCATGGAATGACTTTTTTCCGAAAAATAATTTTTTTTTTTTTTTAAAGTCATTCCATGAGCTAAAATTTCCCGGGGCCGGATTTTTAGCTCATGGACTTTAAAAAAAAAAAAAAATTATTTTTCGGAAAAAAGTCATTCCATGAGCTAAAATTCCCCGAGGCCGGATTTTTAGCTCATGGAATGACTTTTTTCCGAAAAATAATTTTTTTTTTTTTTTAAGTCATTCCATGAGCTAAAAATCCGGCCCGGGAAATTTTAGCTCATGGAATGACTTTAAAAAAAAAAAAAAATTATTTTTCGGAAAAAAGTCATTCCATGAGCTAAAAATCCGACCCCGGGGAATTTTAGCTCATGGAATGACTTTTTTCCGAAAAATAATTTTTTTTTTTTTTTTAAGTCATTCCATGAGCTAAAAATCCGGCCCCGGGAAATTTTAGCTCATGGAATGACTTTAAAAAAAAAAAAAAATTATTTTTCGGAAAAAAGTCATTCCATGAGCTAAAATTCCCCGAGGCCGGATTTTTAGCTCATGGAATGACTTTAAAAAAAAAAAAAAAATTATTTTTCGGAAAAAAGTCATTCCATGAGCTAAAATTCCCCGAGGCCGGATTTTTAGCTCCTGGAATGACTTTAAAAAAAAAAAAAAAATTATTTTTCGGAAAAAAGTCATTCCATGAGCTAAAATTTCCCGGGCCGGATTTTTAGCTCATGGAATGACTTTAAAAAAAAAAAAAAAATTATTTTTCGGAAAAAAGTCATTCCATGAGCTAAAATTCCCCGAGGCCGGATTTTTAGCTCATGGAATGACTTTAAAAAAAAAAAAAAATTATTTTTCGGAAAAAAGTCATTCCATGAGCTAAAAATCCGGCCCCGGGAAATTTTAGCTCATGGAATGACTTAAAAAAAAAAAAAAAATTATTTTTCGGAAAAAAGTCATTCCATGAGCTAAAATTTCCCGGGGCCGGATTTTTAGCTCATGGAATGACTTAAAAAAAAAAAAAAAAATTATTTTTCGGAAAAAAGTCATTCCATGAGCTAAAATTTCCCGGGGCCGGATTTTTAGCTCATGGAATGACTTAAAAAAAAAAAAAATTATTTTTCGGAAAAAAGTCATTCCATGAGCTAAAAATCCGGCCCCGGGAAATTTTAGCTCATGGAATGACTTTTTTCCGAAAAATAATTTTTTTTTTTTTTTAAAGTCATTCCATGAGCTAAAATTTCCCGGGGCCGGATTTTTAGCTCATGGACTTTAAAAAAAAAAAAAAATTATTTTTCGGAAAAAAGTCATTCCATGAGCTAAAATTCCCCGAGGCCGGATTTTTAGCTCATGGAATGACTTTTTTCCGAAAAATAATTTTTTTTTTTTTTTAAGTCATTCCATGAGCTAAAAATCCGGCCCCGGGAAATTTTAGCTCATGGAATGACTTTAAAAAAAAAAAAAATTATTTTTCGGAAAAAAGTCATTCCATGAGCTAAAAATCCGACCCCGGGGAATTTTAGCTCATGGAATGACTTTTTTCCGAAAAATAATTTTTTTTTTTTTTTTAAGTCATTCCATGAGCTAAAAATCCGGCCCCGGGAAATTTTAGCTCATGGAATGACTTTAAAAAAAAAAAAAAATTATTTTTCGGAAAAAAGTCATTCCATGAGCTAAAATTCCCCGAGGCCGGATTTTTAGCTCATGGAATGACTTTAAAAAAAAAAAAAAAATTATTTTTCGGAAAAAAGTCATTCCATGAGCTAAAATTCCCCGAGGCCGGATTTTTAGCTCATGGAATGACTTTAAAAAAAAAAAAAAATTATTTTTCGGAAAAAAGTCATTCCATGAGCTAAAATTCCCCGAGGCCGGATTTTTAGCTCATGGAATGACTTTTTTCCGAAAAATAATTTTTTTTTTTTTTTAAAGTCATTCCATGAGCTAAAAATCCGGCCTCGGGGAATTTTAGCTCATGGAATGACTTTTTTCCGAAAAATAATTTTTTTTTTTTTTTTAAAGTCATTCCATGAGCTAAAAATCCGGCCCGGGAAATTTTAGCTCATGGAATGACTTTTTTCCGAAAAATAATTTTTTTTTTTTTTTTTTAAGTCATTCCATGAGCTAAAAATCCGGCCCCGGGAAATTTTAGCTCATGGAATGACTTTAAAAAAAAAAAAAAATTATTTTTCGGAAAAAAGTCATTCCATGAGCTAAAATTCCCCGAGGCCGGATTTTTAGCTCATGGAATGACTTTAAAAAAAAAAAAAAAATTATTTTTCGGAAAAAAGTCATTCCATGAGCTAAAATTCCCCGAGGCCGGATTTTTAGCTCATGGAATGACTTTAAAAAAAAAAAAAATTATTTTTCGGAAAAAAGTCATTCCATGAGCTAAAATTCCCCGAGGCCGGATTTTTAGCTCATGGAATGACTTTTTTCCGAAAAATAATTTTTTTTTTTTTTTAAAGTCATTCCATGAGCTAAAAATCCGGCCTCGGGGAATTTTAGCTCATGGAATGACTTTTTTCCGAAAAATAATTTTTTTTTTTTTTTTAAAGTCATTCCATGAGCTAAAAATCCGGCCCGGGAAATTTTAGCTCATGGAATGACTTTTTTCCGAAAAATAATTTTTTTTTTTTTTTAAAGTCATTCCATGAGCTAAAAATCCGGCCCCGGGAAATTTTAGCTCATGGAATGACTTTAAAAAAAAAAAAAAATTATTTTTCGGAAAAAAGTCATTCCATGAGCTAAAATTCCCCGAGGCCGGATTTTTAGCTCATGGAATGACTTTTTTCCGAAAAATATTTTTTTTTTTTTAAAGTCATTCCATGAGCTAAAATTTCCCGGGGCCGGATTTTTAGCTCATGGAATGACTTTAAAAAAAAAAAAATTATTTTTCGGAAAAAAGTCATTCCATGAGCTAAAAATCCGGCCTCGGGGAATTTTAGCTCATGGAATGACTTTTTTCCGAAAAATAATTTTTTTTTTTTTTAAAGTCATTCCATGAGCTAAAATTTCCCGGGGCCGGATTTTTAGCTCATGGAATGACTTTAAAAAAAAAAAAAAATTATTTTTCGGAAAAAAGTCATTCCATGAGCTAAAATTTCCCGGGCCGGATTTTTAGCTCATGGAATGACTTTAAAAAAAAAAAAAAAATTATTTTTCGGAAAAAAGTCATTCCATGAGCTAAAATTCCCCGAGGCCGGATTTTTAGCTCATGGAATGACTTTAAAAAAAAAAAAAAATTATTTTTCGGAAAAAAGTCATTCCATGAGCTAAAAATCCGGCCTCGGGGAATTTTAGCTCATGGAATGACTTTTTTCCGAAAAATAATTTTTTTTTTTTTTTAAAGTCATTCCATGAGCTAAAAATCCGGCCTCGGGGAATTTTAGCTCATGGAATGACTTTTTTCCGAAAAATAATTTTTTTTTTTTTTTTAAAGTCATTCCATGAGCTAAAAATCCGGCCTCGGGGAATTTTAGCTCATGGAATGACTTTTTTCCGAAAAATAATTTTTTTTTTTTTTTAAAGTCATTCCATGAGCTAAAATTTCCCGGGGCCGGATTTTTAGCTCATGGAATGACTTAAAAAAAAAAAAAAAATTATTTTTCGGAAAAAAGTCATTCCATGAGCTAAAAATCCGGCCTCGGGGAATTTTAGCTCATGGAATGACTTTTTTCCGAAAAATAATTTTTTTTTTTTTTTAAAGTCCATGAGCTAAAAATCCGGCCCCGGGAAATTTTAGCTCATGGAATGACTTTAAAAAAAAAAAAAATTATTTTTCGGAAAAAAGTCATTCCATGAGCTAAAATTTCCCGGGGCCGGATTTTTAGCTCATGGAATGACTTTTTTCCGAAAAATAATTTTTTTTTTTTTTAAGTCATTCCATGAGCTAAAAATCCGGCCCCGGGAAATTTTAGCTCATGGAATGACTTTTTTCCGAAAAATAATTTTTTTTTTTTTTTTTTAAGTCATTCCATGAGCTAAAAATCCGGCCCCGGGAAATTTTAGCTCATGGAATGACTTTTTTCCGAAAAATAATTTTTTTTTTTTTTTTAAGTCATTCCATGAGCTAAAATTTCCCGGGGCCGGATTTTTAGCTCATGGAATGACTTTTTTCCGAAAAATAATTTTTTTTTTTTTTTAAAGTCATTCCATGAGCTAAAAATCCGGCCTCGGGGAATTTTAGCTCATGGAATGACTTTTTTCCGAAAAATAATTTTTTTTTTTTTTTTAAAGTCATTCCATGAGCTAAAAATCCGGCCCGGGAAATTTTAGCTCATGGAATGACTTTTTTCCGAAAAATAATTTTTTTTTTTTTTTTAAAGTCATTCCAGGCGCTAAAAATCCGGCCCGGGAAATTTTAGCTCATGGAATGACTTTAAAAAAAAAAAAAAATTATTTTTCGGAAAAAAGTCATTCCATGAGCTAAAAATCCGGCCTCGGGAAATTTTAGCTCATGGAATGACTTTTTTCCGAAAAATAATTTTTTTTTTTTTTTAAGTCATTCCATGAGCTAAAAATCCGGCCTCGGGGAATTTTAGCTCATGGAATGACTTTTTTCCGAAAAATAATTTTTTTTTTTTTTTTAAAGTCATTCCATGAGCTAAAATTTCCCGGGGCCGGATTTTCAGCTCATGGAATGACTTTAAAAAAAAAAAAAATTATTTTTCGGAAAAAAGTCATTCCATGAGCTAAAATTTCCCGGCCCGGATTTTTAGCTCATGGAATGACTTTAAAAAAAAAAAAAAAAATTATTTTTCGGAAAAAAGTCATTCCATGAGCTAAAAATCCGGGCCGGGAAATTTTAGCTCATGGAATGACTTTAAAAAAAAAAAAAAATTATTTTTCGGAAAAAAGTCATTCCATGAGCTAAAAATCCGGCCCCGGGAAATTTTAGCTCATGGAATGACTTTTTTCCGAAAAATAATTTTTTTTTTTTTTAAGTCATTCTATGAGCTAAAAATCCGGCCCCGGGAAATTTTAGCTCATGGAATGACTTTAAAAAAAAAAAAAATTATTTTTCGGAAAAAAGTCATTCCATGAGCTAAAATTCCCCGAGGCCGGATTTTTAGCTCATGGAATGACTTTTTTCCGAAAAATAATTTTTTTTTTTTTTTAAAGTCATTCCATGAGCTAAAAATCCGGCCCCGGGAAATTTTAGCTCATGGAATGACTTTTTTCCGAAAAATAATTTTTTTTTTTTTAAAGTCATTCCATGAGCTAAAAATCCGGCCCCGGGAAATTTTAGCTCATGGAATGACTTTAAAAAAAAAAAATTATTTTTCGGTATAAAGTCATTCCATGAGCTAAAATTTTTATTCTCGCTGCTCGCGAGAATAAAAATTTCTTCCTGTCCATTGGATTCTATTTTTCCTTTTTCTTTTACAAAAAATCTTAATTATTTTAATTAACCTTAATAACTTTTCATTCTCGCTGCTCGCAAGAATTAAAATCGCTTCCTGTTCTTTGGATCCTTTTTTTCTTTTTCTGTTATAAAAAATCTTAATTATGTTAGTTAATCTTAATAAATGTCAATTCTGCCTGCTCGCGGGAATTACATTTTTTTCCTGTCCATTGGATTCTTTTTTTTTTTTTTTTTTTTTTTTGTCCATTGCATAGCTACACGGAAAAGGCAGTTGTCCCGATCCGCGGAGCGCGCGCTACGCCGCAGCGGCCGACGCGTTTCGCGCGGTTACGCGCCGTTAGTCTAAGTGCAAAACTTTGTTTTACTAATTTCGTTCCTCGCGGAGAAACTTGCGCCCTTAAGTCAACGAAAGCTCCGGCAGAGCGAAGGCGGCAGCGTTAATGCTGTCGTACAATACCGTCGCGGTGTGCATTGAAGCAACGCCTCGCGTAGGGCGGGCGGTACATGCACGCCTGAGAATAACTGGGCGTCGTGGCGCGCCGGCATAGAGGAAGATTTAAAGCGCGCCGAGTTCCCGGGACGCATTGCTGCTGCCCGCCTTGCACGCTATTCTCGCGCGCCGTAAATGTAAATGACGAAAACACTGTGTACGCGTGATATGCGCGGGCGGCGGCACAATGGGGGAAACAACGACCGTGCGCACTCGGGGCCGTTGTCGATTAACATGTGAATTGTCATTTTCACGCGGTACCCCGCGCCAACCGAGCCATGCGAGAATATCATTCCCGTGCAAATTCGTTTGACGTTACACATTTTCGCCAATGACTGTTTTTTTTTTTTTTTTTTTTTAAGTGCGTACGACTTTCAAATCTACATAGAACTGTTTGTTCTATTGTGACAATTCAAATGAGCGTGACATTTGAAGCATTCTCTGTCGATTCAGTCACTTTTTTTCGACCCTCTCCGACCTGCTCTATAATTGGACATATTAAAGTACCACCAAAAAGCACACTATGCAAAATTTTTCAGATTTTTTATCCAACATTTTAGAAATTGCCGTTATTTTTTCGAAGTTTTTTTTTCCAAGGCTGTAATTTTTTCAGCCAAAAAGAAATCATCCGTTTATGTATAAAAAATAAATTCCTTGTTTTCGGTAAAGAGGGTAAAAAAGTGACTGAATTGACACAGAATGTTTCATGTATGTCATTGCAAACAATATAATAGTCACACACATCTGGAATACAAATGAAATACATGGAAAATATAAAAGTTTAATATTTTCAATGTAGAGCGGACTTTGTGCGCGATATATGGGCAGGCGGTGGGTATATATGATTATGTTTCGGACTCACGTAACCGTGACGCAGCATCGCGTTGTTGTGCGCGCAGAATGCTCTCATTACAGGACGGTTTTCATTATTACGGAATAATGTTATACGGGGCGATGGAGCGCTTTGCCATATAGCGCGCAACTTATGCGCCCGCAATAACTGCGACTGTTGAACGGCCTCCCGGGTGTTCCGTTGGTTTTGGAAACAATGCGTGACGCTTGATTCGAGCACGTTGAATGATGGTCATTGTCCGAATGTCGGGTTTCCGTATTCCTATCTTCGCATCGTTTGGACACAGCGGCCGTGGCGCTTTGTTAATGCCGAATCGCATGGGCGACGAGCAAGTCGCGAAATTCACGGGACCCTTTTTCTACGGAACAATTTCCAACACGTATGTACACTGCAAAATAGCTTAGACAAATTTGATCTGAAGAGGTTGAGTGTCAATTTCTTCGTCGTTTCGAAGAAATTTTCCAATACTCATTTTTTAATTTTCCAATACTCATTTTCCAATTTTCCAATACCAGTTTTGAAATTTTCCCATACCCATTTTTAAATTTTACAATACCGGTTTTGAAATTTTCCAATACCGGTTTTGTAATTTTCCAATACCGGTTTTGAAATTTTCCTATACCAGTTTTGAAATTTCCCATACCCATTTTGAAAATTTCCAATGCCAGCTTTGAAATTTTCTCATACCCATTTTGAAATTTTAAAATACCAGTTTTGAAATTTCTCCATATCCATTCCGACATTTTTCCACACCAGTCTTGAAATTTTTGTATTTTTTCACAAGTCCAGGCAAAAATTCAATGTCCTCGTCTTTTATTTACTCTTCTAATCGTCCAGTAACATTTTCCAGAAGAAACAAAGTGAAAACGAATCTAATCGAACTATGCGAATGTCCCTTCGTAATTCATACGTTCATGCCCAGAAGCAGCAGGCAAGCCGAGTAAGCGTGATTCAGTATCTGGTGAAAAAGAGAAAAAAAAAATTTACATTAGAACATTGAAAATTGGGTATGAAAAATTAGTCAATGTATCAAACGGCAGAATAAGTATCGAACCGCGGCGAACGATGGCACCGTCAGATCGACGATCCGAAAGGCCGTGAGTCGACACTCCATCTGATTACTCAGCCCGATAGTTCGGAACATATCCTGAACGGCGCTGCCGCGTCCGTACCAGCCTTCGTGGAATGCATCGTCGGTTATCGACGTGCTCTGTGTACGCCGACAAATGCCAATACAATTGCCTTATTTTCGCATTACACGTCCCGGTCAAATGGTAGAGCTTGTCTTACGTTACCGCATCGAGCAACTCCTGAACGCACGAGCAGAGAAAGTAGACTTGCACCAGGCTGCCCAGCGTGAACATCATGTAGATGCACTTTGCGAAGTAAGCACCTGGGGTCTGTGGGAAAATTCCTCGAGGTTTCAGTGACTGTGCGAAAAAAAAACATAGCAACATTCGCGTGAGACTCTTTTTCGCGTCCAGTAAATTCGGTGCGTTCTCGACCGGTATATAGCGTGCTTGGCAATTAAAATCTATGCAACATGAGAGAAAAAAAATAAAAATAAAAATTAAATTAAAGTAAAATAAAAATTAAATTAGAGTGAAATACAAAATAATAATTTAATTTTTATGGAATTAACATGAATAAGCTAATTTTAATAAATTAATATTAATAAAATGAAAATTAAATTAAATTAAAAATAAAAAAGAATCGATTTTCACATCGTAACCCGATGAAAGCTCGTAACTCCGAAAATCTCAGAAAAATTCGTGATGCACGTCGAGACTCACCGCGATAAGAGCGAACCCGAGAAGACAAAATCGCAGAATACAATTCATGTACGTGACGCCGACGCTGAGGTACAGCAGTTTTGTGAGCATCTGTCCGATCCTGCAAGGTCGTCAGGGTTTTTAATTTACCAAGTCAAATTACGTTGCCTGTATCTCGAGCGGACGGAAACTCCTCACAAACATACTCGATGACGTTGCAGTGATGCTCCACGCATTTCCGCAGATCCTTCATGATTTCATCGTCGCTCTCGTTGCCCGCGTTGTGCAGCGTCCGGGTGATCCACTCATTAACGTATCGATACTGCGCGGTGAGGATGGTAATAAGGTAGCTCACGTAGACGTCGATGCTGTTTTTATTGAAGATGACGTAGCTGCTGCCAATGGTGTCGGCGACGATGCCGTAGACGAAGACCCGGGTGGTGAACGGCTCGCCGGGGAAATACGTGGGTAGAACGTAGTCGGTGTAGGTGAAGGTGTCGGTCTCGAGGACCTTGAGGACGGGCAGCGCGGCCCACAGGACCACCGAGCCGAGGGTCGCGATCGTGTAGATCTTCATGCGATTCTTCTGCGGCACAACCGTGTCGTGCACGATGCGCCGCAGCTCCTCGGAGTCCACGAGAACGCTGTTGATCTTGCCCACCTAGAGATGCGAGGTCCATTTTGCGACGGTCATTTGACCGTCACAAGACCGTCAAATGATCGTCAAATGACGCGTAAAAAATGACCAATTTATTTGTGACCGATTATTTTAAACTGTCGCCAATTGCGCGTGTTTTTAGTTTGAGCCCGAATTATTGATACCCGCATAACAGTTTCAGGAAATGATAAAAAAATTGTCTAAATGCTTGGTAAATGTTGTGTATCAGCTGATCCGCGTTAGAAGTCACGATTTTTAATGTTTAGCTTCAATATTGACTTACATATTTGAGTTCAACGTTAAAAATTTGTGACCAAATTTGTGACCAAAAAATAAAAGACCGTCATTTCGCAACTAAACAGGTGTTTTGTTCCACTTTGGACCGTCACAAGACGCTTGTCGAAATGACCGTCGTTTTTACTTCGACAAAATGGGCAGAAAAAAACGACGTCAAAAGACCGTCAAATGACGGTAACTTTTTGGTCTTTTGACCAATTCAAAAAATGACCGTCATTCTGCGTTAAAAGTCACGATTTTTAATGTTTAGCTTCAATATTGACTTACATATTTGAGTTCAATGTAAAAAATTTGTGACGAAATTTGTGACCAAAAAATAAAAGACCGTCATTTCGTAACTAAACAGGTGTTTTGGTCCACTTTGGACCGCAACAAGACGCTTGTCGAAATGACCGTCGTTTTTACTTCGACAAAGTGGGCAGAAAAAAATGATGTCAAAAGACCGTCATTTTTTGGTCTTTTGACCAATTAAAAAAATGACCGTCATTTCGCATCTCTATGCCCACCAGCTCGTGAAGATAGTCCCGACGTAGATTCAGGTAGATCGACATGGTGACGACCTCGAGGCCGACGATGCCCGTGACGCCGCCGTCCCGAATCGCCACCATCGCCGGCACGTACGAGCAGCAACCGATCGCCGTGGCGATGAGGTAACCGGTGCGCCAGATCCACGCGAAGAGCATGTAGCTTCCGCGCAGCACCCCGAGACCCGCGTTCTCGCCGGTCATGGGAAGAAAATTTCCAGACAGGATGTTCACCATGAAGTTGAATCGATTTTCGCTGCGGAAATCCATGGTGAACGGGGGGACGATGACGAGGACGACGAGGACGATGAACAGGTTGACCCAGCTCGGCGATAATTTAAACTGTCCAGTTTCAGTCACTGTCCCGGTTTCGGTAATCGAAATTACATTAAAATTAATAGTAAATGTATTTTCCGGCAAAAAATAAAAAATAAAATTACGAGGGCTGGAGGACCTCGGTCGATGGCCCACTGATAATATAGCGTTGTTAAAAATAGTATTGTAAGACAAAAAAAAACCAAATGTATATACTGTATTATCAATAAAACACTTTTACTACTACTAAAATTACGACCATATCGAAGAGCGTTTTGGACTCGTCATTACTGCCGAAATACGTATATGTGCATGAATCTTAAAATTTAAAAACGTTAAGGTGGGTGGCGCAACGTGTTTTTTTGAGATTATGTTTTAGTTTCAGTAATTTGTGATATGCGGCATGGAGGATCGAGGGTGACCGAAACCCCAGCAGTCGAGTGGTGTTATTAAAATAACAATTTAAATAAGATAATGTAATCATTGAACGTAAATAATGATTGGATCGTATTCAGAAGGATTATTGTATGCATTAGAACATGCATTATTGTATGCATTGTTATTAAAATAATAATTTAAATAAGATAATGTAATCATTGAACGTAAATAATGATTGGATTTATTGTATGCATTAGAACATGCATTATTGTATGCATTGTTATTAAAATAATAATTTAAATAAGATAATGTAATCATTGAACGTAAATAATTATTAGATTGTATTCAGAAGGATTTATTGTATGCATTAGAACAGTCTGTTTTCGACATTTCGATAGAACCCATTTATGAATAGCGGAAAAAACGAGCCTAGGCTCTAAAGATGACCGAAACTGGGCCGTTTACCTTATTCCCGGTTTGACGTCTCGCTCGAGACTCGTCCCGGTGATGACGCCGAGGCGACCCCGTCGGCATCGCACGACGCGATTAATCATTCTTTTTGTGATTGCGAAAAGGGCGAATGCGTTCGCGAGTCCGGAACGCACAAAGGGGAAGGAAATATCGAGGATAAACTAATTAGGGAGCTTTTGACATCGCTCCGCGGAACATCGTTGTAATTATTTCGCCTCCACCTAGTTTCCCGCTTTTACTTTGTATACACGGGCGCGGGAGAAAAAAAAAGAAAAATAATTGTCGTGAAAACTATGCTTGAAACGTCGGCTCCGGTGGTCTCGATAATTGCTCGGTATTTGTAATTAAGTCGCGATCCCTTTGAAGACCGCGAGCGCGGAACGCTCGATTTTTAATGAGCACTGCGACTGACCTGTGATCTCTGGCCCCGCGCGCGTCGGGCCGAGGGTGGATAGATAATTGTTTCGCCCACCCTCGCCCGAGGGTGGAGTTCGTATCGATTGTATTTAGCATTTGCAGCGGGGCTGTCGCGCGGGCGGCAATCAACCGCACAGTCGTGCCTCGTATCTGGAACGTTTCTCATCGACGAACGCGAATATTGACGCCTTTTGAAAGTTTTTTTCTTCAGATTTTCCGTCTTATCGCTGAGCGGGATTAAGAAGGTCCTGTTGTGTAATCTTCATTTCGCATAAATTCGAGAAAAATGAGGGAGAATTGCAAAATTTTATACCATCGAGAACTCTTCTCGATAATTGTAAAATGTCATTAATGAAATGATGAAAAAAAAATTGTTCAACCATTTTTTTAATGAAAATTCTTCGTTAATTTTTCTGAATACACATGAATTTTTTCAGATTTTTAAGTTCACTTAAAAATGTATTATACAAAATTCCAAGTTTGCTATTCTCTCTAATTTTTCTACAATTTATGCGAAATGAAGAATAAATGACAGGACCTCCTTAACTCATTGTCGCTTGGTTGAATACACAGTGGACATAAATTGGGCTAAGCTGTTTGCTATTTTTAAACGCCTCGCGGTCATCCCTGGTGGAATATCCAAGGCATTATATTCGGCGCTGGTCAGACCACGTTGGCCTGACTAGGACCTTAGCAGGGCCTCACTTGGGCCTGATGTAATGCTATAGATTTTTCACTAGGGATTTTGTGATACGTGGTTTTACAAAGCCTCGATGGGGGGAGAGATATCTCTTCTTTTTTTTTTTGAGTCTATCATAAGTCGTCGTATTATCCGTTCGTAACATCGCGTTCATGTGACGTTTAATGCGAGAAATGTTGCTCGGCTCAACAGGAAACGCTTAATCTCAATAAGGGATGGAGATCCCGGGGACGAAAACTCGGGCCTCGCGAGTGTCAAATTACCGCGGGAAGTTGGCTTCACCGCGTTGGATCCTTGCCGTTATCATCCGCCAGGTAAACCAGCGACAGCGGCAGCTTTTCGTTCCAACTCCGCACGCGATCAATCACAATGTGACTTCGCAAATTAGCGAGGATTAATTCTCCACCCGGAGTCGCAAACTTCTCGCTTCTCGGTTGTTTTGTCGGCTTCCGGCAGGACGATTCGTGCTCGCACAATGGGCAAATTCGTGTCACTCGAGAGGCGGTGAGCGGGATTTGTGTGTTGGTTAAAAAAAAAGACACATTGTTAAGACACTCGATGAGAATGCGTTTCATCGATTTTTAATCACTCACCGCGATATATCAGTTTGCTTTCTCGATGGTGGATTATAATTCGTCACGGGTCGTACTACAAAAAACACTGGGAAAAAAGATTTGTTGATTCAACAAATCCAGCGGTCACGAGTTGTCACGAAAATTGTTTAGTCACAAATTGTTTAGAAAACGGTTTTGCTATGCCAGCAAATCTTTTGTTAAAATAGTGACAACATTGCGTTATCTGCTAGGCTAACAATTTTTTTGCTCAACTAACATATTTTTTTGTTGGACAAACAAATTTTTTGCCAGTACAACAAAATTATTTTTGTTACATTTTTTTTCTCCTTAACCATCGGTTGGTTTGCTGAACCGAGAAACTGTTAAAGAAACAAAAAAAATGTCATTGCTACAATTAAACATTTATTTGACAGCCGGTGACCACTGGATTTAGTTGACTCAACCATCTTTTTTCTGTCTTAATGGTGGGTATATCGAAACTGTATTTTTTCTGCGATTTCGTGTCTCGCCTTGCGCACGAGTATTAATCAGTAAACCCTCAGGAGTAGCAAGCAAATCGTGTAAGCTTGGTTTACAATCTATAAAAAAAAAAAAAATCGGTAATGAAAAATTTATAAATTTTCGATCATCGAATTGCCTACCGAACTGAAAGTCGGCATAGTCAGGTCGACGATTCCAAAGGCGCTGAGCCGCAGTTTTATTCTGTCACTGATTCCTATGATGAAGAACGTGTTCATCACGGTGTTTCCGCGGCCGTACCAATCCTCGTGAAAAGCGTCGTCCGTGATCGTCGCGCTCTGAAGACAAGAGCGAACGACGCGTTACTCGCTTGTTTCGCACTCGCTGGTTTCTCTGACTGATCGAGTAGCTTTTTGCCTCACTTTACCGCATCGAGCAGCTCTTGGCCGCACAGGCAGAGCATGAACACCTGTATCAAGGTTCCCGCGAGGTACATGACGTACAGAATGTGCTCGCTGAGACCTGTGACCTGTGAAAAAATCAGGATAGAGCGAGAGACAAACGGGGAAAAATTATAAAGGTGCGATAAAAAAAGTTTCGCTGCGACAGCTGAAAATTACCCGCGGAGTAAAAACATATGCGAAAATATATCTGACATTCGGATCCAACTTTTCGGACGATAATATAATAAAAATATCGATTTGAATATATCTCGAGTATAATTTGGATATATTTTAGATATATTTCTCGCTTCGAACATATCCTAAAATATGTCCGACATATCGAATTTTTCGAACGTAATATATATTTGATATATTTTGAATATATTTTTCCGTATATCTGAAACATACTATTGTTCCACGTGGCTAAAAATCCTGCTGCGACAGCAAAAAAAAAAATCATCGATCACAGCAATCGATTTTCCATCACTCCCCGATTATTTTTTTCCTCGCGGCAAATTCGTACGCAGGGTGACTCGGTCAGTAAATGGACAGTTGAGCAGACGACAACACCCAATGAATAGACATTTTTTATGCACGTGATCTTGTGAAAAAAGTCCATTCACTGGTCGATTCACCCAACGTTAATTTTAGAATTCTCCAAGACGCTACTCACCGTCAAACAAGAGAAGCATATGAAGCAAAGTCGCACTATGCAATTGATGTATGTCACGCCGACGTTGACGGACAGCAAATCGGACAGCATGTGTCCGGCTCTGTTGACCAGATAAAAATAAAAATACAAATAAACAAAACAAAAAACAAAACAAAAATGATGTCAATGACGTCCAGGTGGCAAATTTACGAAATCCACGTACTCCATGACCATGCAGTGATGCTGGACGCACTTCTGAAGCGAAGCGAGCACGGATTCCCTTTTCACCTGGTCGTTCGCCCCGCCCAGAATCTCAGCGATCTGTCTGTTAACGTATCGATACTCGGCGGTGAGCAGGGTGATCAGGTAACTCACGTAGATGTCGATGGCGCTTTTCTTGCAAATGAGGTAAAGCGCGCCGACGGTCTGAAACATGACGCCCCAGAAGAAAACGTTGACGCCGAACGGTGCGCCGGGGAAGTAAGTCGCCAGCACGAAATCCGTGTAATCGAACGAGCGTTGATCGCCACGCAGGATTTTCGGCATTGGCTGAGTCGCCCACATGATCACCGAGGTGAAAGTCGCCACGGTGTAGATCTTCAGCCGCTCCCTGTGGGGTCCGACACTCTCACGAATGCATCTCTTCAGGTCGTCGGTGTCGACGAGAATCGCCTCGATTTTTCCGACCAACTTGCGCAGCTGATCGTAACGCGAAACCAGGTATGTCACGAGTATCAACACCTCGACACCGACAATCGCGCTAATTCCACCGTCCCGAACGGCCACCAGCGGCGACACGAAGCACGTCTGACCGATCGTCGTTGACGTCAGGTAGATCCCCTCGACGATCCAGGTGAAAATGAGGTAACTCGTGCGAAAGAATCCTAGACTTGTTTTTTCTCCGCTCGTGGGGAGAAAGTTGCCCGAAATTGTGTTCATCACGACGTTGAACTTGTTTATGCTACGAAAATCCATTCCGGCGTCGTCGAATTATCGTTGTGGCTGTTCAACGTATTAAAAGAAATTGACGATTTTGATTGTGACAATTGTCAACGAAAAAATGGCAGGTCGTAAAAAAAAATAATAATCTAATTCTAGCAGGCGGGTTGGACTTTGAATTTTATTAATTTTAAAAGTGATGGGGATTTCAACTGCATATATTTTGTTTCATCTTCAGATCTTTTGAAGATGACAAATAAAAAAGAGACATTTTTTTATTTTAAAATAAAAAAAAGAAATTTTAATTTTTTTATTTTAAAATAAAAAAAAAGAAATTTTAATTTTTTTATTTTATAATAAAAAAAAGAAATTTTAATTTTTTTATTTTAAAATAAAAAAAAAGAAATTTTAATTTTTTTTTGTTTTAAAATAAAAAAAAAGTTTTAATTTTTTTTTATTTTAAAATAAAAAAAAGGAATTTTAATTTTTTTATTTTAAAATAAAAACAGAAATTTTAATATTTTTTATTTTAAAATAAAAAAAAAAATGCAGATCTTTTTCAGTCTGTAAAATGTTGATACTTTAATGAAATCATATAAAAATTAACGTTTACTTGCAAATGCATGAATGAACTTGTCGAATTTGTTTCGACGCTCCTGCCGGTTGGGTTTGCGTTGGCGCTCGACGTAGGCGCTCCTTCGGAGGACGCTTTTCGCTGGGTGTCTCGGTCAAGACTCGCGCAATCAATTTCAAGCCCCATTGACCGACGATGTCTCGCGATTCGTCGTTCGGTCTGCGAGTGCGACAGACGGCGGCGGTGAAAAAGTTCGATATGCAAAGTGGGCGAGACGCCGAGGGTGCAACGAGCGACCGAGCCCTTCTTTCGCTTTGATGTGGCATTGCAATTACTTTTTTTTTCTATCGAGAAATTTGAACGTCGTCGCAATTTGACATCGAAGTTCGATTTCCTGCCTGAAAACCATTACTATGCTAATAGTTTTCGATGCACGATTTTATCCCGAGTCTTTTGCAAAATTGCTCCGCCCGTTTGTCGTCAAATTGGCAGCCTTTGAACGCAGCCGCGATTGTCGTGTGTGGCTCTTTAATGTTTGATGAGGAGCTCGCGATTCTTCCACAGTGAGGAAGAAGAAGACGAAGAAGAATATGAAGGAAATATAGGGTGGACATATCGATTGTGTTTTTCATTTCTACCGAGTTCGTCGAGCATCTTCGAATCAAGTAGATTCCTCCTGTACACGACGGACGATGCTGCACAATAAAGTAAAGTAAAGTGCAGAATAAAGACACGCCGAGTAAGCTTGATTCAGTAACTGGGAAGAAAATCTCGAGAAATGGCAAATAAATACAAATTTCCTCGCACCCTGAGGATCTTCGTCTCAAGTAGATTCATCCTGCAAGACAGACAATGCTGGACAATAAAATAACTGGATCTCACGTCGTACGTATATCATCTTGATTTTTTTTTCCTACACACATCGTGCAAATCATGTCGTAAATACACTGTTAAAAATATACGGTGTCAAACGCTGCTGGTGTGAACTTTTTCCTAGTGTTACTTGTTACAGTGTTAATAGTGACACTTTTTACGGTGTATAATTAACACCAGCCGTTTCGTTAAATTTATTCCTGTGTTACCGACGCAACATTGTAACACTTTTCGCTTTAAGGGCATGAATACACGTTTCATGTGTGATTTTTATTATCTCGTAAATGAACTAGTCGCTTTTCTCTGTTTTTATCGAAACATTGAAAAAAAAAAATCGAATTTTTCATTACCGATTCCCTGTACGGGTAATTGATCTGTAATTTTTTGTTTCAAAAATCAAAATTCTGATTAATTCATTAACGAGACTCATATTACTGGCGTCTGTATTTCAATTTTCGCTTCGATCCGTTCATAATTCGCGAAAAACGGCAGTTCCGAACTTTTGTGGTGCAAAGTCGATGTTTCGCACATATAACACGCCTGACTTCGTAAAATATTCCCCACTTTCAGGTACTGAAATAATTCAACTTTTCAAAGCCCACTCCAATGACCCGATATTCTTTTGAAAGCTCATAGTCTAAACTACAAAACCCTACAACAGTTTTTTTTACATTTGTTTAGAGTGAAGTTATGCATTTTTTAACAAAAACTTGTTTTGTCCCCATTTTCGACTAGAATTCAATTTTTATTAACAATAGTTATAAACTTTTGATTTCGGGAACTTCTGGATCGTGTAGTAGCCACTTCGAGGAGTACCCCTGAATTTTTTCAGATTTTTTGAAAGCTTAGAACATTTTGAAAACTCAACTGTTCCTTGAAAGACCCAGTTTACACACGTAGGGTTAACACCACATTTTTAACGGTGTAGCACTAATGTTATTTCCGAACGATTCACTGGAACCTGAGTAACAGCAGACACGCCGAGTAAGCCTGGTTCAGTATCTGGGGAGAAAAATGCAAAAGATGACGGAAACGAGAAAATAGCTCGAGTCACGAAGTATTTTAATTGCCGGGAGCTAATTTTATGGAGTGATTTACCGCAACGAACGTCGGCACCGTCAGGTCGACGATTCGGAAGGCGCTCAGTCGGCATTCCATGCGGTTGCTGAGGCCGATAGTGCGGAAGATACGCTTAACGCCGCTCCCACGTCCGTGCCAATCCTCGTGAAACGCATCGTCGGTTATCGACGTGCTCTGCTTTCGGGAAAGTCGGGGAAATCGTTAAGTCAACACTTGCGTGTTTTTTTTCATTCTCCTTTTTTCACGACCTCCCCCTCGAGTCCAAACTCGCGCGCGCTTATTACGTTACCGCTTCGAGCAACTCCTGACAGCACGAGCAAAACATGTAAACTTGTATCAACATTCCTATCGCGAAGCTCGCGTACAAGCACCTCTCGAAGTAGGCGCCCGGGATCTGCGTGCGAACCGCGCGGAAAATAAGAGATCAAGCAAACAGATCGATAACGCGAAACGTCGGTTTTTCTTTTTTTCATTTTTTTCCGTCACTCACCGTTATAATAAAGAATGCGAGAAAACAGAATCTCAGCACACAGCTCAAATATGTCAATAGAACGTTGATGGCTAAAAGTTCCTTGAGCATTCGGCCAATTCTGAAGCAAAGAAAAAAATGAGTCATCGATTATTAAAGACATAAATGGAAAAACGTTTTACGTTGTCAGAGCGATGGCACAATAAAAAATCATTCGTTCAGTTCCGGCAATTTTCAACCGTAAGTCGAATTTATGAATTGTGACATAAAAATGTAGATTTCTTTTTTTTGTCATTACGAAACGTTGATCAATATTTTTTTACAATGAAATATTTTTTATGTAATACATTTTTTACGTAGTATGCGTCAAATTCGATTTTACACACAGTGCGTAAAATAGAATTTTTGGCATACTAAAAAAAATGCGCGTACTGTGCGTAAAATTCGATTTTACACACAGTGCGTAAAACAGAATTTTTCGCATACTAAAAAAAAAATTGCGCGTACTGTGCGTAAAATTCGATTTTACACACAGTGTGTAAAATAGAATTCTTCGCATACTACCTCAAAAGAAAAAAAAGGTATGCCACACGTGCGTAAGATTTTACGCACTCGTAGCATAATATACTATTACACAACAGTATTTTTATGCAATAAAATGCCTACTCCATAACCTCGCACTGATCTCGCACGCATTCCCTCAAGGCAGCGATCACCAAATTCCTCTCCCGATCCTCCCCGTCGACGCTTTTCCGCCTGAGCGCGGTGGCTATTTCCTCGTGAACGTATCGATAGTTGGCGGTCAGCAGTGTTACCAAATAATTCACATAGACGTCGATGGCGATTTTCTTGAATATGACGTAGGTGCTGCCGAGGGCCTCGACGACGATGCCGCAGACGAAGACGTCGAGGGCGAACGGCGTCGCGGCGCCGGGCACGTAGGTCGGCAGCACGAAATCGGTGTGAGTGAAGCGATCGGTCTCCAGGATCCTCAAGGTCGGGGTCGCCGCCCACAGGACGACCGAGCCGACGGTCGCCACGGTGTAGATCTTCAGGCGTCTCTTGTGCGGCTCGACGGTGTCGCGGATGCAGCGCCGCAGCCCCTCCGAGTCCACGAGGACGCGATTCATCCGGCGTATCAACGCCCGCAGAAATCCGCGCCGCGAGTTCAGATAGGCGGACAGCGCGAGCATTTCGACACTCACGATCGTGTTGACCGCGCCGAGCTGAATTGCCTGGAACGCCGGGACGTAGCTCAGGAGTCCGAGGCTCGTGGACGTCAGGTAGAGAAATTTCATGAGCCACGTGAAGACCACGTAGATCGTCGTGCGGGCTGAACGCGTGACCGGAGGGTCCTCGGACAGCGGGAAAAAATTTCCGGACAGAGCGTTCACCGCGACGTTGAACTCGTTGATGCTGCGAAAGTTCATCGTGATCGGATACTCTGTGGACGAGGCTGAAGATGTATCTCGGGGTGTTTCTCGAACCTGCGCCACGGAGAAAATGGTGTAGCTGGGAGAACCACCGAATTGATAGGTGTCAACCAGTGTTGTAAATCCCCATTACTTTAAGAATTGAAGATTACACAACAGTCTATTTTCAGAATTTTTCATATCAGAATTTAACAGGATTTTTCATTAAATTTTCGGTGAGATTGTGAGAAAAATGGACAAACACAGTCCTTCATTATATTTCGCAATGCATCAACAGTATTTCTCCATTTTTTCAATAAGATTACCATCAACTTTTATGGGAAATTAATATTTTTTGCCTGTATTCAAAAGTTTACACATTATATCATAATTATTACCGAGTGAAAATTAGGGATTTACAAGACTGGTACCAACCAACCGGTATAGTAGAATATGATATTAACAAGTTATTGTGTGTATTTATTTGAATGAAATAAATTTTATTTGATCCAAATAAATCCTATTAGGCCGGTCATCTATTTAATGTCCAGCCTAATAGGATTGATTTGGATCAAATAAAAATTATTTCATTGGAATAAATTTTTATTTCGTTCAAATAAATGTTATTTGTTTCTAATAGATCCCATCAGAACGATTTCTCTGGGTGTAGTCGTGTCAACCAACCAATCGCAACTATCCATCATCTCGGTTGGTCGGTACGACCAATTAACGTTCCATTGGTAATGCCAACCAATCGATTGGTAATGTCAACCGATCGACTGTTAATGCCAACCAATCCACTGGTAAATCCAACCAACGATTCTATTTGTCTCAACTATAAAAAAATGATTGAAGGAAGCAATGCGATGTAGTTGCCACAAACAATTTTATCTTTTCTGAAACTAACGACCTCCAACTATCTACACTGAGAAAAATAATTGGAAAGACCAACCGAATGTGCGTTTGCGGGCAGCAAAATAAATATTTCGTTCCGTGAGCGAAATAATAGTTATTGTGAATTAAGGAAAATTTGATTCAACTAAGCATTGGTTCGTTCAATCAAATATAATGTTCAAATAACCAAATATTTATTTCGTCGCCCGCAAACGCACATTCGGTTGGTCTTACCAATTATTTTTCTCAGTGTAAAGATTGTGCCCTCAACTAACCAGTTTTCTCCGTATGAAGGGTCGGTGCTCTCGGTGCTCTCCAGCATTCGAGGGCTCGGCTCGCGCTGCACGCCTATCGTCCTGATGTCCTCGCTAAACGCACGCAGCTCATCCACATCCTCAGGGTGCGCGCGACTCCCGCGTCCCGAATCAATTTCAAGCCGCACATCGCGAGCCCTCTCGATGTCTCCGCGATTAATCATTCCGTGTGTGAATACCCGACGGCCCGAGGATGCGATGCATCGGGGTGCAATATGCAACGAAGAAACGAAGCAATTATTCTTCGTCGTGTATATCGCTTATACCGGGAAAGACGACGACGACGACGAGGAGGACGACGGATATTGACGTTCTTGCTATAAAGTGATATTCCATCTTGACGAAAGAATGTAGTAATTTGTCATCCAAGTATCGTCCTTTCGCTCGACAAGATTAAAAATTGCTGCTGATGTTCGTTGTGCATCCACTTTTCCCGGTATTCCCTTTGTGCGCGGAGTCCGCGGAATCGTTCGTCGTTAATGAGGCGCAGGGCGAGTCGCGACGCGGAACAGCGCGAAGGGAGGAAAAGAAAAAACAGGGTAAGGGAAATGTCGACTTGGGAGGGGGAAGTTGATTTGCCGTGCAAAAGTGAATCCTTATCGATCGAATCCGGCATTAACGGTCCGATCGGCAAGCAGTGAACGTCGTTTTTATTTATTTGTCTGGAGCTTACGGTAATTCGAAAGTAAAAAAAAGTAAAAGAAAATATATATATAAAAAGGGAATCGATGCAAAGCTGTTCAATTGGAAGAATTTAATTTTTTTTTTTTTAGTTGAGTTCAGTGGAATTTCGAGGCAGCAAAAAATTCGGGACCGATTTATTATCGACAAGGTATTGAATTAAAAAAAAAGAAAATAAATGAACCTCGTTTCAAAGCTGTTTAATTGAAACAATATAATTTTTTTTTTTAGTTGAGTTCAGTGAAATTTCGAGGCACCAAAAAATTCGGGACCGATTTATTATCGATAAGGTATTGAATAAAAAAAAAGAAAATAAATGAATCTCGTTTCAAAAATCAATTCAATTGGAACAATTTAATTGATTTTTTTAAGTTAAATTCAGTGTAATTTTGAGGCTCTGAAAATTAAGAAACGTATTCAATCTTGACCCAGTGTTAAATTGCGAAAAAAATAAATAAAAAGGTAATAAAAATAGTCTTTTCGAAGCTGTTCAGTTGCAACAATTTAATTTCTCTTTCCAGTTGAATTCCGTGAAATTCCGTGGCACCGAAAAATTCGGTACCGATTCATTCTCGATAGAGTATCGAACTAAAAAAAAAAAATAAACGAATCTCGTTTCAAAGCCGTTCAATTGGAACGATTTATTTTATTTTTTCCAGTTGAATTCAGTGGAATCCCGAGGCCGCGAAAAATTCGGGAGCGATTCATTCTCGAATCCTCGGAAATCATTCCGGACGTCTATAACTGTATACAGAGCCGACAATAGTTTCGGGAATCGCGTCGTTTGCGCGCGCGCGATCGTTTCGCGCCCGCCTTTCTCAATAACGCGTGTGAACAATTTTACGACTCACCGTGGGACACACACGTGGGTCGATAGCGAGGCGGGTGAGACCCGAACGGGGGGTGGAAAACTGGCAATCCAATTTTCGCGAGTGTCCAGACTAGACGCGAGACGAGGGACGACAGAAAGGATCCACCGGAAGGTGATATGCTATATATCTCTCTCTTTCTCTCTCTCTCTCACTTTCTCCCCGAGAGAAAGAGAAAGACAGGAGGCACGATCCTCTTTCCGAAAGCGCACGATGCCACGATGGTGATAGCCCCAAGCGCTCTGTGAGCTTCTCTTTCGTTCCCCTAATATCCACCCCTCCCTCCCCACCCCCCTTCCTGCACCTCAACCCCCGTCGTCGTGCTTGCTCGATGCTCTCGTTGCAATTCCTGCAAAAGCGCAGCGAGCACAGACACTCGTGATGAGGGGTGGGCGCGGAATGACGAACAAGAAAAAGAAACGAGGAGGAAGCGGAAGAGAGCGCGGGGAAAAAAGACGCGGCTGAGGAAGAAGAAGAATCGAATGAACTGTCACGAGCGATGTTTTGCGAATAAAACTATAACGCATTTTTGAAGAGATTGCTAATTAAATTGCTTAGTATTTTTCATGTAAAATTACTAATTAAATTGCTAAGTAACTTTCATATAAAATTACTAATTAAATTGCTTAGTATTTTTCATATAGAACTACACACTAAAATACAAAATATTTTTCACAAAATTGCAAACTAAATTACAAATTTTTTTTACAAAATTGCAAGTTAAACTATATATTTTTTTCACGAAATAGCAAATTAAATTACATTTTTTTTCACAAAATTGAAAATTAAGTTACAATTTTTTTCACAAAATTGAAAATTAAATTATAATTTTTTTCACATAATTGCAAAATTAAACAATACATTTTTTTCACGAAATTGCAAATTAAATTACAATTTTTTTCACAAAATTGAAAATTAAATTACATTTTTTTTTCACAAAATTGAAAATTAAATTACATTTTTTTTTCACAAAATTGAAAATTGAATTACAATTTTTTGCACAAAATTGAAAATTAAATTACAATTTTTTTCACATAATTGTAAATTAAACTACACATTTTTTTTTTCTCAAAATTGATGCTCTCGTTACAATTTCTGCAAAAGCGCAGCGCACAGACACTCGTGATGAGGGGTGGGGGCGCGGAATGACGAGCAAGAAAAAGTAGACGAGGAGGAAGCGGAAGACGAGGAGAGCGCGGGGGGAAAAAAGACGTGGCTGAAAAAGAAGAAGAATCGAATGAGCTGTCACGAGCGATGTTCTCGTACAATGGGCACGGGAACGTCGCCGGCGAACTTAGAGATGACAGTCGATCCGAGCCATTTTCTCCCTCTCCCTCTGTCTCCTCTTCTTCTTTTCCTCGCTCGCTAAACGCCCTTGAGATTCCCTGTAACAATTTATCAATCCATCATGTAATCGCTCGACGATATGACCGAGCTTTAAGGATCTATATATATAGTGACTGGAATGTAGGATGGAGCGGAATCCGTTTAGCCGCAACCGTCGGGACGACATCGACTTTTTGTCCCAGTTCCCATTTCACTCATCGTCGGTATTACAATTTTGTTCTTCTTCTTCAGCGTCGCCTAATTTCAACTGCAATGCGGCAACGCGATTTTCTTTTTTTTCTTCTTTTTCTTTCGTTTTTATTTAGTCGAGATGTCTGGCCTTATTATTATAAAAAATTTGTTCGTCAGTCGTCGGCTGACGTGCCGATGACGTTTTCGCGAAATCCAATGCCCTAAATTTCCCCGAGTGTTTCGTATATAATCGCGTGGAAAATTATTGCGTAAGTATCGCGGCGGCGACCTGATTAAAGTTTCGCGGTTATGACGGTTTAAATCGGCGTGTGGAAAGTGCGGAGGCTGAATAACGGAGCGAGAGGTCAGCGTGGGCGGAAGTCCGGGGGAAGGCCAAAGGCCAACGGGTAGGTACATTCCAGACGGAGCGGAAAAATTCATTCGCATACAGATTCGCAGCGGCGGCGGCCGCGCCTGGAATAATTTCGAGTCATGAGGCTCTGCGTTAGCGCGCTGTATGTGCGGCTCGACCTCGCGCGGGTTTCGCTGCTTTACACACTCGGTGGAAAGTCCTCGTTACAGCCTTGAAGAAAATCCTCCTTTGAATCCGGGCTAAAATGAAGCCCGACTACCCCACTAACGAACCCACCGGCCTTCTCGCCGCTGCGGCTCTCTCTCTCTCTCTCTCTCTCTCTCTCTCTCTCTCTCTCTCGTGGCTTGTAAATTTGTCGACGCGAAATCCGGCGAGTCGTCTCGGTCGTCTTGGCTTTTCCCATTAGGACGCTGCACACATTTAACACTTTTTGGTCAACGATATAAATTAATTTGAAGAACAATTTGAGCTCATCTCCTGATCTCTATAATGTAGTATAATATAATTATAATCTCAGTATTTCTGATCTCAAATCTGATCTTCAATTCTGATCTATAAATGGGCTGTTTATTGAGATGAATTCCGATGAACATTGAATCATTAATTTTGCGAAAATTCGGATCTATAAAATGAGTTGTTTATTGAGATGAATTGCGATGATCTTTGAAAAATTAATTTTGCGCAAAAAAACACGTCTCCCGATCTCAATAATCCTGGTATAAAATAATAATCTGAATAATCCTGATCCCAAATCTACTGAGGCGCAATAGCAATATAAATAATATAATAATAATAATAATAATAATGATAATAATGATAATAATATAATGGCGTGGTAGCAATATAAATATAAATTCCAAGTGATTAAAGTAAAAGTTTCATGAGACGATCCACACTGACCGTTCATTGCCAAGTACCACCAAGATAATAATGCAATTTTTTTTCGTTATTTTTAAGCGGTGAAAATTATATCTCACGTGTCGTCGTGAGGAGCGACAAAAGCTCCGCGACACTGGGAATATCGCTCGGTCATCGCGCAGATGCGCCATGTTGGCCGCTTCGAGGTCAACGGTGTCCGGAAATGCCCCGGAGACTATGGGGCCTGCGGGCATAAAGCGAAGTACCCTCTTTCGCAGACGAGATACTTGTTCCCGCGCCCGGCGACTCGATTCTCGAATAACGTGAGTTTTCTTTCATCTTCCTCCCCGCCGTTTCGTCGTTCGAAGTTGCGCCGCGACGCTATACGTGTATGGATGCTACATCTATATATCTCCACACACGGAAAATCGTCCAGCGGAGCAATTACGATTGATTCAATCGCAGCGCGTATAAAGCGACCCTGGTAGAAAATCTGCAGCATCAAAAAGGGCCCAAGTCGGGCTCTGGCAGGGCCATTATGCCTCCAATCAGGGCCTCACCATGGCCATCATGCCTCCAATCAGGGCCTCACCATGGCCAGAAAAATCTTTCTGATGGCATTTATTCGAAATAAATCCTGCTAGGCCGGTCATTAAATAAATTAATCTATTTAAATAAATTTATTAAATAAATTAACCATTAAATCATTAAATTAGTCATTAAATAAATTAACCATTAAATCATTAAATTAGTCATTAAATAAATTGACCATAAAATCATTGAATTAGTCATTAAATAAATTAATAATTAAATAATTAAATTGGTCATTAAATAAATTAATCAATAATCATCAAATTAGTCATTAAATAAACTAATCTATTTAATGGTCGCCCTAATAGGATTTATTTGAATCAAATAACATTTATGTCATTCAAATAATTTTTTATTTCGTTCAAATTTTTTTTATTTTTTTCGAATAAATCCCATCAGAACAATTTCTCTGGGTGCAGGGCCCGTCCAGAGCCTGATATAACGCTTCAGATTTTCTACCAGCCGAACGAACGCATGGAGATCTCGTTTCCAATTACCCTTCGCAGCGTCACCGTCAATAACCGTGGAAGACGAATTTCCTCGGCGACGAGCGACGTAACGACCGCTGTTTGTCGATCGCCGGCCGCGAGCGAAAGGAGGAACGAAAAAAATGACGCGAAAGCAACGACGACGAGAGTCGTCGTTCGTCCGGGCGGAAGTCGCGGGAAACTCGCGGCGCAAATACGCGGAAGAAGCGCGGAAGAAGCGGCAAAAGCGCTCGGGAACTCGGGGTCGAAAATTCATTTGGAAAGTGGCCGAGAGACGTTCGAGGAGCTCGAGAGCCGCTGCCGCGGCTGGGAATGGAAAGTCGAGGAGGGCGAGCCAAGGAGAAGCAGCCCGGGGATGTCGAAGTTGAGAAGCCTCCGGGCGGAACGAGCGGACCTCTTCACCGGACTACGGTCAGGCCTTGAGAGGATGCTGCGAGCTGTACGAGAAATGAAAAGTCAACAGTCAACGAAGCCTCGTTAAAAAATGAATGCGCAAGCGCGCGCGGACGATTAAGCACACAAAAATATGTTGCACGCGAAATGCAGCGTAATAATGTTTTATTGCGCCCTGTATGTGTAACGAGCAGTGTTGTGAGTCTCCGTTATTTTAAGAATTAAAATTTACACAACTGTTTATTTTTTAATTATGATTTTAGAACAAGCACCTGTAGCAATTATAAAATGATACGTAAACTTTTGAATAGCCGTAAGAAAAAACACGAATTTTTCGTTAAATTTTCGAAGAAATTGTGGGAAAAATGGACAAGCACAGTCGTCCATTGTTTTCGCAATGCTTTAACAGTATTTCTCAATTTTTTCAGTAAGATTACCATCAAGATTATGGGAAATTCATATTACTCGCCTCTATATAAAACTTTACACATCGTATTATAATCATTACGAGAATTATTATAAAAATATTATATTATTAAAAAATATTATTTTAAAAATTTTTAGGGATTTACAACTCCAGTAACGAGCTACTTGAGTCCAAGAGGTAAATAATTTCCTGTAATTTCTGTAAATGCACAAAATTACATAGCGAGAATAAGATTATCATCAAGTTTTATGGGAAATTCATATTACTCGCCTCTATTAAAAACTTTACACACTGTATTATAATCATTACGAGAATTATTATAAAAATATAAAAAGAATCATTATAAAAATATAAAAAGAATCATTATAAAAATATTAAAAGGATCATTATAAAAATATCAAAAGAGTTATTATAAAAATATTATATTATTTAAAAAATATTATTTCTCTAAAAATGAGGTATTCCCAACTCTGGTAACGAGCTACTTGAGCCCCGGAGAAACATAATTTCCCGTAATTTCTGTAAATGCACAAAATTACATAGCGAGGTCCGTCCCGCGTTATTCCATGCAGTTTGTGCAACGCGCCGCACGGCAACGGAAGCAACGTAAATGGGGTGAGGGGGGGGGGGGCATTAACAAGACATTAAATTGCATATTCGAGGGGGGGCTGATACGACACAGCGGTTCGAAGTCGGTCAACGGGTTTCTAAATATTTGCGCACCACGAGGTCGCGCGCGCGCGCGTTATTCGCTTAGGTTTGATCGTCAATTTGAAAGCCCGCGTCGAAGCTAATTCGCGGGAGGAGAGAGCCGCGCGACCGGGAGAGCCGCAGCGCGGCGCGAGACTAGGTCGCTCGGTCGCTCGAGGTGAAACAGGCTGGGCGCGAGGGTCGGCCGCGAGCCCGGCTGTGGCCCTATCGCGATTAGCAAACATTTTCCGATTCAAACTGAGAATCCACAATTGAGCTCGGGGGCCGCGGAGTCGGCTGCGCACGAGGGTCGAAACGCAACGCGGCCGGTTGTATAGCTGTAGCCGCGTGTATGCGGAGAGCCGGGGGCGCGGTGGAGGAGGCGGAGAGCGATAGCAGCGCGCCCAGAGGGCCCGGGGCAAATCGATGACCACAGGAAGCGGCGCGGCGACTGCGAGAGCTATCGCTCCCGGCGCGGATTGTTGTTTGCTTTGAAATCAGCAAACAGCCGAGCAGACAATATTAATCATCGGACTTTGGGTCCGCGCGCGCCCCCCCCGCTGCGGCTCGTCAAAATTGCCCGCGCGCGGTTCTCCCTCTTCTGTCCTCCGCACCCTCCAAACCTCATATTGTTCTCGACTGGGCGCAAAGCTCGACGCGCGCGGTTATCGCCGTTTTGCCCTTAAAATGGAAATGCCCGCTTTGTCATCGAAGAATCGTACGAACGTATTTTTTTTAGTAAAATTGCGAATAAAAGTACAACGCATTTTTTGTGAGTTTGTTAATTAAATTGCTAAATATTTTTTATATAAGATTACAAATTAAATTGCTAAGTATTTTTTTTTATATAAAATTACGAATTAAATTGCTAAGTACTTTTTATATCACATTATAAATTAAATTGCTAAGTACTTTTTATATTATATTACAAATTAAATTGCTAAGTATTTTTCATATCACATTACAAATTAAATTGCTAAGTATTTTTCATATAGAATTACAAACTAAATTACAAAACATTTTTCACAGAACTGCAAATTAAATTACAAATTAAATCACAAAATATTTTTCGCGAAATTGCATATTAAATTACAAATTTTTATTCACAAAATTGCAAATTAAATCACAAAACATTTTTCACAATATTGCAAATTAAATTACAAATTTTATTTCACAAAATTGCAGATTAATTTACAAATTAAATCACCAAATATTTTCCACAAAACAGCAAATTTAATTACAAAGCATTTTCCGTAAAAATACAAATCAAACAAGAACATTTTTTCAGTTTTCCGAAACCTACGGATGTGCGTCTCACGATGTCCAATCCTCCACACTCCATGAAACCCGCAGCCCCGCGCCGTCAATTCCCCTGGAAATTCAAACAATTCTCCAGCGACGACACCGGTTCGAGTGCCGAATATTCGCGTGGCGCGTGAACCCGCGAAAACTCCGGACGCCGGCCGCACGCTAATTAAAAACGGCCAGCCGGCCGGCTGGCCGGCGAACCGCGCGCGTGGCTAATACGAAGGTGCCAACACGATCCGAAACGCGATTTGGCCGCGTTTAGCCCGAGAGCGTGTAAACGAGTCGAGGGAAACCGGAAGCTCGCGGTGCCGCGCGGTGCCCCCAAAGCGATTAAACCGGAGAACGCGCCAAACTCCGCCGTCCGAGAGCGAGACAGAAGCAGAGAAGAACGAGGAGCGAGAATTCTGTGCGCCGCGTGCGTGAATCGAAATTCGTAGAGCTTGAACACAGCCTCGACAGGACGTTAGTACGATAAACTACTACGGCGGTGCAGTGTGTACACGATCTCTCGTGCCACGATGGGCTGTTTGTTCTCGTGCCCCTTGCCCCCCCGCTTTCCTCTTCCACCCTTTCTCACCCCCCCCCACCCCCCGCCCCTCGCCCCTCACCGGCAACAATAGAAGTCTCTAAGAGCCGCACGCCGGGTGACTATAGATCTTGCGACCGCAGCGAGCGACGCGCCGAGCCGCAGCACGTGAACGGCTAACGGGGGGCTGGTTTCCCGTTTGCGCGAATCTCCCTCGCCCTGCGAGGGAGAAGACACCCTCGTTCCCCGTTGTCTGGCCGCGCGTCTTGCGCGCTTCTATGTACCACACGCGAATATATATACAATTGTATATATAGGGGGACTGGGGTAAAATGGGCACCCTAAGCAAAAATTGGCTCTATGATAAAATCCAAGGGGTTCTTTTTTATTTCTTTTCACTCAAAAATTCGATATCAGTCATTAATTTTGAGCGTCGGAAAAAAAAATTTGCCGGGGTAAAACGGGCCCCCTAAGCAAAAAATGGCTCTATGATAAAATCCAAAGTGTTTTTTTTTATTGCTTTTCATTAAAAAATTCGATATCAGTCATCAATTTTGAGCGGCAGCAAAAAAAAAAAAAAAAATTGCCGGCGTAAAACGGGCCCCCTAAGCAAAAAATGGCTCTATGACAAAGCACAAAGTATTTTTTTAATTGCTTGACACTAAAAAATTCGATATCAGTCATCAATTTTGAGCGCCGGCAAAAAAAAATTTGCCGGGGTAAAACGGGCCCCCCTCAGAATCCGGCACTATATGAATTAGTACACAAAACGCTACCGATCGGCATGAGTGTTGATTATTTGGGTCTTTTACTAAAACGTGACACAAAAGCACATTTCAGTCGTGACGGATTCGCCGTACAGGCAAGAATTGATGGAGAAAAAAAACTCTTGATGCCGAAGAAGCCCGCGAATAAAAAAAAATCACGGAGAACGGCGAGAAAAAAAGTTTTGACGAAGAAAGAAGCCTCAAAGACTTACGACAGAGACGGGAGCCCCTTTTACCCTAATTTTTTTTTTTCCATGCAAAAAAAGGGGGGAGCCCGTTTTACCCCAGAGGCCCGTTTTACCCCGGCTTCCCCTGTATATATTCCACATCTCCCGCCCGCCCGAAAATCCACGGCCCGCGTCTGGGATTCCAGATCCCGAGATAGGACGCGGCGTGCGCGCGGTTATGAAGCCCCGCTGTAAATAACCGGGCCCGTCGCGGCTTAGCCGCCGCGCGCGCACCGAGCATAGGAGAAAGAACCGCAACCACCCCCAGAGCCGTCCACCCCGTCCACCCTTGTATCCATCTTCCATCTCTCGCCGTCTCCTCTTCCGCCGTCGCCGGGAACGTCCACTAAATTTTCCGTCCACCGAGTCTCTCGTCGCTCGTGACATTCATTTTACGAAAGGATTGGAACCCCCTCTAACCCCCCGTCAGCCCCCTTGCCGAGCCGCCCTTCGCACCCCCTTGCGGGTTATGTCGTAGCGCGGCGATGTTCGTGCGGCACTCTATTAAATTAGCGAGTGGAGCGCAGCCGCGCGACAGTTGATTGTCCGTAAATTCGTTGCCAGCGTCAATTTCTCGGCTGTCAGTCTCTCTCTCTCTCTCTCTCTCTCTCGGGCTTGGAGGATATCTCGACGCGTCGCGGGTTTACATGGCACGCGGGAACGTGGAATTTCGTCGTGGTGGAACGCGGGATGCGGGGAAGGAGGATGAGGACGAGGAGGCGAAGGCGAGCAGGAGGGAGCTGGAGATGATGATGAGGCAGGACGAATTGGCGAAGAGGGGCGAGAAAAAGGATGCTCTGAGGCGCCTGATGGTGGAGAGGAGCGCGAAAGAGAGGGAGGATCTTCTTCAGCGCGATCGGCAGGCTCGGGAGGCGAAAATTCAAAGGGAGCAGCGGGAGGAAAAATTGGGACGCGAGTTGGCGCGCAGGAAACGTAGGAAACGTGTAGAGTGTAACGATTGTCGTTCACGGAGAAAACTGGGTGGTTGAGGGCACCAATTTTTTAGATGGTTGAAGGGCAGTCGGTTGCAGAAAAGATTAAATTGTTTGCGGCAACCACATCGCATCGCTTCCTTCAACAATTTTTGGTTAATTGAGACAAATAAAAAATGGTTGGTTAGCTTCAGAGTTGTAAAGCTCTAATTTTTATTGAAATCAAATTGATGGGACGATTGGCTTTGTAATTATGGTTTTATAATAATAACTCGTAATTATTATAATGTGATATGAAAACTTTTAAATGGAAGCGAAAAATAATGGAGATTAATTACGGGGAATTAATTTCCATTAATTTCCTAATCTTATTGAAAAAAATGGAGAAATAGTAAAACTATTGTGAACCGACTAACGACGATTCGTTATGATATGCAAAAAATTGCTAATATCATATTCTACCATATACCGATTGATTGGCACCTGTAAATTCGGTGGTTCTCCCAACTACACCTTTTTCTCCGTGGCGTTGTTTTCGCGCGTCGCGCTGACTCGAGCGTCGATCGCCGGCAGACGAGGAGACGGCGGAGGAAAAACGGCGACAGGCGCTCAGGCGGGATTCGATTGAATTGAGACGATTGGGGGATGAGCTCCGCGTCTGCCGCGCGGACGAAGCCGCGAGGGCGCAGCTCGTCGAGCGGGAGATCCGGCGAGAAAACACGAGGATCCGGGACGTCGAGGACGCCCGGAAAATCCAGGCCTGGTACCGGGTGAGTCGGGAGTCGCGGCGGGGAAAAATATGTTGGCTGTACATATATGTTTCACTCAGAAAAACGTTTAGTAATACCGACTACCCTGGTTAAAAGATCCGATTAGAATCACTAAAACGAAAAAAAATCTGATTGAAACCTGTTTGAACCGATTATTTTTTAATTGGACTTTTGCCCTTTTGATCGATTTCTATCATATATATATTTATTTGAGGCAATTCTATTAGGTTTTTTTTATTAGTTAATTTTATTAGTATATTTTTATTAGTTAATTTTATTAGTATATTTTTATTAGTTAATTTTATTAGTATATTTTTATTAGTTAATTTTATTAGTTAATTTTATTAGTACATTTTGTATTAGTTAATTTAATTAGTATATTTTTATTCGTTAATTTTGTTAGTATATTTTATTAGTTAATTTTATTAATATATTTAGTTGAGGCAATTTTGCTTGAAGCAACCTAATTTTATTAGTATGAAAACTATCCGTGCGAATTATTGCGATTATTTTTGTACACGATGACGAATGTTGAGTTCGCGAAATACAGAACGACAGTTTCGAGAGGCAGCGGACGCTGGAAGCTCGTCAAAGACAGGATCAGTACCGTCGGGATCTCCAGGGTCAGCTGGCGTCGAACAGTCGGCTGCGTCAGCAGAAGTCCGAGGAGAGGGAACGGGAACGAGAGATCGCGGAGCGGGAGAGCGAGATGCTGCGACTGGAGAACGTGGAGAGTCAGCGACGCAAACGCGAGACCGCGGCGCGATTGCTCGCCGAGGAGAGGGAGTTCCGTCGGGCTCGCGAAATTCGGAAACTCGAGGAGAGGCAGCGGCTGCTGAGGGACGACGAGGAGCGCGCTCGTTTCTCGGCTGGGGAAACGGAGCTGCGAGAACGGGCGGACCGGGCGAAGGTAAACGGAGACGAACAGCTGATATCCCGACTAATTTTTTTTATTTTATTTTTTTATTCCTTCTTTTTTTTGCCTTCTCCAGAGTTTTACGTTTTTTCCCAGTCCTCTTGATCCTCCTTCATTCCTTGTAAGGGGATCAAGCCAAAGCTATTCGTCTGCGATAGCTAATCGATTGCTGTATTAACGATTTTTTTTCTATCGCAACAAAATGTTTGTCTATCACAGCAAACGCTCCATCAATATTTTTCTCCGTAAGACTGGAAAAAAAGAAAAAATCGTTGTCAATGAAAAAAAAAAAAATCATCGATTTAGTTGCTCGTGTGTTAACGAATATTTGCTATTGCAGCAAAATGTTTATGTATCACAGCAAACGCTCCATCAATATTTTTTTCCGTAAGACTTGAAAAAAAAAAAAAAAAAAAATTAAAAAAGAAAATCGTTATCAATTTTTAAAAAATCATCGATTTGATTGCCCGCGTATTACCGAATATTTGCTATTGTAGCAAAATGTTTATGTATCACAGCAAACGCTCCATGTTCCAATATTTTTCTACGTAGGACTTGAAAAAAAAAAAAAAAAAAAAAAAAAAAAAAAAAAAATCGTTATCAATAAAAAATAAATAAAATCATGTATTTAGTTGCCCAGAGTCAATCCACCCGATCACCATTCTCGGTGCGTAATTTTCATTCCCCGTTTACCCTGAAAAGGCGGCAGCTGCGGCGGCGAAGGATACGATGCTAAAAAAAATGACCGAGAAGATGATGAACGACGAGTCGAGGAAGCGCGAGCGCGAGGAAGTCGCGAACCAACTGATGGCGGAGGAGGAGAGAAGCAAGCTGACGGCCGAAGAGAAGAGGGCGGCGCTGGAGAAAAAAATAACGGCCGGAAACCTGTTGGAGGACATGAGACGCGAGAAACTCGCGATCGAGGAGCGCCGAGCGAGGGAGGCCGAGGTGGATCGCGCGTTCGCCGATTATCTGGCGCGCGAGCGGGACAAGTCGGTAGTCGCTGATAAGCGAAAAGACGAAGAGCGTCGCGCCCGAGGTATATATGTCTTGGAACGAATGTTCTCCACGGCGCGCGGAGCGTCTGCGGCGCCGCGAGAGACCGTTAGATAGGCGAACGAAGCGAGAACGTAGTGAAGCGTGTTTGTTTGCAAGTTTACGCGGAGAATTAGTGCGAGCTTGCTGGGCGGTGGGCGGGGGTGACCAGGTAGATAGAGGAGCTGGAGCTGGAGCTGGAGCTGGAGGAGGAGGAGGAGGAGGAGGATAGCAAAGGGGGAGGATAGCAAAGGGGGAGGGGGAGGGAGGAGGAGGTGGATAGCGCGACGGTACGAGCCGCTCACTCTCTCAGCAACTGCTGTCTCGCCCCCATGAAAATGAAGTAAATGTGGGATATATTGTAAGATATATCATTTATATATATTACAAAAAACATATATAAATAGGCAAACAATTATATATCTCGTAAATGTGGGATATATTGAAAGATATATAATTTATATATATTATATACAGGTGAAAAATTATATATCTCGTATATATCTATTATATATCCTAGGATATATAATGGGATATATCACATGAATATATTTCAGGTATACAAACACGATACATATATCATATATATATATTACGTATATATGATATATAATTATATGTATATATTATTATATATTGTTTGTTTTATTTGCTGCTTGTTTCGTTAATCATCGTAATTCGTATAAAGAAAAAGAAAAATCTTTTGGCGACAATATCATATATATCCACTATATATCCTGTATATATCTTGTATATATCTACTGTAATAATCACTCGTATACTTTTGAGATATATCATTCGACCAAAAGTTTCATATCCCAGATATATTATGGATACATAATATATATCTCATATATATAATTAATACATCTGAAAATATATATCTGAATATACTTTATTTCCATGGGGCGAGGAAGAGAGTAAGGGGGGGGGGGGGAGAGAGGGAGGCCAGGAAGAAGAGGAGGAGGAGGAGGATAGCGCGACGGTACGAGCCGCGCGCTCGCTCCGCAACTCCTGTCTCGGGGACCATGACTGATTGCCCACAATCCCCGGAAGGATATAAATTACTTTCCGCGCGCGCAAAGTCGTCGGAGGACAAAATCGTGGAGCTCGCTCGCGCGCGCGCGCGCGCCCTCGTTGGATTCTCTCTGTAATTCTCTCGTCTCGTGGCAACGTGCCACGTTCTTTGCGCCGGGTGGATTTAGCGTCACATAGGCCGCGGCGGATATATAGAGACACCTGTACAGCCGGCTATATGTGCGGCTGTGCGGCTCTATAGATTTATACAGCTTTGGGTATGCTAAAGCGAACCGCCGGTGTATTATATCGGTGGATTAGGCCGGAGGTGGATCAACCCCCCCCCCCCCCCCCTCTAGCCAATCTCCTCATTCCCTCCTGAAGGGTTAGCGCTGCGCCCTGCTAATCCTGCGGCAGTTGAATAGATTCGCGCGGCAACTTCCTTACCTCGAATCGCTCCCCCGCAACGTCTTGGGAGTTAATTTCTTCAGACTCGCGAGATTCGCGAGACTCCGATGCCAATCTCGTTTCTCGCTTGACAGGGTCAGCTGGGCCCGGGGAACCCCGTTGACCCTTATGCTGCGGCCCATGAATATAGATTCGAGCGGTGACTTTCTTACCTCGGCTTATTCCCACGTCTTGAGAATTAACTTTTTGCCTCGCGAGACTCGACAGGGCGATACAGTCGCGAGCTCTCCATGGCTAAATAGGATAAAATCGAAAAAAAAAATATATATATCGGCACGATACATTTTTCGCCCACGAACTGCAGCCACAATTATAATTCCAGTTACGTCTGAGAGCGGATGAAAAAGGGCCGACTTATCGGGTGAATGAGAGCAGAGTTGTAAAACCCTAAATCTTTTAAACATTCATACAATTGGTTTTGTAATTCTTAATTAATAATAATAGCATTGAGTAATTGTAATATAATCCGTACATTTTTTAATAGATGCGAAGAATATTTATTCTCAATATAATGTCGTGGCAATTTTCTCATTAACCCGCTCATGCGGTCAACGCATTACCATTTTTTCCCCAATTGCTCACAATATTTTATGGAGGAAATGAAGTATCTACGCAGCTATTCAAAAGTTCATACATCATTTTATAATCGCCGCAGGTTATTATCATTAATTCACACCTACAAAACAAACCGTAAAATGTATTTATTGAACTAATGAGGATTTACAACTCCGAGTAAGAGTAGCGGTAGCGTCGCGTTCATGGCATAAATAACGTCCCCCATGAAAATGAAGTATATTTGAAAATATATAAGAGATATAGAACTATTTGCCGAAAAATATACAATAAACAAATTTTTATATATCTCATTAAAATATTAAATATTATTTTTTTTGTATTACTATTTTTTCTATTTTTTGTATTATTTTTCGTGTGTTACCTGGTTTACTCTTTTCGCCATTTTTTGTTATACTTTTGTCAAGGGGCTTGCCCCGTTCACTGTACAATAAATAAATAAATAAATAAATAAATAAATAAAATGTATCCGATGGATATATGAAATATATATATAGCAGATACATAATTTTTCACCGACATACATACATAATTGTATATAACTTATATATCCAGAATATACTTTATTTCCATACGGGGTCATCCGGAGGCCGAATTAATGTATTTTATACTTAGCGTCGCGACGCCACCGCGTCTCTCGACACTTGAACGTCTCCTCGGCTTGTACGTCAGCTGTAATTAGGAAAGTAACGCGGGTATCGACTGCGGCCCCGCGATCGCGATATCGGCGTGACAGAATTAACTCGAAGCATAAAACAGCGATACCCGCCGTAATTAGCGACGATCGATGGCCAAACGCGCAGCTGTTCGTCGCGCGCGCCGCGCGCGAATATGCGACGACGATGATAATTAGCGGCGAGGGTAAACAGGTATCGAGCACGGGGCGGCACTGAGAGAAGCCGTGGCGACGAGGAGGATCGGATACGCGGCCGGGATCCTCGAGGGGCAAACTACGCTCGACTGCGAGCGGAAGCTCGACGAGGCACGAGGAATATACGTGGAGGAAGAACGATCGAGGATGCTCGAGGAGCACGAGCGGCGCTCCCGGAGATCCCCAAAGCCCGGTACGTATGGGTTTTCCATTCAAGTCCGCCGCGCGGCCTCCCCCGGGGGGCATCCGCGAACAAAGCGACGAGTCCTTTCAATTATCACAAAACCTCCGAGTGCCCTCGTAAATCAGAGGAGATTAGTGAAAAAAAAAAAAAAAAAAAAAAAAAAATAAAAGACAACTGATCCTCTCGCGTAAAACTGACAATAACACGAATTTCCACCGCTTTTTCAGTCGGATAAACGAGTTCCTTTGGCGCACGATTGCTGCACACATGGAGCAAGAATTCAAACGCTGAGTGACGACGTGACTGTACGATTGTTTTAGCTTTTGTGGGCAATACATTTTTTTGCATGCAAATGTTGTACATCTTTGGTGTGTAATATACTTTTCTCTCCGTTAATGCGCAATTTCGAGAGGGAAATTCTATACATGATGACCTTTTGTGTGTGCGTATAAAAATCTGTACACGAAGGGTCGGCGTAATATTCGCGAGTTTTTTTTTAGCGTGTTTTCTTATTTTTTGGGTGACATTTTTTTTTCTCCCTTAAGAGCATGTAGAATACCGCAGTCGGCAATAAAAACTGTAATCAACGTTTTTTTTCACGAATACTGGAATTTACAGCTTCAAGAAGAGTTTCATCAAATGCTCTACTCCGGTGATAACCGCATTCGATGAAACTCTTTTTGAAACCGTAAATACGACATACGTAAAAAAAAGTTGATTACAGTTTTTGATACCCATTCAGCCCGGGACGGACGGTGCGAGCGGGGCGAGAGGAATTCCACATACTCGTAAGACCCAATTTCGCTATATCGGTTCGCAGATTGTTTTATCTTTCGTGCAAAATGTTGTTTTTTACGTAGTACACGTAAAATACGATTTTACGCACTGCCTTCGGTGCGTAAAACAGAATTTTTCGCACACTACGTCAAAAAATATGTTATGCCACGTGCGTAAGATTTTACGAACATGCAGCATAATATACATGTAGCATATGTTTTATCTTTCGTGCAAAATACATATTTTTTTACGTAGTATACGTAAAATACGATTTTACTGCCTTCGGTGCGCAAAATGGAATTTTTCACACGGTGCGCAAAATGGACTTTTTTGTACACTATGTACAAAAATATGGTATGCCACACGAGCTTAAGATTTTATGAACATGTAGCATAATATACTATTTTTTTCCAATGTTCCGAGTAAAAAATTTGTAGCGTTACTTCCGACCCTGATCAGGCCCTGAACTGGTTGTTGATTAGGGCCCTGTTAGCCTTGTCAGGGCCTGATCAGGGCCTCATTGGAGCCAGACGTAAAGCTGCAGATTTTCTACTCGGGGTGCAATTTCAGAGAGGAAATACATGCAACGTCCTTCTGGGCACGAGTGGATGGGTGCGGTGGTGTCCCAGTGAAAAGAGCGTAATCTCTGTGAAAGGTGCATAATTATCTCCGGCCGCGTCTCTCGCATACGGCTCGCATGGCGCGGTATACGCGTACACGTTATAAGTGCGTTTGAAGTTTTCATTGAGCGTCCTTTGGCCAGCGGGCTACACTGCGGCTTAACGGCTGCGCCGCTGCTGGCGAACCCTGCACACGGCCACGGCTCGAGCATTTACTATATTGACCGCACCAGTCGATGCGCCTGTGTTGCGCCCCACCTGCCCGTTCCATAATGGAACCGTTGAGTCCATCGAGGCTTTGCTATTATAATATCCCTGCGGCTGATGTTATTATCGGTCGAATGTCGCGCGGCCGCCGCGCGTCGAGAGATCACGACGCGGCTTCTGGCAGGCTTGTTTCGATTGTTCCTGGAATTTCGATGAATTTCAACTGCTCAAATGCATTATTAATGCACTATGCGCTCGGGATAATGCATAATTTCCCCCTCCTCTTCACCCCCCCCCCTCCTCCCCCCTCACCCCATCCATGCGCTTCGATTACTCACGATTACGTTGGTCATCCCTTTGACCTGGACACTCTTTGCATTACCGGACGCTGGGAATATATCGAGCACAAATCCCCCGGTGACGCTCGACGCGCCGGCAGCTTAACGCCGCGATCCTCGCCGCACATCGCGATTCAATCACTCGAAATTCCGCAATTTTGTCATCGGGCGAATCTCGCGATTAGCCCCACGGGCGTCGAGCACCCGCATTTTCGTTCGCATCAAATCGGCTTTGGTGGCTTCTTTTCGTTGTATATATATCGAATTTTCGATATCGGATATTTCTGTGATGCACGTTAATTTTTGGGTGTTTTTCGGTTTTGGAATTTTGGTTCCGTGGTATCGAATTTTCGTAATTCGATGATTTTATGATACACGTTAATTTTTGTGTGTTTTTCGGTTTTGGAATTTGGTTTTCTGCCGTATCGAATTTTCGTCATCCGATGATTTTATGATACACGTTAATTTTTGTGTGTTTTTTGAAATCCGAATTTTGAATTTTGAATCGAATTTTAGAAATCCGATACTTCTGTGACGCGCGTTGATTTCGATAGTCGATTAATTTTTGTGATTTCTTCGCGCCGTATCGAATTTTCGATCTTTCGAAAATTCGCGTTTTAATTTCGGTGTCAAACGATTTTGGCAATTTTTCACGCCGTATCGGATTTTCGATCTTCCTAAAATTCACGTTTTAATTTCGGTGTCGAACGCTTTTGGCAATTTCTTCGTGCTGTCGAATTTCCGATCTTCCTAAAATTCACGTTTCAATTCCGGTGTCGAACGCTTTCGGAAATTTTTTCCGTCGAACTGAATTTCCCAAAATCCGACCTTTTCAAAATTCGCGTTAATTTCGGTGTCGAATGCTTTCGCCAATTTCTTCGCGGCGTATCGAATTTTCGATCTTCCTAAAATTGACGTTTTAATTTCCGTGTCGAACGGTTTTGGCAATTTTTTAAGTCGAGCCGAATTTCCCAAAATCCGACCTTCTCAAAATTCGCGTTAATTTCGCCATTGATCCGTAAGTATCATCAATTTTTTCCCGCCGCACCGAATCTTCGAAACCCGCGATATTTCCGCGATACACGTCAATTTCGACGTTTCGCGAACGCGCGCACGTTTCGCCCTCCGCGCGTTCCGCTTTATCGGCCACCGCGTATCAGCGAGCCGCGATTTCTCAGTGTTTATCAAACGCTATTTCGTACCGGTGTTCCTCGAGCCTCCCTGCCTCACACGAAGCAGCAGCGGCGGCGTCGGGGGAGTCGAGCACGCGCGTCGAAGATAAATTTTCATCGCGCGAACAGCCCGGCGGAAAGGGTCGTTCGGGATAGCTATAGACTGCCCTGGCTGCGACGGTGGCAAGCTAGAGAAATCGGGGGTTATATATCTCGCGGTGGAAGCCTCGGGGAGCTAGACTGTACAGCAGCAGCAGCAGGAGCAGCAGCAGGACGAAACAGTGGGTCGTCGCGTCTCGCGCCGAGGGTTCACGACCCGAGAGGCCTAGCAGAGCATCTCACACCCGATATCTTTATATACCGGCGGGCTTATACAGGGTCATCCAGAATCCCCGCGCCAAACGAGTTCCGGAAGTCCGAAATGATGCCAGGAACGAGTGTGCAAAATTTAAGATTTTTATTCCCAGTGCTTTATTTTAATGAGAGCTGATTTATTATGACAGCCAATCTCAATTTTCTCTTCATTTGCCCTTAAGGTAATACGACCGGTGCAATCACGCCAAACGTGAATTTCAGAGAATATTTCGAACACTTCTCAATGGGATAAAAATCTGAAAGAAATCGAGCACTTTGTAGGTGCCGAAAATATTGATTTTGCATAATAATAATTCCAAAATGTTATTAACAGATAAATGAAAAATGAATTGTTCGACAATTTACCTGGTAACCCAACTTTTTTTTCTGATGAAAATTATTCATTCATTTTTCTGAATACGTATGAATTTTTTCAGAATTTTGTCTAATTTTTCAAAATTGCATTTTTTTTTCAAGAAAAATGAGGGGCGAAAACCGCATTTACAAAAAATTTAGACAAAAGTCTGAAAAAAATTCATACGTATTCAGAAAAATGAATGAATAATTTTCATCAGAAAAAAGTTGAGTTACCAGGTAAATTGTCGAACAATTCATTTTTCATTTATTTGTTAATAACATTTTGGAATTATTATTATGCAAAATTAATCTTTTCGGTACCTACAACGTGCTTGATTTTTTCAGATTTTTATCCCATTGAGAAATGTTCGAAATATTTTCTGAAACTCACATTTGGCGGGACTGTACCGATCGTATTACCTTAACTTACTCTCAACTTTCTCTTGATTCGTACTCAACTTACTCTCAACTTGCCCTCAACTTACTCTGAACTTGTGTACGAGTTAAGAGAAAGTTGGGAGTAATTTAAAGGCAAATTAAAAGAAAATTGAGGTTGGGTCGTCATAAATCGACTCTAATTAAAAAGTACTGGGAATACAAATCTCAAACTTTGCACACGCATTCCTGAAACCATTTCGGACTTCCGGGGCTCGTTTGGTGCGGGGATTCTGGATCACCCTGTACAACCACCACCTATACCGCCCACCGGCTACCCGCGCACAAAGCCTAAGCTTTTTGGCTGGCTCGAGCGGAACATCTTCGTCGATGGAAGCCGCTCGCGGTGGAGTCCCGTAGCTATATTATCAAAGACCCTCGCGCTAAAGAGCTAAGATCGGGGGTTTCGCTCAGTTTCTCCAGTGTCGACCGGGCGCGCCAGACCGATGGGAGTCCATTGTTACGAGCTTTCCGCCCAATTATAGCGACGTCGGGGGGATGAAGCAGTCTCTACCCACTTCCTCCCTCTCCCTCTTCCTCCGTGTCTATGGCTGTGGCTATGGCTATGCTCGCCAATGTATATAATACTCGTCTGTGCACTTTGCGGTCTCTGCGTGTGAGTCGAGTGTAAGATACCGGCTTACAATATATAGGCGAGTAGCGAGGCTTCGATGTGGCCGCTGCGCGCACCATTACCCTCGACGGCCTGGCGAACGGCTGGCCTCATGAATGCGTTATAAGGGATGAATTCCGTTGGGTCGAGTTATGATTCCAGACGAAAAGAAATTCGGTCGAGCCGGTGTAACCGCACCCTGCGCGCGTTTCCGATCTGACGACCTCCACTGTCTTCAATTCAGTCGTCAGATGAATTATGCAAACGGAGAAAAATTTGCTGCTATAGGAAAAAATTGTTAATAGAGTGCCATCGATTAGTTATCGGTCCACGATTATTTTTATATAAATATTTTTTTATGAATATTTCTTTATCTATTATAAATATTTTTTTATAAATATTTCTTTACTTATGATAAATATTTTTTAATTTTTTTTATGAAATATTATAAATATTTTTATTATGAATATTTTATTATAGAATTTTATTGATTTACACTGAGAGAAAAATATAGTAGAATAGTAGGTCGAACTATTCCGATATAATTCGCAGGAGGGACGATCATATCGATTGGTACTGGATACTATGTATTTGATTAACCCTTCGTGGTCACTCCGGGTCGATTCAACCCGCGATCGATCTTTCGGTGCGAAAACAAAATAGTTCTCTGTGACCAAAGAGACTTTGTCCGGAATAAATACCTTTTTTGTGGCGGGCACTAAGATAATATTTTTTTATCAAAAGTACTATATTTAGAGAGTATCAGGTTAAAATTTCAGTTAAATCGATCTTTTATTTACGGAGTTATGATTTTTTGAGTGAAAAAAACGTCATTTTTTCGATCTTTCACCTTCATTAATTTTTAAAAATATGTTGCAATTTAATATTGGAAAATTTCTTTTTTTTGTAGATTATCCACAAAGTTTAAAGTATATTCTGTAATTTTTTTATATTTTTCAAGCCGGTAGTTTGGTCGCAATACGCGGTCAAAGGGGTGAAATCGATCCAGAGTGATAACCGTGATCGATGGGAGAAGTGTGACCACGAAGGGTTAATTGAGCTATTATAATGCTTGCAACTATTATTCATCATCATTCTCGTAACTATAAAATATAAACGTCTCTCCTAAAAATTATACTCTATATAATAAAAGTATAGTGTTCTTGTTTCAAAAATATATTTTTCTCTCAGTATTATGGGAAACGATCGCAAACTGAATTTAAACATTTTTCTGTTTTCTCAAAGTCAATTCGGTCGCGCAAAAATAGCGAGAAAACGAGAGAGAACAAATTATTCCTCTCTGCGTACGAGTGCGAGGAGAGATCACGTGACGAGTCGAAATCTCGTTACCGTCGTGTTCTATGACCGAGATCCCGAGTTACAGCCCCTCGCACGTAATGTTTCTTCTGGGACGGGCGGAGGAAGAGCGCGGAGCGTCAGGGCGGTGGCGAACGAGTTCGCCAGGGTCTCCGCGGCGTGCGAGGCGGCGTCGGGAGCCGAAGAGCGACGCGGCATCCTGCATCCTACGCTTCAAAGGTGGTCCACCCTCAGCGCGCACTGTATCTACCTCCTACGGTACCATCCTCCATCCCTACCTTCCTCTTCGCCCCCCCCCCCCTCCCTGCTCCTCGGTCCCGTCCGTTATGTATTATTCATGCGGCAACAGCCTGGTCGATGCTGCTCGTACGGATTAAATTTGCATTTCGAGACGTATCCACCTAGAGCGAGCGAGCGAGCGAGCGACTCTCACGATCTCTCGGTGCCGCGAGCACCGCGAGAGAGCGAGAGAAGATGCCCGAGTGATGCCCCCAGCATCTGTCCGTCCTTGTCTCAACTACCCGTCTTATACCTGGTGCGCGCCGTGAGCTCGCTGATAATTGTAATGCTAATTGTAAGTGCCGCTAATCTCGAGACGCCAAAACTAAATTATATATTTAGTTTTGTGCTCGAATAAATTTATCGTGCCTGCTCGAGTTTGTGGATGAGGGATCGACGAAACCCGAAGTCGTGACGTGATTGAGATATATATGAATGGCTACTGTAGTCGTCTGCCTGGGGCGCACCGAGAGAGCGCTGATGATTGTGATGCTGATTGTTAGTGCTGACGATCTCGAGACTACGAAATTGAGTTATATGTTTAGTTAACTAAATTAAAACCAAAATTAGAACCAAAACTTATAACCAAGATTAGAACCAAAGACTAAACAAAATGAAAACGAAATTGTAGAGTAGGTTTTAAACTGATTTATGTATTTAGTTTTGTTCCTTTCGTTAGGCTAATTATACGCGCTGGCGCGCGTGCATGACAAACTTTTCGGTAAACCTCAGAAATCTTTTTGCAACTTCAGATTTCTTTTCAAAATATCGACTTTTAACCTATGCCATCGTTCTCAAGGCGCATATTCTACCCCCGAAAACACTGGTTAACAACCTTTTTTAATCGATTTTGAAAAAAAAAATTTTTGGCAACATTTTTTTTGTCAGAAATCATAGATTCGTCTCGGGACCGAAAAACGCTAAAATCGACCTCAAAAATATTTCTTTTCAAAATATCGACTTTTAACCTATACCATTGTTCTCAAGTCACATATTCTACCCCCGAAAACACTGGTTATTAACCTTTTTTAATCGATTTTGAAAAAAATATTTTTTTGGCGACGAAAAAAATATTTTTTCTGTCAGAAATAGTAGATCTGGCTCCCGACCGAAAATCGCCAAAATCGACCTCAATTTTTTTTCTTTTCAAAATATCGACTTTTAACCTATACCATCGTTCTCAAGTCGCATATTCTACCCCCGAAAACACTGGTTATTAACCTTTTTTAATCGATTTTGAAAAAAATATTTTTTTGGCGACGAAATTTTTTTTTTTTGTCAGAAATCGTAGATCTGGCCCCAGACCGAAAATCGCCAAAATCGACCCTAATTTTTTTTCTTTTCAAAATATCGACTTTTAACCTATACCATCATTCTCAAGTCGCATATTCTACCCCCGAAAACACTGGTTATTAACCTTTTTTAACCGATTTTGAAAAAAATAATTTTTGGCGACATTTTTTTTTGTCAGAAATCATAGATCCGTCTCGGGACCGAAAATCGCCAAAATCGACCTCAACATTTTTTTTTTTTTTTTTTTTTTTTTTTTTTTTTCAGAATACGGAGTTTTAGCTTACTAGACAAATCGCAGTCGCCCGCACGCGTGACTGAAAAGCTTTTGCGGTACTGCGCTCTTGCAGGTAAAGCTTCAAAAGGTTACGGGCGCTGCCGCGTCCATCCTCGACCCCAAACTAAATTTGTTTACTTTCCTGGAAACCGATCACAGCTCGAATAGAACAATGCTTTCAGTTACTCATTAACTTGTTAAAAAAGGAAATAAATGTATATCGTACCTGTTCGAAGTTGTGCACAGGGGATCGATGAATCGTCGTGACGTGATTGAGATACATGCATGTCAACTGCCCGTCTTATACCTGAGTCACGAGAGCTCGCTGATAATTATAATTGTAAATGCTGCTAATCCCGAAACGCCAAAATGAAATGATATATTTAGTTTGATACCCTAATAAATGTGTATAGTGGCCGCCCGAGGCTTTCACGAGAGGGATCGATGAATCATTGTGACGTGCCGGAGATATATGAATGGCAAGTTCGAGAGCCCCGCGAGCGCTTGAGGCACGTCGATATGTGTAGTGGATCGACGGATTCCGGATCACTCGCGAATAATAGTTGAATAATGCGAGCCTCCTCATGGGCTACCCTCACATGTGCAGCGTCGCTCTTTTCGTTCCGATCCTCTTCAGTTTCTTCCAGCCGCTTTTTTTTTCTCTCCTCTTCATAACCTGCCAAAATGCATAGCCACCCACCGTATATAAGGGCGATATAGGCGAGCTAGTTGGGTCACTTTTAGAGCTCATACCATGTAACGCCGCACTAACTCGACTATCGACTATGCCTCCGTTCCGCTTTTGCCAGACCGTAACCCCTAGTGGGTCGGGAGCGCGCTCGTCGCGTTTGAGGGCTGATCTTATGCCCTCGTTTTATCCTGGCCCTGGCAGCCCTTCCGGGCTGCCACTTAGAACCTCCCCAGGCTACACTATAGCTTCGCACTATTTTTAAACGCAAAAACTTGATTTTACGCAACGTATTTAAATATTTATAATTAATGTAGGTAAGAAGAAGTTTTATGTTTAATTTGTACTTACGGAGTTGCTACTTAAGCTGAATTTTATGTACCGCAAAAAATAGTATATTATGCCACAAGTGCGCAAAATACGACTTTACGCACGTGTGGCATACCATATTTTTTGACGTAGTATACGAAAAGTTCCATTTTACGCACTGTGTGTACAAATTCCATTTTACGCACTGTATGCAAGAATTCCATTTTACGTACTGTGTGTAAAAATTCCATTTTACGTACTGTGCGTAAAAATTCCATTTTACGCACTGGGTGTAAAAATTATATTTTACGCTCGGTGTGTAAAAATTCCATTTTACACACTGCGTGTAAAAATTCTATTTTACACACTGCGTGTAAAAATTCTATTTTACGCACAGTGTGTAAAAATTCTATTTTACGCACAGTGTGTAAAAATTCTATTTTACGCACTGCGTGTAAAAATTCATTTTATGCACCGAAGTCAGTGCGTAAAATTACATTTTACACATCGAAGTCAGTGCATAAAATTACATTTTACGCATCGAAGTCAGTGCATAAAATTACATTTTACGCATACCACGTAAAAAAAAATTAATCTTCAGTCTGTTTATATTGCGGCTGCTGTAGCTGCGTATTGTGCATCGTAAAAAAAATTATAAATGTGTAATATATACTTACGAAGCGGCCGCTGTAGTAGCTGGGTGTGCGCCGCATCCCCGGTAGCCAGTTCGATATACGCGCGGGTGTGTTTTACCGTTCGAAGTTGGATCGAACACAAACACAGATGTGAAAAAAAACAGAGTAGCATCTAAAGTTCGGGAACATTGAGGTTTGGACGGCGTTTACTCAGCCCCCGCGGACACACACGACGGGGAGCGGGGAGCGAGGGTGGGAATAGAGTGGCGCGCGGGGTGCACCGGCCGCAGTATGCAGCCGTGCTCTTTACGCGACCTTTTTTCTTTCCTTTCTTTTCTTTCAGCGCCCCCCACACCTCTTTTCTTATAGCCAGCAGCACACTTCGGCAACTGCGCTTTGTTACGGGCTCTCAACTTTTCCCATATTTTGTGATTGGCATGCTGCTCCCGGTGCTCCCTCTCCTCTTCCTCCCCTCCTCCCCCCCCCCCCCCCCCCGCACCTCCCTCACCTCCTTCATCTCCTCCTCCTGCCTCTCCTACTCCTTCCTGCACCCGGTAGTAGTCCCGGCATTACGAGAGAGCGGGAGTTTGCGCTCGTAAAAATATCCGGCTCGAAAGAAAGCCGGGGCTTTGCTCCTCACCGTTTTTGATACCAGGACCCTGGCGTCTCGTTTCTCTTTTTTTCCATCCATCCATCCCTCCCTCTTTGCTCTCGTATAACAGACGTCCAACGATCAATGGTTATATCGATGATTTATCGCGCTTCGAGAAAAGTAAAGGACATAAAATTCATTTTTTTACGACATTCTGCTTATACGGTGGTGCGTTAAATAAATAAAAATTACGCCGCGAGGCGGAAACGCGAGGATGTCGGGGTGGGTTGCCGGGCTAATAATCGAGGAATTGTGATGAAAATAAAACAACGAAAAATTCGATAACATTTTATATCACGGTTAACGTACCGTCGGATTAAATATTTACCTACTTGCGCCAGAGGCAACCGTGGCTGCCGCGCCCTCGCATACAAACGGGTGGAATCTCTTGATATTTTTTCCTCGAAGCAGCGACTTTTCGCTTGTACCATCGTTCTCGAGTCCTGTGGTCTACTCCCGTAAATATTTGTTGACTTGATTTACAAGAAATCAGTTTTTTTCAGAATTAATAAAACTGGGCCCGGTTGGGAAATGTAAAAAAAAAAAAAATTCTTCAAAATATCGACTTTTAATCAATGACATCGTTGTCAACTCACTTATTCTACCCCAAAAAACAATTATTTACGTGATTTAGAAAAAAATAATATTTTCAATGTTTTTTTTTTGTCAAAATTCATAAAACTGGGCCCAGTCGAAAATTGCTAAAATTGACTCCTCGACTTTTAAGCTATATCATCGTTTTCAACTCGCATATACTACCCCGGAAAACACTTTTTTTCTTCATTTTGAAAAAAAAAAAAAAAAAAAAAAAAAGTTGGTCTTCCATTCGTTCGAAAGAACACCACCAACTTTTCACTAAAGCATTATCGCCCGGGCCAGTCAGAGCGCGAATAGATCGCCAATAATGGTCTTCGTATTTGTTACTCACGAACTTTTTAATCGAAAAAAAAAAAAAAAAAATAGTAGAGAATAACCAGCTCTAACCACCTACCAAGATAAATTACGATTGGAAGAGAAGCACGATGGTACTTACTATAAGTAAGTGAATTACCGATTTTATCGAAAATGTAGCTCTTAGTTAGTTTCAGATGCTCGGATAAATACTCGACTTCCGGTGGCGCCATTAAAGTGGCGTTACGGTTAGCCGGATGCTAACCGTCCTCCCCGTTCGCCGGACCGCGAGCGAGAGGGGGAACGGTGGCGGTGAGAGAGGCCAGGACGAAGTTTTCGCGGGTTCGGGAACACCGCACCACCACCTACACTCCTCTCCCCTCGCCGTCATAAATTACCAAAAGTTTTCGTTGTCTCTGGAAATAAGTGTGCCCGGCGAGCGCTGTGTCCCCCCCCCCCCCTCCCCTCTCTGTGGGGGGTCGGCGAGCACTAACGCAGTGGTTACCCGAGCTGTGCCCGGTTAGTACCACACCGCACTTCCTTTTTCCCCCTTCTCCATCTTTTTCTTTCCCGGACTTTCGCGCGCGCGGCCGTCAAGCGCCGCGCGGCCTCCCCGCTGGGGCCCCGGGTACCACATATTTGCATCTACCGCCACGTCGCGCCGCCCCTGCGACCCTTCCGCCCGTTGCCTCCGGTCTCCGGAGAAATTTAAACGAAGTTTGGTCCCCCCCCCCCTCCCCCTCTGGTGTACAGAGAATGGAGAACGAGGGAAAGCGCGGAGGGAGCTACGTGCCCCCTCCCCCCCTCCTCTCTTCTTCACCCCCCCTCATTCTGTCCCCCTCGCATCATGCTCATAATCTCTCCAACCCGAAATCGAGTTTCTCCCTATTTATCTTTTAACATCATCGCCGTGCTTACATTTTTTATTTATTTATTTATGCATTACACACCGGAAACGATGCGGCGCACTTTATACATGATGACTTCGCGCGCTGAAACTTTTTCGGGGTTTCGGGAAATATGTGTCACGGAATTTAGTGTCAGCGTTGTAAACCCCTGTTACTTTAAGAATTAAAGTTTACACAACAGTTTATTTTCTAGTTAGGATTTTATAACGATGGCCTGTAGCGATTATAAAGTAATAGGGGAACTTTTGAATAGCCGTAAGAAAAACGGAATTTTTCATTAAATTTTCGGAGAAATTGTGAGAAAAATGGACAAGCAGAGTCCTCCATTACTTCCGCAATGCATTAACAGTATTACTCAATTTTTTCAATAAGATTACCATGAAGTTTTATGGGAAATTAATATTTCTTGCTCCTTTATTTAAAAGTTTATATATCATACTATAATCATTACGAGCTATTATTATAAAAACATAATTATTTGTAATTATGTTTTTAATCGTTTTTAATTTGTAATTATGTTTTTAATTTGTAATTATGTTTTTAATTGTTTTTAATTTGTAATTATGTTTTTAATTGTTTTTAATTTGTAATTATGTTTTAATTGTTTTTAATTTGTAATTATGTTTTTAATTGTTTTTAATTTGTAATTATGTTTGCAATTATTTGGCTTTGGCCAATCGTACCATCAACTCTATTTCTATAAAAATTAGGGAGTTACAACTCTGGTTGCTATTTTGTTTTTAATTTTTAAGAAATGATACCCAAAGGAAACGAGCCCGGCGATTTGAACTGCGTTTATTACGCGCGCGTAGGGAATTTTTATTTTCACGACAGACCCGTCCGGTTCGTCGCTCGTACCACCCGGACTCTCTCTCTCTTAATGTGCACCGCGCAATGCTCGCATATTTCGCGCGCTGCCGCAGATCTATAGTCAGAGAATTCTGGCTCGGAGACCGTCGAGCCGTATTTCGCTGTGTTTCGGCTGCGCGCGAAAAATCTAGCTATCCTCAGGAAAAAACTCCACAGCCGACGAAACCAGTGCATGGTTAAGCGGTCACCCATATCTCAGTTTAAAAAAAAAACTAAAAAAAAGGGAAAGAAAAACTTTCGTCTATTATACCCCGAGGCATTCGGCGGCGTTTCGCCCGACGTTTTCGGAAGACGACGTATAAACGCGAGTATAAAGAATTGCGCCAGAAGTTATTGCAAAAAGGGTGCTTAAGTGCGGTACTTATATCCCGCGCGACTCGTTTCCCGCCGTCTCGCCGACCGACAAAAAACGCCCGGGCGGGAGGAAAATTGATTTCCACGGGCGGCTCAACAGTATAAGTATTTTTATCGCCCCCGGCCGCTTTATGGATCGTCGAATCGCGAAGTTGTCGTGAGCAGCCTGCAGAGGATCGTCGGCTGTAGGCCGCCCTCCGAGTTCGGTGGCCTCGTAAATTCCCTTTGATTCGGCCGTTCGTTGCGGGCCTGTTTCACGACGTGACGGGAGATCCGGCGTGGGAAATGGGAAATTCAGTCTGCGGCGGTGTCGCTGAACGCCCGAGAGCTCCGCAACATCGCAGACTATAAACCTGCGAATTTTCCGAGCTCGCCTCGCTCGCCTTGCGCCACAGGACAGGAACCTCCGCCACCCATCCTTATATCCTCCACGAATTCTCTTCACCTATGTCTTCTCTCCGCTATACCGTCGGAGAAAACTCGCTTGTTTCCTCGCCTCGACGTGGCGACCCGTCTCATCCTCCGGTGCGACGTTGGTAGCATCCGCCCGACGTAGCGTTGCATTTTTAACACACAGAGTCTCGTCGCCGAAACGCGAGGCCCTCTCGTCGTCCTGGCGGCGCTCCCGTATTCTTCGCGGAAAACGTGCGCCTCGCGCGTGCATATCCAACGTCGCGTGGCGAATCGAGTCTCCGGGGCTGTCACGGGGGGCTCCTCCGGTGTGGCACCGGGACGACGACGACGACGACCCGACGATCATATCAGCGACGATACGATCCGCTAAATTCACCGCTCGTGGCTCGCCCCGAACCACTCTGGATTTATGCGCATAAGTTCGGAGCTGTTCGCGATGGAAGAATTTGCCGGGGGGAGTCGAGGGGTTTTTTTTCTTGTCTCGACTTTTCAGTGGGTTCGTGGAATTTGGGAGCGAATGAGAGAATTAGAAAAGGTATTCGGAGATAATGAGAGAAGAAAAAGTTTCTTTGATTCAGTGAAGTTTCCTGGAAATTTCGACCTATGAAACATTTCTTTGACGTCAATGGAAAATAATATTCTTAAGTTAATATTATGTTTTCTTTGAATGATGTCATCAAGCAAATTATAGATTATGTCGACCAAGTTTTTAATTAGATTTTTTTAGTTTAGATTTTTAAGTTAACTTTGAAATTTGTGTTTTTTATAGGGTGAAAAAACACAAATTTCAAAGTCAACTTAAAAATCGGAAAAAATTCATACGTATTCAGAAAAATTAACGAAACATTTTCATAAAAAAATAATTTGGGTCACCGGGATATTAGTTAAAAAAAAAAAATTTCATCAATTTGTTAATAACATTTTACAATTGTTATTATGCCAAATTAATATTTTCAGTACCTTTAACGTGCATGAATTTTTTCAGATTTATATATCATCGAGAAGTGTTTGCAATTCTCTCTCAATATTCTCGAATCTATGCGAAATAAAGACTATACGATGGGACCTCCTTAACCAATAACTTGGATGGTTTAACCAATGATCATCTTCTTGATTTTACGTCACTTGACGCAGTCCAACATAACAGTCTGTCTTCGAAATTCAACGGATTATTTCATTGAAGTCAATAAAAAAAATTCCATCCAGCCATTTCTTTGGGATCAAAGAAACTTTTTCTCTCGATGATGTGCATTTACCACGCGGAGGGAGCGAAACACTGCGAATTAATCCTACGAATTTTGGCTCACGCTCCTCCCCTCATTGCAATGAATATTCACTGATGGAAGCGTACAGCCGAGCTCATCATTGGAAATTGGCCGCGTTGCTTCGATTGTATGTAAAGATTAACGTAATTATGGCGCGTCTATAGTTATACAGCGGGGCGCTAATAATATTCGGCGATTGGTCTGTGCATCACCGAGGCGGCCCTCGCAGTGAGTCGGGACGCTGCGCGGTTTCGTGCATACACGCTATAATAAGTCACTGATCCCATCTGACGTAGTGTATCGAGTAAATCGTGCCCGCGATTCGATCTAATTTACGTAACGAGATTGCGTTCGTAAGCTTCGGGATGTCGCGGGACTTAGTTGTTAACGAGCGGGGGGTTTCGTTGCGCGCTCCGCGCATTCAACTTAATGGATCGACCGGCACTCGATCGTCGCCGGAGAAGACACACTGGACGCCCCGGGTGTATCGTAATCTCTATGATTTATTAGTACATCAGTATATATATACAGTACACACGAATACAGCCTTCGTTAATGTTGTTATTTATACAAAGTCCGTGCAAAAATACATCAGCAGCCCCGCAATATTTATCGTATCTTTTCTTCATTTTTTTTTTGTTTGTTTGTTCGTCGTTATTTTTTTTTGTGTTGCTTATTCATTTTTGTAAATACGAGGCTCTATGGGTCGGCGTCTTCTCGTCGTCCTCGCGACTGTTTGTTGCGTCGGCTACAGCGCCGATCGGAAACCTCGACTGGCGTTCCCGCAACGTTCTCACATTATCCGGCGAATACTAGACCATTGTTTTTTTTTTCTTCTTTATACTTTACTTATAGCACATAACAAACTGAAACGGCGACTTCATCCGCCACCTCTCAACTCCTTTAGGCTCTCGCGTATTTACACCGGTCATAAAAATATAAGTAACTTTGCCACGAATCCTTAGCTAGAGGAACCACGGATAGATACGGCGCCCCCGTTGGGCCGATCGCCGCGGAGCTGCGGACACCGCGAGCCGGGGCCGCCGTTTTAGGAAATGCGATTCATTCACTCGCAACTTATTTCTCTTTCTTCCTTCTTCTTCTTCTTCTTTTTTTTTTACTTACTTCTCCTCTCGTCTCTCGCTTTATAATCGCTCGCAGAGTGAAGAAATTCGCCTGCTGCATGGCATGATTATTCGGCATTCTGCAAAACTGGCCTGATTGAGAGCAAAGTATATAGGTGAAAGATAATCGGCGCGACGAGCGAGGATGAGAGATCGCCTCGGCGTCGTCTCACTCTCGCGCGTGTCTCAAGTTCACGTTCTGTTTTTTTTTCTCATGGGCAGTGAGTCGTTATACCTCTTTCACGCGTTGGCACATATCACAATGAACGTACGGTGGACAATAATCCTGCTTTGATTTAAAACGAATGACAGAGCGGATCGCGGATCACGAAGGCGCGTCTTCCATCTGCCTCTCCCTCTGTCGCCCCCCTCTTGAATTCGTGAAAATTCCGCTCCCGATCGCACCAGAAACGAAGCGTCAATCGACGCTCGTCGAATTACACTAGTAAGTAAACCGTAACGTATGCTGCAGTACAATAGTAAATATATATATATCACTAACTATTTGTTCCCGGCGTCCCAAGCGAATACCGATTATTCTCTAATCGGAAGACCTCAAACATCGCCCCGTTCAGCGTCGAACGGACGAGGACAACGGCACGCGGCGCACGCAAACAGCACATCTCTCGCTCGGGACACAACCACGTTGGAAGAAATAATCACAGTAAAACGGTGTATGTACAGTTTGTATCATCGCGTGTCTCGCGACTCCATCGATTGGCTCGGGCGCTCGTGGCGCTCGGGGTTTTCTCTCTCCTCGGTCCGCGGTCAACCGAGCTCGACCGACGCGCGCGCCACTCGCTGACATAGATAAAGAAGCCATAAGCTCGTAAAACGAACGAGAGAAAGGAAAACACACGAGACGAGAAACAAGTAGTATTGCAACGACGATACCTATGCTTGATCGACGGAGTCGCGAAAGACTAGTCGGGCTGTTTCTCAACGAATCCTCCTCCCTCTCCTCCCGCGTTCGCTCGGCTCGCGTCTGTCCAACGACGCGCGATCGTCGTGGCCGAAGAGACGGAGGATTCCGCGCTGGCGGCGACGACAGCGGCGGAAAACGTAACAACGGAGAGAAGTATCTCATACTTTTTACCGTATTTCTAGTAAAAAGTATTAAAAATTTCCGGTAGAGGGGAGAGATAACGCCATCTATCGAGAAGAACTAGAACGATGAGAATTTTTACCACGAAATATGGTAAAACATATATTATATATATGTTAGAAATTCTCATAGTTCTCGTACTGTTCGTCGGGTGGCGGCTATGGCTTTTCAATATCAGGCGCGTTGGTAATTTTTACTATCGCGTCCGGTAAATTTTATCAGATCCTTCTCTCCGTGTAACAACGAAGAGTCTCAGGGATCTCGGCGACCGAGAGCAGCCGTCAACAGAGATCGAGCGCGCCTGCGTCACGCGTCCGAGAAGAGGAACTCGCTCTCCGAGAGAAGAACCTCGAGATCCGAGGGAACGGTGTGAAGATCCGAATTCGCGGGTTCCTGGGTGCCGTTGGCCGCTCTCGCGGACGGCGCGACGACCACTTGCTTCCCGTGCGCAATTCTCACTCTGTCCTTCTTCTTGCCGCCCGTGCGCACGAGAACTCCCGTCCTCGGGCCGGCGTTGTTCCTCGGCGCTGGCGCGTGATTCCCCGGCATTTGCCCGACCTTGTCCGCCTTGCGGAGTTTCACGCTGAATTTAAACGGCGGCTTGTAGACGACCTGCAGTCGCACGCGGTCGTTCTTCGGGTCGTTTCGCGCGAGTGACCCGGCGCTTCTGGCTTTGGGGTCGGTGAGACGTCGCAGCGTGACCTGACGAACCCGCCCTGCGGCTCCGGTCGCCCCTCGTCCCGCTACGCCGCTCGCGTTCGTCAGACCGACCGGCGTGGATTTGCTCTTCGGCAGCCCCGACGACGCCGACTGCTCGACTCGGCACTGTGAGGCCAACAGCCACGAGCGAACTTTGCTCTTCGGGTCTGCGTTGTCGCCTCCGCCGCCGCCGGTTTCGTTCTCCGTTTGCGCCGCCGAGTAGTCGATCACCTCCTTCTTCTTTCGCTTCTTCTTGCTCGCGGCTGCAGCTGCTGCTGCCGCTGCCGCTGCAGCTGAGGCTGTGGCGCTTCCACCTCCGGTTACCGCGAGCGCGGTGGCCAACGCTCCAGCGGCAACCACACCCTCGACGGTTGTCGGCTTCTCCTTGGTCGTCTTCTTGGGCAGGAGATTCGTTGGTTCCTGAGTTGAGGGAAGCTGCGTAGCCGCCTCGGCGATTCGCTTCCGCGCTGGCTCGTCCCCTGACGCCGGCGCCACTCGCTTCTTCTTCTTCTTCACAACCTTTTGAACGTAATTAAATATAGAGCTCCGGCGGGTCGAGTAAGCGGAAGGAGGTGGGAGGGTGAAAAAGGTGAGAGGGAGGAAGTCAGGGAGAGAGAGAGAGAGATATATATATTTATTTCGTGCTCTAGAAGAGAGAGAGGGAGGGAAAGAGAAGAGGAGAAGGCGAAGGATTGGATTGCAGAGGGCAAGAGAGCAGCGGCGGGACCGAAAAAGCGAGGAGGTTGAGTGATAAGAGGCGTCGCTGAGGCGGGAGAGACTCGAGATCCGGGAGGAAACGCGAACGTTCGACGCGAGCGACGACGGGGACGAAGAGAGGGGCGCGGGATACAGAGAAATTCCATTAATGTTGAGGGGATGGAGAGAGAGGAGGGTCTCTCGCCCGTCAAAGGGAGAGAGACCTGCGGAGGCCGAGGAAGGGTGGAGAGGAGAGAAATCGTGCGGTTTTGGCATACACGAGAGACTTCGCCAACGAGGTAAATTCACACGTTACGACGCCATCTGCGGTGATTTGAATTCTGATTCCTTTTTTTTTCTTTTTTTTTCGTCTCCCCCGTTCCGTCTGCCGAGGGGTTAAAAAGCCGCTGAGGTCGGCGCGTAATCGCGGAAGATTCCCCCGGGCGAATTGCCCCGGGATTGCCGGGATCTCTGCGAAATGAAATTAGATTCGTTTACCTTTGTGGACTTGTCGTTGTTGGCGCCGACGGTAATAATCGTGTCCTTATGCTTTCGGTGGCGTCTCTTCTCCCTGACCTTTCGGCTCAGCGGAAGCTTCGCTCTCACCGCCGGCGGATGCACCGTCACACCCTCCGTGCCCTCCGGCGGCAGCCGCACCGTCTCCGTCGTCGAGCTGTGGATTATCGTCACCGACTTGAGCTTCAGGTCCGGCCGCTTGCCCAGGAACCGGATGCTGGCCACCTGCGAAACCGACGAGACCCACGCGAGCCATTATCGTCTCCGGTAGCTTGGAGATCCATCGACCGATTGTGCGCGAACGCAGTCGCTACGTGAGCGCACGATTTTACAACGATACGCGTATTACCGTACTCGGACTTAATTGAACTACCCGGACGGTGCAGCCGCCTCGCCCCCCCAGTCTCTTTTCCTTGGCGAGCGGCGACACTCGACTTTATCAAATAATTGGATACACCGGGGAACAATGTGGTTTAGCTTTTTACGCGAACAAGATACTTTCCAGCGTTTTCAAGGAACACCGAACGGGGAAAATCATCTAGCGAAGCTACCGACGAGCGATACTCCGGAAGCCTTGGGTTTAGTTTGCTGGGGACTCGAAGCTCGACGTTTTGCTCTGAAACTTACATTTCTCGCAGCCACCGGATTCCGGCTGTTTTCTTCCGCGTTTCTATCGTGTTTCGTGAAAGTCAAGTTAATTCGATTCGGGCAATTAATTCGCGTGAAGTGTGTACTTAAAGGCTAAGCTAATTTTTTTTCTTTCCTTTAGAATAATTGTTCAATAATTGTCGAATGATTGTCGATTCATTCGTGAATAATTTATGATTGCAACGGGTAAAACTTTGATTTGAGAATCGACGAATACGCACCAGCAGTGATATCGCTCCGAGAACTATGAGGGCCACGGCGTACCAGTGATCGGACACCCATCGTCGAAAGATCGCGAGACTCTCGTCCGAGAGCAGGAGCTTCCGGAGGGTGGCCAGGGGTCCGCTCGGATCAACCTGGAGGGAGGGAGAAGAAAGAAAACCTTTAAGCACTCCCATTAATATCTCGGGGAAAACATCCACTGAATTTTTACGAGGTATATTTCTTCGCGTTTCTCGGCCCGTCTTCCAGTCCCTCGCCACAATTTCCAGAGAAATAAAAAAGGAAGAAAAGAAAGAAAAAAAACCTCACGGTTATTGATTACCTCTCTGCATTTCTGGAAGACGTCGCAGTAGCCGTTGTAGTCGTTGCACGGTGTCCCGGGTTTCGAAAACATGTCGGGTATGTCGTAAGGCGGTGAATTCCAGACGAACGACGACCTGCGAATTGTCGCGAGAGAGACAAAAAAAAAGAACACAGAGTTAGGGCCCCACAGGACAGTCGTACAAACGAGAAGGGCTGAATGGCGGGCGAATGGAAATAAATGTGGCTATGATCGCCTTTGACAAGGCGCCTAAAAGGATTTATCGTGATAACGCGATGATAGAGCGGGGGAAGCTAGCGGCGACAATAAATATCTCGAGGGGGGAGAGAGAGCAAGAGCGGTCGGCCAACACCTACAGGCACGGTTGGTTCTCTCCGGGAAGCCGACAGCAGAGCTCGCAGGCCTTGGTCTGGGGATCGTTCGGTCCGGGAATACATTGACAGGATTCCAGTCCGTAAGCCAGACAAATGCTGCCCGTACACTCCTGAAAGTAGAAAACGAAACGAATAAAAAAAAAGAACGAGAATACGGCGGGGAGGGAAAAAAAAGGAGGGAAGAAAAAAAGAAGAGCCGGTGAATAGGTCGAGGCGCGCGCGCGCGCGCGGAAAAAACAAACGAACAGGAATGTAACAGAGCCAGAAGAACGATAGCCGAACGTTTATCGATCGCTATACGCAATTTGGGTAAAACCCCTTTTACAGCGCGGGGCCAACAACGCGGGATATAAACGCGGCTGCGTGTCGTGGCGTCGTAACGCGCGTGTACAAAGTAGGGATGATAAATGAACTTTGGTTGTTTGGTACTTTGCCTCTTGTTCGCCGACACGCACGACTTTCGCGTTGTTCGCAGCGATATACACAGGTATATCGCGGCCCGCGGGTTCGGCTAGTGTCTTATCGTTTGCTCTTTATTTTACAAGCGAAAACTTTCCCTCGCGGTTCACGTCAATTGCTTATGCTAAATTCGCTTGCTTCCAAAGTGCTATCCACTCACCCCCATGAAACAGACGAGCTCCTGATTGCAGATTGTTTTGTTGGGCTTGTTGATCGAGGGCGGACAGTAGGGCGCCCTGCCGTCGCAGAAACTCGCGCCACGGCAGCCGTTGTCGTCTCTGCACTTGTCGCCGAACTTCAATTTACACTCGGTCGTGCAGCAGGGACCCTGTTGACGTTTGTTAATATTAAGTACACACTTTTTACGTACAATTTTTGGCGTACATCGAGGCTGGTGAAGTAAAGGAAATTGTATTCATGACAGAGTTGTAAATCCCTAGTTTTTATGGAAATAAAATTGATGGTACGATTGACTTTGTAAGCATGTTTTTATAATAATAACTCGTAATGATTATAATATGACGTGTAAACTTTTAAATAGCGGCAAGAAATATTAATTTCCTATAAAACTTGATGTAAACCCCTAATTTTTATTGAAATAAAATTCATGGTGCGATTGGCTTTATAATCATGTTTTTATAATAATAACTCGTAATGATTATAATATAACGTGTAAACTTTTAAACAGAGGCAAGAAATTTTTATTTCGCATAAAACTTGATGGTAATCTTATTGAAAAAAATGGAGAAATACCGTTAATGCATTGCGAAAATAATGGAGGACTGTGCTTGTCCATTTTTCTCACAATATCTCTCAAAATTTTACGAAAAATCCGCTTTTTCTTACGGCTATTCTAAAGTTCACATATAAATTTACAATCGCCACAGGTCATCATTCTAAAATCGCAACCAAAAAATAAACCATTGTGTAAACTTCAATTCTCAAAGTAACGTGGATTTACAGCACTGAATTCACGAATTCTGGAGAATCGTAACGGCGTGTATTTTCACTTGGGAGTCAACGGCGTATAGTGAATACTCGGTGAAAGCTATTTTTATCGAAACGTTCGAAGAGATACCTGACTGGGACTGCATATCGAGCCCGGCGTTAGAGTGCAGGGAGCTTCCTCGGCAGGTGGATAACGGCGCTGAGGAAAGCAGCAAGAGTCCCGGCAGTCTTCCTCCCATCCGCAATCGCATTCCTCGCCCTCCTCGACCACGCCGTTTCCGCAGAGCGACGCTTGAGGCTCTGCAGGAGAACCCAACAGTGTAAGAGAAGCGTCGTTTGAGCGAGAGTTTCACGACGGCGATTTTCGCAAAATAACAACTATACGCGCGCGATCGAGGCGGAAATGTCTCGGACCGTATCTAGCCTTGAGTCGTATCGGCAGGAATCGCGTTATCCATAGTTTCGCGCACGACTACCCCGCACCATTCCCTCCCACCCTCCCCGTCGCCGAGTTCTGATTCCGCCAGCCAAGATTTCGTTGAACCGCTCGAGAATCCCGGCTGTCCGAGCCGGCAGAGCGACGCGCTATCGGCGAAAATTCTGCTTCGGTGGCATCGCGCGCGCCCTGCTTTGGCTCAGCAGTTCGCCGCTCGGCTCACATTCATCGAACGATAACGTAATTCCGTGGGTCCTTCTTGCGAGGACGCTGACAAAGTCGACGAGATACCATCCGCCCAGATGCATTAAGATATATACGCAAGCTCGAGAGTGAACGGAGGCGAGTATCGTGATCTCGATTTTTCTGGGACATTAACCATGTGACACTTGACCCGAATAGAAATCGACTGAACGAAGTGAATCAGAGACTGATAGCACTCGATCTTCGAGGGATATCCGAGAGAGCCTGGTTGGAAATCGGCTCGTCTTATCTCCTCGTAATCAGCGTTCGATTTCGCGAGGACGCGAGTTTCGCGTCGCGCACGACGAAACAGACACGATCGACGAGAATCTCTGCTCTCCACAGTCGGATCAATGGTTTCCTCTTTCCAGACTTGCAATTAGATAATTACAAGCGAAAGAGGCGCGCGTTGAACTCACCGGTGAAGCATCCTTTCGGCGAGCGAGCTTTCGTGTTGAGCACGGGATTTATCGCGTTGAGGCTGCACGGGCTGAAGCGATTGTTGTTTCTTTTGTCGCCGCTGGTGGCCCGCGCGAACATTATGAAGTTTCCATCCTCCCCGCCCGGGGTGCATTGTTCCGGATCGTGCTGGCAAAGTGATAAGATCGTTAAGGCCATATTTAGCGTCAATAACAAACATTCCCGCGCTTCCCTGCCCTCTCAATTCCACGCTGCATTTCCGTCTCAAACTACGTTAGCCACCACCACCGCCCCCCGCGCGATCCGATGCCAGAAGTTTTGCCAAGCCAATTTCACCGAGCGAATCTCTCCCGAATAGTAGTCGGCATTCGCGAAACGTTATCGAGTTTGTCAGATATTGGTGGAGAGAGAGAGAGAGTTGAAAGCCCGATTGCAGCGTGTACCAGAGAGTCTGTAGCGGTATCCGCAGTGTCCAGAGTGATGGAGAGAACGAGAGAGAGAGAAAGAGGGACGACGACTACGGCGAAATTCGTAGAAAGTAGAGAACGAAATTCAATTGCCTACGGGTTTGTCATCAATGCGAAATCTCGCTTCGCGCGCGACTCTCGCGGCTCTCTCCCGGGTTTTTCCATACACACATCTATCAAAGCGATTGCTCGTCACGCGCAGCGAAATAGAAAACGAGAATAGGGAAGCCGGATAGATTTTTTCCCCGTTGATTAAGAGTTTTTTTTTTCGAAGAGAAAAAAAACACACACACATCCAGGCGCTCCGGATACTCACGGGCGAGCCAAAATTGTGGCCTATCTCGTGGGCCAAAGTGACGTGGGACACGGCCGGCGGAACGTGCTTTCCATAGTTCAGCAGCGTCACGATTCCGGTGTTGAGGGACTTCATGCTGCCGCGGTAGTGCTGAAACAGAAGAGAACGCGGGATAAGTGACGTGGCCGACGTTGCACGGAGATCGACGAGAATTCTCGCCCTTCGCCGTCTCCCACTTTCTCTCCCTTCGACGGCGATAAAGCTCGGCGCGGTCGAGAGAGATCCGCGCGCCGCCCTAACGTGTGTACATTTATTTTAAAAGCCCCACGAGCATCGAGGAAATTACTTCGGCTCGCGCAACGTGTAACGAGCCCCTCGTACCGCGACGCGAGATCGGCGGCAGGGGTGGCGCGGGGGGGTGTTGCCAGTCGAATCGATCGAAAACGCGGATTCAATTATCCAAATGGAGTCAGGCCGGGCGTAAACTTCGTTAGGACTCTCGATTCGAGTGTAGCGGGCGACGGCGACGTCGGTCGCGCCGGGATGGAGCAGCGCGTGCCTGTCGACGTCGTCTTTTTTACGAGCCAGCGCGAAACTTTTACAACACTCCGCGCTGCTGTTGCTGTCCCGCATCCCCCTCGCCGTACCCGCCGCGCCGCTGTGCCGCAGCAACGTTGTATCCGCTTTTCGCGATTTTTTTTTCTTCTTTTTTTTCGGTCCATTTATGCCAAACCATTCCGAGCATTTAACTGCTGCATTGGTGTCGTTCGAGCGAGAGAAAAAGAGGCTCGTTGCGGATGAACGAAAAAAAAACACACACAAAAAAAAAAGAAACCGCCTCGCTGCGGGATCAAAGTAAAAACGATCGAACATAAAACTCCATCAGTTAAGCGGATGAAAAATAAAATGATAAAAAGAGTTTGTTCCGACGAGAGGACGGGGGTTTGTTCTTTCTTCCCTTTTTCTCTCTTTCCGCTCTTTCCCTCTTTTGCTCTTCCTTTTTGTCTGCACATCTGTATCAAATGCGCCCTCGCTCTTCTCTCTCTCTCTCTCTCTCTCTCTCTCTCTGTGTGTGTGCTGTATGCGCGACGACGGCGAATGCACGTTTGAGCAACCCCTCGCGGTGCGCGCCAAGGGTGGAAAATCTTCTTTCGGCTGTCGAGCTCTGGACCGTCTTCGAGTTTATGCCACACACGACAACGCCATACTCTCGATCAATATTTAATATCCTGTAAAACCTTTTGCCAGCGCGATGTGGGCTCTCGTGTGTCGAGCGCGACTGCAGCTTGCTCTCAAATCCCCGGCGCGTGGCTTACGGCGAGACGGGTGTATCTGCTGTACACCTCGAGTCTTTTTCTCCTTCTCTCTTCTCCTCTCTCGCTCTCGCTCGGTGCACAGCGAGTACGTCGCGTGTCAACATGTGCACGCGTCCGCTTAAGCGCTTACTTCGCCCTGAACCATGGATGCCGTCGGAGAGCCGAGAGGAAAATACCTTTTGCCGGTGGCGTAAAAATCTCGGCGGTAGGCGACGCGACAGGCACGTCGGAAAGCGTCAAAGCTCCGTCGTCGTCGTCTGTTCGCCTTGTGATGCTCAAAGCGCGCGCGAATAAAACGACGCAACGCGGGACCGAGTCGACGATGCCGCAGACTCTACACACCCTGGCGACCGGGACTTTTGCGCGCGCTTCGGCTTCCGGCGATGTGCAGTTTCTCGTTGGCTCGTTGACGCTTTTATTTGCTCGGCTCGTGGGGCCCTCGACGCGCTTTTCCTCCTCCTGCCTCGATTCTGCCGATATATAATCGGCGACAAAAGTTTCGAGAGTTATTATATACACTGTAAAGCGTGAAGGGGGCGGACGTTTAGTGGATATACTCACTCCATTCTTCTCGCAAACACCGCCGGCGTTCTTGAGATCTCCCGTCCAAGCGAGACCCAACGTTCCCATCTCGAAGTCGCGATAGGTGAACATGTAGGCCAGGCAGAAAGCGTCGTAGTCCTCCTCTGTAATGAAAAGGATTTTATTAGCGCACGGTCGTTGAGCGGGTTGACGATACCAAAGACTGCGGAATTAAGGTGTTCAAAAATGTACATTATAAAGTACGCGTCTTTAAGTCCAAATTTCGTCTCACGGTTACAGAAATACGTGGTGTACATTTATCCGTATATCTCGAATTACTCCTCGTCGTCTCTCCAGTCCCATTTCCGCCGAAATTTCCTCCTTCTCACTGGGACTTCATTAAGTCACCGACAAAGTCTGCTGAATTTTTATGAGAAAAAGAAAAATCGACGCAGAATTTCACAAAAAAAAACTTCAATTCACTTCTTCTCTTTTCATTCGCTTGAAAAGCGATACCGAAAGCAAAAAATTGGTATCACCAGACGCCGTGATATTCTCGTAACATGCAAATTATATATTTTTTTCCTCGATTTTTTCTTCGTCCGCCGGAGATGCCGGTTGGCGGAAAGCCCGCAAGTGAAACCCTCGGCACCGAGGCGGCGGCGGGGGCGAGGCTGGAAACCCCCCGGCCGCGAGTCCGAACACCGGAAACTTATTCCATTGGAAAGTTTCGGTAGGGTTCCGTTGCCGCCGGGCAGGTCAGCCGTCAATAATGAGAAGTGTGCGCAGGGGTTACGTGGATGCTTTTCGTCCGGCTGGAGCAGCCGCCAGGAGGAAAACCGTGAGGGGCGAAAGAGGGGATATGCGGGGGTGCGAGAGGGCAGGGGACTCTATTTCGGCAGTACGCGTATTCCCATCACGTTCGTAATACAACCATCCCGTCCCTCCTCCCGCTGCACCTCGACGATCCCATTCCACGGGGAAGGAGCCGCCGCTGCTGCTGCTGTTGCGAGCTCGGAGCAGCAGCAGCAGCAACAGCAACGATTCCCGAGCGTCACGCTCGTCCAGACTTTCGCTTATACAACACACAGCACGTGTAGCCTCGAAACTGTGTATACGTGTAAGATACGCCGGGCATACACAGCGTATACAGAGTGTGTACTGCATATACGTCCTGAGGGAGAGGGAGGGGACCATGTTTCCCGACGTAAATCACGTGAAACCCAGAGTGGCAGAAGGGGGGCGAGGCAAAAGGGTGGCGCGCTCGCGCGGTTATCGAGGTGTCTGGAACTTCGATTACCCCCTTCTCGAGGAACTCGTTTTTCCCTCTCGCGCCACCGAGAAAACCGTGCAGGAAGGTCGAAGCCGTGTGGGAGAGATGTCGATATTTCATAGCCACGTAGCGCCCGGGAAAGCTTCTCAGGATAATATCGGCTCGATAATCGCGAAAAGTTTTCACACGAAAAATCGTGCCACTAAAAAACTTTGCAGTCTCGCGTTGTGCTTCGTTTTTTTTTTCTTCCTTCACCTCCGTCCATCTCCCTCTCGTTGCTTTCAGGAACCAACAGGAGGCTTCCCGCGAGTCTTCATCGTCGATGCTCTAAGCAAAATAATCGGATTTCATTAAGGCCGCCTCGCTGCTCGCTGGAGGGAAATTTATCGTGATGCGAGGAGGGCCCGCAGATTAAGATGTCTGGTGCAGCGCTGTAGACTGGGAATTGAATGTCTATATCTAGGTACACAAAGTGCTCGGGGGGAGGCGAGGGAATAAAGAGGTGACTTACCGGAGAAGAGTTCGAGGAACTTCTCGACCCCGTAGTTGCCGGGAAATCGGTAGTTCGGATCGCGGAGAGCCTCGTCGCTGTGCACCTTCACCCGCTTTATCATGAAGCTGATGTTGTCCGGTCGGCCGTCCTGGTTGAAGTCTGCGAAATAATTAGCGCGCGGCAATTAGGCATCGACGTTCACGGCGTGAGATTGACAGAGAAGCGTAGTTTCATTATCGCGAAAAATGAGATTCTCGCGCGTAAACCGGGTGATGGGGGGAGGAGAATGCACTACTAGCGCCTCGGTTATTACCGCGTACTTAACGTCGAAGGCGTTACCGGGTATTATACGCCGGAGGCAGTGCGGCTTTATGGGGGAATAAAAATCCGCTCGTTCGCGTCGCGCGAATAGCCGGCCTTCAGGGAAATCGTTTCTCCAATGAGCAGATATCGATAAGGTTTCTGGAGTGAACCGTAGATCTTTCTTCTTTCTTTTTCTCTTCCTCCTCTTCTTCTTCCTCTTCGATTTCGATTTTTTTTTGTTCAGCCCTCGCTCTTTAGCTCCGAATCGAAGACACGGGTTGTTCTCGAGGTTGGTTCAACGGCGAAAAGGACCCTTCGCCACCGTCCGTAGATCACCGCGGTGGCCGCCCCGCGAAAACGTCGAAAACGAACAGTCAGCCAATTAAAAGTTGTTCCCCGGGGCGATTCCACGCTCGAGTGGGCGAAATCCGTGAAACTCGACCCCCGCAAATATCCCATTTTCTCGCAATCGTCGAAATCGCGGCCCGCGAGCGCCCCAGGTGCATCCAATTTTTTTTCGCTTCCGATTCTTTTTGCTTTTTATAATCCTACCTTTTTTTTTGCGAAGGACCTTTTATTCCCGAATCGATGCCGGGCGGCCCCGCTGGAGCCTCTAAGCTCTCGGGTGAGCGCGCGGTTCGATAGAGCGCGAAACGACGTTGTGCCGCGCCGCGTCAAGTATCAGCTCACTTTTATTCAGCTTCCCGTTGTTTTTTTCCTCTCCTCCCTTTCTCCCTTCTTTCTTTCACTGCCTTTTGTTTTCGACCGTCGGTTCGGCGACGGAGGAGGCAAAAAGAGCCAGGGGAAACAAGGAAGCGAGCGACTCGACGGTGGGAAATGAAATTAAAATCTCGATAATGCCCCGAGGACTCGTTCCTCAGTTTTATACCGTATTTTCGCGGAATTACATCATCTTGGAATTTGCAAACCGGCCAAGTGTCATAATTCAACACCCGCGGAGGAAAATATCCTCGAAGCGGGCGTACAAACTGGGCCGCGAGGAAAATTATGCCTCCAACCGCGGCATAATTACGCCTTCGGCCTAGCGGGTGTGCCGCGCTTGTTTCAGGAATATATTTCGTCCCGGTGTACGTACTCTTCTCGTTGCTTTGTTTTCACCGCGAGAGCCTCGCGTTCGGGTTTCAAAATATTTTAATGACACGGCACGCGTTAATTGAACCGTCGAAAAAATTCACGGGGAAGCGAGAACGTTTTCCGTGAATCAATCGACACTGATCAATCGCTAATGCGAGTAATGAAGTGGCCGATCAAAGTGGCACGAGACGATGATAACTCGTCCATGTAATATACGATATTGCGCTAAGCGCTCGTTCTCAAATTGGTCGGCAGTAAATTGCGGATGTTCAATCGCGTGTGCACGACAAGACCTTTACGAGAATTTAATCGCGCGACGTAGCTTCCTCCTCCTCGGGCCAATGTACTGCACAGTCGGTGTACGCGGCATAAAGCATACACGGCAACGTGGCGGGGGGGCGGGCGAAAGGGTTGCACGTGCCCCGGCAACTTCGGTCGTCGCGGTGGTAGCGGCGAGCCCGGGACACGGGAAACTATGCTCCAAGTTTTTCGCGAACGGCAGTCGGCTTCCCCGGCGTGCGCTGTAAAGAAGAACAAGCCGACGCCGCGTATGTGCACGCTCGGACAATTAGATTGTGAGTTGGGAGAAAATTCATTACTGCGGAAAATACGCAGCCAAGTTCGAGAGCGCGCTAAAATAAATACAAAATGAAACGTGAACTACCGCGTGGATGTGAAAAATATATAAGGGAGAGAAATAATGTAAGTCTCGAAGACTCACCTGTGTGCTTGTATATGGCGTTCACCCTCTGCACGTGCCTCGTCATCACCTCGATGCACGCCTCCTCCGTACCGTAACGCGAGAAAAACTGATGATCCGCTTGCAGATACAGCATGCACGTCGTCTTGCGCGGATCCACCGTCGCGCGTTTGTGAAGGTGTCGGGCGAACCTCTCCCTGTAAATTTCGGCATTAGGGAACATGGATTTCGATTCGAAAATGCGCAGTCTCGGTTGATCGCCGAGGTATAAAAAAAATGCTCGTTATCGGGTAATTAAGGTAGTCCTTGCGGCCAATATTCATTTCGCATAAATTCGAGGAATATGAGAGAGAATTGCAAACACTTCTCGATGGTACAAAAATCTGAAAAAATTCATGCACATTAAAGGTACTGAAGAGATTAATTTTGCATAATAATAATTCGAAAATGTTATTAACAAAATGATGAAAAAAAAATAGTTTAACAAATATTTCGATGACCCAAGTTTTTTTTTCATGAAAATGATTCCTTCATTTTTCCGAATACGTATGAATTTCTTCAGATTTTAGAGTTCACATTGAATTTTGTGCGTTTTTTGTAGGGAAAATATGTGAAAATTCAAAGTGAACTGTAAAATCTGAAAAAATTCATACGTATTCGGAAAAACGAAGGAATCATTTTCATGAAAAAAAACTTGGGTCATCGAAATATTTTACAAACAATTTTTTTTTTTTCATGAATTTGTTAATAACATTTTCGAATTATTATTAAGCAAAATTAAACTTTCCAGTACCTTTAATGTGCACGCATTTTTTCAGATTTTTATACCATCGAGAAGTATTTGCAATGCTCTCTCATATTCCTCGAATTTATGCGAAATGAATATTGGTCGCAAGGACGAAGCAATGAAATGTGCCACCACGAAACGAGATTAGAATCTTTTATTTTTTTTAAAACAACTGATGAGAGACGAAAAAAAATACAGTATCACCGATTGCGCCACGTACCTGTCGAGATACTCGAGATTGTCATTTTTCCCGGGGTCGGCGCTCTTGGCGTTGGTTTCCTTCGAGTAGAAGGCGCCGTGGTGGCGCACCTCGTTATCCTGAAGACGCTCGTAGAACGGCTGAGAGGTATCGTTGGAAAAGCCCGCAGTTCTGTGTGACGAAAAAAAAAAGAAGAAACGAAGAAATAAGAGAACGGTGTATAAAGATAATCATACGAGCGTGATGGGAGTCGTAGCGGCGAGTGTCTCGGGCGCATTGAAATGCTCTCGCCGTCGAGGAGAGTCGCTCGATAAAGACGGTGCGGAGACGCCGCGCCGGGTGGCTTCTCGCGAGAAGGCGACGCGGGAACGATAGAGCGGATGCACTAACCGATGGAAAGAATCTCGGAGTTTGCCCCGATGCAATTCCTGGCTGGGGCAACGACGCGGATGCGGCGGTGTCGTTACGTCGGAAGCCCGATACGCTATGGTATGGTAAGCGGGCGACGTGTCCTCGTTCCCGGCCAAGTACCTGCTCGTCGGCTCGATGTAGTACTCCTCGAAGCCCGTCGCGACGGTTCCGTCGAAGAGGCCGTCCTCGGTGATGAGGCCCTGCACCACCGCCGTATCGTCACCTGTAACCGTAAAACGCGGATTTTTTCTCATTAATATGTCATGGAGAAAAGAGTGTAGGGTGGAAGTATCGTTTCTGGCCACCTTTAGTCCAATTGTGGTGACCAAGTTTAAGAGGATTTAAGTGTTTATGTTAAAAACAACAAAAATGGGCTTGAGAATCTTATCGATTGGTATGAATACTGTCGAGGTATCGTGATGTTGAAGTTTGCATCGTTGGAATGCAACGAAATTCATTAAAAAAAATTAATTCTAATTAACCCAAATGATGAAGTCAGGTATAAAAAATCATCATATCAATTAGTTCCTGTGATGATTTTTTATACGTAATTTCATCATTTGGTTTCGTTAGAGTGCATTTTTTCTGAATTTCGTCGCAATCCAACGATGCAAACTTCACCATCTTGAGGTATCAGCATTCGAATATGGAAAAACGAATATTTCAAATTAATTACAGTGAAAATGGCCGCAAATGGTACAGTGGCCACAAATGGTACTTTTACCCTAGATGGAAGAACCACCAAATTGATAGGCGCCAACCAACCGGTATGGTAGAATATTTTTATTAGATGACGTTGAAGTTTGCATTATTGCAATGCAACGAAATTAAAAACAAAATATTAATTCCATAAAAATGTAAATAATTCACCCCCATTGGGTGTTGAAATAATGTTTGTTTTGTCGTACTTTTAGTCGGTGTAATAACTTTTTTTAGCCGGTATAATTATACATGTGGGTTCATTAATATTTTGTCGTTTTTAATTTCGTTGCATTGCAACGATGCAAACTTTAACGTCATTATATATTATTGTGTATCAGAAGCAATCGTTGTTATTTGGTTCGCCGTAGTCGTGTCAACCAACCAATCGCAACTATCCATCATCTCGATTGGTTGCTACGACCAATTAATGTTACGTTGGTAATGTCAACCAATCGATTGGTAAAGCCACCTACTATTCTATTTGTCTCGACTAACGAAAAAAGGTTGAAGGAAGCAATGCGACGTAGTTGCCACAAACAATTTTATCTTTTCTGCAACTAACTGCCTCCAACCATCCAAAAGATGGTGCCATCAACTAACCAGTTTTCCCCGTGCATATCGTACGACGTTATTTCCATTTTTATCTCTGCAAATAGCTGCCACCGCACACTGAGCAAATATAGCTTTGTCGGTTCAATAAATTCGCCGCTGACTGTCAATTAAATTGTTTAGTCAGCTCGACAATATTTGTTTTCACATCTGTCGGTCCGCTGAACCGAGAGAACTATTAATCAAAAAAACGTCATTGCTCCGACTAAACATTTATTTGACAACCGGTGACCCGGTATTCGGTTGATCCAATTACGCCTCTATTCTCTCTGCGACAATGATAATTTCCAATGACAAAACTAAAATCTATACACAACGCGAGACAATAAAAAAACGTTTTCGCGGAATATGTCGGCAACGGATTAAACAGCGGGGACCGTTACACGGGTTTTCAAAGGCGTTCGCTGAAATTAAATTGTCCCTCGTCTATGTTCCATTTTGACGGACACCCGGAATTTCGTGTCCAACGGGCTCGCGAGAGCGCCACGGGGTAACAAACTTCTATGAACATTAAATTGCATATTTGTATACATGGGTTTTGCGCGGAAAACGCGGGAGCGCGATGAAAGGCATTCCTGTCGCATAGTGTCAGCGAGAAGGACGCATTGTGCGGGCCAGGCCAGGACGGCGCGGACGGTATTATTCGAAGCGGCCGCGTTGTCGGCGAAACGCGAGGCGGACGAACGGCCAGAGGGAGTGAGAGAGAGAGGTGGAGGGAGAGGTAAACAGGGGGTGGATTGCTGGCTCGCATCGCGCGTAACGCAATATAAACTCTATATGAAATCTGCAGCGCGTAACTCAGGTATAGAGTGCGCGGGGGGTGAGGGGGTTGATGGGGGGAGGGTGGAAGGACGGTTTCGAGGCTACGTGGCCTCGTAAAGTAGCAGACTGCACATTGCACGTAAACCCGGGTCACTGGCTGCTGCTGCAGCAGCAGCAGCAGCAGCAGTAGGACCGACGGCAACGTGTGCATCGCTATGGTTGGAAGGTGCGAGTGTCGGTGTTGGCATCGGGGAGTAATGGAACCGGGGAAGCGCAGGCATCGCTATTATATACAGTAGGATTCCTCGTAAGACTCGGTTGCGATGCATCGTGGAAATTTACGTGAGTCAGACTGTAGAGTGTCCAGAGAAATTGATGCGCGTCATTGCGAGCTGCGAGAATTAGGATTGCCACACGTGGCAGCTTCACGTGTTGAAAGTTTCGAAGAGCTCTACGGGGATACAGTGGGATTCCTCGTAAGATGTGCATCGCTATGGTTGGAAGGTGCGAGTGTCGGTGTTGGCATCGGGGAGTAATGGAACCGGGGAAGCGCAGGCATCGCTATTATATACAGTAGGATTCCTCGTAAGACTCGGTTGCGATGCATCGTGGAAATTTACGTGAGTCAGACTGTAGAGTGTCCAGCGAAATTGATGCACGTTGCGAGCTGCGAGAATTAGGATTGGCACACGTGGCAGCTTCATGTGTTGAAAGTTTCGAAGAGCTTTAAGGGGATACCCTGACGACACTAAAAGGGTCCATTTGTGAGCATTTAATACAGTAAAGTCCACTTTACTGTATTAATTAAAAATGGAATATTAAAAATGGAAACCACTACCTGGGTTTCCATTTTTAGGCTTATGATATCCAAAAAAACATTCCTTGTTGAGTTCTAATCTTAGCATCGCGCCTGCAAAAATTGGACCGCCAATTCAAAAGCGTACTTTTTTAATCCTACATGAAACCTACACTTGGCTTCCATCCGATTCCCCGTAAGACGTGGCTCATGTATTTATGCAAACCGGACTGTAACGTCCACCAAAACTGCTGCGTGGTCATTGAAAGCGATAAAAGCAGATTCTTACGATGTGGCAGTTCGCCATGGGTTAAAAGTCGCGAAGAACTCTACCAGACTGGAATTCCTCACAAGCCGCTGCTCGACAGTCAGATATTTACGCGAGCCGGCCTGTAGCATCCGCCAAAATTGTTGCGTCTCATTCAAACCTCTAAAATCACAATTACCACGTGTAGCAGTTTCACGCGTTTAAACCTCTGAAAACTTAAATTCGTGCAACGATATCGGAAGACTCGATGAGAATTAGAAATACAGTAGGACTCCTCACAAATTCACGGCTCAGCAGTCGATACCACAAATACATTTATACAAATGATGTTGAAATTTGCATCGTTGGAATGCAACGAAATTTAGAAAAAAAAAAAAATTCTAATTAACCGAAACGATGAAATTAAGTATAAAAAGTCATCATATCAATTAGTTCCTATGATGATTTTTTACAGCTAATTTCAACATTTGGGTTAACTAGAATTAATTTTTTTTTTCTGAATTTCGTTGCATTCCAACGATGCAAACTTCAACATCATTTACACAACTCAGACCGTAGCGCGCATCGAACAAAATTGTTGCGTGTCGATTGAGAGAGGCGAACGAAACCACAATCTTAACATATACAGCAATTCGCCGTGTGTTAAAAGTTACGAAGAACCCGACTATGGAGGCGCGTCTACCAAAGAAGGTCGCAGGGTTGTCGGTGTCCGAGGGCGTCGGGAACAGCCGAAGGGAAGCAACAGAGCGGCGGTGAGGAAGACGGAGAGCTCAGCGAGAGTAACTATAGGAAGAGAGAGCCGTACAGCTCTCTTCGTATATATGTATAAGGCGGGGAGTGTTGTAGGGATACGGTGCGGTTAAGGGTAGGTGGGATAGGTATAAGGTGGACTGTCTGGTGGCGCAGAGTCGCTCGTGGGTGCGGCCGCCGTCGCGCCACGTGCGCCCCCCCCCCCACCCCCCTCTCGACCCCCCTCCGCGAAGACATTACCCCCCTCCGGAAGCGATTTATCACCGTTGAGACTCGTGTATATGACCTCTCGATATTGCGGCACTGAAGAACCCCGACGACGTGGCTATAGCTACAGGATATACATGTGTATATATATATGTATATGTATGTATATATGTATATATAAAATGTACACAATGTACATATTACACACGCCAGAAGCGACCAAAACACAGTTACACGGTCTCGCCAGTCTATTGTATTGCATTGTGTGTATATATATAGCCCGGGGTAAATGATCGAGGGGTCGGAATGGCGAGAAGCTAAAGGGTCAGCATCTTTCCTCTTCGCTTCGCCCCAATCTGTGCTTTTTTGTCGTCTCTCCCTCTTTCCCTCTCTCTCTCTCTCTCTCTCTTTGGATCGACCCCTGCAGCAGGAAATTCCGACTGTTTCGCACACTCATCCAAAAAGGACAAGGGACACTAAACGTCCCGTGCCACGATTTTTTTTTTTTTTTTTTTTTTTTTTTTTTTTTTCGTTCCCTCCGTGATTCTGCACCCTCGTCAACTTGATCCCTTTCGCCACTGGTATTCCCTCTCGGCAGGGGGGAAGGGGGGGGGGGGCTGAGAGGTCGTCGTCACCGCGCAGCGAGCAATTGGCCAGCACTCCGGGCTCGTCCGACACGTTCTTTATGGATTCGAATTAAATTAGTTTTGGAACGATGGACATCAGACACTCGGGTGGGGTTATCGCGTGTGTCGAGCCCGCCGCCGCCGCCGCTGCTGCTGCGGAGAGTCGAGAACTCGGCGCGACACGGGAATGAGCAGCGCGTTGTAATTACCCGGGCGGGGGATCGCCCAGTGTGGCGCACCCCCCGCGGACGACGAGCCGTGTGCACGCCGCAGCACGAGAGATTCTGGCAGAACCGACGGCGGCGGTGCGGAGGCAGCGCGGCGCTCGTGGAATTGTCGAGGGAACAGATCGTAAATATTGCGGCAATGGGAAGAGGGGCGAGGGGGGTCAGAGCCGGAACTGGCGCCTCCTCTCTGTCTCGCTCTCTTTGCGGTCGCCGCGAGCTGCGGGGGTTGCGAGCTGTATACGACGACAGGGCACTGGGTAGGTAGGGGAGGTGCGGGCAAAATGGGACGCACAAGCAAAAAATGGTTTTATGGCGAAAAGAAAAGTGTACTTCGATTGCTTTACATCCAAAAATTTGAATCCAACCATCAATTTTGGGCGTCGGTAAAAAAAAACGTGCGGGCAAAATGGGACAGACCCCCAAAATCGTAAATTCGTGTTTTTTTTACTCGGTGATACTCCTCAACGGTTATATTGAAGAAAAAAAAATGCACGGAGAGAAGGATCTGATACTTTTTACCATATTTCTAGTAAAAAGTATTGTAAATTTCCGGTAGAGGGGAGATATAACGCCATCTATCGAGAAGAAATAGAACGATGAGAATTTTTACCACGAAATACGGTAAAAAATATTATACCATATGTGTTAAAAATTCTTATAGTTCTCGTACTGTTCGTCAGGTGGCGGCTATGGCTTTTCAATACCAGGCGCCTTGGTAAATTTTACTGCCACGTCCGGTAAATTTTATCAGATCCTTCTCTCCGTGTGTGTAAAAAAAATTTTTTTTTTTTTTTTTTTTCAAAATGACTTTCCAAAGGCCAGATTGCTTAAAACACTCAAAATTGTTAAAAATCTTCATCTTCCGCTTACATGCGTTGAATTGCGTCGTATAGACGCGATTTTCACGAAATGGGGGTCCGTCCCATTTTGCCCATTTTGCACAAATAGTTGGAAATGAAAAAATAGGTGTCCCATTTTGCCCGCGCGTCCCATTTTGCCCGCACCTACCCTACGATATATGACTGCGCGGGAGCGAAAGAGGGAAAGAGGGAAAGAGCGAGAGAACTAGAGAGGGAGAGAGGGAGGGAAAGAGAGTAATAGGGACAACTGGAGGTAGAGAGAGAGAGAGAAAGAGAGAGAGAGAGAGGGAAGACGTGTTGGCACAGCTTATATCGTGCTGCACATTATATAGCGTAGCTCACACACAGCGTGCACCACATCTAACAGCACCGTGCAGCGCTTCCGTGCACCAAAGTTGCTGGTTCTCTGGCTCGCTGGTTCGCAGGTCTCCGCGCTGTGGTACCCAGCAGGTCGGGGAGGGTGATGGGAGAAGAGAAGGGGGGAAGAGGGGGGGGGGGGCACCGAGTGTGCGAGGAGGCGAGAAAACCCGAGGAACCAGGAAATTCCCGTGCATACCGACCTAACTACTGACTCCGCTTTTGCCCCGCGCTCTACATATGGCTCAGCGTTAAATATCTCCTCGCAGATACCGCACGGCTCTTCGCACGTGCTCGCTCGTCCGGCTCCGCTTTGCACTCTGCCCACCCTCCCCGCGCCCGCCGTGCCGTACGGCACACACTCGTCGTGCACGCGGCCGACACCGCCGGCTTGTACTGCATTTAATGCCCGCACGCAGCGAGTGAATACTAATTGTGAGTGCGAGAGCCGCGGAATTAGTATATTTTCTATTAAAATATTACCCAAGAGGTCCGGGACTTGCGAGTTTGTTTTGCGGTGCGGGGATACACCGGGTGCAAGTCCTCCGGGCATCTACGTGGAATGTGGGTGCTTCATTTTTTTTTTTTTTTTTTTTTTTTGAGGTACTCTCGCGATTTCGGTAATTAGTCCGGGACGGGCAGAATTTTTTCAGCTCTTTGAAAGTTGCGAATTGGCTACACTCGCGCGAGGGAAACATTTTGCGGCTAATGTGAGAAAATAGATGTGGAGCCGATGGCAATGAAGGCTCGCGCTGAGCGGTGGAAACGATGGGAACTCGCGAGTTTGTTTTGCGCCGATGAGTCATGATGCAGTTCTTTTTTTTCGTTACTCTCGAGGGGTCGGTAATTAGTCCATTTCCAGACGAAACATCACATTTTTGAAAATTGCGTATTAGTTACATTCGCGAAGCTGCGAAAATCGTGACAAAAACTTTTGTCGGCGAAGGCAAGAAATTATGACGTTGAAGTTTGCATCGTTGCAAAATATTAATTCTATAAATATACAAAATATTAATTCTATAAATATTCGAATAATTCACCCCCATTGGGGGGTGAAATAATTTTTATGTCATGCTCTTAGTCGTTACAATAACTTTTTATAGCCACTATAATCATTTGGGTTCATTAATATTTGGTTATTTTGAACTTCGTCGCATTGCAACGATGCAAACTTCAACGTGACAAGAAACCCGTAAATAGGTGCAGAGTCCGATACAGTAACTAAGACTCGTCGAACGGTGGAAACTCGCGCCGTTAATTAATATACATTTCGTGCTTTGAAATCGCTTCGGTCGGCTCGCATGTCGTCTGTTTGTCAATCCCGAGTTTCCCGTGACCGAGCACTTTGTGCCGCTCGCTTCTTGCTCGCCGCCGCCGTTTGAGGGAAAACGCGGAGACGCGGCCAGTCGACGGGGGCGCGCGCGTTAAGACGACGAAGGTCTGGCGGCGTGCGGCGCGCAGGCCGCGTGTCCCAAAGACCCAAAGTGTGCTCAAACTCTGTTGCGTCAACGACTTCCGTGCGCGGGGCTTCGAGGAACGAGCGAGCGAAGGCAACGGGGGGAAAAGCGAGACGATCGTCATCGCTGACCCGGGTCACGTAACGGCCGCAACTATCTGCGGTCCGACGCAAACTCGTCGTCCTCTCGTCGTCGTCGTCGTCGTCGTCGTCGTCGTCCTTCGCCTCCTCTGATGTCTACTCACCGGAGGAGCTTCTGTCCGTATCTATACAGCCACACGGGAGGAGGGTGAGTCGTGTGGCTTTGCGTGGGTCACTTGGAAGTTGCGTTCCTGACGGCGAACGAGCCCTCACGGCCTTCGACCCGTCCAAGTCCGAAATCAGGAGTCGCACGCCAGAGACGCTTTAGGGGTTGATGCTCTCCCCAGTCTCCCCGTAGGGCTGGACGCGAGGGACTCCGTGTCTATATCTATAGACGGTAGCTGGTTCGAAGTTATGAGGAGGCTGTGGAGCCTCCCCAACTGGCTTCCCAGCTTCGAATACCTCGTCTCGCGCCATCGGCAACCCCTGCGATCCCCATTTCGACAGGGATCCCTGGCTTTCTCTCTCTCTCTCTCTCTCTCTCTCTCTTCCTCTTGCCCGCCTCCCAACTGACTCGTTATCAACTTCGAGCACTGGGTAATTATCATGATGCACCTAACGCGACCGCTGAACAGAGTGAGAGAGAGAGAGAGAGAGAGATGGGGAGATCGCAGCGAGGCGAATCGGGAAGTTCATTGATGTCGTGGAAATCGGTACACAAGGTGTCGGCACCGAGTTTGCGGGATCGACGGGACGAAACGTAATAATCTCGTTATCGGTTCACGGTGGATACTGGGTTATTAATTAATTAGATGATAACATACGATTTAGCATTTCATTCTAGTTAATTTGTTAATTAATTAATTACTCCTGTTACGCGATAAGTCAATTAATCTTACGAAATTTATGGGCTGAAGGACTTCGGTGGATGGCCCATTGGATATTGTGGTGTTGAAGTTTGCATCGTAGGAATGCAACGAAATTCAGAAAAAAGGTGATTAACCCAAACGATGAAAATAGATATAAAAAGTCACCATATCAACTTAGGGCACGAAAAAAACATTTATTTATTTTTCGTGCCCTTCATCATTTGGGTTAAACAGAATCATTTTTTTTCTGAATTTCGTTGCACTCCAACGATGCAAACTTCAACATTGTTGAATATTGTATAAACTTGCGAAAAAAGAAAAAAATGACCATGTATACCATTCACAAGAGACATGTTTGTATAAATGTACAATAAAATTCTTGTACTCTTACTACTTAATCTATTAATTAATTAATTAGAATTAAATGCTAAGTCATGTGTAATTATATTTAAAAATGCTATAAGCACGATTTTTCGAAGGGCACGAAAAAAAAATTGATTTATTTTTCGTGCCCTTCATCATTTGGGTTAAACAAAATGATTTTTTTTCTGAATTTCGTTGCACTCCAACGATGCAAACTTCAACATCTTTGGATATTGTACACACTTGCGAAAAAAGAAAAAAATGACTATCTATACCATTCACACAAGATATATTTGTATAAATGTACAATCAAAGTCTTGTACTCCTACTACTTAATCTATTAATTAATTAATTAGAATTAAATGCTAATTCATGTGTGATTATATTAAAAATGCTATAAGCAATGTTAGATTTAGAAACTTATTTTTTTTTAGGGAGCGAACTCTGAATTTGGAACTTTGAAACTTTTTCCGCGATCGGATCGACGACTCGCTCGACTGTGAAAAAAGTGTCGGAGCCTCGCGCGAGGGTGAAAAACGTGCAGCCCTCGTCGCGATATTCCAAGTCAAACTGCGATAGGTCGCGTTGTGTCTATAGACGAATCTCGTGAAATAGGGTGTATCTCGCGGAAACCATGGACTCCGATTCCTCGATTTCCCCGGCATCAATCTCGGCTCCACGTGCCCGAGAGGTGGCCCCCTCATTTTCCGGGGGGGGGGGGGGGGGGGGGGGGTTCGACAGCCTCTCGAACGACCGAAAGAGGGTTATCGGCGGCGGGTACGTACGTCAGCCACCACGGTGGTGTGTAGGCACTGCGGAGGGAATACCGCAAGGAGCACGAGGGCCGCGATATCCCCCGGACTCTTCTTCGAGCTCCGGTGTGCGCTCTAAATTCCCGTGGAATCGGGGAGGCTCTCGCTCCCGACCTCCCGTACGTGATACGAATGCAAAATCGTATTGGTATCGAGGGAAAACGCGGCGTTATAACGTCTGAGTATTTATCGTCATTTTTCGATCCTCCGCTCGCCTACCCGCCCACCGTCTTCTCTCACTCCCTTCCGGGTTACGTCGAATTCCTTCCGCCGTATCAGGAGCCTCACCGCAATATTTTTCGTTACTTTTTCCCTTCCCCCCCCCCCCCCCCCCCCCCTCCCCGCGATATTTTGTACATGCGATATACATTATTTCCAGGGCGATATTGCAGCGTATAACCACGTCTCTGGTTTATATATGCATTTGTATTTATACATCTTTTGTATTTTTTGTATTTTTGTATATTTTGGAAAATTGTTTGTCTGTTTGTCTGTCGCAGCCCTCTTAATTAAAGTCTGCCCTAAATAATAAAGCCTTGCCCTCTCTTAATTCAAGTCTGTCCCAAAATTAGAAATTTGTATTTATGTTAACCTGCCCATACGCGCGCTTCGCACGCTTACCCAGCTGTCACATCACTAAAATCGAGGTTACTTTTATTTTGCTCGATCGAACCTGGATTTTCTTCGTTCGGTCGAGATAAAACTCTGTAACGAAGAGAATGCCGCAAGGCGGAACGCGATATCTTGATTTCTGAATTTTTCACCGAATTTTAGAGCCGGAAGTTGAGTTGCGTTTTTCGCGAAAAAACAATTTTGGATTTTGCAAAGTTCGAAAACCCTATCCGATGGGAAATTTTCCGCTGATTCCGAAAAACACCGTTGTTTGCTCGAAAAAGAGAAAATTCGACGAGAAAAACGCAAAAAATGATTTTTCACTTTTTTCGAAATTTCGTCACTTCGCTAAAATCGAGGTTACTTTTTTTTCCATCAACCAAATCTGGATTTTCTTTTTCAGCTTCAAACGTTACGAAATCGAAAAAGAAAAAAATTTCTCGATTTCGTAAAGTTTGGATGTTAATTTCACGTTAATTTCCTTAACGATCTAATTTTGATTTGAGCATATAGCGTGCGCGTCATGCGCTCGAACCACCACAACCTGCTAGTGTATTTACATTTATACATTATATACATATATATCTTATATATACACAGCACAGAGTTTTGTCTCTCGAACTGTCTCCGCGTGAAATCCGAGTTGGAAAAGTTTTTCCTCCCCACGGGATATTGCGACTCAGTCTCTGCCCCCCTTCCTCCCCCTCTTTCCCTCCGTTCCACTCCAAAAAGTTGAAACGATCGTTACTCGCTTGTCACGCGCGTTAACCGAGATTATCGTGCGGCCGAAATGTTTGTCGACCGGCAAACATTTTCCCCCTTCCCTCCTGCGAAAAATTTGTCGACCGACCCCCCCCCCCCCCCCCCCCCGCCATCCGTGGGATTCGAGTCACTCGTACAAATGTATCACGGGGGTTTTAGTTGGAGTAATCAGCGTCGAAAGTTGTGCGAACAAATTCCAAGTACAATCGCGTCGTTCGTCAATTAATCAGCGAGTGTGATTAATGGATGAGATATATCGAGAGAAATATCAGGTCGCGGGAGGCGAAGCCGCAGGTTACACACAGCGCGGTTCCCGTTGGCTTTCTCTTCCCGCCCTTCCGTGATTCCGCACTTTCGCTCGGATTTCCGATTCTCGCGCGGCGAAGCCGCAAACTATCGGAAACACCTTAATGAACGAGGCGAGGGGCTCAGAGGGGGGAGGGGGTGGGGGGCACGAGCACGACGGAGCTGGAAGGAAACGCAGCCACTGTGTATAGAGGCATCAGTGACGCGGTTCATTGTGGCGGAGCGCAAACTTCCTCCTCCCGGTTGAGTTATCCCGTCAATCAAAAACCCACGCGATACACCTACAGCCGGGCTACTTGATAGTGAGTGTAATACACGAGTCGAGTGTTCTCCGCTCTCGAGGAGACGAGGAAGACACAGCGCGCGACCCGCAAATCGCGAAAGAAAATCATGTTGAAGTTTGCATCGTTGGAATGCAATGAAATTAAAAAAAAAATTAATTCTAATGAATTCTAATTAATTCTAATCAATTAATTCCTATGATGATTTTTATACGTAATTTCATAATTAGGGTTCATTAGAATGATTTTTTTTTTCTGAATTTCGTTGCGTTCCAACAAAGCAAACTTCAACATCATGAAAGAAAATATTATCTCCATTTGTTATTTTTGTTCTTTTTTTTGTTTTCTTTTTTCTTTTTTTTGACTCGCAAATCGCGAAAGAAAATCATGTTGAAGTTTGCATCGTTGGAATGCAACGAAATTCAGAAAAAAAATTAATTCTAATTAATTCTAATTAATTCTAATCAATTAGTTCCTATGACGATTTTTTATACTTAATTTCATAATTTGGGTTCATTAGAATGAATTTTTTTTTCTGAATTTCGTTGCGTTCCAACGATGTAAACTTCAACATCGTGAAAGAAAATATTCCATTTGTCATTTTTTCTTCTTTTTTTTTTGTTTTCTTTCCTTTCGCCTTGGGCGCAATAAGACGGACTACGAGCGAGCGAATCCCACGAGTTATAACGCGAGCGGTTAGAGGCGGCAGCGGTTGGGAATAAAGAACACAGCGTTTAAGTACAAATTGCTCCGTTTGCGGGGCTGAGTTTTTGCTGCACGCGTGGCGAACCGCGGGAGAGATTTTACGCAGAGGCGGAAATATGAGGAATAGTTTGTAAATGATATTCCAATTGCTGAAGCTGGAGGAGAAGATTAATCACCGTGTTTATTTTTGTCTCTCTTTTTTTTTATCTTTTCCAGCGCGGCCCCCCGAGAGATTCTTCTTGTTCATCGTTCTCGCAATTGATTCGGTCAGAGAAGTTTCCGCGAAGTCGGGATACAAGCGGAGGAAAATTGCCGGTGGTTCTGGGTCGAAGCCGGCCGGCCCGGCCGCGGGAAGAAGAAGATTTAATCTCGGGGCACGTAGCGGCCGCGCCGCGCACACTCGGGTTATGGTTTTTATACCGCCCGGGGAAAGACGCGCAGCTGCCCAGGGCTTATTGAGTTTCGCGATGTTGCAGCCGCGCGATGAGAGAAACCGAACGGCTGAAATGGTTTCGGCGGGCGGGGTGGCTGAGGGGGGGAAAAAAATTGAAAAGCGTCGGGTCGTTTTGACTCGCTGGGAAATCGGTGGTCGAGTTATGTGGGATGTACTGAGGATGCTTCGACGTTTCGTAGTCGGAATTGGGACATGATTTGGCCCTTCAATCGGCTTCGTCGTGAAAAAAAGAAAAAAAAATTGAAAAGTCATTTTTACATTTTTGTGAAAACTGTAGCGTTTAGAAAAAAAATAATAATAATGGCGTATTCGTTTTGTACGGGCAAAAATACTTCGAAATGAAGTGTAAAAAAAACAAAAAAACATAAAAAGTGTTTTCGTACTTTATTCGAAATTTCGTTACTTCACTAAAATCAAGGTTACTTTTTTTAATCGAGGTTAAAAAAGAAAAAAAAATCGTAAAGTCATTTTTACATTTTTGTGAAAACTGTAGCGTTTAGAAAAAAAAGTAATGGCGAATTTGTTCTGTACGGGCAAAAATACATCGAAATGAAGTGTATAACAAAAAAAAAACATAAAAAGTGTTTTCGCACTTTTTTCGAAATTTCGTCACTTCACTAAAATCGAGGTTACTTTTTTTTGGACTGATGGACCCTGGATTTTTTCCTTCGTTCGCGAGAAAACTCAATATACGCGAAAATTTGCAATGTTTTTTTCATCAGAATTCATAAAAGTGATCCGGTCGAAAAATACGAAAAATCGACCCCTCGAAAATTCAATTTTTTTTTTTTTTTCTTCAAAATATCGGCTTTTTACCTGTACCATCGCAACAAAACGCGACCGGAAAAAAAAAAATCCAGCTAATATTTCCGGCTGACGAGTCGAAAAAAATGTCATTTTTTACAGGTCGCGTGATAAACCACTTTATAACGCGAGTGTCCGTTCCGCAGAGAGCGAATCGCGAGCGGCCCGAGCAGCCGTTGAGCGAGAGGACGCGCGGCGAGGACGCGGACGTTGCCCGTCGCGTAGAGGCGGAGAGCGAGCGCGCGAGCGACGGTCACAGAGATATCACGCACCACCGATTCGGAGCCCGCTCGCGTTCCTGCAATTAAACGTAATCCGATTGTTAATCAACGGACGAGCGTGACAGGGTGGAGGCCACGAGGGGGGGGGGGGGGGGGAAGGGGGCAGCGTATATACCGCATCGAGGGAGATTCGCAATTTCTCTTCGGTCCGTTTCCCCCCGGCGACAGTGGAAGCGCCCACAGCGGTCTGACCATAGCGGCCGGTGACCACTTCGCGTCGGTCATTGGCCATTTTCCTCGGTCGAATCTCCCGCAACGAAATCGAGAGAAACAGAGAGAGAGCCAAAGTGGATATAAAGGAAGAATATAAGACATACTCTCATCGAGTCGAGTAAGAAGCAAATGTATAACCAGCGAAGAATCAGCGCGAAATGGAAATGAAAAAAAAAAAAAAAAAAAAAAAAAAAAAAAAAAATGCAAAGTCGAACTTTGTACATTGCTTCCTCATTAATTTTTGTATTTCACAAAGCCACCTCTATGAAGAAGCTTGTTTATCATTTTTGGCTTCCTCACAGAGGAAGCTTTGTGAAAAACGAAAATTAATGAGGAAGCAATGTGCAAAGTTCGACTTTGCAACTTTTTTTTTATTTGAACTAAAGAAAGTTCTGTTACAAACACCGTTACATCTAATTTTGATTAGATACAAAGTTTTGTCGAACTTTCTTAACTTTTGCGGAAGTTATAACGAAAATCGACATTTTTTTTAATTCTAGAAATGAAAAAAAAAAAAACGAGAAGAAAATTTCTCTTCGGTTCATTTTTTCCCGGCGACAGTGGAAGCGCCCACAGCGGTCTGACCATAGCGGCCGGTGACCACTTCGCGTCGGTCATTGGCCATTTTCCTTGGTCGAGTCTCCCGCAACGAAATCAAGAGAAACAGAGAGAGAGAGAGAGAGCCAAAGTGGATATAAAGGAAGAATATAAGACATACTCTCATCGTGTCAAGTAAGAAGCAAATGTATAACCAGCGAAGAATCAGCGCGAAATGGAAACGAAAAAAAAAAAAAAAAAAAAAAAAAATGAAAAAAGTAGAAAAAAATTGTATTATAAAAAAAATAAAGATGAGAGATGTACGAGGAGACGGCGAGATCGCGGAGGAAGGTGAATTAAGAGGGAGCGGCAAAACGACGAAACGAAAATGAAGATCAGAGCTTTTGCGCTAACGAGCCGGCCGAGCCGGCCGAGCGCGGAGCTTTTATCTTTATCTATCTCTCCATCTTTTCCCGGCTCCGCTCCTCCTCCTCCTTTTTTCCTCCACTTCCACTTCCTCCTCTCTTCCTCCTTTTGGCTTTCGCCTTTGGTACGACCTCGACTTTTTTTTCCGCAGCGAGGCCGGCCTGGGCGCGTCTTTAAAAGTGTTCCAAGACGAAAAAGGACGAGAAGAAAAGGGTGAGAGAGAGAGAGAGAGGAAAGGAGGGAGGGGGTGGGGGGTGTTCCGGGACTGGCTCTTTGCGCCCAACGAGAGAGAAAACTCGGCGCGTTGTTCGCCCAGGGTGTGTTTCGCGAGTTCGTTAAAACTGCGCTCATCGATCGATCCCTCTGCCTTCTCCCGGCTGCCTCTCACTTTTTGTTTTTTCTTCTTTTCTTCTTTTCGAGATTTCTTTCTTTTTTTTCGTCCTTTTCCCATCCCCCTCTCCCTCTTGCCCTCCGAGCCTACGGAGGAGGAAGTGGCTTGAGGGTTAACCGTGGAGTGAAATCGGATTTAATTAGCGTGGGTCGAAGTCGTTGTCGGTGGTGGTGGTTGTGGCGCCGGCTGTTCGCCTCTCGGCCGGTCTGTCTATTATTCTCACCGGCTGAAACTACCGCCGCGTGGTTCTTCTTTCGTCGCACGTGCTGCTGCTGCTGCTGCTGCTGGCCTCCCTTCCGGTCGACGCGCGAGCGACGCGGCGTTTGCGTCGCACTCTGCGCCTCTCGCGTCGTTATTTCCAGCAATTCAGGCGAGGAGAAAACCCGGATCGTCGGAGCGCGCGATAAATTCGTAATTCCGCCACCGGCGCCGCCTCTCCGGGCGAATCTTATTTCGCTTCTTCGTTTCCGGCGAATCGAACGACGGGGAGAAAAAAAGAGAGTGAGAAATTGCGTCGTCCTCGGTTTGGTGGGCTTAGACCCGAGTAGAAAATCTGTAGCGTTACATCCGACCCTGATCAGGCCCTATTATAACCTTGTCAGGGCCTGATCAGGGCCTCCCGTGTTGAAATATAGATAATATTGAAGTTTGCATCGTTGGAATGCAACGAAATTCAGAAAAAAAATTGATTCTGATTAACCCAAATAATAAAATTATATATAAAAAGTCATCATGGCAATTGGTTCCTATGATGATTTTTTATACCTAAATTCATCATTTGGGTTAATCAGAATTAATTTTTTGTTTCTGAATTTCGTTGCATTCCAACGATGCAAACTTCAACATCATAAATATAGAACCTCCAAAAAACCTTTGTATAATGAAAATGTGTAATAACTGGCGCTTTCGGAGATTCTATGCAGGGCCGTGAAGTCTCACTTGATCCTGTATAATAGTCTAAGGAGATTCATCTGAGGGTCTGTGGATTATTCGCAAGCTTTCCTCTAACCTCCGTTCACTTCAAATGGGTAATAATGTGCCATGTCCGGAGGTTGAACGAAGGTTCCAATCCCTTGATACAGCCTGATACAGCCCTTCAGTACTCCAAAAAAAATTACGTTGAAGTTTGCATCGTTGCAATGCAACGAAATTGAAAGCAAAAAATATTAATTAACCCATATGATTCAACCGATTATAAGAAGTTATTATAATTACGAAGAGCGTGACAAGAAATATTATTTCACCCCCTAATGACGATGAATTATTTGAATTTTTATGGGATTAATATTTTTTTGTTTAATTTCGTTGCATTGCAACGAAATTGAAAGCAAAAAAATATTAATTAAACCATATAATTCAACCGATTATAAGAAGTTATTATAACGACGAAGAGCGTGACAAAAAATATTATTTCACCCCCTAATGGCGATGAATTATTTGAGTTTTTATGGGATTAATACTTTCTTGTTTTATTTCGTTGCATTGCAACGATGCAAACTTCAATGTCATCCAAAAAAAGGATTCCAGGGAGGCCAGAAATTTCAACTCGGGCTGATACGAGCCGGATGTAACGTTGCAAATTTTCTATTCGGGCATCGCGCTCTCGCGTCTCACCCACGTGGGCAGCTCTCTGAGCCTTCCTACGGGGAAGGAGGAAAATGCGGTGGATGAAAAACGTCTCGGTGGTGGCGATGCAGCACCGCAGCCACCACGTGTGGTGCTCTCTCTCTCTCTCTCTCTCTCTCTCTCTCTCTCTCTCTCTCTCTCTCTCTCTCGTCGACCGGGCACTTCTATTACACGCGAGTCGAGTGCCACTTCGGGGAGAACCGCCACTCGACATATGGCTTTTCCCGTAGCCTTCAGCCACCCCTAACCCCTCCCCCTTCACCCCCCCCCCCCCCCCCAAACTCCCACAACCCCCTCACCCGTCGCCCTGGCTGCTCCGCTGCTCCTCGTCTCCGGCAAAAATGTATAACTGTGCGCGGTACTCGTTTCGCGATCTTGAACGTGCCGCTGGCGATGATGGCAAGTGGAATAGGTCGACGTCGAGGACGAGAGCCGCGCGGGGAATCGCGTTTCTCTCGCTCCTCTCTCGGCGTCTGCTCCCCGCGCGCGCCAGTGTAACTCGAGTGGCCGGATAAATCTGCCCTGGTGGAAATCGTCCTACCGAGCGGCCATACAGCTGTAGGTAGGGGAGACCGGGGTAAAACGGGCCACCTGAGCAAAAAATGGATCCATGACAAAACCCGAAGTGTTTTTTTAATTTCTTTTCACTAACAAATTCGATATCAATAATCAATTTTGAGCGTCGGTAAAAAAAAAATTCCGGGGTAAAACGGGCCCCCTAAGCAAAAAATGGGTCTATGGCAAAACCCAAAGTGTTTTTTTATTGCTTTTCACTCAAAAATTCGATATCAATGATCAATTTTGAGCGTCGGTAAAAAAATGTTTCCGGGGTAAAATGGGCCCCCTAAGCAAAAAATGGCTCCATGGCAAAACCCAAAGTGTTTTTTTATTGCTTATCACTCAAAAATTCGATATCAATAATCAATTTTGAGCGTCGGCAAAAAAAAATTTCCGGGGTAAAACGGGCCCCCCTCAGAATCCGGCATAAATATGAGTTAGTACACAAAACGCTACCGACCGGCATGAGTGTTGATTATTTGGGTCTTTTACTAAAATGTGACACATAAGCACATTTTAGTCGTGACGGATTTGCCGTACAGGCAAGATTTGATGGAGAAAAAAAAACTGTTGCCGAAGAAGCCCGCGAATTAAAAAAATCACGGAGGACGGCGGGAAAAAAAGTTTTGACGAAGAAAGAAGCCTCAAAACTTACGACGGAGACCGGAGCCCATTTTACCCTAATTCTTTTTTCTATGATAAAAAAAGGGGCCCATTTTACCCCGGTCTCCCCTATATATTCCGGGATTTCGCATACGTATATAGCTGGCAACCCTTTATGAGTCACAAAAATATCGTAACAACCGTCGCGTCGGACCCTCTTCGCGCTTTCGACTTGACACACCGCGATGCATCCCCCGAGCTTCACACCCGAGTCTCAATATTTCCCTCGTAAATGTTTATTTTTATTTTCATCTCTCGCAGGCTCTTCGATATTTATACGACGTTTTTTCATTTTTTTTTTTTTCAACTTCAGCCACGGATAGACGTTTATTCCAATCCGAAGATCGGGGAATGAATCAGCCGGCGATATAAAAATATATCCAATCGTCGTATCGAAATAAATGTCTATCACTCTCGTCTGTTACTCTCTCAAAGCTCCAGGGTAATTTAATACGCACATCGAATTCACGCGTGACCCCCATTGAAGGCCGACGAAACTAAAAAAAAAAAAAAAAAATGCTACCAGACTCGCAGGAGATTCTCATTCAAATGTTCCAAGCCGAATATACAGGGAAGAGGCTGGAGGCTCCATCGGATATATTATTTGTGCCTACGGTCGGACGTACCAAAGAGGCGGAAAGTGCTCAGAGAAAAGCCAATCCACGAATAGGAATTCGGCGAGCTCGGAGGGGGCGAAGCGGGTTTTCCGGCTCCCCCCCTCGACCTCTCTCCCCCCTCGGCTTTCAGCTTCCCGCTTCCTTTTTCTTCCTCCTCTTCCTCCTCGCGCTTCGCGTCTTCCTCAGTCGGCGAGAGAAGACGAGCGTCAAGGAAGATTCCATTTCGAGATATGCAGATCAACCGAAGACCCCTGGGGAAACGGGTCGTCGTCGTCGTCGTCGTCGTCTCTCAGAGGCTGCGCGCCGACCTGTTCGCGTTTCAATGCCCCGACGTCGCGAGTGTGCTCTACCTTTGTGCGTTCCTCGTCGTCTTTTGAGACGACCGCCGCTTCAGTCGCAAACCCCCTTCTCGCCCTTTCGCAGGGCGAACCTCGCGTCTCTCTCTTCCCCTCGACGCTGCGTGTCTTCTTTCCCACTCACGCCAGGCTTTCTCATATACATCAGCGAGCTCTCTCAGGGGGGTTTCGAGCCCACCGCGCCTCTGTCTTTCTTCCCGTTGGCTGCGCCTCCATCACCGTCGTGGCTTCGTATATAGACTCTCGGGTGTTGTAACGTTGCTGAAGCCGCTGCTGCTGCTGCTGCTGCTGCTGCAGCTTCAACCCCCGTGCGACGTTACGTCTGCCGGCACTTTTGGCGCTCTGCCTTCTCGACGCTCTTCTCACGCCTCACAAAGCCACGCTCTCGCGTTTATTCGCGAGAGACGAAATAACGACGTGTCGGACGCGATGGATCCGCGTCTCGTCCTCGTTCGTCTATTCCTCGTGGAAATTGTCTTCGCCTCGGCTCCTCGCCGACACCACTCGCGGCTCTGTCTCGTTTTTCACCTTCGTGCAGCCATCGATCTTAACCACCGTCGTCGTCGTTGTCGTGATGCTGAATTTTGCATCGTTGGAATGCAACGGAATTCATATAAAAAATTAACTGTGATTAACCCGAATGATGAAAATAGGTATAAAAAGTCACCATAACAACTAAGGGCACGAATTTTTTATTTTTATTTTTTGTGCCCTTCATCATTTGGGTTAATAATAATTTTTTTCTCTGAATTTCGTTGCATTCCAACGACGCAAACTTCAACATCGTCGTCGTCGTCATGATGTTGAAGTTTGCATCCTTGGAATGCAACGAAATTCATATAAAAAAGTAGAACTTTGCACGCTGCTTCCTCATTAATTCCCCTTCTTCACAAAGCCACCTCTATGAAGAAGCTTATTTATTAACTTTGGCTTCCTCATAGAGGAAGCTTTGTGAAGAAGGGGAATTAATGAGGAAGCAGCGTGCAAAGTTCTACTTTGCAACTTTTTTTTAATCTGAACAAAAGAAAACTCCGTTACAAACACCGTTACATCTAATTTTGATTAGATACAAAGTTTTGACTTACTTTAATAACTTTTCCATAAGTTACAACGAAAATCTTAATTTTTAAAAAAATTCATAACAGCGTAAAATCCGAACGACTTTACCGATCGTCACCAAATTTTATACGTCGCAGCGCTGTATGTTATTTTTTGACTGTTGAATATTTTGGTTCATTTGATGAGATTCGACGTGATTTAGAGCAAAATTTATTTTTTTCGAAAAATTCAAAATTCTATAAAACCGGAACCGCTTTACCGATTTCGCTGAAATTCAATACCAAACAACATTAACCGTGTCTTTATTTATGATGAAGTATATAGCTGAATCGTCGAACTTTTACGAAAGTTAGAGCGATCACGCCATTTTTTTGAAAAATTTAAAATTCGATAAAATTTGTATACATGGATATATTTAATTTTTTAAATATGTGAATTACAGAGGGTTTAATACTCTACTTGCGTGCCAATTTTTAGCTCGATCCATCATGCCCTTCCTGAGTTATGAACAATTGAATGTTCGGTGCCTGGACCATACATACATACACACACACACACACACATACACACATACAGACATATTTTCTAGACCACTTTTCTCGACGTTTTAGGTGATTCTAAGTATATTAACATGAAAATCTCGAAAAAAAAAATTTTCACGAAAACAAAGCTTCCTCTATGAGGAAGCAAAAATTAACTGCAATTAACCCAAACGATGAAAATAGGTATAAAAAGTCACCATAACAACTAAGGGCACGAATTTTTTATTTTTATTTTTCGTGTCCTTCATCATTTGGGTTAATAATCATTTTTTTCTCTGAATTTTGTTGCATCGTTGGAATGCAACGAAATTCACATAAAAAATTAACTGCAATTAACCCAAATGTTGAAAATAGGTATAAAAAGTCACCATAACAACTAAGGGCACGAATTTTTTATTTTTATTTTTCGTGCCCCTCATCATTTGGGTTAATAATAATTTTTTTCTCTGAATTTCGTTGCATTCCAACGATGCAAACTTCAACACCCTCGTCGTCGTCGTCGTCGCCATGGAGAATTTTACCCCGGGAAGATTTACATTCGAATTTATACGCTCGTTCGCAGCTACTAACCGTGCGGAGTTAATTCCGCGCGCCTCGATCGAACAGCTCGGGTAAAAGTCTTTACGACGAGGGGGAGGAGCAGGATGAGGAGGAGGGAAGGGAAGGGTGGGGGAGGCTTTTCCGTCCACCGAAGCGATAAAAACAGTCCTTACGTAAAACTGCAGCTGTATATAATCGATGCGAAGTCGCGGAAGTCAGAGATGTGCTTGTCGCGCGCGCCGAGGGGAAAATGGACGAGCGTGAATGCATAAGGAAAGTGCCGCACGGGTTCGAAGGGGGCTGTGGGGGGGGGGGGGGGGGAAGCCCCGGAAATACGCGGGGCGCCGGCTGCGTAACGTTCTCGCGGCTGGGTAACCAGCCAGGTACTTATACCCTACTCTGTCCTTCGTGTCTTATCGAGTAAATGTTCCAGGGTGCAAAGAACCCCCTCTTGCCCCCCTTGCCCCCCCTACACACACAGTTATGAATGTCTAGATGAGTTGGCGGTCCGCCAGCTCTACTTGCTCGCGCTCGTCTCGTCTTTACTTTGTGCTCGTCTCGGTCGCCTCGTGCTTTTCCCTCGGCTGATATGCAGCACGACGACGACGAGACTTCCACGACGACTGCTGTTTACCGCGTTACGCTCGAGTTGAAATGGACGAGATCGTCGTGGAAAATCTGACGAGAGAGAGAAAAAAAAAAAAAAAAAAAAACAAGAAGACACCCGCGGGATTAGTCCACATTCGTCGGTGGCTCGAAACTGCGCCGCGAATCGCGCGCACCGTAGCGCGGCGAACGTCGAACGTAAAGTAAGCTCAGCTCTCCTCTTAATCCTGAAATATTTCGCGACGGCGCAATTTTTTTTTTGTTTTTTCTTTTTTTTTTTGCGACGCTCGAACCGCGCCCGCGTCAGCTGAAAATTCGTCACTTTGGTAGGAGGATTTTTGAGAGATGTTTGAATGAATTTTATTGGATTACTCCAGGGGGGGATTTTTTTTTAACCACCCTCGACAATTTTTTTTTCTTTTTTCACCACCCTTGATAATAGCCTTTGAGGCGTCGATCGTTTGCGAATTTATTATGCGGGACGCGTAATACATTCTTTTCTTTTTTTGCGACGTTTATTCTTTTTTTTTCTTTTCTTTTCTTTTTTTTTTGCGACTCTCGAGCTGCTCTCGCGTCAGCTGAAAATTCGTCACTTCGGCTGGAGGATTTTTGAGAGATGTTTGAATTAATTTTATTGGATTACTCTTGTGAGAAGAGGGGGGGATTTTTTTTCAACCACCCTCGATAATTTTTTTGTCTTTTTTCACCACCCTTGATAATAGCCTTTGAGGTGTCGATCGTTTGCGAATCTATTACACGGGACGCGTAATAGATTATTTTTTTTGCGACGCTTTTTCTTTTTTTTTTTTTCTTTTCTTTACTTTTTTTGCGACACTCGAGCTGCGCCCGCGACAGCTAAAAATTCGTCACTTCGGCTGGAGGATTTTTGAGAGACGTTTGAATTAATTTTATTGGATTACTCCAATGGGGGAGGAGGGAGAATTTTTTAACCACCCTCGACAATTTTTTTTTCTTTTTTCACCACCCTTGATAATAGCCTTTGAGGTGTCGATCGTTTGCGAATCTATTACGTGAGACGCGCAATTCTTTTCTTTCTTTTTGCGACACTTTTTCTTTTTTTTTCTTTTCTTTACTTTTTTTTGCGACACTCGAGCTGCGCCTGCAACAGCTAAAATTTCGTCACTTCGGCTGGAAGATTTTTGAGAGATGTTTGAATTAATTTTATTGGATTACTCCGATGGGGGAGGAGGGGGGATTTTTTTTAACCACCCTCGACAATTTTTTTTTCTTTTTTCACCACCCTTCATAATAGCCTTTGAGGCGTCGATCGTTTGCGAATCTATTACGCGGGACGCGCGGGGTCCAAGAAAAATAGGTTCGCGGAGGAAAATCGTTATCCGGTAGACAGACGGGGTTCAAGGCAGGGGGAAGGGGGCGAGGGCGGGCGTGGGCGAGGGTGTGGGAGGGGGGAGGAGGGGGGATGAATAGCAGGGAGGGTGGTGGGGTCCGGAGGGAGAGGCGCACGGAAGATTAGCAAATTTCCGCAGAGCGCCGAATCTCGTGAATTGCGACGACGAGAGCCGAGCAGATTTCTCTCGAATCCAATCAACCAGAGACGCGGCCTATATCCTCGCCAATTACGCGCGGATCGACCGGGTGGGGAGGAGGCGGCCGAACGGCCGACGCTTGAAAAAAAAAAAAAAAATGAAAAAAATGAAAAAAAAAAAAATCCACAGCCACACACAGGTATATTTTTGACGCTTCCGTTTTTTTCGCATTCCCTTAATTACGACGGGTGGCCTCGTGTGTCCCGCCCACCGCCAATTACCGTAACACTGCAGGGGCGAGCGCGGAAGTTCGTCTGTTTAATACGTCCAAAGCCCAGCGCGGCGACGACGACGACGACGACGAGAGGTATTATATTCGCGGGGCTAAACGAGGCCGCGCAAATCGGCAGGGAGCAGAAGTTCATAAATTAATAACTCGCGGGAACAACGAGGGGGCTGCGGGGGGAAGGGGAGGAGGGTGCGAAATTTTACTGCAGCCGTTGCCGCTCGGTAGAAATGATTTCGAGAGGCAACGCGTAGCCGGTCTCCGTAGCTTCTGCTATGCAGATTTTATCCTCCACGCTCTCTCCCCTCTTCCTCCTCCCCCCTCCTCCCTTCCCCTCTATACCCCCTTCTCGCTATACAATATACTGTAATATGTATATGTATATGCTATCCCATAAATGCGAATTCCCTCTTTCGCCCTCTCGCCAATTGCTTCGCCGCTCTTTCCCTCCGCTATTTCGCTCTTCTATTCCGCTCGCTCTCGCCTCTTTCTCGCTTTTTTTTTCATTTTTTTACCTTTCATTTCTTCCTGTTATTTTTTTTTTTTTTCGTTGTGTTTTTTTTTGTACACGTCGCACCAGTTCCGACTGGGTATTAGGCACACGCGTAATACGTAGGTACGCGCGGTAGGCAATAATACGTGCGTCGCCCCGTCGTCGTCGTCGTCGTCGTCCTCGGGTGTGTGCACAGCTGCACTCGCCGGGGACGCGTATTAGTTATTTCGAAGCAAGAGTTTTTGTCGTCTCCGTGCCCCGGCTGAATAATTTCATCGCCGCGGACGCTCGCGTCGTTAAAAGTTGCCGAGGTATATCGAATTTTACGAATTCATAAATACACCGCCGACCGTTGTCGTCGTTATTAATTCGTGCAATGTTTTTTTTTTTTTTTTTTTTATTACCCGCTCTCCCCCCGCAGCCCGCATTATTTTTCGTCGTTCATATTTCATTTTTCGTTAACTCGGCTCCGTAATCGATTTATTCAGACGAAATAAAACTCGCGGGACGATGAATTTTTCATTAGCGCGGCCGCGTCGCTCGGACGCATCCGGCTCGGGGCGAAATAAATAATATATATTTGATATTTCGACGGAAATGCATCAACGCTTTTTCGCCGAGTGCCACCGCCGATTCGGAATCTCGCCGCATGCGTCAATATTACCCGTGACTGTCGCGAGTCTCCTTTTCCGCGGGTCGTCGACGAGCGCGGTGTCGACGTTCTCGTCGGTGTCGTCGGCGCTGACGGTGAGCCCCTTCGGGACCGTGGAGCCTGGCTGCCATCCAACGGATGACAATGCCATTCGACTGGCGCGGGCGGGCGGCAGGTCGATGAGGAGGTCGAGCACCTCCGGGCCAATGTTGCGTTTCTCTTAATGTCGCGAGACTGGAGAACGAGTTGAAAGAGGAGGAGGAAAAAAATAGAAGAAAGAAGGAGGAGAAAAAATAAAATAAAAAGAAGGAGAAAAAAATAAAAGAAAGAAGGAGGAGAAAAAAAATGAAAGAAAGAAGGAGGAGAAAAAAAGAAAAGAAAGGAGGAGAGAAAAATAAAGGAAAGAAGGAGGAGAAAAAAATAAATGAACGAATCAGGAGAAAAAAATAAAAGAAAGAAGGAGGAGAAAAAATAAATGGATGAATCGGGAGAAAAAAATAAAAGAAAGAAGGAAGAGAAAAAAATAAAAGAAAGAAGGAGGAGAAAAAAAATAAAGAAGGAGGAGAAAAAAATAAATGAATGAATCAGGAGAAAAAAATTAAAGAAAGGAGGAGAAAAAAATAAAAGAAAGTAGGAGAAATAAAAATAAAAGAAAGAAGGATAGAGAAAAAAAAGCGCGGCAGATAAAATCGACGTTTCAACGACTCGTTCCACGGGACGTTTCGTTCTGGCAATTTTTGCAAAAAGCTCTCGAGCTCTCCCGAGGGCGATTTTCCGCGCTCTCTACGCGCGGCGCTCATTTCATATTGCGGCGTTGGCGCACTTTGCTCACTCCTGATTATCATGCAATTCAAGAGCTTCTGCTCGCTTTGATTTTCCACCGACTCCCGCACGAACTTTCCGCGCATACAATTCCAACGAGCGCATCTCTCGTCGCTTTCTTCTCGCTGCCGCAGCCGATGCAGAAACGGCTGCGGCAGCTGCTGTAGGCGAGAGACATCCGGGCGCGCGTTTAGCGTATGCACGCGGCTCGTTATTCATCGACCGCATTCGCTGGGGGCCTCCCGAGTGGGGAATAAGATCGGAGGGTCCCGGGCGGCTCTGTGCAACACCCCGGAGTCGCCCGCTCAATGGGGTGCGAACGGGATTGTAGCGGATTTGACTCTTACGCCCCATCGAGTCCGACGCTTCGAACTTTCGCCTCGCGCCGCCGCTTTGTCCTCGTCTCGCGCTCGTCGTCGGGGTCGACCGATCGCGGCAAATGGATCATCCGACGTCCGTGACTGACGTGACTGACGTGAATTCCCTGATCCATGTTGAAACCTGGCGAAAACAATCGTATGAAAATGAATGAAATTTTTTCGAACTCGCGGATCGCTCGCGACTTTTCACGGAAAGTGAGGCAAATTCTTGCGTGACAAATGGACGCCCAAATCCATATTTGCAATGATGATGAATTTTTGAATTTCATTGCATCGTTGGAATGCAATGAAATTCAGAAAAAAAATCTAATAAACCCGAATGATGAATTAAATCAATCATTGTCATCATAGCAATAACTAAATGCTATGCTGACTTTTTATACCTAATTTCATAATATGGGTTAATTAGAATACATTTTTTATCTGATTTTAGTTGCATTCCAACGATGCAAACTTCAACATCATTATTTGCATCCCATCAGCCAACCAATTCCTTTTGGTTGTCACAACTAATCCGAGTTGTAACGGAATTAGAATAATCCATTGGTTGTGCCAACTAATTTCTTGGTTGTGTCAACTAACAATTTTTTCCCGTGAACGATGCAAACTTCAACATCATTATTTGGATCCCGTCCGCCAACCAATTCCTTTTGGTTCTCACAACTAATCCGAGTTGCAAGAGAATTACAATAATCCATTGGTTGTGCCAACTAATTTCTTGCTTGTATCATCTAATTATTTTTTTCCGTGAACGATGCAAACTTCAACATCATCATTTGCATCCCGTCAGCCAACCAATTCCTTTTGGTTCTCACAACTAATCCGAGTTGCAAGAGAATCACAATAATCCACTGTTTGTGCCGACTAATTATTTTTTTCCGTGAACGATGCAAACTTCAACATCACCATTTGCATCCCGTCACTTCCACAGCTTCCACCCTCCGGAAACGACGTATCAGCTCGACTCAAGCGAGGCGAGGCGAGGCGCCCAGAGGGTATTCCCAACGAAGACAGAGTGAACAAGGACAGCGCCACATTATTCCGCGACGCGAGCACGAGAGTCGATCATTCGCGCTCCGGAGTAGAAGTGGCGCGGGCTATGAATGCGAAGAGGACTATGAATAGTGTGTCGGGCTGGTCGCGGCGCGCGGTTGCTGCCGGGCTTTTTATATTCGCCGACACTTTCGAAGCGGCTCGAACCGGTGGTTTTGCGTGTGGGGCAGCCGACGGGGTAGCATGATCGTCGCGCACCCAGCGGTGGCGGCAACAGAGCGAGGGGTGAGAAGGGGTAGGGGAGGCTATAGAGGGGGATGAGAGGAGGGAGCTCGAGCCGCGGTATCTAGTAGCTACCACTCGACGTTCCGTTTGCCAGCAGAACTTCCGGCCCTGTCGTGGCAACCCGTCGCGGCACCAGCCAGACCCGCGAGTCGAGTTGACACCGGCTCGACGCGCTTTTCGATACGATTTATTATTCCCTCGCGCTTACGGGGCTGACTACTATGGCTCTGCTCGGCGCACTCCGCGCTTCGTTGGCGCCCCCGTATTGAAACTGACGGCACCACTCGATACTATACACACGTACCCCGAGGTTTGATATATCCACAGCCGCGTACGCCGACTGTACAATATAACTAGTACACCCTGCTGCGCCCGTACTGCACGCCTGTCGTAGATTTACGTTCAAATGATTTTTCATTTGTTCGGCTCTCTCGCTCGCTCGACTCGAGAACACTCGGCGCGGCCAAATGACGCCGATAAATTCAATCGACGATTTTTTTTTTTTTTGTATATAGGGGAGGTGGGAGCAAAATGGGACGCAGAAGCGAAAAATGGTTTTATGATGATAATAAAAGTGTACTTCAATTGCTTTTGATAAAAAAAATCGATTTCAACTATCTATTTAGGGCATTGGAAAAAAAACAGTGAGGGCCAAATGGGATAGACCCCCAAATTCGGAAATTCGTGTTTTTTTTTACTCGGTGATATACTCCTTAATGCACGGAGAAAACCAGAGTCTAATACTGTAGCAATTAGTGCCAGAATTCGTGTGTTCAATGCTAGCCAACATAAGAATTTGAAACGTGTTCGGATTTTTTTTTCGTAATTATTACCAATACCGCATACTAAAATGTATCATATTTTTTGTAGTTATTCGCGTACGCGAAGGAAAAATTGTTTTTATTTCGATACTTATTTCCATATGAATAGCATATTCCAATAAATATAGTATTTACTACTTATCACCCGAGCCCCGTTTTCTCAGTGTGGTTATATTGAAAAAAAAGAAAAGAAAAAAAAAGTAAACATTTTTTTTTTCCCAAAGTGACTTTTTAAAAGCCAGATTGCTTAAACCACTCAAAATTGTTTAAAATCTTTATATTCCGCTTACATGCGTTGAATTGCGTCGTACAGCCGCGATTTTCACGAAATGGGGTTCTGTCCCATTTTGCCCGCAAAAATAGTTGGAACTAAAAAAAATCGCTGTCCCGTTTTGCCCGCACCTCCCCTAAACACACACAGGAGTTATAAAATACACGGTGAAATATCGTTCGGCGCGTGTATGGAAATTCCAATTTTCACGCACGGCTATCGTGGGAGATGGGGCGGATGAGTTAATTTGGGGGTGGAAAATCACTTCTCGTGCGTGAGACGAGGGGGACCAGAGGAAATTATTAAGAGCCGATAAATTTATTGCGTTAGCGTAGGGGAAGAAGGGGCGGAGGGAGGGGGGAGGGGGTGGAAGAGTCAGAGGGTAGGGAAAGGAGGACGAGGGAGGAAGACGGAAGAAGAAGGCACGGAGCTTCGTCGTCGTTAATTCCCCTCGACTTTTTCATTCCCCAGACCGTTAGATAGCTCCTCAGGGATTTCGGCTCTCCTGGCCGGCCCCGTTTGTCCAATAAATCCTGCGGACTCGATGGCCCGCGTGCTATATATATAGGTATATATAGGTACATATCGTGTGTATATCTCTCGCAGGACCTAACTACGCGAGTGGCCAGCCCCCCGCTTTTCCCCCTGGCATCGCGGACCGCACCCTCAGGGTGCTCGTGCTCTTCCCGTTGATGGCCTGATAAATAAGAAGGAGATAAAGAAACGCGGGATAAGGCAAAGAGCTCGGCGCGCGTCGATTTTCACTGAGGGGCGGAGAAAAAAAAAAGACGCGAGCGGCTGACGAGGACGACGCTGCAGGACCCTCGTGACACTCGGAATCGGAAATAATAGCGAAGGTTTCATTTTTCCTCCCATCGAACGTCCGAGATATTTTATCATCGTACTATAAAAAAAAAAAAAATGTTTCCCTCGGCCTTTTCCACTATTTTGCGCTTTATCGCTCCTGTTTCAATTTAATCGCGCTCGCGAACTCCGAACTTCTTTCGCCCGCGCGCGGAGAGGGAGGTCGTTTATTATTGCTGAATAAAATTCATAAATATTAATAGCCGCACGACGCCGCGGCGACAGATTGAAACGCGCCGAGCGCCGAGGAAGAGAACACGATGTTTTTTTTCCTTTTTTTTTTTCTTTTTTTTTATAGAAAAGACAACCAAGTTCCCCGCGCAGTTTTACGAAGACACCGCGTGTTCGGCGTCGCTCGTCAATGTAAAAGCGATACAGACGACACGCGATTTGCAATTCGAAATAAACTCTTTTTTTTTTTTTTTTTTTTTTTTCTGTGTTCCATCGTATACCCTTGCGGGTTTTTACGTAACCCATCCCTTTCAACCCGTCCCTATCACTCCCTACCCGCACTTCGCTAAGCTACCTCACTTTCAATGCGTCCGCAGCCGACTTAGCTACACTGTACCGCATTTGCCGAGGGCACGGGGAAACTGCGGAAAACCCGTGCCGGTACAGACGGCATTATATATTTCCGATTCTCCGGTGTATACACGAAAGAAACACAATGTAAGTGCAGACACCGGAGTCTCCGAAAAAATTACTCCCGCTCACTGTTTGATGCACCAGTCGATGCACGGCTAAGCGGTCACCCAACCAAGTTATGGCCGCAAACAATGCTGCTTAACTCGTGGGACCGCCGAAGCCGCACACCGACCGCACACCTGTCAGTGTCGGTTAATTCGAAATAAACTTATTTATCGTTGTTTTTTATTAACGTTTTTTATTATCGTTATTTTTTATTAACGTTTTTTATTATCGTTATTTTTTATCAACGTTTGTTTTTCATTGTTATTTTTTATCAACGTTTTTTATTATCGTTACTTTTAATTAACGTCTTTTTATGATCGTTATTTTTATTCACGTTTTTTATTATCATTATTTTGTTATTATCATTCTTTTTTTATTATCGTTATTTTTTTATTAACGATTTATTTATCGTTGAGTGATCTCGACGTTTTCAATCCGCCGGAAAAATATATCAGTCGGCCCCACGCGTTTATTTCATTCGAATCAAAACAGCAAAAAGTGTCCTCCAGGTTTTATCGTGCGCTCCGCGCTCGGGTGACGCTAATTGCGGATGATCGATTAATCGGGGGTGCCAAAAAGCAGCGATCGGCTAAAACAGGCAGAGCGCCAATGGCCATTCGCGTGAAAGGGTCCGGAGCTGCGAGTTATCGTGCCCCAGGTCGAACGAGCTGCGGCGGTCGCGCTGAGTCTGCGGGGCGCGAGAGGCTCCGGGCTGCAGATTTCCGGGGCAGAGTGGCGGAGATGAGAATGGAGAACGAGAGGAGAACCAGAGTTAAGCGCTTTCGGCCCTCAGTGGCCGAGCGCGTTCCACTCTCTTTGCAAGCTCACTACCCCCTCCCCCCTTCTCCCCCCCCACCCCCCGTCTTCCAGGGAGACGTCGGACGCTCCGCAGAGCGAATCCCTTTCCCGTTCTCGTGGCCCTCGTCGTTCGTCGTCGTCGTCGTCGCAGCTCGTCGCATGCACCGCTGATTACGCAAACGAAGGGGTTAAATCCCGCGGAAGCACCGCAGCAGGTTTCTCGAAAGCTCCCGCCGCGTATTCTCATCCGCTTCCTCGGCTGCGGAACGAAGATTCCAGGGAATTCGTTCAAGGCCTTTTTGAAGGTCTGACTAATTTTTTTTTGTTTTTTTTTTTTCTTTTCTTTTTTCTTTTTTTGGAGTTCCACGATCAAAGGCCGTGGGGATAGAGACCGAAGAGCTAATAATCATCGAGCGTGAGTCGCAGCCGCAGCTCGGCCCCATGTATCCCGGAATTCCCGGGCAGTCTGGGAAACGTTTCGCCCGGATACAAGAGGCCACTGCAATTTGGCCCGGATGCGCCTCGCGCGCCCGCCGAGCGCGTCCTCTGATTTCCCACGCGACGTCTGCAACTCCGCAGAGGGGGGAGACGGAGGGGGCGGAGGGGGCTAGGTGGAAGGGAGGAAATGGGGGGGCGCATGTGACAATTAAGCGAAAAGCGTGCGGATTTGCCGAGACAAAAGATTCACGGTAATGCCGGCCGACAACGCGGGAATTTAATGCACTCCGCACTCTGGAGTCGCGTGGAGTTAGAAGTGACGTTACTTATTTTTTACAGGGATTTTTTTTTTTTTTTTTTTTTTTTTTTTCGGGGTCTACGTACAGCCGATATAGTTAAAGTTATTTTATGGGTAACGCGCGGAAGACGAGGTGATTTCCCACGCGAGCACTCGGTCAGTCTCGGGTGTTGAACACGGCGAGACGACGGGACGAGCGGGTTCGATAGTCGCGCGGAGAAAATTCCGGGCGGGAAATATTCGAATTGAGACTCGGTGATTTTATTTGGTAACTCTTCGTGGTCACTCTGGGTCGATTCGACCCGAGATCGATCTTTCGGCGCGAAAACGAAATGGTTGCCTGTGGTCGAAGGGACTTTGTCCGGAATAAATACCTTTTTTGTGGCGGGCACAAGGATAATATTTTTTTATCAAAAGTACTATATTTAGAGAGTATCAGGTTAAAATTTGAGTTAAATTGATCTTTTATTTACGGAGTTATGATTTTTTGAGTGAAAAAACGTATTTTTTTCGATCTTTCATGTTCATTAATTTTTTTAAATATGTTGCAATTTAGTATTGGGGAATTTCTTTTTTTGTAAATGATCTACAAAGTTTAAAGTATATTCTGTAATTTTTTGATATTTTTCAAGCCGGTAGTTTGGTCGCAATACGCGGTCAAAGATGGTCCCGGTGAAATCGAACCAGAGTGACCACCGTGATCGGTGGGAGAATTGTGACCACGAAGGGTTAAGCGGGCTATCGTCAAGTTACACGCTGCAGTCAAGTTACACGTGTACTTCGATAATAAATACGTTCGACATTCTGATTGCCTTAGTGTCTATTATCCAACTATTTTCCCTATTATTTTCCCACACGCTGCCAAGTTACACATTTTACTTCGATAATAAATACGTTCGACATTCTGATTGCCTTAATGTCTATTGTCCGACTTTTTTTTCCTATTACCAAATTTCAGATCAAACATGAGTGCCCTAACGATACGATTCGAATAGAAAAATGTTCCTACGAAAACTTGATTCCTGTTATAATTCTAAAATGTCTATGTTTGTTAAGTTATATATATATTTACTAATCATTGTTAAATCTATACGTGAAAATTCGCTGAGTGTTATGAAATGTAACAGGGTTTTTTCCCGTCAATAAATAAATAAATAAATCAAAATAAAAATTATTTTCCCACACTATAATTAGGCTCTCACCGTCGATTGTCCCGACGTACGAGTGCGACGTGTCGAACGGTATCGGGCCGTCGGTTCCCTCGAAGGCCGCGTCCGTGGCGAAGAGGTTTCCGTCGCGCACCAGTCGCATCGTCCAATTCCTGAAAGCAGAACAGATTCACCGGTTTTACTACACACACGTGGCGCTTGACGTATTGTAACGAGCTGTCTCGCAATAAGCGGAATTAATTGTCGGGCACTCGCGGCGATGGTTAATTAAATCCCATAAACAGCGGCCGGGCGAATCGAAATTAACACGAGGAGCGAGGAACGAGTGCGCGTGCAGCCGGAGCTTTTGTGCGATGCAGAATGGGCCAATTATCGAAGGGTCCAGCGGATTTCATCCGGTCGTTGTCAATAATGATATTTCCGACCGGGAGTTTCCCGTTTAATGGACTCTCGCACGGTGCGACGCAGCGAATTCTCGATACTGTTTTATTGTTAACGATTAATTCACGAGCGCAGTAATTTTACAGTCCGCGGCACTCGTAGGAACAAAGCGGAAAATTTGATTAATCGTGCCGTGAAAAATATGCAAATTATAGCAGTAAGAGCAATGAGAAATGTTGGATTAATCGCGTGCGGAGAAAAATACGCAGATTGTCTTATTTTCATAAGCGACAGCAGTGCCAAAGTTTCATGTAATATGATATTGAATTTCGCATCGTTGGAATGCAACGAAATTCAGAAGAAAAAAAATTCCAATTAATTCAAATGATGAAATTAGGTGTAAAAAATCATCATAGGAACTACCTGATATGATGATATTTTATACCTAATTTCATTATTTCGGTTAATTAGAATGAATTTTTTTCTGAATTTCGTTGCTTTCCAACGATACAAACTTCAACATCATCATGTAATACAGAGCGGGCCAATTATGTCAATAAGTGTCGATAATATTTTCAATTTATTTTATATTTTCGATAATATTTTTATTTAATTTAATATTTTCATCCGGACGTTTCACATTTAACGGATTCTCGCAGTGATGCAAAGCAGCGAATTCCCGATTTTAATTTATTATTAACAACGATGCTTAATTCACTTAATTCAACTGTACATTAATTTTCCAGTCGTTTGATTCGTAAGAACAATGGGAAACGTCTAATTATAACCGTGCCGCGGAAAATATGCAAATTATTATCGTATTTCCTTGGGCGACACCGGGTGCCGGAGTCATCGGCTCGGAATGAATTGTTGTTCAGCGCGCGGAAATAACTGTCCGAGCGTGGTTAAAACGCTTGGACATTGAATAAAATTAACATGATTCTGCCGGCAGAGCGCGAAGCTCGCGTCGACGCGCGCGGGCCGCGTTGGCGCGGCGGATTTAGCGGAGATTTTTGCAGCTCGTTGACGAAGGCCGCGGTGAAGCCGTATCGAGTAGCCGGCCGCGGTGCTCGCTACCGGTATCGCGAATGGCTTCGTCGAGCGTGCGGAATATAACCGAGGGCTCCACGCACCGAGTGATACAAAATTCTGCACTCGTCCGACTCACGCGGAATTATTCCGAATTCCCAAAACCCTCGTATTTTTTCAGATACGAAAATAGCTCGTGAAAATTCCGCTGTCATTCCGGCGGTTTCTGAACGGAAGTTCGAAATAATGAATTCCTGGCCGTCGCGTCGATTTTCGAAAAAAAAATGAATCGGTTTTCATCTTTTTTTAATTGCGTCGAATTATATCGGCAATTTATTTTTCTCGCTCCACACGTGTCGCCAGAGAAAAAGTTTCCTTGATTCCAAAGAAATGGGTGGATTGCATTTTTTTTCCATTGATTTTAATGAAATCTTTCTTTGAATGTCAAAGACACCATTTTCTTGATTCAAAGAAATTATATTCTTAACGCCACCCATTGCTCCACATAAAATTCCTCCACATCATTTGCGATAAATCAAGAAGATAATCATTGGTTAAACCATCCAAGTTTTTGATTAACATATCCAAGTACTACGGTACTTAACTTGGTCGACGTAATCTATCATTGGGTTGATGAGATAATTCAAAGAAAATATATTATTAAGTTAAGGTAGTCCTTGCGACCAATATTCATATCGCATAAATTGGAGGAATATGAGAGAGAATGAATATGAGAGAATTATATGAAATATAATATTATTATAATAATATTATTTCATTGACGTCAAAGAAATGTTTCATAGCTATGACGTTGAAGTTTGCACCGTTACAATACAACGGAATTAAAAACAACATATTAATTCCATAAAAATTTAAATAATTCACCCCAATTAGGGGGTGAAATAATTTTGTTTTATTATGCTCTTAGTCGTTATAATAACTTTTCATAGCCGGTATAACAACTTATGTTCATTAATACTCTGTTGTTTTTAATTTCGTTGCATCGCAACGATGCAAACTTCAGCGTCATCCATAGTCTGAAATTTCAAGGAAATTTCATCGAATCAAAAAACTTTTACTTCAGGGAGAAGGCGCGAGCCGAAACCGCCGGGAGAGACGGCTATAGATACATTAAACTCAGCTGCATTTTGCGCCTGATATTTATTCAACGTTCGCCACCGCGGCGCGCGCGCGCGCGACCCGTCAATTTATCATAATCGCGATCGATCGATCCCCAGCGACCGAGCGCGCGCGCGTTCGCTCTCATTATTATTATTACGCGGATAACCGCAACCCGCGTGTCCGTCCGGCGGTCGAGTACAATTATGTTGTTCGCACGAGAGAGAGAGAGAGAGATAGATAAAGAGTGACGTAGAGGAAACGAGGAAAAAAGAGAGACAGAGAGAGCGAGGGACCCATTAGACTGAGAGTGATTAATGACGTCGAAAATTCGCCGCGTTTCCAGACAAATGTAAATTCCTCCACATCATAATTACTTGTTTCGAATTAAACGCCCGTGCGGTGCTCGCGGTGGAATCGCACGCGAGAGTATCGCTCACGCGCTAAACGATCGTTTTCCCAGCGTTTCGTGCTATGCGCGAGAGATTAATCGCTCTGTCTCGGTCCCTCGTCGTCGCCTCGTTGTTGCAGCTCGTAAAAGGACTGAGAGGACCCATTCGCGGCTGTTGAATGTTTCAACGGAGTTTCTCACGCGGCCGCTGAAAAATTAAGGCCACCGTGGCGCGAGCACGCGATATCGTTCCGTCGATATGTATGGACAGTTCGATAAATGTACGTTCGTGTTTGTAACTGCTGGAAACGTCAGAAACATCGCGCACGATTTGAGGATCATCGGGCAGGAAGAGACGTCGTCACACACGGTGTCTATGTAGGTCCACACCAATCAACGGTGATAACGAGCGGTGTTAAGGCGATGTGAAACATCCACGTCGAGCCCAGTTGGTATAAAAAAAAACTGTAATGAACGTTTTTGACGGATATTTGCGTTTACAGCTAAAAGAAGAAATTCATTCCCTGCGGAATTCACCAGAGTGCAGGGAATGAATTTCTTCTTTTAGTTGTAAATGCAAATATGCGTAAGAATCATTCATTACAGTTTTTATTACCGCAGTCGGTATTTCACATGCCCTTAAGGGGAGGCTAAAGGCTATAAAACAAAATGTGGCGGCATGCTTGTGCCCTCCGTCGGGCGGTAGACTAACCTTGGAATCATGTTTGTCATACTTTGACAAGTCATTTGCATCGGCAAATTTATCAAAATTTTAGATCCAATCGTTCCCCGCTGTTGTTTTTCAGAATGTTGTCAGACATGCGCCAAAATACTCTTTGATTTACTAGGAAGAGGGCCCTGCTCGTGTTTTTGAAGACTATGAAGCAGAAAAGTAATTATAAATTACTTTATTATGGCAGCTTTCGCATGGTGAATGTTCTGCAATTTTTATTTTGTCGTTTTGCGAAAAATAACGTGGGGCCCTATTCGTGCAGTCATGCTGGAGTGATTGTCAAAATTTCATTCAAATTGATTCAGCCATTTTCGCGTACGATTGGATCTAAATTCTCAGGTGTAAGTGTCTTTATTTAGCCTCCCCTTAAGGGAGTGTGAAACACTGACTTTGCACCTAAAAAATTCGGAACTGCCGTTTTTCGTGAATGATGAACGGATCGAAGCGAAAATTGAAATACAGACGCCAGTAATGTGAATCTCGTTAATGAATTAGGCAGAATTTTGATTTTCGGAAAAAAAAAAATTACAGATCAATTACCCGTAGAGGGAGTCTGTAATGAAAAATTTGATTTTTTTTTTTCAATTTTTCGATGAAAACTGAGAAAAGCGACTAATTCATTCACGAGATAATACAAAATCACACATGAAACGTGCATTCATGCCCTTAAAGCGAAAAGTGTTACAATGTTTCGTCGGTAACGCAGGAATAAATTTACCGAAACGGCTGGTGTTAATTATACACCGTAAAAAGTGTTACTATTAACACTGTAATAAGTAACACTAGGAAAAAGTCCACACCAGCAGCGTTTGACACCGTATATTTTTAACAGTGTGTCCATAGGTGGCACGTTTGACGTTGGTGTAAACGCGACGAGGCCGAGGAGAGGAGAAGCGATCGACGCGAGGGAACCGATGAAATTACGATGAGTCGGACGGCCGAAGGTTACGATCGGCCGGCGGATACGGCGAAGACGTCCTCGCAATTAAATGGGATTAGCGACTGCCTCGGTTTTCCCTCTCACTTTTTCCTTCCGAGATCTCTCCCACAGTCGAGTTGGCGCGATTCGTAAATCCTCGACGACGGCTTCATTATATGCGAGCTTTGCCAACGCGAGGTTTCGCCTCACTCGCGTCTGTCTGTCTGTCTGTCTAATGATGGAATTCCTCTGTGCGAGGAACGTGCGTCGTGTTTCCCAATGGAGGAGGAATTACGCGGAGCATTCCGCGTGAATTCATCGCTTTGTGTGTGCGTAGGTTTCTTTTTTTAGAATGGATCTTTGTTTATTTAAGATGAGTACAGGCAGTCTATACGCGATTACTCAGTTGATGCAAGAAACATATTAAATAAACGAAAATAATTAAGTTTTTTTTTTTTCACTTTTCATGAAAACTATGGCGGTTTGAAAAAAAACGGAGAATTCGTTGTGTACGGGCAAAAATACATCAAAATGAAGTGTTAGAAAAAATATGAAATAAAAACAGTACATTACTCCACGAGGGCGACAAAAAAAAATTCTAACAAGTGCAGCAATCACACGAGTTAGAAAAAGTGATTCGCACGAGGGATATACGAAATTTTATATTACAAGCTACCCGCAGTGATATAAATGTGTTTTCGCACTTTTTTTTCGAAATTTTATCACTTCACTAAAATCGAGGTTACTTTTTTTTAATAAATTTCGTAAAGTTTGAAACCCCTGTTCAATAGCAAATCTCTCGATGATTCCGAAAAGCAGCGTTGTTTGCCAGAAAAATAAAAAATTCGACGAGAAAAACGTGAAAATGATTTTCTTTTCTCTGCAAATATAAACAACCTTACGAAACCTTCAAACTTCGCACACTCGAGAATTGTCAAAATAAAATGACAATCAGAGAACGAATAGCCCGAACAACGATACATTAAGAGGGAACCGAAAAAACCATCCTCGCTTCTTAGCGTCAACACAAGATAACCAACGACCAATCCATCGCATGACTCACTTTCGTATATCCAAAGTCCGCCCGCAACGAGCCAACAAACCAACAAAATTGTGCCTACATTCCCAATATTTAACACACCTCAAATTTAGGATCGCCGTTATCGTTACATCCATTTGCATTTTTTCATCGCCGAGAAGACCCACGTTTACTTTGTCCTCTCGCGCGGGGCAACAATAACGCGGATGCGAGGTCGAGGCGAACGAGAGTCGCAATGTGCAGGAGGATGAGATCAGAATGTCTGAGCCCACGAGAGGATCTCATATCCGAGATAAGCCAAATGAAATTTTTTTCCATCTTCAATTTTATCCTCGCCATATTATATTACTTGATATTCCGCGGAAGAAACGGAGCGTAGGTGCGGGGAAGAAAGGGGGGGGGGGGGGGGGGGGAAAGGGGAGGGCGGAGGCCCCGTTGGTCTTGGTTAGCGGTCCTGCACTTTATTACCATAGCAGTTATTCCGATTACTTTACGAGGCTTGCGGACTCCGCGGAAAGTGAGGACGTTCGCGGAGGGCGGGAGCCCCGGATATATAGGCACCCCGCATATACCTATATTTATGTCCCCATATATACATACGTACATCATATACATATATATATATATCTATATAGACGTGCCTATCTAGCTTCTGTCTAGCTTTTAATATTCGCTTTTCCCCCGCCGCTTCTCATCCAGATGACGCGGACACGAGAGATCTAGGATAGAATTCCGGCAATAATACCCTACGTACTACGTAGGTACGTAGGATACGTACGACCCGGTGCGGAGCTCTTCCTCCAAGTTTTATCGGACGGGGTGCTGCAGCCGCAGTTCCGGCGATTCTCCCCCTTAAAGGGGGGTGGAAAGGGAAGGGGGTGGGGGTGGAAAGGGTGGAGGGTGGAGATTAACGACGCGTCCAGCAGTCGGTGAGCCGGTTGGGCCCGGGAGGAAGGAGAACGAGGTGGAAAACGAGAGAGAGAGAGAGAGAGAGAGAGAGAGAGAGAGAGAAGACTCACGATTCCACGTTGGTTCCGCACCCCCCCACAGCCTCTCACCCCCTCGCTATGTACCTGCTGCTTCCGCCGCTTCTGCTGGTCTTCCCTTTACGTCGTTGCTGCAGGATACTCGAGAAGAAATGAATCGGTCTTGGGGGCAAGGAGGGGAGTTAGGGGGGCGAACGAGGAACCATAAAAAAAACACATAGCGATCGCCGAGCGCTTCGAGCGGGGCGCGAACTATTCGCGAGTTCGTATATACTTCGGCCCCCGGACGCGAGAGAAACGCCCGGAGGCGACGGAAATAAAGGAGATAATAAAAAAGGAAAACGCAGTCATCCGATCCTGATGCAGAAAAGAGTGGAGGAAAGACGACGGACGAGAGCGAGAAGAAAACGGGGGGCTGAGGGGGCTGAGGGGGGGGGGGAAGACCCCCCGGGCGTGATCCAGTTGCTTCTCGCTTTTTCCGGCGCAGCGCGACGGACCAGAAAGTACCCTCGAGTTTTATTACCCCCCGGCCGGCGCGTCGTATGCGATTCCGCCGAGTCCGAGATTTACATAAAGGAGACTAACGACGAGCGAGCGGGGGGCTCGCGTGACGCGAAAACGGCGCTCCCGCTGCAGCTGCACTCGCCTTGCGCTGCACCCTTGCACCGCGCGGGTCGTCGAACACCTCTCGCCGGGAGGATGAACGAGGAGACACGGGCGAAGAATTTTTCAAACCCTTCCGCCTCCTTCGCCCTCCCCCCCCCCCCCCCCTCCCCCCCTGGGCATGCTGATGCACTGACACCTCGACGTATACCTGTATAGACCACCTTGCATAGACCACCCGACTTATACGTACAGGTACGACCGCAGCATCAGTTACCCCGGCTCCGGGAAGACGACTATTTGTCGCTCGGGCTAACGACCCCGGGGGGGAGGTTCGAGGCTGTGACGGAATATTAAAAAATTGCGCGGAAATCACGTGTGAAAAATAACATCGACGCGACGCGAAGAGATAGCGGGATTGGGAGGAGAAGAGTCCGCGTTCTGGCGGTGGATGTGGGGGGAGTTTTACACGTGGTTTTAATTTTTTTTTTTTTTTACTGGTTATTAAGACGGCGACGCGTGTTAAAAAACGGTCGTTTTTTAATATACTAGGCTAATCACACGCGCTGGCGCGCGTGCCTGAAAAACTTGCAAAAATCGACCCCAATTTTTTTTCTTTTCAAAATATCGACTTTTAACCTATACCATCGTTCTCAAGTCGCATATTCTACCCCCGAAAACACTGGTTATTAACCTTTTTTAATCGATTTTGAAAAAAATATTTTTTTGGCGACGAAAAAAAATTTTTTTCTGTCAGAAATCGTAGATCCGGCTCCCGACCGAAAATCGCCAAAATCGACCCCAATTTTTTTTCTTTTCAAAATATCTACTTTTAACCTATACCATCATTCTCAAGTCGCATATTCTACCCCCGAAAACACTGGTTATTAACCTTTTTTAATCGATTTTGAAAAAAATATTTTTTTGGCGACGAAAATTTTTTTTTTTCTGTCAGAAATCGTAGATGCGGCTCCGGACCGAAAATCGCTAAAATCGACCCCAATTTTTTTTCTTTTAAAAATATCGACTTTTAACATATACCATCATTCTCAAGTCGCATATTCTACCCCCGAAAACACTGGTTATTAACCTTTTATAATCGATTTTGAAAAAAAAATTTTTTTGGCGACGAAAAAAATATTTTTTCTGTCAGAAATCGTAGATCCGGCTCCCGACCGAAAATCGCCAAAATCGACCCCAATTTTTTTTCTTTTCAAAATATCGACTTTTAACCTATACCATCATTCTCAAGTCGCATATTCTACCCCTGAAAACACTGGTTATTAACCCGTTTTAAGCGATTTTGAAAAAAATATTTTTTTGGCGACGAAAAAAATATTTTTTCTGTCAGAAATCGTAGATCCGGCACCGGGCCGAAAATCGCCAAAATCGACCCCAATTTTTTTTCTTTTCAAAATATCGACTTTTAACCTATACCATCATTCTCAAGTCGCATATTCTACCCCCGAAAACACTGGTTATTAACCTTTTTTAAGCGATTTTGAAAAAAATAATGTTTGGCAACGTCCCAATGGGTTCGAATAATCGAAGTTCCACTGAAAACTAAAGTACAATAAACGCTATTAATAATGATGAAAAAATAAATAACTAAGGCCTGACGCGAGCATCAATAGGTTGGGCAGGCTTAAAGCAATCACGCTGTTCATTTTTTTTGCGAAAAAATTTCCATTAAAACGAAATTACAAATTATACTTTTTCATTCCTTATTTAAAGAAGCACTCGTGGCTCGGTTCGAGTGACTCTGATTTCACGTGGCTACAAATACACCCCGGGTGAATTAACGTAATTGCAACGAGTTTCCCGGAATAATTTATTTCCACGCTTTTTTTTTCTCGCCTGCGACAAATCGTCTCGTCCATCGAGTCTGAGTACGGAGAGCGCGGCGCGCGCTGAGAGTGGGTGCAGTGGGCGCGGGGCGTATATACGGCAATTAAGAGTCTCGCTAAGAGGCGCTCTTAACGGACGAGGTTGCGCGCGAAGTAGCGGCATTGTCGACTGATTAAAACGCGCGCGGTGCTTTGTGCCGAGGTGAAAACGCGAGCGCGCGCGCCTTTCGCGAGAACTCGCGCGATTCGTTTAAGTCGCGGCGACGGCGGCGGCGGCACCGGGCGAGAAGAAGCCACTCGGCGAACAACTGGGAATCGCGGGCTCGCGATTACTGAGCTTCTCCCGCTCTCGCCTTCTCGCGATTTTCCAACAGCGAAGATTTTCCGAGCATCGTCACGGCTGTACTTACAACTCCGGCGCATACGCTGCAGCTGTCTGACTGCCCTCCCAACGTAAGAGGGCAAAAGGGGTTCCCTTTTATCCCCCCCTCCCCCCCCCCCCCCCCCCCCCCTCCTCCACCTACAACTTCGTCGAGCGCAATTATCGGCGAAGATTTGAGAAACAGAGAGGCGCGAGCGTCGTGAACATCTGCACCGAGAATGCAAAGTGAATACAGTAGAACCTCGATTATATCCGAACCAATTGAGACCGAGATTAGTTCGGATAATCGAAACGTAGTTTTTTTTGGGACGGCATCGTAAACAACACGTTTTTTTACATAAAAATAGTAGATATATATTACATTTCTATATTTATATATGACGTTCAAAAACGTTTAAATAGACATCCCAAAATTAAACATCTGAAAAATGTTGAATTATTTTGTGCGTATTTAAGCAACATTTATCTTTCGCATGATATTGAAGTTTGCATCGTTGGAACGCATCGAAATTCAGAAAATAACAAAATTAATTCTAATTAACCCAGATGATTAAATTCGGTATAAAAAGTCATCATAGCAACTATTATGATGACTTTTTATACCTAATTTTATCATTGATTAGAATTAATTTTTCAGAATATTTAATCAGAGTTAATTGCAATTAATTTTTTTCTGAATTTCGTTGCGTTCCAACGATGCAAACTTCAACATCATATTTGAGAGTTCGGACGATCGAGGTGCGGATAATCGAGGCTCCACTGTACCGTGTTACCCACAGTTATATCGCACCTGCTGCGCCCAACGAGGCCAGATACATCCGAACACGTGAAACAATAGAGCCCGACGCTTTTTCCCCGTGATTTCATTTATCCCGTTGAAGGTGCAACAGACGCTCCACCGTTGGGCTGCCGGGCGCTTCGTCGCTTCCAGAGTCTCCGCCGTGCACTTTGCGCACTGTACACTTCACACGACGACTATATATACGAGAGAGCGAAGCCACCGTCGTGTTCCTTTGTTCCACTGTAGCAGCAAAGTTGTAAAATGTTGCCGGAAGCGCAGCACAAGGGCGCGAGCGATTTTACTCGAGCGCGCGATTTTATATATATATACGTCAACCGAGGGGGCGTTATATGTATTTCCGGGGGGGGGGGTCGAAAAGGAGTTTTCGAGGCTGCGGATGACGGGAGCCAATCGAGAGAGGAGAATACCGTCCGGACGGCACGCAGCTCGGAGTTGGAACCACCGCGAAACTTCTGGTGTGTCCGAAGCACACACAACGATCAGTCCTTCTCCTCGCTCCGACTCTTTCGCGACGAGTGAGATGGAGAGGGGTGAATTTCTCCCTCAGTCGGAGGGAGTGATGTATATCTGTATATATGGCCTAGCGGAGGACGAGCGTAAACCAGAGAGTGAGTTTGGTTGCCGACAGCCAGCACTAATCCTCCCCCCTCGTCGTCGTCGGGGACTTGGGTGTTCACCGCTCGCGACGACGACGACGACGACGACGAAGGGTTCGCCGCAATCCCGTTCGGTGGACCAAGTGCTCGGTTAAGAAGTTAAATCGGTCCCTGAAGGAGCGCCCGCTTTTCCGTCTGCCTACCCCGTCGCCTCGTTTACCCCCCGTTGGTGTAACGACCACCGAGGCCGGTGAGGCACGCGAAGTCCACACGTCCGGGTGTGCCGACTCGCCCCGGGTAGATGAGACGAGACGGCAGAAAAGGCGTCACTGGAAAACATTTTTCGCACTCCTGCACTCAGAGAAAAAAAAATATATATATAAAGAGGCGTTTATTTCGTACGCACCATGCAAAAAAAAACATAGTAGAATTAAAAAAAAAATATATAGTAGTAAAATATAGTAGAATAGTTGGTCGATCTATAATGGAACGCAACGAAATTCAGAAAAAAAAAATATTCTTAATAACCCAAATTATAAAACTAGGTATAAAAAGTCATCATAACGATTAGTTGCTACGACGATTTTTTATACCTAATTTCATCATTTGGGTTAAATATAATTAATGTTTTTTTTCTGAATTTCGTTGCGTTTCAACGATGCAAACTTCAGCATCATGAACTATACCGATATAATTCGCAGGAGAAACGATCACATCGATTGGTACTGGATACTATGTATTTTATTAGTTCAGCTATTATTACGTTTGCAGCTATTACTTTTTTCTCATTGTCGTAACTATAAAATATAAACGTTCCCTCTGGGAATTATACTGTATAGTAAAAATATAGTATTGTTGTTTCAACCATGTTTTTCTCTCAGTGCGGGTCTTGGGGATTTCGTCACGTTCCTGGGTCGAAAAGTGACGCGACGGTGAATTATCGACGAGCCCGAGGAGACTCGTCGATCTCTCGCCTCCCCCGTTTTCACAAATTTTTCAACGCGGGATTCACAAAAATCCGTGAATTATATTCCGGCGTTGACGCGCTCGCGACGTTGACGTGATTCTATATGAATTATGCCCGGTGAAATTACGAGAGATATCTCTGTATTTTCGGTGAAGTTAGAATAATTAAAGATTGATGAGGCGTTCGGGATTCAAATATAGAAAGCTGATAAAAGTTGATGATTTTTGGTTCATCCTCGAGTGACACGAATATCGCCTCGATTGATCTTGTATTTTTCGCATTGTCTATTTTTTATTTTTATTTTTCGTGTCTCGTTTCACTTTTTTTTAACGTTCGCTGATAAAAGTTGATGATTTTTGGTCCATCCTCGAGTGACACGAATATGAATATCGCCTCGGTTGATTTTGTATTTATCGCATTGTCTATTTTTTGTTTTTATTTTTATTTTTATACATATATTTTTTTCGTGTCTCGTTTCGCTTTTTTTGTTTAAACGTTCGCTGATAAAAGTTGATGATTTTTGGTTCATCCTCGAGTGACACGAATATCGCCGTGGTTGATTTTGTATTTTTCGCATTGTCTATTTTTTATTTTTATTTTTCGTGTCTCGTTTCATTTTTTTTTTAACGTTCGCTGATAAAAGTTGATGATTTTTGGTCCATCCTGAAGTGACACGAATATCGCCTCGATTGATTTTGTATTTCTCGCATTGTTTATTTTTATTTTTATTTTTATTTTTATTTTTATTTTTATTTTTCGTGTCTCGTTTCGCTTTTTTTTTTTAAACGTTCGCCTGGCCATATAGAAGAGGCCGAGTCACTGAGTCTCGAGGTCCGGTTCTCCCACGAGGGAGAGACAAGAGCGCGTGTAAATTCGCATTTTATTCGCCTTCGGGGAGCGGCCTCGAGGCGCGGCAACGTCGGGAAACTCGGGCTGTTCGAGGCTGCAGCGGCGTCTTCGAGTCGGGGTGGGTAGCCAGGTGGATGTAGTACGTACGTTGGGTACATAGAAATAACGCGATGGGTATACGCTCACTCGGCTCTCGGCGCTCATCTCGTCTTTTCTCCCCGTCCGCGCCGTTTCGCTACCCTCTCGGCAGCCGCTCGTCTCAACGATCCGCCGCGCGACCCGGTATCTCGGGCTCCTCATCTCCGCTCCGTCTCTCGGCTCCGAAGCTAATGGATACGCGCGGGAATTACCCAGGTGAATTTTTCCTCCAACGGCGCCGCGGGAACGCGACCCACCAATGGGAATAACGCTCGTAAATTAGATGCCTCTCTCGCAGCAGCGGCTGAAGCATCGAAGCTCTTTTGTTATTGCATGATATCATTTTTTTTTTTTTTTTTTGGGAAATGAAAATATAGAATGTGAAGCTGGATATTGCGAGCCAGAGACAGCGAGGAGCGATGGAACGAGGGTGAAATTCACAGGGGGTTGGATACAAATTCTGTTAGGGTTCTGTTTGAGCCCCAGAAAGCAACACCGCACGATATTTCTAATCGGGTCAGTGATCGAAATTTATGAATCGAAGATATAGTAGTTCGCTTTATTGAGAATAGAGCGAAACATGATGGATGCCATTAAGAGAGCCCTGGAATCGTTCCCCACAGCATAGTTTTTTCCGAGCAAAATACAGAGCCGGATATTGCGAGCCAGAGACAACGAGGATCACTGGATTCCAGCACGAAATTCACAGGGGGTTGATTACAAACCCTGTCGGGCTTTACTTGTACTCCGAAAGCAACACCACACGATATTTATAATTGGGTCAGTAATTGAACCTCATGAATCAAATATCAGTTTGCTTCATTGAGAATAGAGCGAGTCACGATGGATTCCATTAACAGCCCTCGAATAGTTCCAAGCAACAATTTTTTTTTCGGAGCAAAATACAGAGCCGGATATTGCGAACCAGAAACAGCGAGGAGCAATGGAACGAAGGCGAAATTCACAGGGGGCTCATTACACCACATGATACTTCTAATCGAGTCAGCAATCGAATTGTATTCCATTAGTGGCCCTCGAATAATTCTGCATAACACAATTTTTTCGGAGCAAAATAAGAGACAACGAGGATCAGTGGATTCCAGCACGAAATTCACAGAGGATTGATTACAAACCCTGTCGGGTTCTACTCGTACCCCGAAAGCAACACCACACGATATTTATAATTGGGTCAGTAATCGAACCTCCTGAATCAAATATCAGTTCGCTTCATTGAGAATAGAGCGAGTCACGATGGATTCCATTAACAGCCCTCGAATAGTTCCAAGCAACAGTTTTTTTTTCGAAGCAAAATACAGAGCCGGATATTGCGACGAGCCAGAAACAGCGAGGAGCAATGGAACGAGGGCGAAATTCACAGGGGGGTTCGTTACCAAACACCGTCATAGGGTTCCATTTGTGCCACCGAAAGCAACACCACACAATATTTCTAATCGGGTCCGTAATCGAACTTTATGAATCAAACATATAGCAGCTCGCTTTATTGAGAATAGAGCGAGCCACGATGGATTCCATTAACAGCCCTTGAATGCTTCCACCCGTCTCACTGTGCCGCGGTGTATGCCCACTCGAAATAGAAATCGAGCTGGGCAAACACCGCAGACAGCCAGTAGATACAGACCATTGAGTGCCGGCATAGAGAAACCACGTACACCGCACCCCGAGTGTAGTCAATAGAGTCAACCGGACTCCCCGCTCTCTCTCTCTCTCTCTCTCTCTCTCTCTCTCTCTCTCTCTCTCTCTCTCTCTCTCTCTCTCTCTCTCTCTCTCTCTCTCTCTCTCTCTCTCTCTTGACGGCGTCGCGCACGAGCCGAGTGCTATCTCTGGCGCTCCAGCTTCTCCATGTATTCCAAGGATTGAGTGGCCCACAGACCCCGCAGGATGCCTGGCTGGCTGGCTGCTGGTTTCCTCCGTCGTTCCGTGCGGCTATTGCGCGGCCGTCCAAACGTCTTCCATGTATGTCTTTCATCCCCTAACGGAGTCACCGCAATTTTCAGCCCAATGAACGAGTCATAGCGACTCGCAAAACGCGTCACGTCACAGGAGGAACCTGCTATTGTGATGTGACGACGTTCACGACGTTGAACTTTGCATCGTTGGAATGCAACGAAATAAAAAAAAATTAATTCTGATTAACCCAAATGATTTAATTAGGTGTAAAAATTCATCGTGGCAATTAGTTACTATGGTGACTTTTTATACCTAATTTAATCATTTGGGTTAGTTAAAATTAATTTCTTGTCTGAATTTCGTTGTACTCTAACGATGCAAACTTCAACATCATCGACGTTCGAACCTTCCGGTAAACTATACGTCTTCTATGTATGTCTTTCATCCCCTAACGGAGTCACCGCAATTTTCAGCCCAATGAACGAGTCATAGCGACAAACGCGTCACATCACAAGAGGAACCTCCTTGTGATGTGACGACGTTCACGACGTTGAAGTTTGCATCGTTGGAATGCAACGAAATAAATAATTAATTAATTTTGTTTAACCCAAATGATGAAATTAGGTGTAAAAATTCATCGTGGCAATTAGTTACTATGGTGACTTTTTATACCTAATTTCATCATTTGGGTTAGTTAGAATGAATTTCTTGTCTGAATTTCGTTGTACTCCAACGATGCAAACTTCAACATCATCGACGTTCGAACCTCCCGCTAAACTTTCGACCTGAAACAGCGTTTACAGAAAATTACTTCTACTCGTCGTGACATTGTTTTACAATTTAACCCACGTCTTTCTTTTTTTTTTCAACCGCACAACTTTCTCCGCTGGGAACTAAGAGAAGGCGCGACCGACCCACTGACGTCGGGCAAGCCAGCGCAGGACGTTTGCTCGTGGAAAGATATTTCGTGTGCTCGTAGAAACCAACGTGGACAGTCGAGTCGTGAGCAGAGGAAGAGAGCATCGAACGATCGTGTGTTCGATGCACGTAGCCTGGGCGTGATCGAGGGAGATGCTCACAACAGCGGGTGGAGAGCATCAGAGCAAGAGAGAGAGAAGAGGACGAGGAGGACCAGAAGCGCGACGGAGGCAGCGAGGCACCGGTAGCTAATTATACTCGGGGGAGATCCGTCGATGCGATTCGCGCAGCTGACCGGGGGCAGCGCAGGCCGGGCAGGTTGCTCGGGTTCTGCAGGGGATCACCCGAAGGTCCGCGTGGCTTTCATACACTGTTCGAGTACGATTCGCTGCCTCGTTAACCGCACTCTATCCGCTCTCTCTCTCTCTCTCTCTCCTATCAGTTTTCCCGATATTCGCTCTGCCGTACGTTCGCCATTCGATAATGCGGTACGTACGTTTCGCTTTGCATTGCACACGGGGCACAAAGAGAGGGGAAAGAGAGGACTGAGAGAGGTTGGTACACGTGTTACTCGCGTCTGCCGGCGCCGTTGGTGCTTCACGAGCCACGAGACACGAGAGTCATCCAAGTGTTGTTCGATTGTGCGAATAGAACATTCGAACGAGGCTGCCCGCTTTTGTATATAACTATATACTGAGTGGGTGATAACTGCGAATAGCTGCAAGGGCTGCAGATAATATCGCGTCATATATATATATATATATACACTGAAATATATATATATATATATATGTGTGTATAAATATATCTAGATGTTCGTATATAAAGTGCAGACTACGTGTGGACGCCCAGAGGGAAGACTAAAACTTCTGCACTACCGCTGTATCGTTTCGTGTTTCATGTTTCATGTATAAGTTACAGTTGTGCGTCGCCCGCGCGGTGTGTCTTAGTATCCTTTCGAAATGTCCTTTCATGCGAAATGGGCGATATCTCGGAGGCCGCCCGAGTGCCGAGAGTCGTCGTCGTCGCTGCCGCACGAGGGAAGACGGCGTGCCGGAGATATTTCGACGTTTCGAACTTGCCAAGAGAGCGCACCGGTATTATAGCGCCTATGCGCTACCGACTCGCGTACAGATACACCGGGGGGAGTCTGTGATTTTGTTCGAGTTGCCTCGTTTCCACCGCCAACGAGCAAATTATCAGTCCGCCCAACGAACAATCGCTCCGCGCAATTCGCATCCACCTCTATATCTCTTTCTCTCTCTCTCGCTCTGGCCGTAACTTTTCGCTGTTTCGAGAGAGTTAAGACGCTCGTTGTAAATTGCGGTAACAATGATACTGGCGCGATTTGAATGCTAGAACGACTCTGTGGCTCGCGGTCGCGGGTTATCTCGGTGAGAGCGAATTCATTGCTGGCGAGGAGAGAGCAGAGCGAGGAGACGGAATTGAGGGTGCGAGAGGGAGGGATAAATTCGTGAAACGACGTCGATACGAAGCCACACGGTATGCCAGTCGCGTCCTTCTCTCTTCCTTCCTTCCCACCGCCTTCTCGTTTCTCTTTCTTCAAAGCGCGTTCATGAATTGTGCACCACGTTTCTGTTATGCGCCCAGTTGCATATAGGTATACAGAGCATCCCACGTCGCTCTCGCTGGCCTGCGGAGAGACCGCAGCGCGGCAGTTACCAACTTTTCGGTCACTCCTGCGGAATTTCGTTTCCTTGCGATATCGAGTTACCGCCCGCTCGGTTTGTGAGGGAGTCTCTCGTTTTAACTAGCGGAGTCGACGAGAACACGAGACTCGCCGGACACTGCGGAGAAGCGCCGCGCACGGCCGACGAGCGGCAAAAAGCTTCGGGCATAAACACGTTTGTGGTACGAACACAATATGCCAGGTTGCGTCCAGCAGATCCGTTTTCGTGTAGTTGTGTTTGCGTTGCGATGTGTAATGCCTGTTTAAACATCACGAAGTCCTCCGCGCTCTGGTGGGCAGCAGCGTGATTAATAATGTCGCTGCGATTATTTGCGCTGGGGTGAAACTCCATTTCTCAGGCTGGGATTATTCATTGGCTGTTATCGGCCACAGGCTGCGGGTTATCAATGTCAGGAGCAGGGATGTCGAGCGTTCGTTACTTTTGAATGCACACTTGTTTTTATAATTTGTTTATTATTAAACGTTTGGTGAACGTGGCCTACACGTTATGTAACTCAAGGTTTTAATTCAATGTAACATCCTTGAAACACATTTTTGGTAATAAGTTTCATACGAAAAATCGCAGAAAGCAAATATAAGGAGAAACGAGTAACGGTGAAAGTAGCGATCGTTACTTTTCTTCGTTAAATTTACTTTTTATTATCTTTTTTCATGAAATTTATTGAAATTATTATTTTTTTTTCATGAAAAAAATTATTATTTTAGACATTATTATTTTTTCATGAATTTATTTCTTGATTTATAAAAATGTGTTTTAAGGATTCTTCAGACAGTTGAAACATTGAGTTATATCAAATGTAGGCCACGTTCACTAAACATTTAATAATAAACAAACTATAGGGTACAGAGAAAAAAGTGTGTATTTAAAAGTAAAGAACGCTTCACATCTCTGGTCAGTAGGACTGAAAGACGTTGTGTGCCTCGTGGAGTCAATGTCTCTGAAATAAAAACTATGTGATTAAAGATAACTCTGGTGCTTTGGGTGTTCTTTCAGTATTTTTCTATATTATCATACATTTTCTCCTCTTTGCGCTTCGCGAATGTTTTACCGAGCAAAATGCATTCATCTGACTCATTCAAGGTAAGTAACGTGGCATCGTGTTTTTTTTTTCCTTTTTTGCATTCCACGGTACGACGCAAAGAAAAAACACGATGCCACCATTCATCGTATGACGCTACGATGAATAATCCTGACGACAATTTTACCCGACAATCTTGAAATTACACTCGACACAATGTCCGGCAAATTTGCGAGCTGTTTTACTGACCTGTCGAGGGCTCGAAGGTGAAGCACCAGCGGCTGGTCCCGAGCGGCCTCCGACGCGTCTCGTCGCACGCGATTCCGATGCTGCCGCAAGGACGCCGCGTCGTACCTCGCGATTCCGTAGTGTCCGATGTAAGAGCCGCGCGTGATTCCTGGAAGATGAAAAAAAAATCGTGAGTATTACAGACAAAAATCTACCGAGTCAGCGCAAAGATTTTTTTTTTCTTCTTATTTCATAGACGCAAAAAATGCGCAACGAAAAAAATGTTTCGTCGTTGCGCAACTTTCCTATGACAATGTCGCTATTTCACACGAATAAAAAAAAATCTTATTAGCGTTACGAGGCGCGTCTGGAAGACGGAAAAAAACAGTGAGTATCACAGACAAAAATCTACCGAGTCAGCGCAAATTTTTTATTTTTTTTCTTATTTCATAGACGAAAAAAATGCGCAACGAAAAAAATGTTTCGTCGTTGTGCAACTTTCCTATGACAATGTCGCTATTTCACACGAATAAAAAAAATCTTATTAGCTTTACGAAGCGCGTCTGGAAGACGGAAAAAAACAGTGAGTATTACAGACAAAAATCTTTCGAGTCAGCGCAAAGAATTTTTTTTTTTCTTATTTCATAGACGAAAAAAATGCGCAACGAAAAAACTGTTTCGACGTTGCGCAACTTTCCTATGGCAATGTCGCTATTTCGCACGAATGAAAAAAAAAATCTTATTAGCGTTACGAGGCGCGTCTGGAAGACGAAAAAAAAGGTGAATATTACAGACAAAAATCTTTCGAGTCAGCGCAAAGAATTTTTTTTTTCTTTTTCTTATTTCATAGACGAAAAAAATGCGCAACGAAAAAAATGTTTCGTCGTTGCACAACTTTCCTATGGCAATGTCGCTATTTCACACGAATAAAAAAAAATCTTATTACCGTTACGAGGCGCGTCTGGAAGACGAAAAAAAAACCGTGAGTATTACAGACAAAAATCTTCCAAGTCAGCGCAAAGAATTTTTTTTTTTTTCTTATTTCATAGACGAAAAAAATGCGCAACGAAAAAACTGTTTCGTCGTTGCGCAACTTTCCTATGGCAATGTCACTATTTCGCACGAATGAAAAAAAAAAAATCTTATTAGCGTTACGAGGCGCGGGGCCGGCAAGCGGCGCGCGTGGCTGGCTTTGAGGAAGGTCGTTAAGTCTCTCGCGAGCGAGCAGCACACACACGAGCTGGATCAAATATAATAACACGTGCGGGGCTGCAGGAGCCATAGACTGGCGTGCGCGTTATTGCAGCCGGAGAATAATGTGCAGTTAATGCATAAAGTGCGAGGCTACGTATATATGCAACGTGTGGCTGACTCTCGCGTATATATACGCAACGCCCGGGAGTGGAGCACACGAAACGCCGCGTGCACACGCGGAATAACAATATATATATAACAATTTGTGGAACGGGGGCGTCGTGTGCGCGCAATGAAAAATATATAATACAAAACAAAATAAATAAATAAATAAAAACGGAATTGCGCGGCGCAACGATGAATCCGGAAAGCGGGCGGAATAATTGGCATTACGTCGAGGTAACAGATTGTAACGCTCTCGTTTGCGAACGGCGGGGCGAGCGGTGCGAGAGGGCGCGTGCCGAACTCTGTGGGAGAGCCGCGCGCGCGCTACGCCGGCGGCGGGAAATTACCCGCGTTGTTAATTCGGAGTCATTAGGCAGCGGTGGTGCGGTGCGCTGCATCGACGGTGCAATGCAGCCCCCGCCCGCCCGCCCGACCGCTCGGCACGTACCCCGCACGAAATCCTCCGGAAATTTTAGCCAACTCCGGACTCACCCGCAGCCCCCCGCAACGCAGGCCGTCCCTCTGATGCCACCAACAGCAGCAGCAGCAGCAACAGCAGCAGCAGCGGACTGAAACGTCGATTGAGCGCGACTCGAAATCTCGATATTCTGACTCTGGTCACGAATATGGTATTCGTGGTCGGTTTGTCGAATCCTCGAGTGAGGGTATTTGGGAAAATGTAATATAGGGTTTGGGAAAAAATTGTGGTTTGCGATGATTTTTTTTTTTTTTTTTTTTTTTTTTGGAGCAGCAGATTAAAACGTCGATTGAGGGTGACTCAGAATCTCGATATTCTGACTCTCGTCACGAATATGCTATTCGTGGTCGGTTTGTCGAATTCTCGAGTGAGGGTATTTGGGAAAATGTAATATAGGGTTTGGGAAAAAATTGTGGTTTGCGATGATTTTTTTTTTTTTTTTTTGGAGCAGCAGATTAAAACGTCGATTGAGGGTGACTCGAAATCTCGATATTCTGACTCTGGTCACGAATATGCTATTCGTGGTCGGTTTGTCGAATCCTCAAGTGAGGGTATTTGGGAAAATGTAATACAAGGTTTGGGGAAAAATTGTGATTTGTGGAGACTTTTTTTTGGAGCAGCAGATTAAAAAGTCGATTGAGGGTGACTCAGAATTTCGATATCCCAACTCTGGTTGTGAATTCTAATTTTTTTGTCGCGGGTTTGTCTGGCCCTCGAGAACATTTGAGGACACTTGGAAAAATGTGATTACATTTGGAAAAATGTAAAACAAGGTTTGGGAAAAAATTGTGATTTGGGAAGATTTTTTTTTTAGCAGCAGAATAAAACGTCGATTAAGGGTGACTCAGAATATCGATGTTCCCAACTCTGGTCATGAATTCTACTTTAATTTCGCCGCCAGCTTGTCTGGCCCTCCAGGATATTTGAGGACATTTGGAAAAATGTGACTGAAGGTTTCGAGACAAAAAATAGGGACCAGTGTTATTTTTTGTGTTTTTTTGCAAAGAAGCCACGATTTCTCGCATCAACTGACGGATTTACCTTTCACCGCAGGATGTCAGAAAGATGTTTGATAGTCTCAAACAAAAAAGGAAAAAAAAACTTAGGAATCATCTCGTTCCCGTTCCTCGCGGCTTTCCGATCCGGCCGATATTGGGCAGCGTTAAAAGTCAGAAACGACAGAAACAGACCACTTTCAATTTCCTGCCTTTGAAAAGTGTTTCACCCGCTATTTCTTTTTCCCCTCTCCTCATCCTTCCGGGACGTTAATGACGCCGGTTCTTTCGCTCCACTCGCGAGTGTCGTGTGTTTTTCTCTTTTCGCGCGCGCCAAAGGGCTCGACTTCCGCTTTCGAGAGGCGGAGGAAGAGGAGACAAATCGAGTGTAAAAGTGCAGGGAAAAGCACTTCCGCCGTGGAAAAAGGACTCGGTTCGTCGTGGTGTGTGACGTTGATTCGGAGCTGCAGGATTGGACGGAGGTTGCGCTCTCGAAGATGAAGTAATCCAGTACGGAGTCCGCCCGACGTGTTTTATTTTTTTTCCCCTCCTCTTCTTCTTCGTTTTTTTTTCGCTCCACAGAGATCCGTACATGTGTGCTTAGGATGAGAACCGTGAGGAAGGAGAAGAAGAGAACCAAGAGAGGAAGGTACGAGGGTCCCGCGCAATCTGTGCGGGGCGATGAACGGAAGAGAAGCGCTACGTGAGTAACGCGGAGTCGAGAGACTCGATGTATAAATACAGGGAGGGAGGTACGAAGGGCTGGAAGGGCGAGAAGGGCGAAGCGGGTGGCCGGCGGCGTTTGGCTGGGTAGACAATAAAATCTCGTGTTTACTCGTTCATCTCGTGAACGTCGTCATGACGACGAACTACCTGCTCGATTCAGCTCTCGGCCCTTTCAGAGCACTAACTCATTTCGCAATACGAGAGCCGCATCTGCCCGCCCCGCGCGCTGCATATTCCCGAGAGTCGAGAGCTTGTAAATGATTTAATTCAATTAATATGCTATTTTGGAGAGAACGAGGGTCATGGGTCACTCCGGCTGACGAATCTGCGTGTTAGGGTCAACGCGATTTTCCTCATTCGAGGCACAACGAATGTCGGGTACTTAAAAAGGTAAACCGTGCTTCCTACAATCCTGCAAGATTGCTTGTCAATAATTTTGTTAAATAACGATGTTGAAGTTTGAATCGTTGGGATGCAACGGAATTCAGAAAAAATTGTAATTAACCCAGATGATGAAGGGCACGAATTTTTTTTTGTACCCTTAGTTGCTATGGTGACTTTTTATACCTGTTTTCATCATTTGGTTTAATTACAATTATTATTTTTTATTTCGTTGCATTCCAACGATGTAAACTTCAACATCATGAGTTTTTATATCTATTTTCATCATTTGGGTTAATTGCAATCAATTTTTTTCATCTGAATTGCGTTGCATTCCAACGAAGCAAACTTTAACATCATGTCAAAAATGGCTTGTCAATAATTGTTCGATAAAATCAATTATCGAATATTGTGCTCCAAATATGCGATCGATTGGTTTCGAGATACGAAGCGCGCAATTATTTATTTTCGGTGAAAGACGCAGAGTGAAAGTAATTTTCAGTCGAGAAGCGACTACAGAGGAATCGATAATTGATCGAAATAAAAATAACGCTTCTAAACACAGAAATTATTTCGTCTAGGTGAAAGACAGAGAGAAGGATATTTTGCGTCGAGAAGTCATATCGATGTAGGACAGAGAGTGATAAATTCGAGGCCAGTGTGACGAAGCCGTGACAAAGCCTAGATCCCTGCGGGGAACCTGACCGAGGCGCGATTTTCCCAAGAGAAGTGCCATAGGGGTCGAACCGCCTCTTTTTCCTTTTTTTTTCTCCTACTTCAACTCCACATAATCCACGTATATAACAAATCCGTTACATATTTCAGCGCCTCGCACTGCGGTTTCCACGTTGTACCGCTAGCTGCGCGTCGCTCGCGAGCGCGTTGTCTGTGCAAATTTATCGTACAGTCGAGTCTCGTATAATCGCGCAACCGGAGCCACGGCGGGCGATAACGACGAGCGGCGCAGTAACACCGCAATAATACCGCTGGGCGTTCATGAATATACACGGAGGCGATTGGAGGCTGCGCCGCACAGTCAAGACGGGCTGCATCGTCTCTTCAAGGTGCGACGACGGCTTATAGAGAGACAGAGAGAGAGAGAGAGAAAGTAACTAAAAGAAAGGGAGAGTTGGAAAACCGAGAGTCAGTAGAAAATGCAAAACTTCTCAACCTTCATTTTAGCCCACGATATTCGAGTTCCTCAGCGAGCATTTTTTTTTTCTACCTGGGAAAAAATTTGCGATACGAATATTCGCAGCTATCTCTCCGGTTCTTTTGGCAGCTACGAGGCAACCGCGACGGCTGCAGGTATTCAAAATACCTCGAACGTCGCCAGCGATTTCCACAGAAGCAGAAGCGGAAGGGAACTTTCGATTTCAGACCAGGGAGTCGCTATGAGAAAGATATATATTTTTTCAGATTTTTGAAGATCGAGGCACGAAAAGGACCCGCTTGGCTGAGATCAGTAAAGAATGGTGTTGAAGTTTGTCTCGTTGGAATGCAACGAAATACAGAAAAAAAAGAGTTCTAATTAACCCAAATGATGAAATTAGGTACAAAGACTCTTCAAGGTGCGACAACGGCTTATAGAGAGAGAGAGAGAGAAAGTAACTAAAAGAAAGGGAGAGTTGGAAAACCGAGAGTTAGTAGAAAATGCAAAACTTCTCAACCTTCATTTTAGCCCACGATATTCGAGTTCCTCAGCGAGATTGTTTTTTTTTCTACCTGAGAAAAAATTTGCGATACGAATATTCGCGGCTATCTCTCCGGTTCTTTTGGCAGCTACGAGGCAACCGCGACGGCTGCAGGTATTAAAAATACCTCGAACATTACCAGCGATTCCCACAGAAGCAGAGAGCGAGAGGGAACGGCCGAAGGAGCGATTTTTATTCGCCAACCATTCGGGGAATTCTCAAAGTTCGACGAACGGTGATATTCGGAAAAGAGAAACGACGGGCCGAACTTGGACTGGTTCTGGCTCGCCAGGACGACGGGGAATACCCGAGAGCCGGACGCGCGACCCTCGCGGTGGAGGTGGAAGAGAGGAGACGACAACGGGTATTAAATTCTCGCGTAACCTGCATTACCAGTGATAAATCGGATAGAAGTCGAAGCGAATTCTCCCCGACTCGACAGCCCCGGACCGTCTCCGGGGATCAACCGGAGGCAACGAGTCACATTTTTCGTTCACTCCAGCAAAAGCCAAACATTAAACAACATCACGGAAATTCCCTCTATATCTTCCCACCGTCATATAAATCGTCCCTTCGTAGGGATGAAAAAAAAAAAAAAAAAAAAAAAAAAAAAAAAAAAAAAAACGAATCGCTCTCCCTCCGTCCGCCCATCGATCGAACCTCGCGACATATCGTCCAACATTTGATTTCGTAATTGAGCACCGCCCGAGATTCGAGTGGTTTACACCGCGAGGGGCGCGCGGGCGACGAGCCGAGATAATAATTCATTTGGCTTTGGACGCTGAGCCGATCGAGTCGCGAGGCGAACCGAAAATTGTCAGATTGATTCGATCAATTTTCGCGGACAACCCGCGCACCGATTGTCCCTCGCGGTGCGTCCTAATGGTTCGTTATACGAATTCGTTTCGCGAATCCCTGCGACCCGCGACGTGGGAAATATATTTTTTTCGTCGGTTATGTTGAAGTTTGCATCGTTGGAATGTAACGAAATTCAGAAAAAAAGATAATTCTAATTAACCAAAGTGATGAAATTTGGTACAAAAAGTCATCGTAGCAATTAGTTGCTATGATGATTTTTCTAATTCTAATTAAACCAAATGATGAAAATAGAATTAACTTTTTTTTTCTGAGTTTCGTTGAATTCCAACGATGCAAACTTCAACATCATTTTCGTCGAGCGTGTTTCGAGCCTCGCTGTTTTTTTTTTTTTGCCCCCCCCCCCTTGCGTTTTTTCGCGAAAAAAAAATTTCCGATTTCGTAAAGTTTGATGACCCTATCCGACGGGAAATTTCCCGCTGATTCCGAAAACCACCGTTATTTGCCCGAAAAATGAAAACTTCGACGAGAAAAATGCGAAAAATGATTTTTCACTTTTTTCGGAATTTCATCTCTTCACTAAAATCGAGGTTACTTTTTCTTGGATTGATGGAACCTGGATTTTCTTTTTTCGTTCGAAAGAAAACTCTATAACGAAGAGAATGCCGCAAAGCCGAACGCGATATCTTGATTTCTGAATTTTTTACAGAATTTTAAAGCCAGACCCTCAAAAATCGCAAATTTTTAGAAGGGGTACCCCTTGCGTTTTTTCGCGAAAAAAAAATTTCCGATTTCGTAAAGTTTGATGACCCTATCCGATGGGAAATTTCCCGCTGATTCCGAAAACCACCGTTATTTGCCCGAAAAATGAAAAATTCGACGAGAAAAATGCGAAAAATGATTTATCACTTTTTTCGGAATTTCATCACTTCACTAAAATCGAGGTTACTTTTTCTTGGATTGATGGAACCTGGATTTTCTTTTTTCGTTCGAAAGAAAACTCTATAACGAAGAGAATGCCGCAAGGCGGAACGCGATATCTTAATTTCTGAATTTTTTACAGAATTTTAAAGTTAGACCCTCAAAAATCGCAAATTTTTAGCCTCGCTTTCGAGCCTCGCTGTTTCTTTTTTTTATTTTTGTTTTGTTTTTTTGTTTTTCGAATCTCCGCAACGTTGGAGAGAGAGATTGCGGCCTCCTGATTGTCATCCGAGCCAGCGGCGCGCAATACAAAGCCCGGTGGGCGTCGGTGGGCGACCGAGTTGGCAACAATAGGCCGGCTCGGGTCTTTCGGAAGCCAAGTGAGAGAATTTGACACCGACCCCAGCGGTGTTTCCCCCCCGAGTTTACCCCGGCCATACGCGAGCGAACAGCCGCCCGCGAGCGGGGGTAGCAGTGTCGCGCGCCCGCACCCCCCCGGGCTAAATGCAACCGGGCGTGTAAGCGCACTTACCGGCTCGGATTACTTGGGGAGGTTGGTGGGAGTCGACTGGGAAGAGGGAGAAGGAGTCAACAGCTAGGGAAGGAGAGGCCGGCGGTGCTCGCGAGCGAGGGGAGAGCCTCGTACGAATCCTTTCCGGCCCCCCCAAGTTTCATCCCAGAAAGCTCCGCTAAGTACAGTGGAATCAGTGGGACTGAGACGCGGAAAGACCGGGAGAGGCGGAAGTCGAAGAAGGAGGATTTCTCACGAGATCCCCCCGCGTTACGAGCAACCCGGGGATCTCGCGAAACTTCGCAGCCGGCGAGTTGATTGCCAAGTTGACGATAAAGAGACAAATGACGGGACAACCGAAGCTGGAGGCTGTTTGTAGCGAGAGAAGAGAGAGAGAGAGAGAGAGAGAGAGGAGAAGCGTGCTGGTGCATTTGAAAACGGGAATGCGAGATCTCGAGTTGTAAGTCGGGGACTTCGCGTTTCAATCTTGTGGATCACAAACTTTTGATTTCAGACCAGAGAGTCGCTATGAGAAAAATATGTTTTTTTTAGATTTTTGAAGATCGAGGTACGAAAAGGTCCCGTTTATCTGAGATCGGTAAAGAATGGGGTTCAAATGTGCGTTGGAATGCAACGAAATTCAGGAAAAAAATGTGTTCTAATTAACCCAAATGATGAAATTAGGTACAAAAAGTAATCATAGCAACTATAATGAGCAATGCTGATTTTTTATACCTAATTTCATCATTTGGGTTAATTAGAATTATTTATTTCTCTGAATTTAGTTGCATTCCAACGATGCAAACTTCAACATCATAGCAAAGCGACTGCAATCAAATTAATTTCTACAGTCGCTTCGTCTCATCGACGATTAGAACAAGCGACGCGAATAAACGATAACTAAAAGGTCTCGCGGCAACGTCTCGCAGACACCGCGGAGTTCCCTCCGTGGAGCTCGAAATGTCAACAAACAGATAAACAGTCCAAACATGAGCGCAGTCGACTCGAGACCAAAACCTCTCTCCACAGAGCGTAGGATAATTCCATCTAAAATTCGTCCAAGTTGAACGGATTGACAAACGACGGACGAATGTTTTCTGTTTCTTTTCTCTCTCATATCCCGTTACAAGAGGCTAGGAGTCATCGTGACGTCCCCGACCGAGGCTCTTGACGTTTCTCACACACATCCACGACCATCGGCGTCAGCGTCTCGCGTCTCGCAATCACGCATTTCCATATACAAAACGTCCCACACCTCGATCAACCGCGTCCCACGCATCTTTCGACTCGTTTTTCCGTTTCGTGCCTCTCCTCGCGCCTTCTCAATTTTCTCATCGCCTCATCGCGCGAGTCTTTCGACTCGTTTTTCCGTTTCGTCTCTCTCCTCGCCTCTTCCCGCTCCTTCTTAATTTTCTCATCGCCTCATCGCGCGCTCCAACCCGGCGTAATATACGCCTTCAATCGTGCAGCTAGCTTCCTTTCAATCGATATCTCGCCATTCGAACGCGGCATCGTCGTTCGGGAAGCGGCAGCGCCGCAGAAACACCGGCCGGGCAGGCAGCGGGGAATCACGCGAATGACCTGTCGCCGCTCTCATCTCGCATTCCATTTCCCTGCTCGAACGCCGCAGCGCACCGGGGGCACCGCCGGTGAGTGCGCGCGGTTTCCGCGATCTCGCGGCGCTTCAGCCTCGATTGCCACCGAGTTAATCGACTACCGTGGGTCTCTCTCTCTCTTCTCTCTTCTCTCTTCTCTCTTCTCTCTTTCTCTCTCTCTTGCTCCACGGCGATGCTGTTCCTACAGCTCTGCACGTACGCGACTGGGGCTTCCTCCTCCACCTCCTCCTCCTCTTTCTCTTCCTTCAAGAGCTGAATCGCGATGCAAGCGAGGGAGCGAGAAACGCTATTAGCCAGGTAGTGCCTGGTCCTCGTTGCCCGTGTCCTCGTGCCTCTCTTGGCTCTGCCTGGTCCGCGAGCCGCGCGCGCCTTCTGCCTCCTCGGAATCGATGCACGCTGAACTTTCTCGAGGCGATTACGCGTCTCTCCCTCTCGACGTAATGAATATTATCGAGCCACTGAGCCGCCAGCCGGCTGGCTGGCTGGATCTCTGGTTCTTCTGCTGCTGCTGCTGCTGCTGATCGTAGAAACACTTGGAGTCGCGCTCTGCCTGTGAAAATAAATGCTTCGACGTGAATACACGAGGTTAGATGCTGGTAAACGATAGGTACGATAGTCGTCCCGGCGAACTCTGGCGAAAATGGCATCGGCGCGGTGACAAACGGTGCCAGGCTCTCGCGGGCGACAGTTCTTAGGTGTTCCACCGGCGTATCGAGAGAGCCCGCTCCGTTTGCCTCCCCGCCGCTTGGTAGACACCGCCGAGTTATTTCGTGGCCGCGCACTGTTGCCGCGGTAACGGTGCATCGAGTTTCGGTTCGAGGGTTCGCCGCTCGTATAACAAAAGCAGACAAAGGATCCCATTGTCTTGTTTGGCAAAACACCCGGGGGGGTGCGCGTCACGGTCGACTCGGGAATCAATTCTTACGCCGTGTAATATGAATCGTCGCACGGGTGGAAGTCGATGCGCTAATTGCCACGCGATACTTGGGAATGTTATTTTTTGTGAATGTTGTTCTTTTTTTTAGTAGAGTGGAAACTGTAGTGAAGAAACTCTGTATAGAAGGATGATACTGATAAGAGATACACACCGGGTTGTTCGGCAAACTTCTTTTTTCTTCTTCTTCTTCTTCTTCTTTTTTTTTATAATACCAACGAAAAATGTCGTTAATGGAAAAACGAAAAGGCGAGAAAACGTCTTGCTCCACCCTCCCGGGGGAAAATTGAAAATAATTTATCGCCCCTTCTCACGTTCGGCGAGGGCTCGTCGGGCGAAATTTAGGGGGAGCCCTCGACGAAACAAAAACCATTATGTTTTTCGTCCACCGGAGGCCACACCGCGCCCCGAATTGAATCGCCCGAGCGATCCTCTTGCCGGAAAACGCGGTCATTTATTTAGTTATATTCGAGGAAGACAAAACTTTGTCTTTTTTTTTGCAAAGAATTTTGTTAAAGAATTTCTTTTCCCAAAAAATTTGTTTGAACGAATTTCGTTTCCCAACAAAATTTTTTGAACGAATTTCTTTTCCCAAAAAAATGTTGTGAATGAACTTTTTTTAAGAATTTCTTTTCCCAAAGAATTTTTTTCCAATGAATTTATTTTAAGAATTTCTTTTCCCAAAGAATTTTTTTAAAGAATTTTTTTCCAATGATTTTTTTTTAAAGAATTTCTTTTCCCAAAGAATTTCTTTCCAATGTATTTTTATTTCGAAGATTTTTTTTCCAATTAATTTATTTTAGCTGAATTTTTTTCTAATTAATTTTTTTTCGAAGAATTCTTTTGCAATAATTTTATTTTTCGAACAATTTCTTTCCAATCAATTTAGTTTGAAAAACAAATGTGACTCACCCGAATGCGGCGGGCCAGGCGGTGGTAGGGGCGAGGCATCGGCGAGCGCGAGGAGGAGCAGCAGCCACGGCGCGAGGATCGCGAGATTGAGCGGCCGGGTCGTCGTGCCGCGTTGGCGGAGTCGACGCCGCCTCGAGCCGGCGAGGGGCATCGTCGTCGTCGGGCCCGGCGCGACGTTCCCCGGTTGCCGGGCCTCACCCAGGGGCGTAGCACGCATCGGTACCCGCGACACCCGCGATACCCGCGCGCCCCACTAACGCTATCTGTAGCCCGGCGATACGAGCGCCCCGCTTGCAGCTGGCGGCCCACTGTCCAGGCGCATCACTGCCCACCGACACCTTTTTCCAGTCTTCCTTCCACCCTCGTTTCTTCCGCCGCTCACCTCTTCCTCTACCTTCCGTCACTCCCCCGACGAGCGAATCGCTCTCGTCGCTCCTATCTCGCACGATGGAAGCGCCCTCGTGTTTTCTTTTTTTTTTCTTCGTTCTTTTTTACTATCTTCTCTCCGGCAACCTTTCACCCCGGTTTCCTCGTTGACGTGGATGCGGCGAAGGACGAACCGCCGTCTTCTTCCGTGAAATCCAATCAGATCGTCGTCATCGAACGAGCGGGCTGTCCGTCCGTCGCGACAATGGAGACCTGCAAAAAAAAATTCTCCTGGTAGATTCACTTTCGTTATATGTGTACTCTGTGTACCTATGATATTCTCGGGTCTCGCGAGCCTCTGGATGTGGTTACGAGATATGTTGCCATGTTGAGGCTGTATTTGACTGACTCGCGTTGGAAAAAATCAACTGATACTCGTGAAAATGAATTCATTTTTATTTCTTTATTTTTCATTTTTGCTGCTGGTAAATTCAATTTCGTTCTATATTTATATGAGTAATATTCTTGGGTCTCGCGACTCTCCGGCTGGTTATGAGATATATAGCGATATTGAGGCTGGATTGGAGTGATACGCGTTGAAAAAAATCAACTGATACTCTTTAAAATCATACATTGAAGAGAGTGGTACAGGTCCCCAATGTGGGACGAGCCATCTAGGCTTAAAAAAAATCATACATTAATTTTTACTTCTTTATTTTTCATTTTTAAAATATATGGCGATATTGAGGCTGGATTTGACTGATACTCGTTAAAATCATATATTAATTTTTACTTTTTTATTTTTCATTTTCTTTGCTGAGTGCTGGTAGATTAAATTTCGTTATATATCTGTATCTATAATATTCTCGGGACTCGCGACCCTCCGGCTGGTTATGAAATATATGGCGATATTGAGGCTAGATTTGACTGATACTCGTTAAAATCATATATTAATTTTTACTTTTTTATTTTTAATTTTTGCTGCTGAGTGCTGGTAGATTGAATTTCATTATATCTCTGTATCTATAATATTCTCGGGTCTCGTGACTCTTCGGCTGATTATGAAATATATAATTGCGATTTGACTGATTCGCGCTAGAAAAACTCAACAGCGACGCTCGTGAAATAAACGTATTTTTTTTTTTTTTATTAAAATTTTTTTCCTGTAATAGCTCTACGCTCCGTTGTGCTGGAAACGCACTTTTTGTTCCTAGCCAGCGCGGAGACCATGACGCCATGCGCGCGGGAGTCACGCTTCGCCCGCTTCCATCCGTCTCTCTTGCTCTCGTCCCCGTCCGTCCACCGGCAGGACGTGCGCGTACATATAGTAGTACATATTATACCGCTGTATACACCCGACGAGTCTCGCGAGGCGCGCGGGTCACGGACGGCGATCTGGAGATCGTGATCTATCGGGCGAGAGCGCGAAACTGCTGCGTACGCGCGGAGACCGCGCGCGGCGGGGAGCCAATCGAGAGATGGAGATCGACTAGCGGTCCAGCGGTGAGATCGACGCCCGAAAAATCATGACGACTCTGTCTTGCCTCGCGCCTTCCGTATCGGTGTTCTTATTAAGGAATAAATAAAAAGGATAAAATAAATGAATAAAAGGGATAAAATAAATAAATAAAACGGATAAAATAAAATAAATAAAAAGTATAAAATAAATAAATAAAAAGAATTTCAAAAATTAATAAAAAGGAATAAATGCGGATATTGACATTTCACGCGTGAGGAAAAAAAAATAAAAAAAACGAATCGAGGAGACGTGAAATTATATCGATTTAAAAGAAACGGAATTGACGCTTGAAAAATCGCGATGACTCTGTCTTGCCTCGAGCTTCTCGTATCGACGTTCTTATTAACGAATAAATGACCAAAAAAAGGAATAAACGCGGATATTGACATTCAATGCGCGAGGAAAATGGAAATAATAATAAAAAAAAGGAATCGAGGTGACGCGAAATTAAATGGATTTCAAAAAAAGAAACGGAATTGACGCTCGAAAAAATCGCGACGACTTTGTCTTGCCTCGCGTTTCCGGTATCGATTCTCTTATCAACGAATAAGTGAAAAAAAAAGAAATAAATAAATGCGGATGTTGATATTTCACGAGCGAGGAAAATAAAAATAATTTTTAAAAACGAATCGAGGAGATGCGAAATTAAATGGATTTCCATCGAGCAACGGAATCGACGCTCGAAAAATCGCAACGACTCTGCTTTGCCTCGCACTGTCCGATCGACACAGTTTTATTAACTGTTTTATTAATGTTAGTGGATAAAAAAATAAATGAATAAATGGATATTCACGAGCGAGGGAAATAAAAATAATTAAAAAACGAATCGAGGAGACGCGAAACTAAAAATGAATTCCCATCGAGAAATGAAATCGACGGTCGGTCCAGCGGTGAGATCAACGCTCGAAAAATCATGGCGACTTTCCTGCCTCGCGTCTTTCCATTGATATCCACGCGCGAAATAAATTGCGAAAAAAAGAAAATCGGAGACGCAGACCTCAACCGATGGCGCAAATTGCAAGCGAACTCGCACGCTCCGAGGTCAGACCCGTTAGAACGGTACGCAAGGCCCATTATACGCAATGAATTTGCTTCTTCGCTCGCGATTGAGCACGGAAAAAGGAGAACGCGCGTCGTGGGAAGCGGCGTGCAATCGTCGCGCGCGCGCGCGATTCCAATGAGAAAAGGAGACCGAGCGCGAGCTGACTGATGCACGAAACACGCTGGCGCAACACGCTGGGATCCCGCGGTCGACGGGATTCGCGCGCCGAGTGAGAAACATTGAACCGCGCGCGCGAAGAGCGCGTTGACGATTCATCGCGGTTACGTGCGCGATTCTCAAATTGCCGCGACCTTGACCGGGTGAGTCGAGGTTTGGAAATTCTCGACATAAATGCGAGGGAAAAAAGGATTTTGTCGTGCGTGTTCTGAGATTTTTAATTTAATTAGGATTAGAATCAGAATTAATTTTTCTTATTCAAAATGAAAAAGCTTCTTATTTAGAAAAAATCGTACACAGAGAAAAATATCAACGGAGTGATAACAATTTTTTTGCTGCGGTAACTGCAAGTTTGTTGTGGTACCTAAAAATGTTGCCGTGTTAGCTGAAAATTTTGCTACGACAACAAAAAATTATTTAATACAACAATAGATTTGTTATCACTCCCTGATTATTTTTTTCCGTATAGCTGAAAAAAACCTCCGCAGTCTCAAAGAAAAAATTCGAATCAGAATTCGAATTACAATTAATTCGTCTTATCCAAAACAAAAAAAACGCAATTGAATCTTCAGCTTCCCCATCATCGCTGAGCATCTAAAAAAATCCTCCGTAGCCTCAAACTATAGAATCACAATTAATCTTTCTCATTCAAAACCAAAAAACCCAACTAAACCCTCAGCATATCTGCCACTATAAAAGCTTAAAAAAATCTCCTCCACAATTTCAAAAAATACCATCTCAGTCCACTAAAATAAGTAACCATAAACCGCAGTAAACAAAAAATATATTACGCGCCAACCACACAAGCCAATCGACGCTCCTCCTCCGTGCGCCAAAAGCGCGTTTTCCCTCCCACAGTAACAACAGGTAAATTAAGACCGAAGCGCGAAGCGCGACACAAGAGACATAAACCGCGTCCGCTATGTTCGGCGATCGTCACCGTGACTCTCGAGTTTCCGCTCGGAAACTCAGCCCTCGCCATCTCACCGTGTTCGCCTCTCGGATTCGGGATTCCCGACGTTCCTCCCGCCGACAATAAAATCTCGCAGCACACGCAGGAGACTCGCGTCTCCCCCTCTCTCTCTCTCTCTCTCACATCGCCTGCGGCTCCTGCGGCTCGCGGGACGCGCGACGCACGCGGTCGCGTGATTCACCGGTAGATCCTCGCGGTAGATCTGGCATCGCTGTCGGCGAGAGCAACTTACATTCTCTTCTCCGTCCGCGGTGGGCAGCAGGTAAGTAAGCAGCGAGCAGTCAGCCAGCCGAGCGACCAGGCAGCACTCGGCACAGAGTCGTAGAGCAGCGCGTGCACGATACACACAGCAGCAACGCCGATCGAGCCCTCCTCACGTCTCTCTGTATGCGGCGTGTAACCCACGTATATATAAATATATATATGTATATATATATATATTACGTCGTACACACCGCGAGAGGTGCGCGCAACACACACAGCCACACGAGTCACGGGAGAAGCACGAAACACACGTCACGCACAGTGGTTGGTCGCTGATCGACGACAACGACGACGACAGTCGTAGCACCGAGACGACGAAATTTTTTTTTCACTGAAACGAGAATGCACCTCGCGCACGCAGCCAAAAGAGAGCATCGGGTGGCGGCGCACCTGGTTTCTGTGGACTCTGAGCACGTTTCGCGAGACACTCGCGCGAATCGGGACGCACAATTACGATTACATCCGCCTCCTCCGCTCTCCGGAATCCCCACCAAACAATTCGGCTATGTATCTCTTTGTTACATTTCGCGCACGACTCTTCGACTCAGGAGTGGCAAACCACCCCCTCGGTTTGAGCGTCGCCGAGCGTCGAGAAACATTGGAAAATTACGTTCCAGGCGCGACGAGTATCGCGAGGCGAAGGGAGGTGAAGGGGGGTAAAGGGGGGAGGGCAGAGTCGATGCCGCGTGCGGACGTGTCGAGCGTCAACGCGGATGTCCCGGCGAGAGGCACGAATCGACAGAGAGGCCAAACGGGAGAAAAAGAAGGAGAGGAGAGAAGAGAGAGAGAAAAGAAAAACAACAACACGAACACACCGGGCGCAGGCAGAGCGTCGGGTCGGGGGGAGAGAGAGATGCGAGCGAGACCGCGTTTCGCGCAGTACTGGCGCTTCGTCTCGTTGGAACCAGTCGCGGCCGGTGAACGAGGACTCCGAGGACAACGACTCCCTCCACCATCGGCAGCATCAGCGGCGGCGGCGGCGGCGGAGCCCACGTTCGACCGCGCTGTCTCTTTCTCTCCTCGTTTCTCCCTATCCTACCTATCGCACGCCGGTGCGCCTACAGTGGACTCTCCGATAAGTTGAGGTCGCGGGACCGAAAGCCGATCGGGCCATTCCGATAAGGTAAGATCCCCCACTACTTGCGCAAACCGTTCCCGGGCGCCCGAAACGACGAAGGGGGAAAAATCGGTCTTTCATCGGTCCTTGTGTCGCACGAAACCACACGGAGAGAAGGATTTGTTACATTTTACCATATTTCTTGTAAAAAGTATTGTAAATTTCCGGTAGAGGGGAGATATAACGCCATCAATCGAGAAGAACTAGAACGATGAGAATTTTTACGACGAAATATGGTAAAAATTATTATATATATGTTAGAAATTCTCATAGTTCTCGTACTGTTCGTCAGGTGGCGGCTATGGCTTTTCAATACCAGGCGCGTTGGTAATTTTTACTATCGCGTCCGGTAAATTTTATCGGATCCTTCTCTCCGTGCAGCTGCCGCGTTACCATCTCCGTCACAATGCGTTCGACCGCAGGTAGTGTGACGTAGATTGGGTAATCCGCCAAAAGTTCGGAGGTGCCGTTTTTCGCGAATTATGAACAGAAGAATTTTGATTTTCGAAAAAAAAAAAAAACAATAATAGATCAATTACCGGCAGAGAAAAATGTAATGAAAAATTCGATTTTTTTTCTATCTTTCGACAAAAACTGAGAAAAGCGACTTAAGGGCATGTGAAATATGTACCACGTGACACGTGAGTGCGAGAGAGATAGCTGCAATTTTTGAAACAATGCCATTCTATGACTATTGTTAGTTTGGATGAAAGGAAAATATCGTCCGACGGCGAATTAAATTGCGCTTCGGACGACGTTTTTCTTTATTTCCGAATATTTACGGTGTCTCCGTAGGGCCGATTACAGTATTTGTTACCGACTGAGTAGGTTTCACATACCCTTAACTTACCAGAGCGTTAATCCTTAACTCATCGGATTGCCTCAACTTTTCGGAACTCAACTTATCGGAGAGTCCACTGTATCGCACGCCGGTGCGCCTACCACTTCCTTACCGCGCGCGCGCCCGTCGATGCAACACGCATTCTGCGCGCCCGTGTTCGTGTATTAACCTCCTCTCCGTTTGATTTCCGGTTTCCCGAGTCGTCGGCTCTTTGTCTGACGCTCCGCGGGAGACTCGACGCTCTGCGCGCCTATTGCCGCTCACGGGGTGGCGTGGAGGGAGGGTGGGGGGGGGGGAGTCGTGGCGCCCTCTTCCACCCCGTCGCGACGCGCGATCGCGCAAACCTCGCTTCCCCCTCCCCGCCGCTCCGTCGTCCCCCATCCTTCTCCTTCGCTTGTAGCCACTTCGCGGAGTGTGCCTCGTGTGCCTCTATCGGGCTCTCAGTCGCCGTCGCTCGCCACCTTCTCGACGTCGCGACACCCGGAGGATCCGCGGGATTGATTAAGCATCGATCGACAAAACTGGGTGTCTTCGATCGATCGTCGAAGAAAGTTGGGCCCTCGCTGTTGGGTTATAATTGAACCGAAACTCGGTGTAGGAAAGTTTTCGATCGTCGGAATATCAAATTATTGACTAACAGCGAGGAATTTCGAGGGAGGTATATCGGGTATTTCCAATTAGTTGGGTTGTTTATATGGGCACGAGGTTTTGGGCTTGGAAGACGAAAGGGGATACGCTGCATAGTGAGGAAAAAAATTAGTTCCTTCATTGTTAATAAAAGAACAAGAATTACATTTCTCGGTATACCCGCCTGCCGATTTTTCCAATGAATCAAATTATTGACTAACACCAAGGAATTTCACGGGAGGTATATCGAGTATTTCCTCGAGTAGTTGGGCTGTTTATAAGGGCACGAGGCTTTTGGGCTTGTAAGGCGAAAGTAGCTACACTGCATAGTGAGAAAAAAAATTCGTTCCTTCATTATAAATAAAAGAACAAGAATTACATTTCTCGGTATACCCGCCTGCCGATTTTTCCGATGAATAAAATGAATGACTAACACCGAGGAATTTCACGGAAGGTATATCGAGTATTTCCAATTAGTTGTGCTATTTATAAGTTCACGAGGCGCTTTTGGGCTTGTAATGCGAAAGGGGATACGCTGCATAGTGAGGAAAAAATTAGTTCCTTCATTATAAATAAAAGAACAAGAATTACATTTCTCGGTATACCCGCCTGCCGATTTTTCCGATGAATCTGGGTAGGGCCGGTCTGTCAACTCGATATGCAACTCTTTGTGTCGCAACGTCGCGCGCTTGTATGCAAATTAATTCCCAGGATGAAAAATCACTCGCGATGTTACCGACCTGCGATCGGGAGCGACGGCAGCGATAATATCCATAACTGGGTCTCTCTCTCGACCCGCTATATATTCATTATCATGCATCTCCCTCTCTCCGCGTATTTACCATCGGCGCTTCGACGTTCCAACACTTACGAGGGAAAGAAAGGATCTCCCGGAATCGCCGCGTCTCACTCTCTCCCACTCTCTATCTCCCTCTCTCTCTCTCTCTCCGGCTCATTCCGCGAACCCCGCTGTATTCCGCACGCCCACCCAGCTTCGGGTACACCAGTCGAGCGGCTTCTGCCGAACTTCTATACGTTCCTGACTGCTGATGCTGGCTCGGCTGATGCTTTTCCTCCTCGTCTCCTTCTCATCCTTCGGTATTCCTTGCCAGCAGCTCACTTTCTCACCGAGTACCCGGCGTCAACCCCTTTTCCCGGTACTCGCTGTATATCTATATATACGTGGAGGCAGCGCGATATAGGAACAACGGTTGCAGCGCGCGACCCATTCTCATTCCCCTCTAGGCTTCTTTGAGCCCCTCGCCTCGTCTCTACGTTCTTCCCCTCCAACCTTCCCCCCCCCCCCCCGCCTCCTCCCGTCCTCCCCACGCCCACCGAGCTTCGCGAACATCCTGTGTGTTTATCCTCGCGTGTATTCGTCCCACCTCTGACCTCTTTCTTTACTCCTACAACCGCCGCCACTCCTTGACTCCGCGCGTCTCTCGACCCCCTCCAGCTTCATCATCCGTCGACTTGTTTCAACCCTTCTTGCGACGACCAGCCGCACACACACACACACACACACACACACTTGGGGCTGTAATGAACTCTCGACTCCTGCACCGTAAGGAATAACACATGAGACGGATACTTGGTCGCTACGCAAGTGGATGCTTGATAGGGGGTCTCGTAGTTACATGGAATGTCGAGTATTCGTGAATACGACTTCCATCAGGCTGCTCGGGTTTAATAAAGAGCCGTCGTCTGTGTATTACACTATTACTGCGCTGTGTATAAAGAGTTTACAAAAAAAAAATTCTTATTTAGAATAAAAATTCCGGACAAAAATAAAGTGAAATGAAATGAAATGTTAATTCCCGATTTACGCAGGGAATTGTCCCTGCGTAAATCTTACTGCGCTGTGTATAAAGAGTTTACAAAAAAAAATTCTTAGTTATTCAGGATAAAAATTCAGGACAAAAATAAAGAATTATCCCTGCCTAAATCGTCAGTGTTCGTTTCAATCCGCGATAACCCGGTCGAGTGATGAATATGTGCGCGATCGTTCAATTATTCCGTCTCGGGAGACGCCGAGAGATACCGGAGATGCTCGGTTTGAAGGGCCACAAGATATTCCAAGAGCACGAGCGAATTTTCGTCGGAATAAATCGTCGTCTGCGTATTACACTATTACTGCGCTGTGTATAAAGAGTTTGCTAACTAAATTTCTTACTTATTTACAAAAAAAAAATGAAGAATTATTCCTGCGTAAATCGTCAGTATTCGTTTCTCGAAGGTACGTGTTGAACTACAATCCGCGATAACCCGGTCGAGTGATGAATATGTGCGCGATCGTTCAATTATTCCGTCTCGGGAGACGCGGAGAGATACCGGAGATGCTCGGTTTGAAGGGCCACAGGATATTCCTCGAGCACGAGCGAATTTCGGGGCTGTAGTGGGTACCGTCATCCCGCCGAAAATTGGACCCAGGGCGAAGCTCGTTTGCCGCCCCGGCGGCGGCTCCACGGGTGTGAAACAACATAGTCGCACTTTGACGATTTCGGAATACCCCAACAGAGCGAGGAGAGAAGCAGCGTTGAGCAAACCAGCGCCGAGCGCGCTTTCTCTCTATCTCTCTCTCTCTCTCTCTGTATTCAGGACACTCCCGCGAGCGTCATACATGAAGGGGCGTGAAATAGTGCCTGGTAGTAAAACGCTCGGAGGTTCTCTGTATAAACAATTCCTCGAGACATTCATTGCGGAGTTTCTCCAAGTTTCCTCCAACTCACCGAGCCACCCGAGCCCCACGGAGACTCGTTACGCGCAAGTCGCAATGTCTGTTTAAACTTTCGGCGACAATTATTCGTAATTTAAAGGCGGGGGGAGGGGAGGGGGAGATGGGAAGAGACGGAAGCATAAACTTGTCGTAGCAGATGTACTCCCAAGATGTTGCGTTTGTTGGTGTCGTAAAGCACGATTGCAGAGCTGTCGTCGCTAAGTTTCTGGCGTAACATCCGCGCGGATCGCTTCGTAATCTTGCGATAAAGTCACGACCCTACTTATCGACTTATCGGACGCTGGTAAAGTCGTCGCGGCGCGCGTTAGTTACGCGAATTCTCGTCGGCGGCGCCACTTACCGATCTTCAGCACTGGAACTTCGTTTATCTTCGCGATGGTCTCGAGCACTACCATCGAATGTCCACGATTCGACGTCGTTTCTGGCGTAACATCCGCGCGGATCCGCTTCGTAATCTTGCGAGACGCGATAAAGTCACGACCCTACTTATCGACTTATCGAACGCTGGTAAAGTCGTCGCGGGGCGCGTTAGTTACGCGAGTTCTCGTCGGCGGCGCCACTTACCGACATTTAGCACTGGAAATTCGTTTATCTTCGCGATGGTCTCGAGCACTACGATCGAATGTCCACGATTCGTCGTCGTTTCTGGAAACGCCGCGACTTTCCCGTCTGACTGACGCAACGTTCGCGACACACTCGAGACGTCAGCTGGTCCTTTGTCACCTAGATCGCAATCGCGAGTGCGGAATCGTCCTGTGAGTTTCATGAATGAGAAAACATTCGGCTGTCGCCATTGTTGACAAGTGTCATTCGCCTCTTTGCGCGCGCCACGAGATTCGCGGCGACAATTGACAGTTTGCACGTGATTTATTTCTCGTCGTTAATTCGATAATATGACAAGTAAATCGAGTTATCGCGCGACGATCCGCGGGCTGTATGCGCAGTGAGGAAGCCAAGGATAATCGAACGTGATTCGCGAGGTGCGGATTGTATTATAGATAGAATACTCGTTGATTCAGGATTTTCTCGTTATCGAGATGAATAATCATTGCTGGCGCAACTCGATGCCCCGAGTGAGCGTCGATGACGAGAGAACGTGGCCCAAATTGCCGGAACCCACGGCGCGAGAGGCGCAGAACGCGAGGAGCATCTTGAGACCGCCGATTTCGCATCACGAGTTGGCGGGCAGCTCGCAGATCGATTTTTTCGAAGAGACGTTGAATGCAGTAGAGTACCCAAGATTGGGGGAAATTGTGCTGAAGAGAAAACACAGCTCGGTGGAGAGGGATCAGTTTGAGATTCATGAGGATTTTGTGGATCCTAAAGCCAGACGACGCAGGCGTCACAGAGGCACCGACTTGATAAGCATAAATCTGCAAAGGAAGCTGCGGGTACGAGTCGACCGATGATTCACTGAGATACATCATTTTTTTGGGTTTATTTCAGACAATTTTCTTTTCCCAGGTGAAAAAAAATATATACGGTTTATATATGATGTTGAAGTTTGCATCGTTGTTTTGCAAATGATTAAATTAGGTATAAAAAGTCACCATAGTGACTAATTGCCATGATGAAATTTTACACCGAATTTCATCCTTTGGGTTAATCAGAATTTTTTTTTTTTCTGAATATCGTTGCATTCCAACGATGCAAACTTCAATATCGTTTTTATATACAGCGCTCATATATGTAATTGGGTATACATATTCCATAGTAAATCATATTATATTCTATATTAAGTTTGTATACAATAAACATACAAATAAACAGACTCACAATTTTGTATATGGTCTGTATATAGTCAGTGCATAATTCATCATTAATTCCATATATATAATTTATAAAGTTCTTATATCTTCTAGACAAATTAATTATCTGTATGTTCATTATATACAAATTTAATATGGAATATATATGTCCAATTTCATACATGAGCGCTGTGTATAATCTATATATAAACGATATTATTTTTTTTTTTTTCACATGGGGACTGATGATTCACTGCGATACATCATTTTTCTGCGTTTATTTCACACAATTTTTTTTCTTCTCTTCCAGGAACAAAGATGGCCTCGTCTTCCTCAGTCGGAGCATCCCACAAAAATAACCGTCGACATTTGCAAGCTGAACGTCAACATGAACGTCGTCAGCCCGCTGGACGGCAGCAGTTGGCTGCTGTCGAAGCCAAAACGAGGTCCCATGTGCATCATCAAGAAGAAAAAACCATCGCGCTTGAAATGGTTGATTCTGTACGAGCGGATGGTGAGAAGAGAGTTGAACGAGAGCAGACGAGAGGTCAGGGCGATCGAAGCGGCGCACGAGGTCGGCGACGAGCTTCCCCAGATCAACTTCGACAGACTGAAGATCATCGACATCGTTCCGAGCGACGACCCGGAGCTCGTGAATAAAATGTCGGCGCTGTCCTGCCTCAACACGAATTATCGCGTCACGAGCGAAATAAACATCGGCGAGGACACCGTGACGTTCCGTCCGGATTTGCACGAGAAGCTGGAGAATCTGTCCCTCGGGAAGACGATGGTCGCCAGGTTTGCCGGCGATTTCAGATACGAGAGTCCGAAAATCGCGGAAATCGAGCCCATCGACTGCGAGAGAATGGACGCGACGCTGAGCCTGAAAGTGTGCGACGAGACCGGGGAGTTTACGGAGAATATCGCGATCAAAGAAGAGCCCGGTAGGATGAATTTCTCTAATAAATTTCGAGAGTGAGTGTTTTACTTTTGAGAACCGCATATTTTATTTGGGACTTTAACGCGCTTGGTGCAAAAAAAAAAACATCGGCGACCAGACGGGCGACCGACCGGGGGCTTTGTTAGCGAGATAAATGATCCTTCCCCCAGAGAGAATCGAGCAGATTGATGCGTTGCAGATATTGCACAAACACAATGATGGCCGATCTGAAGAAGCATCTGGAGGAGCTTTTGGCCGAGATATCGAGATTGCAGAGGAAAATGTACGAGCGCGACAGCGTCAAGGGTAAAAGCAAGCGGCGTTATTACGCGGGAATCAAGGAAGTGCAGAAGCACGTTGAGCTGAGGAAGATTAAATTCGTCGTTATCGCGCCGGATCTCGAGAGAGTGAAGATCGAAGGTACTGCCGGGCGTGCCGAACGAAGGGCGAATGCTTTGAACGACGAGGAAAGTGAGGGATAAAAGAAAGTACCGTTTTAGGAGGCTTGGACGACACCGTCAGCAAATTGATCGGAACTTGCAAGAGATACGAAGTGCCTTACTGCTTCGGACTTGGCAGACGCAAACTCGGCTACTACATCCATGGAAAGGGCTTCGTTAGCTGCATAGGAATCGCGAATTACAGCGGAGCTGAAGTACGTCCATCGGAAAAAAAAAAGATTAACAAACGTCCCAGCACTCAATCTCCAGTCCGAGCAATTATACCCATTGATTCATTATTTTCTAGGAAAAACTTAAGAATGTGCTGTTTGACGTAGTGGAAGCTAGAAACGAATTCGCGCGTCTCGTCTGCGACGAAGCTAGAACGATAGATGTACAAAAGCTTTTGCCCCAGGAGGAGCTTATGCTGTCGGAAATAATCAACGCTTATTTGAAAATACTGGCAACCAATACCTGAGTCTCTGCGAATTGTATACTCGATAACGAACAATTTTACTCATTGAAATAAATAAATACTGTTGATAGTTATAATTTGAGTTCATTTTATTCACATTAAGGGCATGTGAAAAACGTACCACGTGACACGTGAAAGCGAGGGAGATTGCTGCAAATTTTTTAAACAACTTCTTTAAATAATTTTTTTTAAACAACTTCTTCAAAAAATTGTTTAAACAACTTCTTTAAAAAATTGTTTAAACAACTTCTTTAAAAAAATTGTTTAAACAACTTCTTTAAAAAATTGTTTAAACAACTTCTTTAAAAAAAGTGTTTAAACAACTTCTTTAAAAAAATGTGTTTAAACAACTTCTTACATTTTTTTTTAAACAACTTTAAATACATTTTTTAAACAACTATTCTGGATGAAAAAATAGTATCGTCCGACGAAGAATCAGATTGCAGACACTCTTGGTTACCAACTGATGGTGCCTTAGGGAGGATGTTTGAGTCATTTAATTAATTGTCGCAGTTTCAATGTTTCTGTATCTTCATTAATGTTCTTAGATTAAAAATTCAAAAACGAGAACCACAAATTTTGTACTCGAAATTTTCTTATACCAAAAACATTTCCGCTCCTTCTTCGCTCTTCCATCCACGCTGACGTGCATTGCCGGCTGCCTGCGCGTCAGGCGCAACGGATCTGAAGAAACCTTAAACCTTTTGCCCCGTATTATACACCCGAGCCAGGCGATGCTTGCTGAAGCTGCAGACATTGGCCTCGTATTTCCATATCGGACGACGACTGCGGTGCACACCAGATGCGAGGCGCAACCCGGTGTACCAGTGAGCGACCGTTGTGTGTCACAATGCTGCACACATTTTTCTACAATCAAAGCACACACCGTCCCGATCGCTGGCGCATATCGCTCGACGGCTGGAACGTCGACGTTAGCGCATACACTGAAAACATTGTGAAGGCTGACGCCGAAGCAGAAAACGAAGAAAAAAAAACACTCGGTTAGCGTCTCGACGATTGGAAAAATACTGAAACGCGATAGCTCGAAGGAAGGACTCGTGTCCCGGCAGGTGTTTTACGATCGCCGAAAGATTCCAAGTCTCTATGTAGTCGATCGAAAAATCAGCTGCGTAGCATTTGTAAAATTAATTAATAACACTCGTACTTCTCTTGGGTACGGACGCTACGATGTTTATTATTCACACCTTTTCTTATCGACTAAAAATAAAACATATAGGATGCTTTCATAAACGTCATTGTAAATGCAAAAATCAGCTGCATAGCATTTATAAATTAATTAATAGCACCCGTACTTCCCTTGGCCACGAATGCTACGATGTTGATTATTATGCACACCTTTTCTTATCGACTAAAAATAAAACATATCGGATGCTTTCAGAAATGTCATTGTAAAATTAAGCTGCGAAGCATTTATACATTAATTAATAACACTCGTACTTCCCTCGCGCCCACGTGCCACGATGTTGATTATTATTCACACCTTTTCTTATCGACTAAAAATAAAACATATCGGATGCTTTCAGAAATGTAATTGTAAAATTAAGCTGCGTAGCATTTATACATTAATTAATAACACTCGTACTTCCCTCGACCCCACGTGCCACGATGTTGATTATTATTCACACCTTTTCTTATCGACTAAAAATAAAACACATCGGAAGCTTTAAAAAATGTCATTATAAATCCAAAAATCAGCTGCACAGCATTTATAAATTAATGACACCCGTACTTCCCTCGCCCCACGTGCCACGATGTTGATTATTATTCACACCTTCTCTTATCGACTAAAAATAAAACATATATGCTCTCAGAAGTGTCATTGAAAAAACAAAAATCTCTTGTTTATCCACAAGAATTCCACGCGAACTCGAGTCCCGAGTATATCGTCGAGGTACGTGGCGAACGAGCCAAAACCGGCGCTCTTCGCCGCTTGACTTTCTACGACGAATGTACGCACCTGGGGCCGCAGCAACGCGAGTCTCGGGTGCGAGCCGAGCGTCGAGCGTCGGTGGTGGTGGAAACGCCGAGCGGTGGTGGGACTGTCGGTAGAATGGAGCTGGAAAGAGAAGCTGGGGAGAAGTGGTCGTCGCCGTTGATGCAAACGCAGTGAGCACTGACTGAGCCCCGCGAGTCAGTCAGTCAGTCAAATCAGTTAGCGGAGTCAGTCGGCTCGGCACCGGCCCCGACGAACCATCGGAACGTCACGCGTACCTTTTTCCCCCACCCGCAACTATAATTGTTAAAGCCAAGAATCCGCAGCGCGTAGCGTGGGATATTTTTTACTCACTCGACGTCTCATTTTATCGTCAAACCGACAGAGCGAAAAATCCGTCGGCTCGGTCATCGCACGCCGCGGGAAAAATCGTGGCGCTCGCGTGTAAACAAAAACAAAGGAACGAAACGCCTGACAGTTTTTAACCTCGCGACGCGCGTTGTTCTTGTGATTTTTTGTGACAGCCACGATAGCCGCCCAGGGATTACCGACTCGGTGGGAAAAATTGATACCTACGATTTCCGCGGTTCTTGCGCGAGGTGAGTAAAATCGGCGACTCGCTTTTTTTGTGTGATCGGTGTGTTGGTTCGTGAGGGAATGAATTTCTCTGATAAATTTCCAGAGTGAGTGTTTTACTTTGAGAACTGCATATTTTATTTGCGACTTTACGCGACCTTACGATCGGTGTGTTGGTTCGTAAGGGAATGAATTTCTCTGATAAATTTCGAGAGTGAGTGTTTTACTTTGAGAACCGCGTATTTTATTCGGGACTTTACGCGACCTTACGATCGGTGTGTTTAGTTCGTAAGGGAATGAATTTTTCTGATAAATTTCGAGAGTGAGTGTTTTACTCTGAGAACCGCATATTTTATTTGGGACTTTACGCGACTTTACGATCGGTGTGTTTAGTTCGTAAGGGAATGAATTTCTTTAATAAATTTCGAGAGTGAGTGTTTTATTTTGAGAACCGCGTATTTTATTTGGGACTTTACGCGACCTTACGATCGGTGTGTGAGTTCGTAAGGGAATGAATTTCTCTGATAAATTTCGAGAGTGAGTGTTTTACTTTGAGAACCGCATATTTCATTTGGGACTTTACGCGACTTTACGATCGGTGTGTTTAGTTCGTAAGGGAATGAATTTCTCTGATAAATTTCGAGAATGAGTGTTTTACTTTGAGAACCGCGTATTTTATTTGGGACTTTACGCGACCTTACGATCGGTGTGTTTAATTCGTAAGGGAATGAATTTCTCTGAGAAATTCCGAGAGTGAGTGTTTTACTTTGAGAACCGCATATTTTATTTGGGACTTTATGCGACCTTACGATCGGTGTGTTAGTTCGTAAGGGAATGAATTTCTCTGATAAATTTCGAGAGTGAGTGTTTTACTCTGAGAACCGCGTATTTTATTTGGGACTTTTCGCGACCTTACGATCGGTGTGTTAGTTCGTAAGGGAATTACAAGTGGCCATTATCATCGATCGCGTGAATCGAGCTGGCGCTTCGAGTGGGCTCCCCGATCTCCGCCGAGTAGGTCGAAGAATTCTCCGATCCTGGTCGTCCGAGCGAGTGAAAGGCTCTCGCGGTCCGGGTCACGATCGGCGTCGGGGCGAGTCGTGCTCTCGTCGATTCTTCTCTTCTCCACCGTTATACACGCGACCCTCGCGCCGATATTCATCTCGGGACGAAATCTCCGCCAAAGCCGCCGCAACGTATTTTTCTCTCGCCTCGCGCGTTTCGAAATTTCGCAATACGATCGGCGCGCCCCGCGGCGGCGGCGGCGGCGATTCGACGGCTGACGGCGAAATATCCTCGCGATTCTCTTTCTTCTTCTTCTTCTTCTTCTTCTTCTTCTTTTGATTGGGTGCTGGCTCTGGTCTCTACTTAGTAGTAGGTTTGACCATACGGCCATGGACTGCGATTCTCTTTCCTTTCCGCAGGCCTCGCTGCGCCGCCGCCGCCGCCGCCAGATTCGCGCGGACTTGCCGAGTCGGTCGTGCGCAGCCCGAGTAACCGAGCTCGACTCGTCGTCATGTCCTGTTTCCTCTGTGTCGCGTTCCTGTTTCACGGGCGCCCAACGGGCAAACCAGACCGCGAGTGCGTCGAGTTTTAAAATGAGAAAAAAAAGGAATAAAAATAAAAATAAACATAAATAAAAATAAATAAAAAATATCGGTGGCCGCTATCGCGTTGGAATGCCACTCTGGCTATACGCGAAATACACACATATTCCCCTCCCAAAAGTTGACGGCGCGCGTATCGCCCAACTGACACGCGAATTCCGCGATATCTCGAGAGCGAGAGAGACGGAGTTCGGTTCGTTTGCGATTGGCTACTGGAGAGACGAAGAGAGAGAGAGAGAGAGAAAGATAGACAGAGACAGCGAGAACCTGTAACCGGCTGAGCGCGTAGCTTATACCCGTGTTTACAACTCGACGTACACAAGACGGGCCCGAGCGGTGTGAATAAGATAGTAGCGGCGTATAAAACTGGGTTACGAGCCGGCGACTGATGAAATTAACTTCCTGCAGAAGCCGCGGCACGCACGCGAAACAGGAATAAGAGGAATTGAAGGATGTATATATAGGCGCCGCAACGGCTCCCTCTGCGCTCCCCGAGCTAATGAGAGGCTTCGATCCTTCGGCAGAGCCGTATTTTTTTTTTTTTTATTCATTATTCTCCTCCTCTTTTTCCTCGTGCGCGCGCGGCTTACGCGGGGCTCCCTGTTTCTCGAGGAAGGAATTTTCTCTCCCCCCGCGCGTTTCTCGCCGCAGCCACGCTTTGTGACTAGTCATAAATAAAGGCGTGCCGAGATACATAAGCGCTCTCGCCGGTCTATGCGCTGCGCTCGCCGGTACAATGTGCGCACTGACTCGCTCTCCGAGCCGAGTGACTCACACGCATTTTTTTTTCCTCTCCTCGATATAACGTTCGAGGAAAAAAAGACGCAATTTTCGACGCTTTGTTTTTTTTTATCTCGCGAACGGCCGGGAGATCGATGAGTGTCACGCGCGTTGATGCGCTGGCCGCGAAGAAAGAGTCGCGTTGGTTATACAGAATTCTTTCGACGCTGTGGTGGTGATGCGAGATTGTGATTCGATTTTTTGAGAATCGATTGTTTCTTCGAGAATATGCACGATTATTAATCGATTGTTAATATCCTAGATTATTTCCGAATCGATTATTTCTTCTCGAATAATCACGATTATTAATCGATTGTTAAGATCCTCGATTATTTCCGAATCGATTATTTACACTTGGCAATCGGTTCAGAATCGTGGGTGTCTTTGCGTGCAACGCGCCGTGGTAAATCGTGTACGAGAAAATTATTCGCCAGTTTTGGACGATGGACGAACTTGGACATTAAGTTGTATTTTGTTGGCATTTGACTTTTTTTTCATGAATTCTTAGTTTTATTACATTTTTTTATGCTCCAGATAAATAATCGATTCTTTAACGATTTTTTTCGTTCGATTCTTCTTCCTTCGATTCGTCGACATTAAAAATTGATTCTTTAAAAAATAATCGATTGTGAAGAATCGATTTTTCGCCAGTTTTGGACGATGGACGAACTTGAACATTAAGTTGTATTTTGTTGGCATTTGACTTCTTTTCCCTAAATTTTATTACATTTTTTATGCTCTAGATAAATAATCGATTCTTTAACGATTTTTTTTAGTTCGATTCTTCTTCCTTCGATTCATCGACATTAAAAATTGATTCTTTAAAAAATAATCGATTGTGAAGAAACGATTTTTTTCGACCGATCTTCCCATCACTACCGGCAGTGCGCGGAAATACACAAAGCGTCAACGTCGCGTATCTAACGATCGGGAGAGCTGCGCGCGCACCCGGCGCTCGGTATCACCGCGCGCGCGCGCAGCATACCAGATTCGTAGAAATCTTGCGCGAAAATTCGTGGAGGCGCGATCGCGAGAGCGTGACGAAGAAAGTAGCGCTCACACGTATCTGCTATTATATTATTATGATTATCATTGTTATTATTATACATGGCACATGTGGGTATCGCGCTGCGCAACGCAGCGTCTAATTTTCCCAATTTCCGGCTCCACCGGTGTCTACGTAATTAGCGCCACACGGACGACGAATCGACGCGGCGATTTAATTAATTGGGGAAAGATACACGCGGGGCTCTGTGCCGTTACAATTAAAAACCGGCAATTACGTGGGTGTTGCGCGCGGCCGATATCGAGTATATCCGCCGGTCGCCGACATCGATTCGGCGGTTATTTATAGTTTCCTCTGACTTTGAGAGCCCCGGCCGTGTTATTGTTAATTAAAATAATTAAAACAACTCCAGCTCCAGTTTCAATGCCGCCCGCTAATTGTGACTCGGCAATTATCGTAACCCCGCAAAGTCGAGCTTCGAATTTTCCTTCACTATCGACGCGTACGAGCGCAATTACAGTCTCGGTATATTCAATTATACCATCGGGTTAACTGAATAAATTTCTACGTAAAAAATCGAGCACCGTTCCCGGACTTTATTCGCGCGATCGTGAGAAATATCCGGCGCACGAAAAAAAATTAAAATAATAATAATAATAATAATAATAATGAAATTTTAAAAAAATTAAAAAATTAATGAAAATTAAAAAATTAAAGAAAATTTAAAAAATAAAGAAAATTAAAAAATTAAAGAAAATAAAAAAAATAAAGAAAATTAAGAAATTAAAGAAAATAAAAAAATCAAAGAAAATAAAAAAAATAAAACGTGCCGCGTCCTGGTTCGACCGTATCATGACCCGCGATCCGTGGAACTCCCGCTGCAGTGAAATCTCACGTCCGATGCGCTCCACGACCGATTTTCGGCCTTTCGCACAGTCGTGCCTACGGATAAATTCCAGCGTGCCACGTGCTCTTGTGCATTCATTCCCGGGACTAGCGGCGGGAGAGAGCCTTGAGAGCCTCGAGAGCCTCGTAGTGTAGCCTCGAGAAACAGTGGGAAATCCGACGCCAGGGACACCCTGACCACCCCACGAGTCGAGCCGGAGAGATTCCCAGCGGCTGCTTCGACGCGTTTTTCTCCGTACCACATAGTAAGACCTGCACAGACCTGCAGGTCTCTTCTCGAGCGTCTCGAGCGTCCCGGCCGTCTCGACACAAAGGAGTACCTGTTCCGCGTATCCACGGACGGCGAGCCTCAAGGTCCCCTCTGTATACACTCGATACCCCAGACGTGCATTCGCATATCCTATATGTGTATTTTTTACCTTCTCTCGCGGCTCGAGAGTGCTGCTTACATATCCATATAGATATACACATATATATGTATACATATATATAGATACTCCCTTAAGTCTCGGCCACAACGTTCGTTCTTCGCTTCGAACACTCGAGCCGTTATTACTTAGCTGAGTACTCGGTCGCTACGTAAACGCCTTTGGGCCTTTAACGCGTTCGATTGGAAAACGCAATTACGGGGGATAATAGCAGAAATCTCGCTTATCGCTCAAGCCTTTGTTGTTTTGTGGACGTAGCCAGAGATGTCAAGCGTTCGTTACTTTTAAATACACACTTAGTTTTATCTTTCGTATAATTTGTTTACTATTAAACGTTTGGTAATGTTTTTTTTTTGTAGTTTTTTTATTTTTCATTTTCGACAATAAATTTCATACGAAAAATCGTAAAAAGCAAATGTAATGAGAAACGAGCCACGACGAAAGTAGCGACTTTACTTCGTTACTTTTCTTCGTTATATTTACTTTTTAAGGATTTTTCATAAAGTACAAACATTGAGTTATATAACGTGTAGGCCACGTTCACTACACAAATAATAATAAACAAATCATAGGTCAAAGAAAAAAAAAAGATGTATTTAAAAGTAACGAATGCTTCACATCGATGGACGTAGCTGCGGGGAAACAAGGAATCTCGTGTGTGTGTTTTGTGTGTTAGATCGACGAGCGGCCGGGACGGGGCGCGGGGTGCGCCCAAAGTTCAGCATCAGAGTGACGGCGCGGGAGAGACGGTAGAGGTGGGGAGGGGGGGGGGGGGGAAGCCGAGAGGCACTCCTCGCCGAGGTCCTGGGAATCGCCGTGGCGCTCGAGCGCGTCGAGCCCGGCTATTGGCTACCGGATTGTGTTGCCACAACATCTCTCGCGCTCGCGCGGGTCTCTCGTCGTGTGCACGAAAGTTTTGCTAGTTGCCAGCCGGGCAATTAACCGCTCGCTGCGGGGTTTCGCCGCTCTCTTTCGCGTTGCGCGTTAGCGAAGGATCCCCTCCCCCCCTCAGCCCGCTCGCGTCTAATACAAAAACAAACGGCAAATGTGGTCGTCGTGTGTGCCGCGTCGAAATTCCTCGGGTGGCCATTACGTTCGAGCGAGCGGCTTCCCTCCCCCCCCCTCCCCCCTCCCCCTCCCCCCACACCGGTTTCGTGGAAAATTCGCGAACAAGGAATACACGCAGCGGGCAAAAAGCGGTTTCCTCGCGGCTAGCCGGAGTCGTAGAACGTACAACGCGTCGGGGGCTCGTCCATATCTTCAATCGCGCCTCGCCATACAATGCAGAGAATATATATATATGCGCGCTCTGTAATATTCCCCGCGACCCCGTTACTGTGTTTTTTCTTTCTTTCTTCTTTCTTTCCTTATACGGTGCATCACAGACGAACACACGAAGTACGCGCGTGGATAGTGTAGGAACAATAAATGCCCAGGTTTTCTGCTCGCACGAGGTTACGAGCCGCGCGCGCGGCGCTGCGAAAGAAATTTCCTTACTCGCCGGTCTCCGGGCGGCTCGCGCTGTGGGACCCGCTGGATCCGTCGCTGGCGGCGTTTACGCCCGTTGGAATTAGCCGGCTTCGCTATCGCGCGCGGTGCGCGGATAAAGCGACGGAAGTGGGCCATATATGCGCCCGCTGCCCGCGCAAAAAAATAGTATTAAAATAGTATTTTTGTAGAACGTTTTCAAAAATCTGTAGAAACTGAACATTTTCAAAAACCTGTAAGAACTGAACATTTTCAAAAATCTGTAAAAACTGAACATTTTCAAAAACCTGTAAAAACTGGACATTTTCAAAAACCTGTAAAAACAGAACATTTTCAAAAACCTGTAAAAATGAACATTTTCAAAAACCTGTAAAAACAGAACATTTTCAAAAACCTGTAAAAACTGAGCATTTTCAAAAACCTTTAATTGACGAATCGTCTATCCTAAGTTTTTTTTAATCTTCAGTTTTTGACCTTAGATTTCCATTACTAGTCGCAAATTGTACCCTAAAAACATATTCCTGTGATTGAGGATTCAATTTCTTTGAGTATGAAATGAGTATTTTTGAGTTCAATACGAGATGCTTTTAATACTTCGACGGTTCATACTACAGAAATACTCTTTTAATACTATTTTTTTGCACGGGTGAAAACACCGTCGAACCCGCGATTTGCATGCTTTTTATCTCGACGAATTTGGCAACGATTTTTCCGGGTCACGCGACAGGCAGAGCGATACATAATTGCGACGGGTTCTCGGAGTGCCGGAAAAATGCGGGTCCGCGTTTCGCGATTGCTTCGTCGAAATATGACGGCGGACCGAAGTGAGAGCGGGAAAAAAAAAAAAAAAATGCGTGGATTTCGTAATCACACCGACTCGCTTGACGCCATGTAAACTGATAAATCACGTGACTCAAGGCGCAAAGAAGATACATATGAAGATTTATGTTTCGACGATTGGAAGATCAATTTCGTTAATAATAGCGATACTATTTCACGTTGGCTCCGCGGATTGACTGATGAGTCGTTTGATCGAAGAATCCTCCGACATTAATGGGCGGAAAGAGAGGGAGGGGAGGGGGAAGTATCGTTGATATAGCCGAGAAAAAGTTGTAGGCACGCGAATCGGCCGCGAGCGCGCGTTCACTTTCGTTGCCTCACACACCGCGTGCTGCGCGCACGTTCACCGTGTGTGCGCAAACACGCGTGCGCGAGAGATAAATTATATGCCTCACAATCGGAACACCCGTGGAGCAAATATTATTTAGCCGGCTATCGGGACTGCGAGAGCGCTCGGCTAATAGGCGCGAGGTGGCCCTCGATTCGCGCTGAAACGAGTTTCAGCGGGAAGCAGCGGCAGGCAGCACTTATACGCTGCTGCTCTCTTCCTCTCGGCGCGCTCCGCGCCTCTATTATGTTTCTTTTCTCGCGTCGCGGGGATTTTCTCATGACACGAAGAGCCATAAAGCCGGGGTACACGAGAACCGGAAGCCCCGAGAGTTGCTCGAGTTTCTCAAGGAAGTCGCGTATCGACGGGGGAATCGATGTCGCGTCGACACTGCAACAAACATGAATTCAAGTCGAAAATTCAAGTCAAAGATCTAAGTCATAGTTTCAAGTCAAAGATCCAAGTCATAGATTCAAGTCATAGTTTCAAGTCAAAGAGTCAAGTCAAAGATTCAAGTCATAAATTCAAGTCGAAAATTTCAGTCATAAATTCAAGTCATATATTCATTTCACAGATTCAAGTCATAGATTCAAATTGAAAATTCAAGTCATAGATTCAAATTGAAAATTCAAGTCATAGGTTCAAGTTGAAAATTCAAGTCAAAGATTCGAGTCATAGATTCAAGTCATAAATTCAAGTCGAAAATTCCAGTCATAAATTCAAGTCATAGATTCATTTCACAGATTCAAGTCATAGATTCAAGTTGAAAATTCAAGTCATAGGTTCAAGTTGAAAATTCAAGTCAAAGATTCGAGTCATAGATTCAAGTCATAAATTCAAGTCATAGTTTCAAGTCATTGATTTAAGTCATAAATTCAAGTTATAGATTCAAGTAATAAATTCCAGTCATAAATTCAAGTCATAGATTCAAGTCACAGATTCAAGTTGAAAATTCAAGTCAAAGATTCGAGTCATAAATTCAAGTCATTAATTCAAGTCATCGATTCAAGTCATAGATTCAAGTCATAAATTCAAGTTATAGATTCAAGTAATAAATTCAAGTCATAGATTCAAGTCATAAATTCAAGTTATAAATTCAAGTCAGAGATTTCAGTCGTAGCTTCAAGTCATAGATTCAACAGTCATCACCGCCCAACGCATCAATGTATTCAAAACCCCAGGCATTTTTTTTTCTTTCCACAATTCACAACAGCTCAGGATGTACCTAAAAAAAAAAACGAGACTTTGACCGCGTTCGTTGCTCGCTAATTCGCGTTGATCGACCTTCCGCCCGAAGGTCACTCGCCTCATTACCGGCTTTTCGTATCCACCCGCCGCAAACGCGTTGCAAAATGTATCCTTTGTTGCGGCCGTGCGGTGGATCTGCCGCACGCACGAACCGTGCACGTATATAAATATAATCGCACGTCCGTCTGTCTCTCTTTCTCTCTCTGTCTCTCTCTCTGTCTCCACTCGTTGCGACTGATACATAAGCGACCCAACGGGGGAAACATACGTCGATGGTTATGTACCGTTCATTGCAGCGAGTCTCCCGCCTGTTTTGCGCTCACATCGGCGGCGCAGAAACGAAAAAGCGCAGCGGCAGCGACGCGCATTGTCCGCGCGCGAGTCTCCCTGGGCACATCCGCACTCGCACTCGGGTAACTCCTCGCTGCACCGACGCTCCGACGTTGCAGTACGTATGAATGGACGGCGATCCGCCGCGACATCCGGTGCCGGGGAATTAATGCCGGAGCGAGGAACCCGCGCGCTCCTCCCCCGCCGCAGAAATGCAGCGCACGGGACTCTCGCGCGCGAGCGTCGTTCAATTATACTTTTCCGTCTAATTCTCGATCGTAAATATATAAAAGGCGCGGCCCCGCGGCTTCTGTTGGAAAACGAGGACAGAGAGAAAAAAAAAAAAAACCGAACAGCTGGCGCGACGAGTGCCGGGAGGAACAATAAACTCGTTGCAAGTGGCTATAAATAAGAGAGAAAGGAAATAAAAATAAAAATAGTCTGCAGGAGTGACACGAGTGCAGAGGGAGGAAGGAAAAATGTGGAGCTGGAGAGAAGATGCAAGGAAGTTCGTTGAGTGCGGGATGAGGGAACCGGAAGGAAAATGTGTCGCGTGCCACACTCGATCCGTATTTCAGTTTCACTTTTGTGGATCTAAAAGCGTCGTTGCGACTCCTGATGGATTAAGATAGACTTGGAAAAAAGTCACCCCTCGTTCGCCGATCGCTCTTCGCGTTTACGGCCGAAAATAATACGTGGAGCAAATGTTGTCGGAAGCCTCGATGAAGTGCCTGGCGTTTAGGGTATATAGGAGGAACGCCGTATATACTTGAGTATATATGTATATACTAGCTGGTTGTAGGGGCTCGCGTGCTTCGCGCGCTCGCTGCATGCTAGAATCAAAATTAGAACGTTAAGTAAATTAACGTGAAATTAACGTTCAAACTTTACGAAATAGAGCATTTTTTTTCTTCGATTTTGTAAAATTTGAAAATCCTATCCGATGGGAAATTTCCCGCTGATTCCGAAAAGCACCGTTGTTTATCCGAAAAATATAAAATTCGATGAGAAAAATGCAAAAAACGATTTTTCACTTTTTTCGAAATTTCGACACTTCGCTAAAATCGAGGTTACTTTTTTTTCGTTCGACCAAACCTGGGTTTTCTTTTTGCGTTCGAGAGAAAACTCTATAACGAAGAGAATGCCGCAAAGCGAAACACGATATCTTGATTTCTGAATTTTTTACAGGATGTTAAATTCAGACCCTCTAAAATCGCAAATTTCATTTTTTTGCGATTTTTGGGGGCCTGACTTTAAAATTCTGTAAAAAATTTAAAAATCAAGATATCGCATTCCGCCTCGCGGCATTCTCTTCGTTATAGGGCTTTCTCTGGAACGGAAAAAGAAAATCCAGGTTTGGTCCGTCGAAAAAAAAGTCGAAAACGAAGGAAGAAAATCCAGGTTCTATCGAGCCATAAAAAAGTAACCTCGATTTTAGTGATATGACAACTGGGTAAGCGTGCAAAGCGCTCATATGTTCAGGTTAACATAAATCAAAATTTCTAATTTTGGGGCAAACTTGATTTAAGGGGGGGGGGCAAGGCTTTATTATTTAGGGCAGACATTAATTAAGAAGCCTGGAACAAACAGACAAACAGACAAACAACTTTCCAAAAAAACATATAAGATATTCCATAAGGCGGGAAGTGGATCTATTTCCGAGGCTGCGATAGACACAACCGGAGGGCTTATTTTCCCGTTGGATTACGTCGCGAGCTCGAGAGTGCAGCTCGCGCGCCGTTCGATGACGACGACGCCGACGACGACAACGACGACTACGATGCCGGCTAGACGTTCCTCGCGCCGTCCCTGCCGGAAATAGCGCAACGCGCGCCCGCAGCCTCTCCCCACGTAGCTGCGCCGTCGCCGCTGCTGCAGCACGTAGCGCGCGCGCTACGTCCCGTAATAATGCGGTTGGCGCGGCAGACGCGGCGGGAACGCCGGCTGAGCGCGCGCGCCAGACGCGTCAGTGGCGCGGCGCTCCGCACAGGCCGCGTGTATGCAGCTCGAAGAAGCCCTCGAGAAAAGTCGTGAAAGAAAAGCCTACCGGAAGTTTCACTCGGCTCTTCGGGCTCCTCCGGGGTTCGTTGGCCCGAGAGCCGGCGACGAGTGCAAGAGTATACAGCGAGTCTTCGCTATGCATAACATTCGTTCCGTCTCGCTCGCGCCTATCTCGGTGATTCGACGAATGAGGCGCCCTTTGAGCCTTTGATGGAATTGAGAGCTACAGACGAGCAGGCAGCGCAGTGACGCTTTCACGAATTTCTGCCTAGAGGTGCGGCGCGGATGATGTTAAAATTTGCATCGTTGGAATGCAACGAAATTCAGAAAAAAAAAATTAGACCTAATTAACCCAAATGATAAAAGTAGGTATAAAAAGTAATCATAGCAATTGGTTCCTACGATGATTTTTTTATACCTGAGTTCATCATTTGGGTTAATTAAAATGAATTCTTTTTTCTGGATTTCGTTGCATTCCAACGATGCAAAATTCAACATCATCGGCGCGGACCCTCGTGGAATATCGAGTGGGAAGTATCTCGAGGGTCATTCGGGGGAAAAGCGGTTAACGAGCTGCGCACTCTAATTTCGGAAGAGCTGCTGTAATGAGTTTGGTTGATAGCTGAGTTTTTTTTGTGAACTAATTTTTCTCGGAATTTTAAAGTAGATTTTAACTAGTAAAATAAAGGGAATTACTATTGGAATAAAAGAGGGTAGGTTAAAGGATATAGTTCACAGATACGAATTACGAATTTTACGAATTTTATTTATTTGTCGAGTACAGTATTTGAAAATATTAATTTTCATATCATATACAGAAGAAATATCTAAATAATAGCGGTGATATGCACAGGTAATATTGGAAATATTTTTTTATTTTTTTTATTTAAAAAATTTGTTTACAATAATAATAAGAATAATATTAATATTAATATTGCCCGACATCAATTTTCATACACCCAATATACAAATTCTTGTGAAAATATGTAAATACTATAAGAAATAAATATTCTTCCCCCATAATGAGTTTGGCCTCTCACAACGGGAACGCGCGACGAAAATGCGTAATTATAGGTTTTTCGTGGAAGTTTTTTGCGTTGCGAAAGTCTATAATCGACTATAATTGTTGGTTATAAAATTATAAGGTGCGCTCGAATTGTTCGCACATTCGGGTTTCACAATGTGGCGCATTGAGACTCTCGATAACCCTCGATAACTCTTATCGCGGAATATGGGGCTGCGCGTATTATCGCCTCGAAGTTTTGCGCGCTCTAGCGCGCGAAAGGAACGCGCGCGACTTGAACCGCGTCGACAATCGATTTGCTGCCGTGGAGTCGTTAAACGCTCGTAGCAGACGGCGAGGCGATATCACTTAAGGCGTGCGGATATAGCGCTCGGGTCTAATTTCCATTTTGAACGGCGTCTGGCGATTACGTTGAGCTCGGTCTGCACAGGTAACACTGGACTCGTTTGTTACACGAACGACTAGAACCACCACTTAATATATTTTTCTTCGAGGTAGCGACTTTTGACCTGTACCATCATTCTCAAGTTGCATGTTCTACCCCCAAAAACGCAGGTTTCAGCCCAATTTTATATGATTCTGAAAAAATTTTCTCTGAAAAAAAAAAAAAAAAAAAAAATTCTCTGAAATTTTATGAATTTTATTTTCTCTGAAAAATCTTCTCTGAAATTTTATATGATTCTGAAATTTTTTTCGACGTTTCTTTTGACGAAAATCGAAGATCTGGCGCCGGATCGAAAATCGCTAAAATCGAGCTCACGTAAATTTTCTTTTCAAAGCGCATCGACTTTTGATCTATACCCTCAAGTCGCATATTCTGCCTACATGTTGCATATTTTTATATGCAACATATATGCGCCATATAGAACTTTTCGGCGACATATATTTTTACATATAAATATTTCCATGTGGGAAGAGCTAAGCGCGTGAAATCCGGGAAAACGTCCAAACTCCATAAAGCCAACTCACAAATTAGTTGCATACGCAAAGGCGGTTGCAGGCGTAATCGAGACTCGTAATTGCGTATAGGTGCGAAGGCAACGAGCCTCGAGAGCTCCCGGACTCCACCTACCCACCGACAATGTGGAAGCGCGTTACGAAGGTGTGGAATGCGCAAGTGGCTCGGTGCGGAGAATAACCTGCGCGTGATCGCGACGGGAAAGTGGGTGAAAGCGTATTTTCCGCGGGGAATTTACGGTAGGGCGGAGATGGCGCCTATACGACTCTGCGCAATCACAATTTCGCGCTGGTTAATTTATTACGAAATCAATGCCAATCGTACATTCATCACTAAAGAAATGAAAAGTGTAAAATCTCCCATCGTAAAATATTCCCATCCTCATACAGTCATCATTAAAGAAAAAAAAAAATAAATAAATAAATAAATAAATTGTAAAATCTTCCATCGTAAAATCTTTCCATCCTCATAATTCATCTCTAAAGAAAAAATAAATAAAATAAAATTTAACAAATGTGTAAAATCTCCCATCGTAAAATATTTCCATCCTCATACATTCATCACTAAAGAAAAAAATTAAAAAATAAAAAATTTGTAAGTTCTCCCATCGTAAAATATTACGATGTTGAAGTTTGCATCGTTGGAATGCAACGAAATTCGGAGAAATTTTTTTTTTTAAAGTAATTAATCCAAGTGACGAAGGGCACGATTTTTTTGTGCTCTTATTTTTTTCGTGACTTTTTATAGAAATTTTCATCATTTGGGTTAATTATAATAATAATTATTTTTTTATTTCGTTGCATTCCAACGATGCAAAGTTCAACGTCATAAAATATTCACATCCTCGAGTTCCTCGAGCTATGCGTCAAATTCAGATTCGTCAAACGTCTCTCACACCGTAAGCCACGGTGATTTCATTCCCTCGCGCGCGAGCGAGTTTCTATTTCGGAGAGCGCAGTCGTTAATTATCGTCTCACCGTCGAGCAGGGGGTTGAAGGCGTCGGCGAGCCCGTTTCGCGTATACGCAACACACCGAACACGTACTGCCTATGCCCAACCACCTCACACATCTGTGTAGTCGAGGGCGTCGTGTGTCACGACGCGCGCGGGTGGATCGTACGGCCGCATGCGGAGGAAGTAGGAGTATTAGGCCCTGTCCCCATGACGTAGTACCACCTACATCCGGACGACGAGTACACAAAACGTCGTCGTCGTCGTCGTGTCGTACCTGCGCTCTCGCGTGTCTCGACTGCGCAAGAGAAGAGTCGTCGTGCTCGCACTTTTCCGCGGCTCGGAATTCAGCGGCTCCTCTCGCAAGACGTCGTGGGACAGCCAAAGAAAGACGCGCGCGGTTCGTGCGCAACCGGCGACCAATGCGCAGCGCGATGCGCCTAACGGAATGCAAGGACACCGCGCGGTTTCCTCTTACCGCTTTGCGCTTTGCCGATCGTCGGGAGAAAAGTGCGAGTCTCGCAGGCCGCGGCGCTCGTGGCGGAGAGAAAAATCTTCTCTCTCTTTCTCTCTCTCCCTATGCCTTTATTTTGCATGGTTTTCCCTATTTTTATTTTTATTTGGTTTTTATTTTTTTCATAGTTTATTTTATTTTTTTCATATTTTATTTTATTTTTTTCATTTTTTATTTTATTTTTTTCATTTTTTATTTTTACTAGCAACAGCGTGCTCGCTTCGCTCGCACTCTTTGCTTTTCATTTATCTTTTCTTGTGGCCAATACAGTCATTCAAAATGCGCGCGTGACTGCAGCGGACATGACAGTCCGAATCGATTTATATCGAAGCCACTGCCGACCAATAGGAACGCTCGAAAGTCGGCTTCACTATTTCGACTTCGATGTGCCATGTCCTTTCTAAGAGAGGATTTTTTAATTTTTTTAATTTTTTTTATTGCTTAAGCTGGTCGTACTCTGTTTGCGTGACTGCTTTGTATGCTATTGTATGGAATTTGCACGGTGCTCTTAGGGGGCTTTGGTTATACCAATAGGGGAGGCCGGGCAAAATGGGGGATTCTGAACTTTCTAATGCCGCCAGAACGTTTCAGCATGCGTACATCGGCTGTTCGACACACACAAAAAAAAATTTGTCTTTGTTTTTTTTTTTGCCCGTGCGAACAAAAATGTGGTCTGGGGCAGAATGGGGTACGCTCAAGTTTTCTCTCATTTTTAAAATATCGACAGTGTTGCCTGAATCGGCATACATTGACTTTTCGGCAGCCAAAACGAAAGTCTTTGTGTTTTTTTTTTTCGCGATCAATAATGAAAAAGTTGTCTATGGCAAAACGGGGGACTCGAAAATTTTATTCAATTTTTCAAACATCGACAGTATTGCCCCTAATAGCGTAAATTTTGGCGTAAATTGTGCGAGAATTGGTCCCATTTTTCATGTGCTGGAGCCAATTCAGCCCCCTTTTGGCCTGTATTTATATTTTATTTACCGTCCCCATTTTGCCCCGGTTTCCCCTATAAGGAGCTAAAAATGTTGTCAGTTCGGATTTACCAGCCCGTTCGGTGGCTGCAATTAGACCGATTCTCGCGATTTTCTCGCAACAATTTCACGGCGGTGCGGTTATCGAATTGCAACAGCGAGCACAAACCGCAGAATATTGCGCAGGGGGGCCCCAATATTATGTCGCATTCGCCGCGTATTGTCAAGGATCCATTAATGCAAAATACCGCAAAAGATTCGTTTCTTTCCGTCGTCGCTGTCCGCGACGAGCGAAACGGTACTCGAGCGCGGTTACTTAAAGCGGCCCGCGAGCTATGTGCATACCCGGCAATATCCCGGGAACTGCGCGAACCGCGAGGGCCCGCGCTCCGTATTAATATTTATTTGCGGGGAATGCGCCGCTCGTCTCCCCGCGGGGCCTCGCGCTGAACAGTTAGAACGTCCGTTGGCCGCGCGGGAAGGAGACGCGAAGGCGCAAGTCCCGCGGGACTCAAGCTCGATGAACGGAACGCGACGCGAGCGAGACACGCGAAAGATTCGCTGCGTGGTCTCGCGCGTGGACTGCGCCTCCTCGTCCTCTTCTTCTGTCCTGCGTCCGCATCTTCGTGCTCGCTGATTGTTCGCAGATGATCGCGGCGAACAACGGAAAGGAATCTAACAAAAAATTGTTCGGCGATGCTGTGGGCTTGATGGGTTATTGTTAAATTCCCAAAGCCCTCCTCTTCTATACTTTTCTAAAAAAAAAAAAAAAAAAAAAAAAATGATAATAATAATAATAATAATAATAATAATAATAATCTAACAAAAAAATCACTAGGTATCTGCAAGGAAAAAAAATTAGCATAAAATTCTGGCTGCACGCAGAAACATATTAGGGGATATTAATATTTTTCTGGATATATTAATGGATATTAATATTTTTCTGGATATATTAATGGATATTAATATTTTTCTGGATATATTAATGGATATTAATATTTTTCTGGGTATATTAATGGATATTAACATTTTTCTGGATATATTAATGGATATTCATATTTTTCTGGATATATTAATGGACATTAATATTTTTTTGTATATATTAATGCATATTAATATTTTTCTGGATATATTAATGGACATTAATATTTTTCTGGATATATTAATGCATATTAATATTTTTCTGGATATATTAATGGACATTAATATTTTTTTGTATATATTAATGGACATTAATATTTTTCTGGATATATTAATGGAATGATAGCAAAAGTTTTTTCTGCAGCAGTAAAAATCGGCTGCGATAGTTAAAACATTTCGATCGATTTTTTATCATCAATCCCCCGATTATTTTTCACCGTCACACATTTCGGTAGCAAAGTCGCGAGCGCAAATCACTCGCGGTGACGACATCGCGTCGCGTCGTGTCCGAGCGTGGAAAATCTCGTTACGCCACGCGGCGGCGACGCGGTCGGTCCCGCGCGGTGCGCCGGCACAGCGCGCCGTGTACAGTTCCTCGAGGAGCTTATGGCTCTCGCGCGCGAGGGGCAAATTATGCGACGACGAGCGATATTAGATTATACGAGCGAACGAGCGCGCACGTGCGACACCGTAATAATGGTAGTCACGGCCAACAACTCCCGGGGCTCTCCGGCGAGTCCGCCGCACTTGCGCGCAGCGGTGTGTGCGAGACTCGATCGCCGCGGCTGTGTCGAAGCCCTACACAATATATATATGTCTACGTAGCCGTAGCACAGCGGTGACCTATCAATTCTAAATGTCAATCGACTTATGTCTGCGCATTAGAAAACGTGTCTCCTCAGTCTCGGCCAAGATTTCGCCAAGAGGACCTCGTTATATACACTCGGTACACGAGAGTTCGGTGCTTCGTGTCGTGGATGCAAATATGCGGATGCTTTAAAGGACCGGGTAGGCAATTTTTTAAATTTGATATTAGACTACGGGGTCGTTGGCCTCAGTTTTGTAATAAATGAATAATAATAATAATAATAATATCTGGACCTACAAATCGAAATAATAATAAAAAAATAAAAATAATAATCAAAAAAATAAAAATTAAAAAACAATTTAAAAACATAAAAATTAAAAATAATTAAAAAAATAAAAATTAAAAAATAATAAAAAAAAATAAAAATTAAAAATTAAAAATAATATAAATAATAAAAATTAAAAAATAATTAAAAAAATAAAAATTAAAAAATAATTTAAAAAAATAAAAATTAAAAAATAATAATAAACTTTGGGCCAATAGATGTTACGTTTACTGTTAAAAAAAATGTGTGAGAAAGAAATTTGTATAGGAGAAATCCGTTTAACAAATTAATTAATCAAATAAATACTGTTAATCATAATAATGTAATAATAATAACAATTAAGCGGGGCACAAGCAAATTCATGTAGTACGACAACCGCGGAACACGCCGGCTTTTTCACGTGTGTGACCGCGAAATGTGAATAACATACACACACGAGTCGGCGTTGCAGCTCGCAACGCGGTGACACAGATTTGGTTTTTCCTCGACGCTCGACGTCGCGCGACCTTCTTCAACCCTGCTGCATGCGCCATTTATTAGACGGGTAGAGAGAGAGCGAAAAAAAAAGAGAGAGCTGCGCCACCGATGTTTATAGAGTCCTCGGGTCTTGGTGTTACACTTATGTCTTATGCGCGACTGTTATGTCGACTGTTTGCTGTTTTTTTTTCTTTCGTTTCTTTTTTCACCGTCACGGAACTCGGTAAGCACGTAATTCCGGTACCTTCCTAAAGGCAAACGCGCCGGGGTCGCGTCGAGCGGCTGTGTGTGAGTATAAATTTATACGGAGGCTCCGCGCTCAAAGTGGGAGAATCGCAACGATGTCATCTCGCGGCTCGTTAGGCCGTCCTAGAACGGGACGAGTCGAGCGCGCGTCGAGAGAGTCCCGACCGTCAAACGGCGGGGCCAAAAAAGCGGAATAGACAGCGACGCCACCGCGAGCGCTCTGGGAGTCTCCTTTCACGGCGACTCGGAACTAGACTCAATGCTGACGAATTTTTTGCTTCCTGAGCGCGCGGAGACGCGAGGAGTTGAGTCGAGTCCCTGACTAAACAGGGGAGACCGGGGTAAAACGGGCCTACTAAAAAAAATGGCTCTATGACAAAACCAAAGTGTTTTTTTTAAATTGTTTTTCACTAAAAAATTCGAAACTAATCGTCAATTTTGAGCGCCGGAAAAAAAAATTCCGGGGTAAAACGGGGCCCCCCTCAGATTCCGGCACAAATATGAGTTAGTACACAAAACGCTACCGATCGGCACGAGTGTTGATTATTTGGGTCTTTTACTAAAATGTGCCACAAAAGCACTTTTACTAAAATGTGACACAAAAGCACTTTTACTAAAATGTGACACAAAAGCACTTTTACTAAAATGTGACACAAAAGCACTTTTATTAAAATGCGACACAAAAGCACTTTTACTAAAATGTGACACAAAAGCACTTTTACTAAAATGTGACACAAAAACACTTTAGCTAAAATGTGACGCAAAAGCACTTTTGCTCAAGTGTGACACAAAAGCACTTTTACTAAAATGTAACACAAAAGCACATTTTAATCATGACAGATCGCAATACAGACAAGAATTGATGGTGAAAAAAAATTTTGCCGAAGAAGCCCGCGAATAACAAGAAAATCACGGAGGACGGCGGGAGAAAAAGTTTTGACGATGAAAGAAGCCTCAAAACTTACGACGGAGACGGGAGCCCATTTTACCCAATTTTTTTTTGTTTTTTTCGGTGATCAAAAAAAGGGAGGCCCGTTTTACCCCGGAGGCCCGTTTTACCCCGGTCTCCCCTATATGCGGGATCTCACATCGCGAGATGGAAGTCTTTTTTCTCCGCACTCGTCTTCCTCGAGACCGGTTGTCAACACGCGCGGCGAGCGTAGAAGAAAATCGTCCGGTCCGACGAACATCTACAGCGTCAACATTGTTACCGAAAAAAAATGGAAATAAAAAAAATTCCGGTACGGACTCCAACTTTCCATCGGCGCGGCGTCGTTTCCATTAGAAAATTCTCGGAGCATTTCGAAAGCGCGCGGCTAATAAAAAAGGGCGACTGTATGTCGGAAAGGAGAAAAAGTTTCGGTTGACCGAGAAAAAAGACTCACCGAAAAATGTTTGATACAAAAATACGCTAACGAGACTAATTAGGTGAGCAATAAAAAAAAATAAAAAAATTCAAATTACTTTTTATATCGTCGAACGACTCTGATGACACATAAGTTACGCTCTTGACATTGAACGACGTTTCGTCGAGTCATCTGCCTTCAAGATTCTTCGTGTAACGCCCGGAAACTCGACAATCCGATTTCTCGCGGACGGCACGAAATATATAAATCGCTTCTCGAGGTATATAAAACGCGTTTCGGATCAACGATGTGTAATTAAATAGGCAAGAAAAAAAAACACACAAATTACATTTTATATCGTCGGATGACTGTGACATATATATTCATTAAACTTGACATTGAGTAATATTTCGTCGAGTCATCTCGCTTTGTGCTTCAAGGTTCCTTGAGTGCTGCCCGGAAGTTCGGCAATCCGATCTCTCGCGGACGGCACGAAATAAATCGCGATTCTCGTGTCACGTGACTAACGTACGGATTTCGGAACACCTCAGCGGGGAAATTCGAGCGAGGTGTCCGAATGGGCGTGACGAGCGAGCCCGACGTCCGCAGTCCCCCTCGACAGCCTCGCGTGCTCGAGTGTCCCGCGAATTAGAAACTCGGGTTCTCGCGTCGCGGCTCGCGCGTTCGATATCGCCGTATGCGGAATGGGTAACAAGTTGCATACGACGCGACGCGCTTGGTTTTCTTTCGCGCCCGGGAGAACCCGAGATTTGCGAGTCTCCCCATACGGAAATAAAGTATATGCGAGATATATAAAAGATCTATTCCAGATATAAAAGATCTATTTCTCCGAAAAGTTGTACATTTCGGATCTATTTTAGGATACATACGAAATCTATGCGAGCAAAAAATAGATCTGAGATACATTCAAAATGTATTTTCATCCTATTATCGTCCGGAAAGTTGTATATTCCAGATACATTTTCGTATATACTTCTTTTCCGTGGGGGTCTGCGGATACGACGCGATTCCGGGGAATATGGATCACTGAACATTTTATTGATATGGACCACCTGAAAATATCTGGAGAACGACTCGACACGCTCTGCGAACGTAGTATAAAAATAAAAAAAAATTGCAGATAGATTCTTAAAATGCAAGTTTTTCGCTTCCTAAATAAATAAGTTAATTATAATTTTCGCCTTACAAATAAATGGATTCTGTAATTCAAAAACATGGAGACTCGTGTAACTTTGTTACATTTTATCATGTGAATCCATATTTAATTCATCGTGTGGATTAATTTGAATTTAATTAATCCACTGTGTGTGGATTAATTTAAATAAAATTCATCCTGTGGATTAATTTTTATATAGTTCATCCTGTGGATTAATTTTTATTTAATTCATCCCGTGGATTAATTTCAATTTAATTCATCCTGAGGATTAATTTTCATGTAATTCATCCTGAGGATTAATTTTCATGTAATTCATCCTGAGGATTAATTTTCATGTAATTCACCCTGTGGATTCATTTTTATTGAATATATCCTGTGGATTAATTTTTATTGAATTCATCCTGTGGATTAATTTTTATTGAATTCATCCTGTGGATCAGTTTTTATTTAATTCATCCTGTGGGTTAATTTTTATTTAATTCATCCTGTGGATCCATTTTTATTTAATTAATCCTGTGGGTCGATTTTTATTTAATTCATCATGTGGATCAATTTTTTTGTAATTCATCCTGCGGATCAATTTTTATTTAATTTATCCTGCGAATCAATTTGAATTTAATTCATCCCGTGGATCAATTTTAATTTAATTCATCGTGAGGATAAATTTTTATTTAATTAATCACGCGGATGGTTCCGCCGGTCCATATTCCCCACAATTGCACTACATCGTTGTTACCCATGTCCCACACGTTCACGTGGACCGTGCCGCCGTATGCACAACATCGGGGACATTGCGCGCGCGATCACCGAGTCCCGGAGTTCATTCTCCTTTTACGACCAATTAGAAATCGGCCGGCAGACTGCGCGATGAGAGTTCCGCGGAAGCAAATAGCAGGGACTGTCGTCACGCGAGATAAGAGCGCGCGCGGCGCCTCCGTGCACGCCAGTTACGAGACGGCGAAACAACGCGAACCCGTGGAGGAAAAAAAAAGAAAAGAAACGAATAAATGTGTCAACACGCTCGTTCGTATTCGAGTCTCTTCTCTAATTTCTATCTTTTATGGCCCGCGATTCCCGCGCAGCTTCCTCTCTCGCGATTTTGCAACCGCAACTTCCATAAGCCTCCAGCGGTCGGTGAAACACCACGAATTTCAATTCCAAAAATAATCATCTCGTCATCGCGAATCCACTGTGGGTGGACTCGCAGCACGCCTTCCGAACTTACGGTAAAAATCGTCTGACTCTCGCGTCTCTCTTGAAATGGATGATGTTGAGGTTTGCATCGTTGGAATGCAATGAAGTTCAGAAAAAAAAATTCGAATTAACCCAAATGATGAAAGGCACGACTTATTTTTTTCGTGCCCTTGGATGCTGTATGGTGACTTTTTATACCTATTTTCATCATTTGGGTTAATTACAATTAATTTCTTTTCTGAATTTCGATGAATGAATTTCAGGCAATGAAAGACAGAAAAAAAATTCTAATTAACCCTAATGATGAAAGGCACGTATTATTTTTTTCGTACCCTTGGATGCTATGGTGACATTTTACACCTATTTTCATCATTTGGGTTAATTACAATTAATTTCTTTTCTGTATTCCGATTAATTAATTTCGGGCAATGAAATTCAGAAAAAAAAATTCTAATTAACCCAAACGATGAAAGGCACGTATTTTTTGTCGTGCCCTTGGATGCTATGTGGTGCCTTTTTATACCTATTTTCATCATTTGGGTTTCTTACAATTAATTTCTTTTCTGAATTTTGATGAATGAATTTCAGGCAATGAAAGACAGAAAAAAATTCTAATTAACGCAAATGATGAAAGGCACGAATTATTTTTTTCGTGCCCTTGGATGCCATGGTGACATTTTACACCTATTTTCATCATTTGGGTTAATTACAATTAATTTCTTTTCTGAATTTCGATGAATTAATTTCAGGCAATGAAATTCAGAAAAAAAATTCTAATGAACCCAAATGATGAAAGGCACGAATTATTTTGTTTTGTGCCCTTGGATGCTATGGTGACATTTTACACCTATTTTCATAATTTGGGTTAATTACAATTAATTTCTTTTCTGAATTTCGATGAACGAATTTCAGGCAATGAAATTCAGAAAAAAAAAATTCTAATTAACCCGAATGATGAAAGGCACGAATAATTTTGTTCGTGCCCTTGGATGCTATGGTGACATTTTACACCTATTTTCATCATTTGGGTTAATTACAATTAATTTCTTTTCTGAATTTCGATGAATGAATTTCAGGCAATGAAATTCAGAAAAAAAAATTCTAATTAACCCAAATGATGAAAGGCACGAATTATTTTTTTCGTACCCTTGGATGCTATGGTGACCTTTTATACCTATTTTCATCATGGGGGTTAATTACAATTAATTTCTTTTCTGAATTCCGATTAATGAATTTCAGGCAATGAAATTCAGAAAAAAAATTCTAATTAATCCAAATGATGAAAGGCACGAATAATTTTGTTCGTGCCCTTGGATGCCATGGTGACATTTTACACCTATTTTCATCATTTGGGTTAATTACAATTAATGTCTTTTCTGAATTTCGTTGCATTCCAAATATGCAAACTTCAACGTCATCGAAATGGAGACACTCAGTGGTCTCCACTTGAACCACCCGCGACGAACAACTCGATGCATTGTGTATTTATTTCGCGCTGATATAACGAGCGTCGCCGCAGCGAGGCGGAGGGATAAAATCGGCGAGACTCTCGGAGATCGGTTTCCAGGATATTATGCCGTGCGGCGAGACCGAGAGACGAGAGAGTGACTCACGGATCACGAGCGATTTAACATCCAGCTTCCAACCTCCAACCCACGATTCTCCATACAGCACTGATTCCGTCGAGACGATACATATCATCGACTTATTTGCTGCTGCTGCCTTTGCTGCTGCTGCTGGATATGCGAAGCGCTGGCTTTCTATAAGGATGTGTGGAGGAGCATTGGCCTTCAGGACTGAAGAACCAGAAGCGCGATGTTCGCTGTAGATGGAGAGAGAGAGAGAGAAAAAAAAAAAAATAAGAGAGAGGGACAGACTGGATGGAAAAAGCGTATCCTGCTGCCGAGAGGCTCAGTGCCAATAGAAAACAGGAGAAACGAGGCGAAGCCTTTTTCTAGTCTGGCACATTCCACGTGTCACTTTAAATCAGGTGAATTATTTTTATTTTTATTTTTTTTTCTTATTTGTGGAGCAACGATGTAGTTTTATTTTCACGGTATTCAACCGGCAGATCGAACGCGACCGCGAAATCCGCGTCACTTCGTCCGTCACTCGTCTCATAATTCATAATTAGAGCTGACGCGGAGCCGGAGAATAACCGTAGTGCGAGTAGCGCGAGGCGCAGACGGAACGCGGTAATTAAGTGAAAGGTTCTGCTTCTCTCCGGACTAATCTCCGCGTGCGCTTTGCGGAGTCTCTGCGTACGATGATAATTCATAAAACGGCGGCACGGTACGGTTTCACTGGTGGCGTCGTATATTGTGTCAGTCGAGTTTAATTGCCTTTTTTTTTACGGTGACTTAATGCATCAGCTTGGTCCCGATTTCGTTAAACGATCGCCTCTTTGTTGTCGCTCTGGAGAATTCGGGGACGAGAGTGGATAAAACTTTTTTTTGTACACAATTTTCTGTATTTTTGTTGCAGTCATCATTCGATTAATTTTTTTTTTTCACGTAAACTAATATCAGCTGGGTTCGGATTTTGTTGAACCATCATTTTTTTCTTATTCAAGAGAATTTATGATGTTGAAGTTTGCATCGTTGGAATGCAACGAAATTCAGAAAAAGAAATTAATTCTAATTAATCCAAATTATGAAATCAGGTACAAAAAGTTGGCACAGCGATCAGTTGCTATGATGATCTTTTGTACCTAATTTCATCATTTTTGTTAATTAGAATTAATTCTTTTTTCGGAATTTCGTTGCATTCCAACGATGCAAACTTCAGCGTCATGAGAATTTGGTGAAGAAAACAAACTTTTGTTTCGTCGCCATTTTTTCGATTGTAATTATTATTATTCGATTGATTTCTTTTCAGTGACTTAATATCAGTTCGGTTGCGATTTTGTTAATGGATTTTTTTTTATTCTGGAAACAAATAAACTTTTTTACACACAAATTTCTAGAATGTGATTGCGATTATCATTCGATTGATTTTTTTTCAGTGACTTAACGTCCGTTCGGTTGCGATTTCGTTGATCGATCTTATTTTTTTTAGACACAATTTTCTGGAATGTGATTGCGATTATCGCTCGAAGATCACGAGCGGAGAAAGTCCGTCGGCGAACGTGCAGGATATAAAGAGCCGCTGCATGAACTCACGCATCGCACCTACGCGCTCACGCGCAATTTGCTTCGTGCATTCTGACGCTCAAAGTGAAAGACATTTTGCCGTGTTAAGAAATCCGACGCGTCCACCTATGGACACAAACGCCTGAATTAATCCCCAACCCGATGCTCGTGCGTTTGGTAAAAATACGCACAATTAAATTGACGAGGGTCCGCGAAAGCAACACGAAGAAAAAAATTAGGATGTGATGACAAATCGATTGCTGTATTCACGCATTTTTTGGCTGCTGCTGCGACAAAATGTTTAGCAATCACAGCATATTTCTAGCTACTCCATCAAAACTTTTGTCAACATTCCGTTAATTTTTTATTAAAAAAAAAGAACCAAATAATTTCATTCCCGAGAATCAAGCGAAAGCGATACAAAAATTAGGATGCGATGACAAATCGATTTCTGTATTCATGCATTTTTTTTGTTGCTGCGACAAAATGTTTAGCAATCACAGCATATTTTTAATTACTCCAGCAAAACTTTTGTCAACATTCCGTTAATTTTTTATTAAAAAAAAATCAACAAAATAATTTCATTCCCGAGAATCAAGCGTGAGCGATACAAAAATAATGATATGATGACAAATCGATTGCTGTATTCACGAATTTTTTTGCTGCTGCGGCATAACGTTTAGCAATCACAGCATATTTTTAGCTACCCCGGCAAAACTTTTGTCATTATTCCATTAATATCTGAATTAAAAAATAAAAAAATTAAAAAACGACAAAATAATTTCATTACCGAGTATCAAGCGTGAGCGATACAAAAATCTCGCGATTGGGGACGCAGATCCGCGTGCCGCAAATCGACGTCGTAAAAGTGCAATATCACTCCCCGTGTCGTGTATCATAATTCAATTAACGTTATCGCCGCCAATCGACAGGTAAACGCGGGCATTCGCTTCGCCTTTTGCCCGCGCGCGCTCGTTGCGATTCATAAGCCGCGAGAGGAACAAATAGCAGCACCGCGGCCGCGTAACTTTTATTACCGTTACACCTCGAGAAAATCGCCCCGGCGCGGCGTTTAAGCTCGATATAAACGCTCGCGATATTCCAGCGTCGTGTGTGTCGCAACGGCGCGAAAAAGAGCGTGAACGAAATGCGAAAAAAGTACCTACGCGTCGTAGGTTTCACGTGAGCCCGAAGAATTTATGCTAACTCACGTGAATAGGTCACACCCACGTCACGTGGCGCATCCGAGAGCCAACGCGCGCGTCTTCTCTTGGAAAGTTCGCTTTTGCCGGCTCTCCCACTGTAAACGAGCTGTGAAAATCCGTCGTGTATAAACAGCAACGGTTTCCGCGTATTAAAAAAAATTCATTTACGTCATAATAGCTTAGAAAGTGGCTCACTGAAATTCACGTCAATATTCAAAAATTAAAAATTAAAAAAAAATTGTTCGTCTTTCCAAAGCATTAATTATTTAATTTATTTTTTTTCCGTTGAATTACCTTCGTAAATATGCTGAAAAATTCCCCGGTAGTTCGGAAAAATCTGTGAAAATCCTCCGTATAAGCAGCAACGGTTTCCGTGTATTAAAAAAATATAGTTGCTTAGAAAGCGGCTCACTGAAATTTACATCAATATTTAAAAATAAAAAATAAAAAAAATTGTTCGTACTCTAAACCATCAATTATTTAATTTATTTTTTTCCGTCGAGTTAGCTTTGTAAATATGCTGAAAGATTTCCCGGTAGTCCGAAAAAATCTGTGAAAATCCCCCGTATAAGCTGCAATGGTTTCCGTGTATTTAAAAAATATAATTTACGTTATAGTAGCTTGGAAAGCGGCTCACTGAAATTCACATCAACGTTTAAAAATAAAAAATTAAAAAAGATATCGTATGCCAAACCACCAATTATGTAATTTATTTTTTTCCGCCGAGTTAGCTTCGTAAATATGCTGAAAAATTTCCGGGTGGTCGGACAAAATCTGTAAACATTTTCCATATAACCAGCAACGGATTTCGCATATTTAAAAATAATCATTTTCGTCATAATAGCTTAGAAAGCGGCTCACTGAAATCACATCAAAATTAAAAAACAAAATTAAAACAATCGTTCATATTTCCAAACCATTAATTATTCAATTTCTTTTTTTCCGTCGAGTTAGCTTCGTAAATATGCTGAAAAAAAATTTCCCGAAGTCGGGAAAAATCGGCGGAGCGCGTCCGCCTCATTATGCGATATTCCGGTTTGGGCAACAACCGCCAGAGCCGAGTGAATTTCTATATATGACTCACGTGAATTTCACTCGAGGCGGCCGGCGGAGTCGTGGGTGCCTCGGCGATTTCCTGCATCTCGTCGAGCTCCCCCCCCCCCCCCCCCCCCCCCACCCCGGACATTCGGGGCCCCCCGAGACCTAATATCCCCGACTATCGCATATAAGTGCCGAAGAGTCGCGCACAAAGCGAGCCTGGATACGTCTCGGCGCCTCCGCTCTGCGCTTACGGCACGAGTTCTGGGTTCGCCGGTGCAGCAGACGCGCGCCGAGGGTTTGCTTAGGGAGCGCGCGGAGCCCGGAGAAAGTTGCCAGGGCGAGAGAGCGAATAGGAACGAGCGGGAGGCGAACGACCCGCGCTCGCCTTTGCCTCCGTTTTCGTTCCGACAATAAGCGCGAAATCGAGCTTGGGCAACGTGGACAAACAGGCGTGTTTTCCGTTTTTTTTTTTGCTTTTATTTAAGGTAGCGACCAATATTCATTTCGCATAAATTAGAGGAATGTGAGGGAGAATTGCAAACACTTCTCGGTGGTATAAAAATCTGAAAAAATGCATGCACATTATAGGTACTGAAAAGATTAATTTTGCATAATAATAATTCGAAATTATTACGCATAATAATTTCGAATTATAAAAATAATTCGAAATTATTAACAAATTGTTGAAAAAAAAAAATGGTTTAACAAATATTTCGATGACCCAAGTTTTTTTTTCGTGAAAATGATTCCTTCGTTTTTTTTCGAATACGTATGAATTTTTTCAGATTTTAGAGTTCACTTTGAATTTTCACATATTTTCCCTATAAAAACACACACAAAATTCAATGTGAACTCTAAAATCTGAAAAAAATTCATACGTATTCGGAAAAACGAAGGAATCATTTTCACGAAATAAAAACTTGGGTCATCGAAATATTTGTTAAACAATTTTTTTTCATCAGTTTGTTAATAACATTTTCGAATGATTAATATGCAAGATTAATCTTTTCAATACCCTTGTTATGCATGCATTTTTTCAGATTTTTATACCACCGAGAAGTGTTTGCAATTCTCTCTCATATTCCTCGAATTTATGCGAAATGAATATCGGTCGCAAGGACTACCTTAATTTATTTTATTTTTATTCCCGAGGCTTCGTGACTCCGCCCAAGCGTCGTTCGTTCCTCCCGCGTAGATCGAAGGCGAGCGAAACAATAGTTAGATTTTACCGAGCGTAAGGCCAGCAGAAGGAGCGAGACGAATGGATGATTTGCACACACAGCGGCGAAACGAGAAAATCGTGGAACACGTAGCGCGCAACGAGATTTAGGACCTTCGGGCTCGATTACATCGGATACCTCGGTATCTCGTAGTCACAGCTGCAACACACAACGCTGTATCCCCTACAATACGATCAACGTGTGTTGCGCGTGTGTCGATCGCCGAGCAGGTAGAGTTACGCAACGCTTCCCGCTCGCGGGGACCGCGAGAGATCGATAGATCGCCGGTTATACAGGTATTTTTACCCCCCCCCCTCCCCCCTCCCTCCTCTCTCACCGCTTCCAGGCAGCGCAGACACAAAGCCGGATATCGAGATCCCACTTTTATCGCAGCTTCGATGCTCGAATTACCCCTGGGAAGATTTGTTACGTGGAGAAAAATAATCAGGGAGTGATAATAAATCGATTCTTGTATCAATGAATTTTTTTTTGTATCAAAATTTTCATCTGCCGCAGGAAATTTGTCGCTACTACAACGAAAATGTTGTTATCACTCCGTTGATATTTCTCCCCACATAAAAAATGCTACATAAAAAAGCGCAATCATTTTTTTAAATTTACTTAATTTAAGTTACATAAAAAGGCGCAATCATTTTTTTAAATTTACTTAAAATGTTAAGTAAATTAAAAAAAAAATGATTGCGCCTTTTTACTTAAAAATTTAAGTAAAACTAAACAATTTTAAACTTAAAAATTTAAGTTTTAATTTGCGCCTTTTTAAAACACTTTTTACTTTAAATTTACTTAAAATATTATGTAAATAAAAAAAATTATTACGCCTTTTTATGTAGCATTTTTTATGTAGGGAGATATATATCAACGGAGTGATAACAACATTTTCGCTGCAGTAGCGAGAAATTTCCCGTAAAAACCCAAAATGCCACATAAAAAGGTGCAACCATTTTTTTATTTACTTTAAATATTAAGTAAATAAAAAAAAATGATTGCGCCTTTTTATGTAGCATTTTCGTTTTTTCTTTCTCCCTGGATAATTGCCAATAACTCGCCAATAAAACTGCCGACAGCGTCGAGCGTAACGTTGAGGGACAAAAAAAATGCGGTAACTATCCGCGGCCGACGAGTGAGAGTTCGAGGAAGTCGCAATATCGGCTTCGGCGTCTCTCGCGCCACCCGCGATCCTCGCGGTGTGAACTCGCCGTTAAACCTCTCGATGGTTTTTCGCAATTCCCTCCGCGCGGGATCCGCCCCGGGATCTCCGAGATGCCCGCGCGGATTTACGACGAGGGAGAAACTGGTTTTCTCGCCTTAGGGGGGGGGGGGGGGGAGGGAGAAGGGGAAGACAATAAAATAACGTTATGCTAATAGATCGACCCAGTTTCTTCTCGCCGAAGCCGATGGATCGCCAGTTTCCTCCTCCTGGTTGATAAAAAAAAAAAAAAGTCTAGTCTTTTGTCTGGGTTTCTTCTTGAATTCCTGGCTCGACTCTCTGATCCCAGCTTCGCCCTTTCGCCCGACTCGTTGCCCGATATTTCGCTGTCCGTCTCTCGGCCTCTCGAGCGGCTGTCGAGGACCTAAAGAGCCTCGGCAGCCTCGTCGTCGTTTTGCTCTCTCTTTCTCTCTCTCTTTTTCTCGTCTCGGAAATCAAGCTGCCCGGGTATGCAGAGGTTCGTGCGCTCTCTGTGCTGGCTGCTGCTGCTGCTCCCTCGGTAAAAGGTGGAGAGGTGTGGTTACACACTGGCCGGCCGCGAGCCGAGCGAGCCGGTCGACCTCGTTTAGGACCGGTAGAGAGATACAACGCGGCCACAAACTCGCGAGCGACTGCGGTCGCCACCGCGAGTTGGTATTATATCGTCTCATGTAGGGGAACATGGGGCAAAATGGGACGCATAAGCGAAAAATGCGGATTTTATGAAGAGACCCAAAATGTTTTTTTTTTTTTTTAGACTTTTTACCGAAAAACTTTCGATTCCAATCAACGACTTTGAGCGTCGGCAAAGAGAATAAATTGCATCGAGTGCTATTGGACGTCGTCAGAGTTGATTGTGTCCCCAACTGAAGATGAGACGTAAATTTTCTAGAAATATCAAAAGTGGATTCGGGTTCAATGGACGGCTGTCAGTGGACTTGAAAAAGAAAGAAAGAACAAACATTAGGAAATCATTGTTTCCTATATTTTTAAAGGTTCACGGGAGAAAAAAATATGATTGATTTAATAAAACCTTCACTTGCGGGCTGCCAAAAACTATGTTTTTAAATTAAACCCAGTTATTATTGTCACAATCCGATTTAACATTGAAAGAATAAAATATTCTTTTGCCAATTTTGGAAGGAACTAGAAGTGACGTTAAATTGACTAGACTTATTTTTGGCAGTCCGCAAGCGAAGGTTTTTCTTGAATCAATGATACCATTTTTTCCATGTTCCGTTGAATTGTGTTCTAGAAACGCGATTTTTCGAAAACGTCATAGCGTCCCATTTTGCCCCGTATAATCCTTCGGAAAAAAAAAAAAAAAAAAAAAAAAAAATATGACCGTCCCATTCAGCCCCACCGTTCCATTTTGCCCCGTGTTCCCCTATGTATATAACACGCACGCGTACAGGTAAAAGCAGGTATTCCTCGGTCTCTCGGTTCGTTTCAATGCGCCCCCGACGCCCCCTTTTAACTTTACCGACTATAAAAGCAACGAGCTATTTTCTTCACTCTCAAACAGTTAAACTTCTTTCTTTTCCTCTGTGAAAACGAAAAAAAAAAAAAAATGTTTAGCGTGAGCGAGTATGGAAATATTTTATATACCAGGAGTCGCAGAACCACGACTGCAATTATATATTCGTCACCGCGTTAATACGTCGTGACGCGATTGTTTCGTCATCTCGCTCGCCGCATAAGTCGAGTAGATCGCGACGCGAGCGCGCGAGTCACGTTCCTTCCGGTGTGGAACGGCAGCGCGGTTAGCGCGCGGAAGTCGAAACCAGATCGATAACCTCCTGCGCGTCGCGCGGTAGATCGATCGGATTGTTTCGTAATCCTCGATATATATACGTGCGGCATTATCGCGGATCGGGCGCGAGCGCGAGCCGCTGCACAGCTTCTCGCGGTTGTACTTTGGTGTGCAGGACTCCGCGAAGTTTCCGCGCGCAGGCAAATTGCAGGTGAATGGATAGTCGTTCGCGCGCGGCGCGCCTCGGCAATTCCGCGGGGGTAATCGTGGTGCGATCGATCGCGCGCCGCTCCTCCCGGGGGTAACTATGTATGCATATATGGGGCGTTCCACGCTTATTCGATATGACTCTGACTCTCCACCCTGCGAATTGAGTCCGCAATTTTCTATACGGTTCACATAACTGTTAAAAGCCCCCCAATTTTTTATTTATTTTTTTTGCCTTAAAAAAATAAACAAAATTGAAAAACAAATTGGAAGAGATCGAAAAAAGAAGAAAATAAACGGGGACACACGGATCTCGAAAATCTCGATTTTCCGCAACAGATTTTCAGCATTTTTTTATTTTTTTTTATTTTTTAATACGGCCGATTATGTATGCATATATGGGGAGTTCTACGTTTATTCGACGAGGGTCCGACCCTCCACCCTGCGAATTGAGCCCGCAATTTTTTTACATGGTTGACATAACTGTTAAAAGCCCCCAAATTTTTTATTCAGTTTTTTTTCGCCTTCAAAAAAGAAATAAAATTGGGAAAAATTGGAAGAGATTGAACAAAAAAAAATGAAAGGAGACGCACTCGGATCTCGAAAATCTCGATTTTCTGCAACATATTTTACAGCATTTTTTTCCGATTTTTTTTATACGGCCAACGATATTTTTTATTTGTGAAATCATAGATAATTTAAAAAATTAGAAAAAAAGAATTAGTAATTTAAAGAGTTACAAAAATTGCGGAAGGATCGAGAGTCAGATCCAGGTCAAATCCACCTGGAACGCCCCATACATATATACAGCGGATTTCAATAAATTCTCGGGGCGCCCGAAGACGCGCGGATAAGAGTCGTCGGGGGGGGCGGCGGAGGTCCGGTCGCGCCGCCGGCAGCGGCGCACCAGGTGGACGAGAAGAGAGCGCGAACTCGACGATAATGCTCGGCGACCGAGAGCGCGCACCGAGAGCAACGGAATTCCAGGCGTTCCGCGAGCCGGCACCCAATTATCCAGTCACGACGAGGACACACCGCGAGGCGGCCGACCGGCAGCCACTCGCGTTTCCATTTGCGCGCCGCGCGCGCGAGACCCTGGGAACTGCGTCTCCGGAGTCGCGCACACTATATATACGCGCGTTACGAGTCATTGCCTCGCGGCTCGAACGAAACCGACGTCGCGATGGTGGAAAAACAAAAAAAACAAAAACGAATTGTATGGGAAAAAAACGAAACTAAATGAAAGACGTGTATTTCTTGTCGTTTTGCAGTCACAATGAAAGATGTGTATTTCATGTCGTTTTGCAGCCACATTGAAAGATGTGCATTTCTTGTCGTTTTGCAGCGAACATTTTTATATACGCGTTCGTTATTCAAATCGACGCGCATAGCCTGGTGGAAAAATTTAAAAAAAATCGAGAAAAACAAATTATGGGAAAACAAAAAAAAATACTCAATGGAAGATGTGTATTTCTCGTGGCTTTGCAGCCACATTGAAAGATGTGTATTTCTTGACGTTTTGCAGCGAACATTTATATATACGCGTTCGTTATTCAAATCGACGCGCATAGCCTGGTGGAAAAATTTAAAAAATCGAGAAAAACAAATTATGGGAAATAAAAAAAAAATACTGAATGGAAGATGTGTATTTTTCGTGGCTTTGCAGCCGCATTCCAATTTGCACGTTCGTTATTCAAATCCCGGCGCGAGTACCTGGGACTCGCGGCGAGCGAGGCCGCGATCGAGTCCAGCGTGTGGATCGCGACAAGTGCAAGTCATCGCTTTAGTGAGCTTTGTTAACGCGTCAACGAACTCTGAGCGAGCGAGAGAGCTCGAAACCGTTCAATGAAATATACGGGGCCGCACTATCTACTCGTCGGTCGTTACTCAATAGACGAATAAGGTCGGGGCAACGTGGAGAAGCCAAGAGATCGAAGTTGTTGGATTATTATAATTATTTATTTTTTTCATTCATTTTATTATGTTAGAGTAGAGTAGAGTAGATTTAATCGATCCTGGAATATTGAATTCCCTAAGGACCAGAGAAAACAAAAAAAGTAACCACATCTTTAGTAAAGTGGCGAAAATTTTTCGGCACCATCGATCACGGAAATTTTTCTTTTCAAAATATCGACTTTTAACCTATACCATCATTCTCAAGTCGCATATTCTACCCCCGAAAACACTGGTTATTAATCTTTTTTAATCGATTTTGAAAAAAATATTTTTTTGGCGACGAAAAAAATATTTTTTCTGTCAGAAATCGTAGATCCGGCTCCGGACCGAAAATCGCCAAAATCGACCCCAATTTTTTTTCTTTTCAAAATATCGACTTTTAACCTATACCATCGTTCTCAAGTCGCATATTCTACCCCCGAAAATACTGGTTACTAACCTTTTTTAACCGATTTTGAAAAAAATATTTACTGATATTTATTTAAAAATATCACCCATAATAGGTTAATCAATTTTACGCTGCTGCGCTCTTATAAAGCTTTAAAAGGTTACGGGTGCTGCCCCGCCTGTCCTCTTATGACATTTTTCAAATTTGACACCAAACTGATTTTGTTTATTACGGACTTTCCTGGCAACCAATCACAGCTCTAATAGTTTGCTAACAATGCTTTCCGTTACTCATGAACGTTTTAAAAGAGGAATTATTTTCAATCTGAATTTTTTTTTTTTTGCATCAACTGCGTATGTGCTGTATTACAAAAAAACCGAACAAAAGCAGGCGAAAGAAGTTTATGTGACGCCATGGAAAATCGCTTTCGATTTCATCGATAACTCAAGGTCTCTTCCATTTCATTTCTTTCTTCCATTCTCTGCCGCAGTAAGAAAATTGAACGGGACGTAAAGTCTCTTTTTTCCGTCTCCTCTCCCCCCGCGCGCGTTGGGCGTTTCTCGAGGTTCTTCGTGCCTCGATGATTTCTCGCGCCATCATCGCCAACATCACCGCTGACACAGAGTTTATGCTTCGGTGAGGCGCGATTCTCAGTTTTATTCTCTCATCGATTCGCGAGGTGAACGTGTTTGAGCGCGAGTCGAGCTCCGCCGAGGGCCATGGAGAGAGAGAGGGACAGAAACGTCAGCGAACCACCAACACGAGACCAAGATTTTGTCCTTCCAATCACGCGTGCGAGTGTTCGACGCGGCCGCGTCCTCGAGGAGTTTCTGGTCTCGAACCAGTTCGGACAAGCCATAGAAAATAACTAATAAGCCTTAATCTACCAAAATGTAAAAGAGATACAAAATTTAAAAAATCAAAAACAATACAGAAAATAAAAAGAAAAAAATCGCAACGAATAAAAGTAAAGATAGTACAAATAAATAAAAATAAAAGAAAAATAAGTTGCAAAATAAATGAAAGAAAAAAATGAATGGAATAAATAAATAAATAAATAAATGAAAGGAATAAAGAAAAAATAAATGAAAGAAATTAATTAAAAAATAAATGAAAGAAATAAATAAAAAAATTAACGAAAGAAATAAATAAAAAATAAATGAAAGAAATAAATAAATAAATAAATGAAAGAATTAAATTAAAAAATTAATGAAATAAATAAATTAATGAATTAGGGAAAGAAGAGAGAGGGAGAAAAGAAACGTCAGTGAACCACGAACATGAGACCAGAATTTTGTCCTTCCAATCACGCGTGCGAGTGTTGGGCCCGGCCGCGTCCTCGTGGATTTTCTGGTCTCGGACCAGTTCGGGGCAGCTCGAGGCATTGTTATAGGCACCGAGAGGTGGAGACTGCGACCTTGGAGAATCCTCCATCCGGTCCCTTTCTCTCGGGCGTCGATGTGTATTTCATAATCGCGGGTATCGCAAAGGCATTAAATTTTCGTCAGGAGCTTCGAGCACGGGAATTAGAATGGCACGTCCTTGACCTTCCAGACATTAGCTATCGAGTGTTTCCATCTAACTTTTACTTCCTGCGTTTAATGCTTAACCCTTTTTTTCTTATCATTTAATTCGATCATGAGTGACTGTTAAATAGTCTTAATCTTAATTAGTCGAGAGCTGAGTTTTTTTTTTTTTTTTTTTTTTCACCAATAGAAAAAGTATTTTAATCTAACTTTTATTTCGCTTTCTAATTATTAACCCTCATTTTCGTATCATTTAATTCGATCGTCAGTGCCTATAAAATAGTTTTATCTTATTTAGTCGAGAACTGAGAATTTTTTTTTTTTTCTTTTTTTTCCACGAACACAAAACACACATTGTACGCACATCGGTTTTGAATGAAGTTACGATCGAGCGTGCAGCCATTCGCAGTTAGTCCATCATTCCCCCTTGGCAACTTTCCTACGAGCATCTGGACTCGATCATTGCGTAATCACTTCGCATGTTACTCGTGGTAGTAGACGACTCGCGCCGATCCCGGTTGTCTCGGCGATTAAGTGGTTCAGGACGAGAGGGCTGTTAACGATTAACGGGAAGACCGGCGGCGGCGACGGTGGCGGCCGCGAGAAGCGGACCCGATGGCCTGGTATGCCGGCCCAGACGCACCGAGTTAAACGAGCCGCAGAGGAGGCGATATTCGGCGAGCGCGTCATACGCGACGAGGACGAGGATAGAGGATGTGCCGAGCATGTGCGATGGGGAATTTCTTCGAAAGATTAAATTTGCTCTTCACGCGCGGAGCACTCAATTTTTATTATTTTGTTCGGCCTTTAAAAAAAAAGACATCTAGATTTTTAAGAAAAGATTTTCCAGAATTTAGAAATACGGGTCGTATTTTTTTTTTAAATATTTATATACAGAATTTAAAAATACGACCCGTATTTCTAAATTCTCGAAAATCTTTTGTTCAAAATCTATATCTTGACCCGATGGGAAATCTTCTTGGGAAGTTTCTTCGAAAGATTAAATTCGCTCCCTCTTCACGTGCAAAGATCACAAATATTTTTTTACTCTTTCCAGCTTAAAAAAAATTCTAGAAATTAGAAAAATCTTGATTTTCAACAAAAGATTTTTCCGAACTCAAAAATACGGCAGGACCCTATGACCCGAATGTACCTACTGAAACGAGCCGCATCCCGCTGGAGAGAAACGCGATATTTGGCGAGCACGTCATACACCCGACTTGGACGCGAGGATGTGCCGAGCATGTGTGTCGGGGAATTTCGTTGAAAGATTAAATTCGCTTCACCCGCGAAGCACTCGAATTCCTGCGGAACTTTCGTACACTCGTCCCGTGTACAGTAGAACCTCGATTATCCGAACCAAATTGGACCGAGACTAGTTCGGATAATCAACAGTTCGATTAACCAAAACTTAGTTTGTTTTTGGGACGAGATCGTAAACAATACTTTTTTTTAATAAAAACAGTTGACATAGGGGAGAGCGGGGCGATACGGGCCCCCGGGGCGAGACGGGCCCCCCAATTCTGGGGTAGCAACGGGGCGTGATCGGCTACCCAAATTTTTGGTGAAAATTTAATTTTTTAAAACGAGCTTGGATAGTGAAAAGAAGGACGTGGAACCTTCAACACCCAAATTTCAGAATGCAACATTCAGGCAACAAATGAAAAATGTACACTCTTAGAAACATTAAATTCGGCGTTGATTGCTTATTTCAGCAAGAAACGTGATTACCAGCACAAAACACTGCCTCGATTTGAATTGACTCCACGAATTGAGCTGTCCGTTTCAGAGTGAAGTAAAAAATACCTAACAAATGTAAAGAATACGGTATTGGGCAGTTGCAAAAAAAAAAAAAAAGTGAAATTTTTGGGGGGCCCATCTTACCCCACAAATTTTTTGTTCTCTAAACACCGTTGGAACATTATTTTTGGGTTGCAAATAGTTGATTTACGCTATTTTTAATTCCCTATCACCGTTTTTTCCTTAAGGGGCCCATATCGCCCCGCTCTCTCCTATATGAAATTTCGGCATTTATATTACGTTCAAAAACGATTAAATGGACATCTGAAAATTAAACATCTGAAAAACGTTGAATGTTTTTTTGCGTATTCAAGTAATAATGTATTTTTCGCGCCAACGTTCGGATAATTGACCGTTCGGATAATCGAGATTCTACTGTATACATTGCGCGCTCCCGAGTCGCATCTCGGTAAACACGTGTCCGGCAGTCATACCCGACGCTATTAAATAAATTGTTAATGTGCCGCGCGAGAAGTTTATATTCCGGCGTTCCCGCGAATTACCGCTCGCAGCCTCGCGGTATTATAAAGTCGTGCGCACGCGTAGCTTCACATACATGCGCGGCGAAATACCCGCAGCCGACTCATTCCGGTCTCGTGTGTGTGTTGAGCCGCGCGGCGAGAGTTTAATCGCTTCAATTATTTAATTCGCAACGAGCGAGCGCGACTCTTGTCGTTGGCTCCCTCTGCGGCCGAGTGTGCATGACCGGAATCGTTACGAAGCCGCTCGCTGTGTTCGGTGAACTCTCGCTCGTCACTTTGCATCCATCACGCCGGACGGAAAGAAGAAGAGGCGAGGAACAATGGAACAATTTATTCCAGAAATCTCCGACGACGAGTCACTTCGATTCATCGAGCGGCTTGCAACGAATCGATTGAGGCTTCGCTGATGCGCGGCTGCTCAGACGCTGCGTTTATTGCAACCAGCGCTTCTCGCGTCGCTACTGTTGACTCTCATTGTCGTGGGAAATAATTAACCGACCCGGGACCGAAAGCTAATGCCGGGTTTTGTACACGCAGTTCAAGAGCTCGACGAGATCCTTTTCATGACCGATTAGAGAATGATGCGAATAAGAGGGGAAGCATTTTTTTTTTTTTTTCGACCAACGTAAAAAGGGGTTCGGCGGGTCTGACAGCTCGAGAGTCACTCGAGAGTCACTCGAGTAAACAGGCGCGGGGAACGTAGTCACATATACGACAAGTCGCTTGTTATTATTACGCTCATTATACATTCGACCGAGCGGATTTTTCTTCCCGGGGTTCGTTCGACCGTTAAATCGTGTTTGGCCGACTGGAAAACCTTTTCGCGTATAATAGTCACGTTAAAAAAAAAAAAAAAAAGAATTCTCCTCGTTGTCTTGGCTCTTTTTTCGCTGCAGAATTTTTTTTTTATAACGCTCGCCAAGCAAAAAGCCATGATGTTGAAGTCTGCATCGTTGGACAGCAACGAAATTCCAATAAAAAAATAATTTTGATTAACACAAGTTATGAAATTAAGTGTAAAAATTCATCGTGGCAATTAGTTACTATGGTGACTTTTTATACCTAATTTCATCATTCGAGTTAATTATGATGTTGAAATTTGCATCGTTGGAATGCAACGAAATTCAGAAAAAACATTATTTCTAATTAACCCAGCTGATAAAATTAGGTATCAAAAGTCGTCATAGTAATTGATTCCTATGGTGATTTTTTATACCTAAATTAATCATTTGGGTTGATCAGAATTAATTATTTTTTCTGAATTTTGTTGCATTCCAACGATGCAAACGTCATCATCATAAAAATCCGGCTTCTTCGCGCTGCCCACAATTTTTTCCCCGGTTCGACGAGTGTCATGCAAAAATTTGCAAGCGCCAAAAGTGCGTAGAACGCCGGAGCGTCGATAATACAACGTCGGTCGTATATCTGCGCTGGCGTCGCGGACGCGTCACCTCGGCGGAATGTCTTACCGAGCAAGGTCACGATCATCACGACGTCCGCGTCGACGCGCGCGAGGAACAACCGGAGACGGACACACACACACGTTGGTTCTGGTTTGGCGAAACGAGTGACGAGAGTCCGAGAGAGCGGCAGACGGGTGGATAAAAACAAAATTACGAGCTCGCAATAGCGAGAGAGTGCGGCGGCGGCAACGACTAGGCTCGATCGAGGAAGAACCCGAGTCGTTGCGAGCTCGTAAGGAACGTACGTACCGTTGCGGCGCATCGGGAGAATTTCGATCGAATCGGCCGCCCCGAAGGTCGACGAACCCCTCTCTATACGCCGTCCGTGGAATTCCTAATCGCTTTCGTTTGAGAAAAATCGAGACTCTCGACGCTCGAAAAGTCCGAGACCCTCCGCTCGAGCGCCGCAATTATTTATCGCGTGCAGACCGAGAAAACAGGGCTCGGCCGATAAGTGTAATAAATACTCCGGTCTTTCGGAATGCGCTGTTAATGTGGAAACGAGTATCGATATATAAACACTATTTTAATTTATGCGAGTAATTACTGAAAATATGAAAATATTGTAGATTTTATTATACGCCGGGTACTGTAATAATTACGAAAAAGAAAAGGAAAAAAAAACAAACAGGGGCCTAATTGCTATGCTGACACGATTTCTGGCACTAATCGCCGGTCTAAGTCCCTCGTTTTTTTTTTTTCGTGTAGATATTTTATCATAATTTGTTTTTTTTTTCTTGAGTGGCTGTAATTAACTAAATAGAACACCAGCGATAATAAGTTCATCATCGGTCTATAATGACTTTCTATTTGTATCTCGAAAAAAAAAAAAAAAGAATTGCATCGGCCGGGAATCGAACCCGGGCCGCCCGCGTGGCAGGCGAGCATTCTACCACTGAACCACCGATGCCCATGCTCCTACAGTTTTGCTGCCGACACACGAGCCACTTGCTTCGTAGCGCGCAGCCTCGTCTCACGTATGATACAGTCGAGATCTCAACAGTCTATTGGATACATTTCCTCTTAATGATTGAGACACACAGTGAACTCTCCGATAAGTTAAGTTCCGAAAAGTTAAGGCACTCCGATAAGTTGAAGATTAACGCTCTGGTAAGTTAAGATCGACCCTTTTCTGATCTCTTTCTACCTGCTGGCGGGAAAGCGGATTACCCTTTCTACATCACACTACCTGCGGTCGAACGCATTGTGACCAGTGTTGTAAGTCCCCATTACTTCAAGAATTAAAGTTTACACAACAGTTTATTTTCCAGTTACGATTTTATAACGATGACCTGTGACGATTATAAAATGATTTGTGAACTTTTGAATAGCCGTAAGAAAAACGTAATTTTTCATGAAATTTTCGGAGAGATTGTGAGAAAAATGGACAGACACAGTCCTCCATTATTTTCGCAATGCATTAACAGTCTTTGTCCATTTTTTCAATAAGATTACCGTAATGTTTTATGGCACATTAATATTTCTTGCGTCTATTTAAAAGTTTACGCATCATATTATAATCATTACGAGTTATTGTTGTAAAAACATAATTACAAAGCCAAGGGTACCATCAATTTTATTTCTATGAAAATTAGGGATTCACAACTCTGATTGTGACCGAGAGGTAACGCGGCAGCTGGTTTCGTGCGAGACAAGGACCGACGAAAGACCGATTTTTCCCCCTCTCGTCGTTTCGGGCGCCCGGGAATGGTTTGCGCAAGTAGTGGGGATCTTGACTTATCGGAATGGCCTAATCGGCTTTCGGTCCCGCGACCTTAACGTATCGGGGAGTCCGCTGTACGCGAAGCATTAATGATCACTTCGCTGGGCGTCGTGAAGTCATTACCCGTATCAAGCCGACTAATCTCGAGTGGAGAAAGCGTCAAAGCTCGATTAATCGATGGTCGCAGTTTTTTTTACAATTTCGATCATCGATCAAGTGAAGAAAAAGTCTAGTTCACTTATCTCTCTTAATCAAAATATTCATTTAAATCAAATGACTTTGGCCTCATTATTATTGTTATAATCATTATTATTATCATCATCATTATCATTACTATTATTATCATTATAATTACTATAATTATCATTATCATTACTATTATTATCGCTATCATTATCATTACTATTCTTATCATTATTATTATTATTATTATTATTATCATTATTATTGTTATTATTATTATTATTAGCTTACATACGAAAAAAGATTCTCAAATTTTTCGACCGAGCAATGGGAGTCGGAATGCACTGTGCAATCCGTGTTTCCGTTGCATCGACCAACTTGGACGATTGTGGGTGTAATTAGCGACTATCGATGTATCCTTCGGAGAAGGAAAGAAAACGAAAAAAAAAAAAAAAAAAAAAAAAAATCCGAGAAAACTTGCGCGCGAGGAGAAACCCCCTCTCTCTCGGTACGGGACAAATAACGGAGCTCACATCAGCACCGAGATCGAAAACGGTATATTCTCGACGCGAGGTTCCTTCTCGCGCTTATATTCCTCACACGCACGCGGTCGTCGTCGTTGCTGCCGCCGCTGCTGCTGCTGGTGCTACTTGCGCGAGTACGGAGAGGAGGGTCACGCGTGCCGAAGCGTAATTCGCTAGCGTGATTATACCCGGTCGTTGCGGCGATTAGGTTGCACCTATAATACCGCGCTGCGCGCGCCAAGACTGCGCACACCGCGCGCTCTATGCGCACGCGCGTCGCGCGTATTTACATGTCGTGAAGATCGAATCAGAGCGCGGCGCGCAAATGTTTGAGAAAGATTTTACGGTGTTTTTCTCCCCCCCGATGCGAAATCGAACCACGAGGATTCAGGTCGCGGTGTATTATCGGGTTCGATCGCGACGGCCCGAGCTGGCGAGCCAGGCTCGATGCATTGACATGCATTCCACCTTCGCAATTACGATATATATAGCGGGGCACCGTGGCTCGAGAAAAATTCGCCTCGTTTCACGGTAAAATGAGCCGCGAACGAGCGGCGAACGTGCGTCGGGTGCCGAGTCGTAACCAACACGCAATATTGGGAATTTTCTGTTGTATAGCTGCGCAAGTAAAAACTTGGGGTGTGTGTAAGGTGCGAGTTTTTTTTTTTTTTTTTTTTTTTTTTTTTTTTTTTTTTTTTTGTACACTCCGGTTATCGTCTGTCGCAGCGATGTGAGAAACACGCGAGCGAGCTGCAGCGAATGTGGAGTGCGCCTCGCGGTGGAACCGGAATACGCTTACATCAGACGCGTTTAACGTTTCACTCGGTCAGCATCCCTGCCACTCGGCTTTTGCACCGCGGGCCTCTCTGCGCTCGTTTCGTCGGTCACGCGTATTTACATCGCGCATTAACATATATCAGTCAGGTTTTTTTTTTTTTTTTGCAAGACATGATTATCAGTGTGAATTTATGCGTGAATTCATTGAGAAGTCCAAATATGTTGCCCGTTCCGAAGGACGGCCAACGTAACCCAGATGAATTGTATAAACTTAAAAAAAAACAGAGCTTCCTGTATGAGGAAGCAAAAAAACATCATGACGGTCCTATGCTGTAATTAGATGTTTCATGCCAACGATTCGGAAGTTGAATTTTTGTTATTTTCGTCGCCTGTGAAACACCTTGACCGGTGATTAGTAAACGTGTTCCGGAAATTCCTGGTGTATTTACGTCGAACTTTAACATATATCAGTCAGGTTTCGCTTCTTTTTTTTTGCAAAACATGATTATCAAGGTGAATTTGTTCGTGAATTTATTAAACACGTTAAGTGAATTAACGTGAAATTCACGTTCAAACTTTACGAAGTCGAGAAAAAAATGTTTTCGATTTCGGAAAGAGTTTTTATAGAAAACTCTATAAAAAATCGCAAATTTTCGCCCTTTCGTTTTTTTTTGCGATTTTTGGGGGTCTGACTTTAAAATTCTGTAAAAAATTTTAAAAAAATCTAGATATCGCGGTGCGCCTTGCGGCATTCTCTTCGTTATAGAGTTTTATCTTAAACGAAGGAGGAAAATCCAGGTTCGTACGAGCAAAAAAAAAAGTAAAAAGTGGCAAATTTTTTATTTTTTTTTAACCTGATTATCAATGTGATTTTGTACGTGAATTCATTGAGGACATAACTCGGCCCAAAAGTCGCCGTTCGAGAAAGTCTCATCGTAACCCAAACAAACGCTACCAAATCTCAACCAAAACAAGCATCACGACTGTCCCGTACATGCACAACAAAGTGTGTTTCGTGTCACCGATTCGGAAGTCGAATTTTCTCTTTTCGTCACCGGCGTGAAACACCATGTCCGGCCGATTAGCGAACGTGTACCGGAAATTCGTCACGTTTCCGGGATCGGTTCGCAAAGTAAACTCCCGAGATTTCTCGGAACGTTTGCGTGTGCGTCAGACACGTGGAGCGCGTGTAACACTCGCGCGATTGCGGCGAGACATTTCGCTCTCGCGCGCGGAGAGTCGCCCCATATGGAAATAAAGTATATGCAAAATATATAAAAGATGTATTCTGGATATAGAAGATATATATTGTCCGAAAACTTCTATATGTCAGATATATTTTAGGATATACACGAAATATACGCGAACGAAAAATATATCCAAAATATATTCAAAATGTATTTTTATTGCATTATCGTCCGAAAACTTCTATATGTCAGATATATTTTAAGATACATACGAAATATACGCGAGCGAAAAATATATCTAAGATATATCCAAAATATATTCAAAATGTATTTTTATTGCATTATCGTCCGAAAACTTCTATATGTCACATATATTAGAGGATATATACGAAATATGCGCGAGCGAAAAATATATCTAAGACATATCCAAAATATATTCAAAATGTATTTTTATTGCATTATCGTCCGAAAAGTTCTATATGTCAGATATAGTAGTATTTATTTCCAGTACACGGTTTCTTCAACTTTCTGCACGCCCAGCCTTACATATATCCTCTTCTTACATTTAGTATCACAGTAATACATATTTGTCTCTCCGTTCCACATAATCTAGTATTACTTATGTCAGATATATTTTCGTGTATATTTCTTTTCCGCGGGAGGCAGCTCGCCGCGATGCTTCCCGAAGGCGCGAGAACCGCTGCGCACTCGCGGCAATAATTCCTTCGCTCTCGCCCGGCGCAGCGCGACCTTCGGCCTCCTCGTCCCGTTCTCCTTAACCACGTCGACCACGGCGCGTTGTTTTGCTCCCCGCGCGTCGCGTGTTTTCCTCGATAATCGGCTGCGCTATCGCTCGCAGCAGCAGCTGCTGCTGCTGCCGCCTCGCGCGGTGCGCTCGAGCCGTCACTAGCGGCGCGTCCAATAAACGGAGAGGCAAAACAAAGAGCCGAGAAAGCGGCGCCCGGGAGAGTCCGGCCGGCACCGGAAGTCCAGTCGATTGCCCAGTCGAGCGGGCAAAAGTCCTGATTGCGTTCATCGCAGCCGTCGAGACGCCGAGGAGGGGAACGGCGGAGCCGGAAAATATATATAAGATTGAAAAAAAAAAAGAAAAAAATGATTAAACAGAAAAATATTTGACGTTAAAGACCGAGTCCAGTGTGGAACGATTTCCCGCCAGTGGCCGTCGACGAGGGGAATCGGGGAGCCGGAAAATATATATAAGATTGAAAAAAAAAAAAAAAAAAAAAAAAAAAAAAAGATTAAACAGAAAAATATTTGACGTTAAAGACCGAGTCCAGTGTGGAACGATTTCCCGCCAGCGGCCGTCGAGTCGGATCTTTCGTATCATGAATAGTGAGTCTTATCTGCGTTTGATGAAAATTCTTCGCGACTCTCGAGGAGCGACTCGAACGACGTACGAAGCTGAGCTGACGCTGCCCAGTTCCACTCGGTTGGCGACCGTATATAATAACCACGAGAACCCTCGGTCGTCGGGGTCTCTTGTTACACAGCGTTCAAGTTCAATTATATTATGTTAATAGCACGAAGCACAGGCGACGATCCACACGGAAAGGCTTACGAGTTAAAAAAAGATAAACGTGTTCACCACGTGTTCGAGTGGCGATAGCCCTATGGAAATAAAGTATATTCAAGATATATATAATTCATAAACAATTATATATATTGGCCAAAAGTTTTATATCTGCTATATATATTTCATATATTCATCGGATACATTTTAATTACATATATCTGAGATATATGGTAAATAAATAAAAATATATTTCGGCCAAAATTTCTACACCCACAAAAACCGTTCTGATGGGATCTATTCCAAATAAATAAATTTTATTTGACTCAAATAAATCCTATTAGGGCGGCCATTAAATAAATTAATCTATTCAATGGTCGGCCTAATAGGATTTACTTTAATCAAATAACATTTATTTCATTCAAATAAATTTTTCCAAACAAATAAATTTGATTTGATTCAAATAAATTCTATTAGGGTGCCCATTAAATAAATGAATCTATTCAATGGCCGGCCTAGCCTAATAAGATTCATTTGGATCAAATAACATTTATTTCATACAAATCAATTTTTATTTCGTTCAAATAAATTTTATTTATTTCGAATAGATCCCATCAGAACGATTTCTCTGGGTGTATATCTCTTATATATTTTCAAGTATACTTTATTTCCATGGGGATACCCATATAAATTCGCCTGCGGTTATTTTTCTCGAACGCGGCTTCCGATAATAATTCCTGCCGGTTACGTGTCCCCCACCCAAAGGAGGGGGGGGGGGAGGGAGAGGGGTAATTGTCATTCGTGAACAATGCCACGGCAATGGGTTACGGTAATGGGAAGTCGTCGTCGTCACGCCCATCCGGCCCGACCACCGCGACGACTCGCGAACTCCACTCGAGCGCCCTTTTATTTTTATTTATTTTTTTTTCTTCCCCCGATGATCCCGAACGATATGCCATGCATAACGGACCGTGTCTGCGTTTGTCTTTCCAGGATGAATACGTGACGTCGGGCGGACGAGTTGGCGAGAAAGACGCGGAGGAGGTACCGGGGGGGCAGCAGCGCGCCTTGATGCTCGAACGCGGCGCAACGACGACGATGTCCGCGCAATGCAGGTACTTCGAGCAGCACGCCTGGAAGCGCGAGATCTGCACGAACTGCTTCAAAACGCGCGAGGAGCACGTCGGCAGCGCGGAGACCTCGCGGCCGAGCGTCGCCCGCGCCTCGGCGAACCTCAAGACCGACGTCCAGAAGCTACAGGTATTTTATTCGTGCTTTGTATGTATAAATGCGTAACATACCGATTTTTCGTAATTTTTTTTTTTCGCAACCGAGACGCTTTCCACTCACCTGTAAAGTGAAATCTGTGAACCGACATCCATTTTCGAGCGCATTTTCTAATCCGGTCTACGTGTAGCCATTTTTGTTATAGTACCGATTTTATTTTCTATTCCGGTATCCAGTCTACGTATAGACGGTTTTTTTGTACTACCGATTTTATTTTCTAATCCGGTATCCAGTCTACGTATAAACGGTTTTTTTGTACTACCGATTTTATTTTCTAATCCAGTATCCAGGTCTACGTAGAAACGGTTTTTTTTTCTACCACCGATTTTATCGCGCTCGAATCGCGAGTCGTGACCGCCGGTAGGAAGATCGGTAGATCGGTAGATCATTGTTCGCGATTCATCACGTTCCTCGGGTATCGAGCTGTATAACGGTGTAGAAGGCGATCCAAAGGAAATATTTTCCGCGATTTATATGTGGAGCGATCGGTAAATCGTCGAACAGATCGGTATGACATTTGGATTGTTGTAGCAAGGACGTTGGATCGGTAACGATTTTAATGGCTATGGAGCGAGCATTTTTTTTCTTCTACAGACCAAAAAAGCTTTTGCGCCGATTCTGAATCGATCTGTAGGTGGTATGAAAAAAAAATGCTCGCTCTACAGCCGATCAGTAACGATTTTGATGGCTGTTTTTTCGGTAACGATTTTGATGGCTGTTTTTTCGGTAACAATTTTGATGGCTGTGGAGCGAGCATTTTTTTTTTCAACGCACCAAAAAAGCTTTTGCGCCGAATCTGAATCGACATGTAGGTGGTATGAAAAAAAAGAAAAAAATGCTCGTTCCACAGCCGATCGGTAACGATTTTGATGGCTGTTTTTTCGGTAACGACTTTGATGACTGCGGAGCGAGAATTTTTTTTTTTCCACAGTCCAAAAAAGCTTTTGCGCCGATTCTGAATCGACCTGTAGGTGGTATGAGCGCTCGTGAGCATTCCTCGACGGCTACCGAGTGCGCGGGACTCGTGTGTTTGCCCACACGGCTCTATACGGCGGTGGTAGCGGAGATCGGCGACGCCGGCGCAAGAGTAAAACGCGCTGCGCGAAGGCATCGAGCGAGCACCGTTCATCGAGAGTTTCCATCGCGGAGCGAACACCGATCGGAAGAATCGCCGGGTGCTTCGACAGCTGACGATCGATCGTGAGGCTGGAGCAGCGGCGGCTCGTGAATCGCCGCGGCCGAGATCGGAGATCGGCGATCACAGTTTCGATCCACATACGTCGCACCGATGACGATAAACTTCTACTACCGCTGGAACACCGAGGAGTCCGGCCAAGACACTTAGATAAACAGACAGATATGTAAATATATACTGCACGATCGATCGGGGACTCGATGATCTCCACCGGTGTGCGGCATAGATTCGGCTGCGGTGAGGAAATACGATTACGAGTTGGAAACGAGGATGAAGTGACTCGACGAAGTCGATATATCTTGAAGAAGAAAAAGAAAAAATAAAAAAAATTGTTTAGGTATTCAAGAAGAAAAAGAAAAGATAAAAAAAATTGTTTAGGTATTGAAGAAGAAAAAGAAAAGATAAAAAAAATTGTTTAGGTATTGAAGAAGAAAAAGAAAAGATAAAGAAAATTGTTTAGGTATTGAAGAAGAAAAAAAAATGTTTGAGGCTTCTCTTTAGGTCTTCAAGAAGAATTAAAAAGATCGAGGCTTTGCTTTAGGTCTTGAAGAAGAAAAAATTATCGAGGCTTCGCTTTAGGTCTTCAAGAAGAATTAAAAAGATCGAGGCTTTGCTTTAGTTCTTAAAGAAAAAAAATATCAAGGTTTCAGTTTAGATCTTGAAGAAGAATTAAAAAGATCGAGGCTTCGCTTTAGGTCTTAAAGAAGAAAAATTAATCGAAGCTTCGCTTTACGTCTTGAAGAAAAAATTAAGCGAAGCTTCGCTTTAAGTCTTGAAGAAAAAATAAACATATCGAGCCTTCGCTTTAGGTCTTCAAGAAAAAATAAACATATCGTGCCTTCGCTTTAGGTCTTCAAGAAAAATAAATAAAAATCGAGACTTCGCTTCGCTAGGCGCATTCAGCCCGGAAGTCGAGGTCTCAATGCACGAATTCCGAAACTGTAACCACGAGCGAAACGAGACGAGCAACGACGGAAAATCCAAGACAATCAGTTCGGCCTAGGAAAAACGCGTGGCCGCACCATAACAATCCGCCTCATTAACGCGGTTGGCCTGGTTGACTCTTTCCAGCCAATTCACGGACTGCCGAGTATAACGAGCAGGAGGCCAAAAGTCGCGCTCGTGTCGCGCATGGAATTCAGGGTTGCTCCGGAATGCAAACCGCGACCCTCGCGCGCACTTCCGAATCCGCGCGCGGTGAACTTCGCTCCCGCGTTCGTGTAGACCAAGGTCAATGACCCTGAGAGACTCCGAGGACTCGAGGCGCAGGAAGTGGGTTAGCCGGCTTCGCGCAAACGCGGAAGCCGCGAGCGAAGCGAGTCAAAGATCGACAGCCTTGGCTCCGGTGCACCGGGTGCACCGGTACCGAGTTCCCCCGCCGCCCGCGATCCTGTTGCACCTGCGGCCGGATTGCCAATGAGACGCCCGGCGCGAGACGAAAGCCGCGTCGATTACCCAACACGCTCTCGGGCGTGAGCTTATCGTAACGCGACGCCCGTCCGCCCTCGTCGATAATGGCATTAAACGTGCAATAAAAGACCTCGCGAGGTTATATATAATCGCTGATGTAATTTCGACGCCGCGAGGCGTGCCGAACGGACCGCGAGACATACACATTACTGTAAAAAAAATGTACTTGAAATTTAAGGTTTGGTACTGGCAGTTTTTATGCGTGAACTGGTATACTAAATTTCATATATTACACTGTTAAAAAGATAAGGTGTCAAACGCTGCTGGTGTGGACTTTTTCCTAGTGTTACTTATTACAGTGTTAATGGTAACACTTCTTACGGTGTGTAATTAACTCCAGCCGTTTCGTTAAATTTATTCCTGTGTTGTGTTACCGACGAAACATTGTAACACTTTTCGCTTTAAGGGCATGAATGCAGGTATCATGTGTGATTTTTTATTATCTCGTGAATGAATTAGTCGTTTTTCTTCATTTTTATCGAAAGATTGAAAAAAATAGAATTTTTCATTACAGATTCCCTCTGCGGGTAATTGATCTGTAATTTTTTTTCGAAAATCAAAATTCTGACTACTTTATTAACGAGATTCTCATTACTGGCGTCTGTATTTCAATGTTCGCTTTGATCCGTTCGTAATTCGCGAAAAACGGCAGTTCCAAACTTTTGAGGTGCAAAGTCGGTGTTTCATACTCCCTTAACACCGCTCGTTATCACCATGATTGGTGTGGACCTATATAGACACCGTCTTGGTGTAGTTTTTAACACTACATTTTTAACAGTGTATTTACTATTTATTTTTATTTATTGTTTTGGAGTAACAGACCTTAGATTTGTATGATTTGCATTATTTTTACTATAAAATAACATTAATTTTACTTCACTATTATAGATTACATTTAATTCATCAGTTTGTAAATAAAAACCTCCAATCTTTTTTAACATTGCCAGCGAGGATTCATCCAACGCGGCTCGCCCAGATTCTTCGAACTCGCAATTTATTATACCATATAAATCAACAGATCGATCGGCTCGAACCTTTGATACTGATAAAAAAATCACCTTTATTATTTTTATTACATCCAGTAAAACATCGACCGACGACAATTCCTAAAAAAAAAAAAGATAAAATTGAGAAATTCTTCCAAGAGTCTCGCCTTTCTCCTTGTACGGCTTAATCAGTCGTACGCCTTACAAATTTATTGTTAATTATTACCAAATTGCCGATGCCTCGGATACGATTCTCCCCTTCAGCGACGAAACCTCGACAATCGCTCCGCGATTTTTATCGCTCTGCTCCGATTCCCTCGCGCTCGACTTTTTTCATAATTGCGCGATCGCGAGATTACGTTGACTCTTGGTGTGCAGCGTCTACATGTCGCCCGAGGGAAGGTGAAGTTCGCGTACCGTCGTCGCGGTTACGCGTGAGAGTCCGCTCGGGTCGCTCGTTGTGTTTTCCGCGAGCGCGCAGAAGTCGCGCCGCGAGTGACGAGAGAATTTCGCGAGGCGCGGTGACTCGAGCCGCGAGTCTTGGGAGATCGGCGAAGACGATAGCGGCGAGACTCGCTGACACCGCGAGCGGTCCGCCCGCGGGTGGCGAACAATCGTGAAAGAAACTCTCGGCTCGCTTCGACATTCGCTTTCCCGGGGATTTTGCTTATTTCTCATATCGCGATGCCAATCGCGCAGCTGCGGACGCGGCAAAAGCCACGGAATCATTCAGCCTCTCTTTCCCCACTTTCCGAAACTTTTCCGACGTTTTCTCGGCAATCGTCGCGCAACTTCCCCCTCGCGACCTCGATATACCGATGTCCAGAATATACAGCGGTAAAACCCGACTCTCAAACTCTTTCGAAACACTCGCGGTCTGTGTGTGTGCAGCGCTGGGTTGTTAGGCGCTGTGTTTACGCGTTAACGCTTTTACTTGTCGTGCCCCAGATCGGCCGGCGTTACAAGGCAAACACGCGTGATTAACACCGCGGAGAAGGACACCGAGCGCCGTGGACTTTTGTTTAAACTTTCTTCTGGCCTCTTTGTCAATGGTGACGAGGGTTCGATTGAATACATTGCCTTTGCCGTTTTTCCGTCTCGTGCGTTTTTCTTGGTACAATGAGAAAAAATCGTGGGATATGGGATACATGGGATTGATAGGATATTATAAAGAAAGAAATGTATTAAAAATAATTGAATTGTGTAATGGATTGTAGTACAGGAATATTTCGTAGAAAGCAAATTTCAGTTAAATGAAAGAAAAAAATTGAGTAGAGGGAGAGATTTATTCGATTCAGCTTGATCTTTTTTCGGGGTGTAGAATGCCGAATGTAGTGAACTTCTGCTACAGTAGAACCTCGATTATCCGAACCAATTGGAACCGTGGAGAAGGACACCGAGTGCCGTGGACTTTTGTTTAAACTTTCTTCTGGCCTCTTTGTCAATGGTGACGAGGGTTCGATTGAACACATTGGCCTTGCCGATTTTCCGTCCCATGCGTTTTTCTTAGTGCACTGAGAAAAATTCGTGGGATGTGGGATACATGGGATTCATAGGACATTCCATTATTGAGGTTGATTCAAAGAAAGAAATTATTTCAAAATAATTAAATTGTGTAATGGATTGGGGTACAGGAATATTTTGTAGAAAGCAAATTTCAGTTAAATGAAAGAAAAAAATCGAATAGAGGGATTTATTCGATTCAGCTTGATCTTTTTTCGTGGTGTACAATTTACTCTTTTTCTATTAAATTTATTTGATTAGGCTTTAATTTACAACACATGTATATCATTTTTATTATTAATAGACTTGCATATGAAAATTACTTTACCGATTCGTGTAGGTCAAGCCCGGTTTGATTTTTAACATACTTCTTTACATTGAAAGTGTCGCACAAGTTTAGTATAAACTGAGTTCAGACACTTGTAAAATAACGTAAAAAAAAAAATTGTCAAATCTGTCGAAGAACTTACCATCCAAGTGTAAATTAATTTTTTACAGTGCTCTTATGTGTAACCTTTGATTAAACATTGGCATTGCCGCATTTCTCGTTACAAAGTATCCATCGACTAAACTCCGGCTTCGCCGTTTCTCATTACAGAGTATCCTCCGAGGGAGGACAAGCTGTCAAGCTACAAGACGAAAGAACGTCGCGTTCCCTGACGCCCTGACCGAGGTAATCGGCTACGGTGGAAACGACTTCTCCGATGGCGAGGATAATCCCGAGTCCGACGACAACGAAAGCTTCGAGTTGTCGGAGCCAGGAAACCCGGATGACGACGCGCCGGACAGCGAGGAGGATCGAGCCCTGGGAAATCTCACCCGGGCCAACACCAACTTCAACACAGTCACCGCCAACCTCTCGGACAGCGGGAACGCCGAGGCCAAGGCAGCGAAATCCTTCGCCTCGCTGATGCTCGGCAAGGTGCAGAAGGACTCTGAAGGCAAGAAGAAAACGCTGCTGGTTTCAGTAACGCCGTTCGGCGCCGACGAGACTCTTCCTACAGCCAAGCGGCCGACGGATCGAAGGCCAGGAAACGGCTCGACGAATCCGTCCCGACCGAAACAGGAAGAGCAGCAGCCATCAATTATATCCTCGTCGTCGAGCAAACAGGAAGACAGAGTCACAGAATCAACTTCCACAACCCTGAAGAGCGTAGGAAAAACGACCTCGTTGGTCACCAAAACACCCGACACGAAGCTGTTGGACAGCGATTCGGTTGGCCTGGGAAAAATCGTCGACATGCCCCTCATAACGTCCAGCAATCTCATATCCGTGATCCAGAAGAGCGACGCCCTGACGGCCAGCATGGATTATCACAACTCAAGCGTCAAGAGCGAAAAACGAACCACAACGATTTCCCGATGCCCGGCGATCAAGAAGCCGGAAAACGAGAAGCCCAAAGTCGCTCTGCAAACCGGTAGCTACTCGACGAGGTCAGACTACACGGTGACGCGAGTGACGAGGGTCACGGGGCTGGAAACGAGGCTGGGAATGGTCGACTCGCCGGCCTTCGACTCGGGGATCGATCTCGACGAGAGCCCAACGAAGCCGGAAGCGAAGACCGAAGAGGAGGAGAAGGACTCCAAAAAAATTCGAGCAGCGGATGAGGAGCGATCGAAGCTCACCGGGAGCCTCGAGGAGCGAACGGTGGAAGGCGAGGCGGGACCGGAGCCGATTTTGCTGTCGAGCCGCAAATTCTCCTTCGAGGAGAGCCGCGAAAACGCCGGCGAGCCCGACGGCAAGGCCGACGAGGAGATGTCGGAACCGCCGGCTCTGCCGCGGAGTCTCCCGCCCGTCGACACGAGAAGCAACGTCCCCGTCTCGTCGATCCTCGGCGCCGAGCCCAGACCGTCGTTTCTTCATGGCGAGACGAAGCCAAAACCCGTCGTGCCACAGAAGCCGATATCCTTGCCCGCGAAGCCTGCGATGCTGTCGAAGAGCTCGAATTCCACCGGAGGAAACAGCGCAGCGAAGAGTTACACTGGGGGCTACGTTCCTCCGCCTCCATCTGTAAAAAATGCTTCTTCCAGTCAGGCTCAAACCACTTCAGGAAGACTCGGCGCAAACGACAAAACCAGCGCCAACGAAACCTCAAGCAGAATGAGCGCGAATTACAGCATTTTGCAACCAGCGTTGGGCGTCAATGGTGCAGCTTTTGAAGGGAAAACGTTTCAGAGCATCCAGGATCCAATGGAGAATCGTGGCGGAAAAGTCTCCGATGCATCTGCTGAACTCGCCGTGAGTAGTTTTAGAAGCAGCGTCGCTTCTGATGTTCACAGCGGGAATTCGTCGGAATTCCCGGATCGCAGAACCAGCGGACCAGTAGAACAGAGACTGGAGTCTCTGCTGACGAGGGATAAACCGGAGCCCCTGAATCTCGAGGGAACTGCGAACGACAGCGAGGAAGGCAGTCAGAGCACGGACGAGGATCCTCGTGGCGAGATGTCGGCGGCCGAGCTGATTCGTTCGCCGAACAAGCGTCGAATGGCGCCGAAGCCACCGGCGACGCCGACGGAGGAGCTGCCGGCGTCGATATTCGCGAGGAATCCAGCGGCGGCGAATCTCAAGTCGGACTGTCCGGTCGTAAGGGAGAAGGAGAAGAGGGAGCGAGCATCGTCGTGCAGTCCGAAGTTCAGGAAGGCCGTGTGCGAGGCGCCGGATCCCTGCACGCCGTCGCCGGCGCCGGTGGCGCCGGAACCGGCGCCACGACGAACGATTTCCCTGTCGCAGGGCAGCCTCGCGACCCCCGACAAGACCGAGGAGAAGAAGAAGAGGCCGCGTTTCTCGCTGAAGCGGCTGCTAAGGATGGGCTCGAGGAAGGACGTCGACATGACGACGACGACGACGGGCGGCGCCGGCTCGCGACTCGACGAGATACCGACGACCCCGCAGCCGAAGCCGCGACTGGAGATTATTCATCCGCTGGAGCTCGATGGCGCGGCTGTTGAGGTGCTGCGACACGAGAGGATCGTTGGGGAGGACACGACCGACTCGAAGACGGAGAACCCGCCGCAGTCGCCCGGGAGCCATCAGCACGCTTCCGGTTGGTCGATCGACGCGAACGTCGAGCTTTTTTTTAATTTTACATGGGGGGAAAAAAATATCATTGATTTGATAAAACCTTCGCTTGTGGATTGCCAAAAAAAATCGAGTGTGTTGAAATCAATGTCACTTCTAGTTCCTACGATTTCGTATGATATTGAATTTCGTATGGATTGAAGTACACGAGTAGTTCGTAAAAAGCAAATTTCAGTTAAATGAAAGAAAAAAAGTAAAGGAATTTAAGAAATAAGTAAAGGAATTTATTTGTAAAGGAAACGATAACTCCGAGATAGGCAAAGGAATATTTTATTGTTTCAATGTTAAATCGGATTGTGACAATGATAACCGAAGTCATTTTAAAATATTGTTTTTGGCAGCCCGCAAGCGAAGGTTTTA